>OY804585.1:14782454-16012663 GCA_963680875.1 Bathymodiolus brooksi
TGGCGAGAACAAGTTACATCCAATGAGTGATTGTTATTTAACGCCAAATGATGAATTGTTCACCTATATCATGGCGAGAACAAGTTACATCCAATGAGTGATTGTTATTGAACGCCAAATGATGAATTGTTCATCTATATCATGGCGAGAACAAGTTACATCCAATGAGTGATTGTTATTTAAAACCAAATGATGAATTGTTCACCTATATCATGGCGAGAACAAGTTACATCCAATGAGTGATTGTTGTTTAACGCCAAATGATGAATTGTTTACCTATGTCATTGCGAGAACAAGTTACATCCAATGAGTGATTGTTATTTAACGCCAAATGATGAGTTGTTCACCTATATCATGGCGAGAACAAGTTACATCCAATGAGTGATTGTTGTTTAACGCCAAATGATGAATTGTTCACCTATATCATGGCGAGAACAAGTTACATCCAATGAGTGATTGTTATTTAAAGCCAAATGATGAATTGTTCACCTATATCATGGCGAGAACAAGTTACATCCAATGAGTGATTGTTATTTAACGCCAAATGATGAATTATTCACCTATATCATGGCGAGAACAAGTTACATCCAATGAGTCATTGTTGTTTAACGCCAAATGATGAATTGTTCACCTATATCATGGCGAGAACAAGTTACATCCAATGAGTGATTGTTCTTTAAAGCCAAATGATGAATTGTTCACCTATATCATGGCGAGAACAAGTTACATCCAATGAGTGATTGTTGTTTAACGCCAAATGATGAATTGTTTACCTATATCATTGCGAGAACAAGTTACATCCAATGAGTGATTGTTATTTAACGCCAAATGATGAATTGTTCACCTATATCATTGCGAGAACAAGTTACATCCAATGAGTGATTGTTATTTAACGCCAAATGATGAATTGTTCACCTATATCATGGCGAGAACAAGTTACATCCAATGAGTGATTGTTATTTAAAGCCAAATGATGAATTGTTCACCTATATCATGGCGAGAACAAGTTACATCCAATGAGTGATTGTTGTTTAACGCCAAATGATGAATTGTTCACCTATATCATGGCGAGAACAAGTTACATCCAATGAGTGATTGTTATTTAACGCCAAATGATGAATTGTTCACCTATATCATGGCGAGAACAAGTTACATCCAATGAGTGATTGTTGTTTAACGCCAAATGATGAATTGTTCACCTATATCATGGCGAGAACAAGTTACATCCAATGAGTGATTGTTGTTTAACGCCAAATGATGAATTGTTTACCTATATCATTGCGAGAACAAGTTACATCCAATGCGTCATTGTTATTTAACGCCAAATGATGAATTGTTTACCTCTATCATTGCCAGAACAAGTTATTTCCAATAGGTGATTGTTGTTTAACGTCAAATGATGAATTGTTCACCTATATCATGGCGAGAACAAGTTACATCCAATGAGTGATTGTTATTTAACGCCAAATGATGAATTGTTCACCTATATCATGGCGAGAACAAGTTACATCCAATGAGTGATTGTTGTTTACCGCCAAATGATGAATTGTTCACCTATATCATGGCGAGAACAAGTTACATCCAATGAGTGATTGTTGTTTAACGCCAATAATGAATTTTTCACCTATATCATGGCGAGAACAAGTTACTTCCAATGAGTGATTGTTGTTTAACGCCAAATGATGAATTGTTCACCTATATCATGACGAGAACAAGTTACATCCAATGAGTGATTGTTGTTGAACGCCAAATGATGAATTGTTCACCTATATCATGGCGAGAACAAGTTACATCCAATGAGTGATTGTTGTTTAACGCCAAATGATGAATTGTTCACCTATATCATGACGAGAACAAGTTACATCCAATGAGTGATTGTTGTTTAACGCCAAATGATGAATTGTTCACCTATATCATGGCGAGAACAAGTTACATCCAATGAGTGATTGTTGTTTAACGCCAAATGATGAATTGTTTACCTATATCATTGCGAGAACAAGTTACATCCAATGCGACATTGTTATTTAACGCCAAATGATGAATTGTTTACCTCTATCATTGCCAGAACAAGTTATTTCCAATAGGTGATTGTTGTTTAACGTCAAATGATGAATTGTTCACCTATATCATGGCGAGAACAAGTTACATCCAATGAGTGATTGTTATTTAACGCCAAATGATGAATTGTTCACCTATATCATGGCGAGAACAAGTTACATCCAATGAGTGATTGTTATTTAACGCCAAATGATGAATTGTTCACCTATATCATGGCGAGAACAAGTTACATCCAATGAGTGATTGTTATTTAACGCCAAATGATGAATTGTTTACCTATATCATGGCGAGAACAAGTTACATCCAATGAGTGATTGTTGTTTAACGCCAATAATGAATTTTTCACCTATATCATGGCGAGAACAAGTTACATCCGATGAGTGATTGTTGTTTAACGCCAAATGATGAATTGTTCACCTATATCATTGCGAGAACAAGTTACATCCAATGAGTGATTGTTGTTTAACGCCAATAATGAATTTTTCACCTATATCATTGCGAGAACAAGTTACATCCAATGAGTGATTGTTATTTAACGCCAAATGATGAATTGTTCACCTATATCATTGCGAGAACAAGTTACATCCAATGAGTGATTGTTATTTAACACCAAATGATGAATTGTTCACCTATATCATGGCGAGAACAAGTTACATCCAATGAGTGATTGTTATTTAACGCCAAATGATGAATTGTTCACCTATATCATGGCGAGAACAAGTTACATCCAATGAGTGATTGTTGTTTAACGCCAAATGATGAATTGTTCACCTATATCATGGCGAGAACAAGTTACATCCAATGAGTGATTGTTATTTAACGCCAAATGATGAATTGTTCACCTATATCATGGCGAGAACAAGTTACATCCAATGAGTGATTGTTGTTTAACGCCAAATGATGAATTGTTCACCTATATCATGGCGAGAACAAGTTACATCCAATGAGTGATTGTTGTTTAACGCCAATAATGCATTTTTTACCTATATCATGGCGAGAACAAGTTACATCCAATGAGTGATTGTTGTTTACCGCCAAATGATGAATTGTTCACCTATATCATGGCGAGAACAAGTTACATCCAATGAGTGATTGTTGTTTAACGCCAATAATGAATTTTTCACCTATATCATGGCGAGAACAAGTTACATCCAATGAGTGATTGTTGTTTAACGCCAAATGATGAATTGTTCACCTATATCATGACGAGAACAAGTTACATCCAATGAGTGATTGTTGTTGAACGCCAAATGATGAATTGTTCACCTATATCATGGCGAGAACAAGTTACATCCAATGAGTGATTGTTGTTTAACGCCAAATGATGAATTGTTCACCTATATCATGACGAGAACAAGTTACATCCAATGAGTGATTGTTGTTTAACGCCAAATGATGAATTGTTCACCTATATCATGGCGAGAACAAGTTACATCCAATGAGTGATTGTTGTTTAACGCCAAATGATGAATTGTTTACCTATATCATTGCGAGAACAAGTTACATCCAATGCGTCATTGTTATTTAACGCCAAATGATGAATTGTTTACCTCTATCATTGCCAGAACAAGTTATTTCCAATAGGTGATTGTTGTTTAACGTCAAATGATGAATTGTTCACCTATATCATGGCGAGAACAAGTTACATCCAATGAGTGATTGTTATTTAACGCCAAATGATGAATTGTTCACCTATATCATGGCGAGAACAAGTTACATCCAATGAGTGATTGTTATTTAACGCCAAATGATGAATTGTTCACCTATATCATGGCGAGAACAAGTTACATCCAATGAGTGATTGTTATTTAACGCCAAATGATGAATTGTTTACCTATATCATTGCGAGAACAAGTTACATCCAATGAGTGATTGCTGTTTAACGTCAAATGATGAATTGTTCACCTATATCATGGCGAGAACAAGTTACATCCAATGAGTGATTGTTATTTAACGCCAAATGATGAATTGTTCACCTATATCATGGCGAGAACAAGTTGCATCCAATGAGTGATTGTTATTTAACGCCAAATGATGAATTGTTCACCTATATCATGGCGAGAACAAGTTACATCCAATGAGTGATTGTTATTTAACGCCAAATGATGAATTGTTTACCTATATCATGGCGAGAACAAGTTACATCCAATGAGTCATTGTTGTTTAACGCCAAATGATGAATTGTTCACCTATATCATGGAGAGAACAAGTTACATCCAATGAGTGATTGTTGTTTAACGCCAAATGATGAATTGTTCACCTAAATCATGGCGAGAACAGGTTACATCCAATGAGTGATTGTTGTTTAACGCCAAATGATGAATTGTTCACCTATATCATGACGAGAACAAGTTACATCCAATGAGTGATTGTTATTTAACGCCAAATGATGAATTGTTCACCTATATCATGGCGAGAACAAGTTACATCCAATGAGTGATTGTTATTGAACGCCAAATGATGAATTGTTCATCTATATCATGGCGAGAACAAGTTACATATCATGGCGAGAACAAGTTACATCCAATGAGTGATTGTTATTTAAAGCCAAATGATGAATTGTTCACCTATATCATGGCGAGAACAAGTTACATCCAATGAGTGATTGTTGTTTAACGCCAAATGATGAATTGTTTACCTATATCATTGCGAGAACAAGTTACATCCAATGCGTCATTGTTATTTAACGCCAAATGATGAATTGTTTACCTCTATCATTGCCAGAACAAGTTATTTCCAATAGGTGATTGTTGTTTAACGTCAAATGATGAATTGTTCACCTATATCATGGCGAGAACAAGTTACATCCAATGAGTGATTGTTATTTAACGCCAAATGATGAATTGTTCACCTATATCATGGCGAGAACAAGTTACATCCAATGAGTGATTGTTATTTAACGCCAAATGATGAATTGTTCACCTATATCATGGCGAGAACAAGTTACATCCAATGAGTGATTGTTATTTAACGCCAAATGATGAATTGTTTACCTATATCATTGCGAGAACAAGTTACATCCAATGAGTGATTGCTGTTTAACGTCAAATGATGAATTGTTCACCTATATCATGGCGAGAACAAGTTACATCCAATGAGTGATTGTTATTTAACGCCAAATGATGAATTGTTCACCTATATCATGGCGAGAACAAGTTGCATCCAATGAGTGATTGTTATTTAACGCCAAATGATGAATTGTTCACCTATATCATGGCGAGAACAAGTTACATCCAATGAGTGATTGTTATTTAACGCTAAATGATGAATTGTTTACCTATATCATGGCGAGAACAAGTTACATCCAATGAGTCATTGTTGTTTAACGCCAAATGATGAATTGTTCACCTATATCATGGAGAGAACAAGTTACATCCAATGAGTGATTGTTGTTTAACGCCAAATGATGAATTGTTCACCTAAATCATGGCGAGAACAGGTTACATCCAATGAGTGATTGTTGTTTAACGCCAAATGATGAATTGTTCACCTATATCATGACGAGAACAAGTTACATCCAATGAGTGATTGTTATTTAACGCCAAATGATGAATTGTTCACCTATATCATGGCGAGAACAAGTTACATCCAATGAGTGATTGTTATTGAACGCCAAATGATGAATTGTTCATCTATATCATGGCGAGAACAAGTTACATATCATGGCGAGAACAAGTTACATCCAATGAGTGATTGTTATTTAAAGCCAAATGATGAATTGTTCACCTATATCATGGCGAGAACAAGTTACATCCAATGAGTGATTGTTGTTTAACGCCAAATGATGAATTGTTCACCTATATCATGGCGAGAACAAGTTACATCCAATGAGTGATTGTTATTTAAAGCCAAATGATGAATTGTTCACCTATATCATGGCGAGAACAAGTTACATCCAATGAGTGATTGTTATTTAACGCCAAATGATGAATTATTCACCTATATCATGGCGAGAACAAGTTACATCCAATGAGTCATTGTTGTTTAACGCCAAATGATGAATTGTTCACCTATATCATGGCGAGAACAAGTTACATCCAATGAGTGATTGTTCTTTAAAGCCAAATGATGAATTGTTCACCTATATCATGGCGAGAACAAGTTACATCCAATGAGTGATTGTTGTTTAACGCCAAATGATGAATTGTTTACCTATATCATTGCGAGAACAAGTTACATCCAATGAGTGATTGTTATTTAACGCCAAATGATGAATTGTTCACCTATATCATTGCGAGAACAAGTTACATCCAATGAGTGATTGTTATTTAACGCCAAATGATGAATTGTTCACCTATATCATGGCGAGAACAAGTTACATCCAATGAGTGATTGTTATTTAAAGCCAAATGATGAATTGTTCACCTATATCATGGCGAGAACAAGTTACATCCAATGAGTGATTGTTGTTTAACGCCAAATGATGAACTGTTCACCTATATCATGGCGAGAACAAGTTACATCCAATGAGTGATTGTTATTTAACGCCAAATGATGAATTGTTCACCTATATCATGGCGAGAACAAGTTACATCCAATGAGTGATTGTTGTTTAACGCCAAATGATGAATTGTTCACCTATATCATGGCGAGAACAAGTTACATCCAATGAGTGATTGTTGTTTAACGCCAAATGATGAATTGTTCACCTATATCATGGCGAGAACAAGTTACATCCAATGAGTGATTGTTGTTTAACGCCAATAATGAATTTTTCACCTATATCATGGCGAGAACAAGTTACATCCGATGAGTGATTGTTGTTTAACGCCAAATGATGAATTGTTCACCTATATCATTGCGAGAACAAGTTACATCCAATGAGTGATTGTTGTTTAACGCCAATAATGAATTTTTCACCTATATCATTGCGAGAACAAGTTACATCCAATGAGTGATTGTTATTTAACGCCAAATGATGAATTGTTCACCTATATCATTGCGAGAACAAGTTACATCCAATGAGTGATTGTTATTTAACGCCAAATGATGAATTGTTCACCTATATCATTGCGAGAACAAGTTACATCCAATGAGTGATTGTTATTTAACGCCAAATGATGAATTGTTCACCTATATCATGGCGAGAACAAGTTACATCCAATGAGTGATTGTTATTTAAAGCCAAATGATGAATTGTTCACCTATATCATGGCGAGAACAAGTTACATCCAATGAGTGATTGTTATTTAACGCCAAATGATGAATTGTTCACCTATATCATGGCGAGAACAAGTTACATCCAATGAGTGATTGTTATTTAACGCCAAATGATGAATTGTTCACCTATATCATGGCGAGAACAAGTTACATCCAATGAGTGATTGTTGTTTAACGCCAAATGATGAATTGTTCACCTATATCATGGCGAGAACAAGTTACATCCAATGAGTGATTGTTGTTTAACGCCAATAATGCATTTTTCACCTATATCATGGCGAGAACAAGTTACATCCAATGAGTGATTGTTGTTTAACGCCAAATGATGAATTGTTCACCTATATCATGGCGAGAACAAGTTACATCCAATGAGTGATTGTTGTTTAACGCCAATAATGAATTTTTCACCTATATCATGGCGAGAACAAGTTACATTCAATGAGTGATTGTTGTTTAACGCCAAATGATGAATTGTTCACCTATATCATGGCGAGAACAAGTTACGTCCAATGAGTGATTGTTATTTAAAGCCAAATGATAAATTGTTCACCTATATCATGGCGAGAACAAATTACGTCCAATGAGTGATTGTTGTTTAACGCCAAATGATGAATTGTTCACCTAAATCATGGCGAGAACAAGTTACATCCAATGAGTGATTGTTGTTTAACGCCAAATGATGAATTGTTCACCTATATCATGGCGAGAACAGGTTACATCCAATGAGTGATTGTTGTTTAACGCCAAATGAGCAGGTTACCAGCCATGTCACTGCGAGAACAATTTGCACGAGATGAGATAATACAAATGTGCGCTTAGCTGGATTGCATAATGCTAGCCCACCTTCTGATATTAGATCCAGTCTTGTTTTGATAATTGATGTAATATTCTGATTGTATGTTATTCCACACTAAACTTATAGGTCTACAGAAAGAAATACAATGTAGTATCATATATATACTACACCAACAGCCACAAAAAAGACATATACATAATATTTCATAACTAATGTTGTATGAACCCGAGTTCACTCCCTGTATTCGTGGAATGCGTCTTGCCCAATCCTTAATTTTCTGTGTAGTGTTTTGTAAATCATTGTTTTTCCGTTTTTTTTTCTTTTCTTTTGGCCAGGGTTTTGTCTGTCCTTCATCGAATTACATCTTCTGGTTATATTACTATATTACTCCTTTGGTATCTTTATACTTTTTTCTGCATTCCATACTGGTCTTCCAGTATGTGCCTATAAGAATGATTACCATATATACTACATTAACAACAACAAAACACTTATTCCATCCCTAAAGCTGTAAATGGAAAGTTAGACCACCTGATGCCATATTAAAATTACGATCATAAAAAAAAATTACAATCATAAAAACAACTGTAAGATACTAATAAGAGGGAATCGTAAAATAAAATCAATGTCGGGATAGATATGAGAACAAAAGTGAAGCATAAAACCAAAAAGACCGCAAGAAAAAAATGACAACGACCAGATGCTACCAAAGCTATACTCTCATCCAATAATGGACTAATAATAATAATTAATAATCCGCTATTATAAGTAAAATCAATATTTTTGGTATAAACTCGTGCAATATGATATGGTCTACTATAATTTTGTATGCGAATTTATTTTTGTATTTTTACATAGAGACCTTCAATTAGGTCCTCACCAAACAACATCACAGCATGTTACACAGAACATGGGCCAGGGTCAAAGGACATGGATGAACTTGACCCTTAGCCTTGAACCATCCTGTCTTAATATCTCCGAAATAGAGATTTCTTATGGTTGTGTACTTTTATCGGATAAAATATTAAGAAAGTTTCACGTTTTTAATGATAAATATTTACATTCAAGTAAGACGTGGATTTCATCTACAGAAGTTTACAAAATTATTTCATCAGCATTTATATAAAAATATCTTCCCTTCAATATATAATCCATGATATCCTATTCTAAATCTGGTTAATATTCTTCTAAAGGCAACATCGATAAATATTTCTCACTTTCTCTGTAGTGGAATTGCTGTTAATACAATGTTCAACCAGAGGAACGTGTACAGCTTAAGCGTTCGCGAAATGATCGAATACGTAGCACATATATGAAAGGGTCTAAAAGTGGATTTAAAAATAGAAATATATCAGAAATTTCTAAAGCAGCATTAAGATTAGTATTCAAAGGATCACCTATGACTGCGAGTCCAATTATCACTTTTGGCATCACCGACAACAACAAAACTAAAATTACAAATCCTAAGGTAATTGCCATTTTCAAAATTCTATTCATCGCATTTCTAGTTCCGTGATTGACAGATCGCTGCATTGATAAATGACCAGCATTGGTGGTGTTTTGATCCCCAGTAAAATATTCTGATTGGACCGTTGAAATTGCAGTTGGCAATTGCAATCTGGACTGTCTTCTGTCTTGGTTAGCCATGGAAAAATGGGGATGAACGCGCCGCCATGATTTATAAATACGAACGATAACTCCAGTGTAAGTGAATATAATAGCTAATACCGTTATGAGATAAATAGGCTGAAATATACTGAGAGTCGTTACTCTGTTCTGTCCAAATATAATTCGTGCTTTACATGAGTGTGACCAAATGTTGCTATAAAAAGAATAAATTGTAAATACAAACGCAACACAAACGAGGTATATTCCCATGGTCATTTTAAATACTGATATTTTTCGACATGAGTTACTTCTCGTTGGAAATGTTGCAAGTAATCTCTCAACACATATCCATAATGTCTGGAACAATGAAAACATAACTGTTGAAGTAATAAGCGACAGGCTGATGAAACAAAATGGCGGAGACCCATTTCCGGTAAGCTCAAAATTAATATATTGAATACTGAGTCCTGATAAGAGCAGTCCTGTTGCAGCATCACCGAAACTCAAACATACAGTCAGCATATCAAAACGTTTTTCTTTCAATTTCTTGTCCTTTGCAAGCACAATCAAACAGTTGATGTTCAAAATCGAAATAAAAAGACCACAAACCAACAGAATAATTATCGGCGTCAATGATTCTCCTCCTTGTATTGGGGGAACATAATCTGTTGTATTCCAGAACGAAGAAGAATTAAAAGTTGCTGTTGTCATAGACATTTTTACCTGAGAAACTAACACAGTCAGACTGAGGAATAGTTCATGATAATGAGCTTTATATAAACGTAATAAAATATACTTTCTATCTCCTAAAAGGTATTAAGCATATCTTTATTAAGTCTGGACGACGTGGTATTATATTAAATTGATGAAATTTTCACAGCTATTTCCCAATAGACCCTGATTGGATATGTCATGATAATGTATATGAATTTGCATGCAGTTGTATCGATTTATCTTCTTTTTTTATAAATATATCTTTATCATTTTTATTTGTTATAAACTGACTAATATGTTCTTTTAATCTTCATAACGAGCACAGAGAGCTCTACAGCAACATGGGCATGCGCATGCAACACACAATCTTCCTTATGATGAGATTGAAATCCTTTCGTCCGGAAGTTGATAAAAGTTGGCAGTCTCGGAGAGAATCCCAAAAATAAAAAAATAAAGTCTCCAATAAATGATTTTAAAACTAAAATGATATCATGAACTTCTAAAAATCGTATTTAAGTAACAAAAGACAATAAAAGGTGCTTACATTGTTAAATTAATCAGAATGACATCTCGCTATCAAAGTCATGACGTCATGTTATTCATAGACATAGGCCAAAGTCGTCAACAACATTTCGCGGAATTTTAATTAAAATATTGTACATTTTTTTGTATTTTCATTCCCGACCCGAGTCAAAAAATTTCAAAACGACATCTATTTCATTTGCAACTGCGTCAATTCCGTAAATCGTGACGACATGTAAACAAACACAGCACTTTTTTCAAGCGTGTCCAGATTATTAGATAAAAACCTTTCTAGTTACGGATTAGGAAAAGATGATTATAGAATAAATTTGACTTAATTTTGAACTACAATATTTTCAGAAAATATCAAATTTATTTTTTGGACCATTTGCAGCCGATGTAGAAAAACTCGCCTTGGTGTGTTTTAGTTTTGTTTTATTTTTTGCAGAATCTACGCGGGTGGTCTAAATATTTACTCGGATCGATCAAAACTTTGATTAATACAACACTGGTGTACGCGTACGGAAAGGACTTTATGTTAACATGGACTATCAGGTTAAGGACAACAACTGTTCATTTTTTTATCACTGTGAATGACTCTTAAGACAACACGAATCTGGTCATTTTTTGACGTATGGACATTTTATGTCACGCCCAACTGCATTTCACTGTCGCACTCCAGATATACATTGACATTTCGTTACTGTATATATGACTTACCAGTTTAAAAGAAATCCAAACACAATTCCTGTCTCCAAGATTATTTGTACATGTACCACAATATTCCTAAAGTTCTACAATAAATGCGTAAATAAAAACGAATCTGGCCACCATTCATCGTCATGTTAATATTTTTTTTATCACGTCATATTTTGCGTTGCAACAAGTAAAGGTCAGCATTGAAATCGTATTTGGGTCACAACTGACACGCAAAGATGACACTAAATTGACAATGTCATCAATATTTTTTAATACGCATCTATAGTACACGTACAATAACTAGGAGGAGATCACAGGGACCTGCTCCCGGCCTTTCGTTATCAATAATTTTAACCCTACTATCAATGTGCGGTACTAAAATATCACAAGGGATGACACCAGTTCATATTTATACTTTTCGTACGGTTTAGTTGTGTTGAATAATGGTAATTCCAAATAAATATCACAAAAATCCTAAAGTATACTAAAAATCCAGCTTTTTAAAATTTTGCCAAAGGGGGTGGGGGTGCATGTGTCCCTTGCCACCGGCTCATATGTCTCTGATAAGAAAAGATAGTGGTGAACATTAATATTTTTCATTTTTATACAATTTTTGCATTTATTATTTCTTTGGCTAAGTAACAAACATTTTCTAACCATGGTGTTCTTGCAAGGAACAGGGAACGCATTAGTTTTTCCTTATTTCTGTTAGTGTTAATTATTTCTATCAGTACCCATTTGTTTATTCATCTTACATTTTCCGTCAGTCTGATCCTACAAAATATTTGAATACTACCAACATCTGCCGACAATGGTTTAGAATAGTAAGACACAATGAATTTTATTTATTTAACTATTAATTTTGCCGTTCATACTATATGTATATCTGTTATTATTTATTAAACTCAGTCTTTCTAAAATAAATGCTATAAAATTATTAACCAGCTTGTTGTTGAAACTTTAAAAGGTAATAACATTACACAAGAAGGAATATATGTCTCTGTATAATCTTGTCACAGATAATTTTAAAGAGTATGATTTCGATACTGAATATTGCCTTAATATATATATCATGTCTCTACTGTGCTCTTTCCAATAAAAAAAATATTGAATATTGATAAATATTTTGTATGTGAAAGCAGAGACATGTCTGATGAAAGCGGTACCTATATAATTCTTTTAAAATTAAAAACTATTTTGTTCACTTGGAGATAGCACAATATTGGCCCAAATACACATACTTTAAAATGTCGAAATGAAGATTATCAGTATTAAAGTAACTGTACACAGTGCGGTCTTATGTATGGGCACAATGGACAGTTGCCCGGTGGTCACACAAGCAAATGAACCCCATGCTAATCTATGTATGTTGTATACGGCATAATTTTTAATTTTTAAACACTGATTTTGTTGGAAGTATCAATACAAGAAATATATGTTTAATTTTATCGACCATTTATAATTTTATTTCTGTGAGTGTTTGTATAGATATGGGCCTCAGTGCACTGCTTTGACCGGGGCCTATATTGCTGACAAGACGGCGCTGACCGTACGTCATTCATCATTTACACTTCATGAATATATATCGGCTGTACATAGCATGGTATAGGCCAATATTGCTTATGTATGTTGGTTGCATTAATTGATATTTTCGTAATAAAACTCTTTTCTTATGACTTAAAAGACCATACTTTCATTTTACAGACACCGGCGTCCAGTGGCGGATTCAAGCCCCCCCCCCCCCCCCCCCCCCCCCCCCCCCCCCCCCCCATCGAATAAGTCAAGCACATATATTAACATACGCTTTTCAAGGCTAGTTAACGTCACGATATGGCTTTTAATCGAATGGTTTCGATCTGTGTGATGAAAGTAAAAGAAAATACTAATTAATTTCTTTGTATTGAAAGAGGTAATTATAAGTAATTATGCTAAATCAAATTTCCAAGTTTATTTGAAGTTTTTATGAATGTATTGTCAAAATACCAATTAATCAGGTATTGTCTTAAACCGTTATGTAAACATGTCTAGTGTCACAATTTCATATAGGTATAACCACCAACACCTGTAAATTGAGGCTCTTTCAAGGAACTTCTTTTTAAATATCAATTATTTTCACAAAAAAATTAAAGGCAAATGTTGCTGTATTACAAAAAAAAATTAAAAAAAAATACAAGCTTCCGTTTTGAAAATATATGAATACAGCATATTTTAAACTCTAAATGAAAATATAAATACATATAAAATAATTAAAATTAATTAGAAATAAAATAGACTTAAATTAGATTTCCCCCCTGCTATTGTTCAAACCCTTGAGCACTTTAAAAAACTGTCAAAGCACACATACACCAGACCAGAAGAAGCTGATGTAACTTCTTTGTTGAATTCCATTTGCAACTTTGATTTTGTCGTAACCATTGTTATTGTTCAAATGTGCCTGGCTTTTAAGAGAGGGCTCAGCAGATCACTAGATTTAGATTAAACTTATTTTATTGTTAAATATATAACATTTGGATCGGACACAAGTTGTTCCAACTTACAAAGGTCCTCTACAAGATCACTACAAGAGAGATCACTTGACATAGGCAAAGCCTTAAAAAGCGTAAATTTAATTCAGAGCTCACTAGACTGCAGAGCAAATGTTGAACAATTCAACCACTAGTGTTTTGAGAGGAGTGCTAAAATATGTGAACCGCTAGACATAGAGGCTAAAAAACCTAGAATATGCGGAAGACAAATAATAAGAGATAATGTTGAAGCAGAGTCCGGAAGACTACTTTAGGAAGTCAATAACTGTACCTTTTCTCTACTGTACGCTAAATGAAATGAAAACAAGGTTTACCGACCTACACGCCAGAACCGCTTTGGGACTACAGTTGGTTCCATCAATTATTGAAAATATTACTCCATAACTGAGCCCCCCCCCCCCCCCCCCCCCGTCAACAGAGTCTCTGGATCCGTAGACGCCGTCTACCACCCCTTTAGGCTTTATAATGGTTGATACCACCCGCGTACTAGTACTAGTTAGTCTTCAATGTTTGCACTGTCCCTAGTGCATCAATAAAAGATTCCATACTTTTTTCTCATACTTTTACAATGGATGTCATATAATTATAAATATAAATATCATTTAATTTCAAATACTAATGTCCTCTCTATAGGCCATGCCTACTCATATTATTTTGTGATATTCAACTTTCACTCAAATATATACACACTGGCCAGACAGAAATGCTGTGCTCGCATCTAGGCAATGCCTACTCCATATTATATTTATACAATAATATTGTTATTATTACTCTGAATGTCTTTGGTGATTTCGAAAAATGAAATGTGTCTAAAATGTATTGATAGTATAAAGATTGGCAAATAATATTCATTTAAATTCAAGAAATATTTAATTTCAACAATAACAATGAACTGTCAAAGATTTAATTCCCAAACCTGGAACTGGCCATTGTTTTGACAGACGACAGCATCAACGCTAAAGAAAAACGTATAATATATTGTAAATTGTACACTGTTAAAAGCGCTCAGGTGATCCCGTTTTAAATGATGTAACATTGTTCTAAGCTTCGCCCATCAGCATAGTAATGACTCCAACAATAGTACTATCACGGCTGGTAATCGGCACAAGCAGAACAGTTGGTTCTGCAAAGAAATTCGTGATGATAACTTCCGGTTTTGGTGGAGGAGAGTTCACGAAGACGCTTCGCAAGGTATGTACATGTCAATAATTGAAATTTTCTTTTTTACTGCTCGAATATTGCAAAATCAGAGAATGCTATGCTGTGGCGAATGCTTTCACGATTAGAAACATGTATAGTTTATTCTTGTATATGAAGTGTAACTCTCGCAAAATCAATCGTCCCACGAAAAACATGACGAAAATTGTGACACTCTTACATTTCTAAGTTGTTCTTGACAAAGATGCAAGTTAAATTTTCAATATTTTTTCATCATGGGAGTCTAAATGTAATCGGGGATAAATTCCGATTCGTCAGAAGTAAATTGAAGTCTAGATAAATCCACAAACTGTCAATTTTCTCGTTTTCCTGCTTGAGGAGATCGGTTCTGATAGAGCACATTGCGAATGCATGAGGAGATTTGCTAGTTTTGGTACGACACATGTAATCCACTGTATAATCACTTCTTCACGTCGGTTCTTGCCGTCGGGTTTTTAAAAGTATAAAAGTAATATTTCATTGTTCATGGGCTGTCCACCTAGAAAGAAACATTTCATTTAAGGAATCAATTCATAATTGTAACTGCGGTTTCCCATGATTTAACTTGTCATTATTCAGTGGCGGATTTAGAGGGGGCGTGCGGGGCGTGCGCCCCCCCCCCCCCCCCCCCTAAAATTCGCAAAGCATATGTTATACAACGTTAATTAAGCAGTTCAATAAATAACTTTTTCATGAATGGTTAACTCGTGACCTGTAGTAAAATATTCCTACACATTGTAAATACACGTTGAGTGTGTTCGCTGATTCATATATGTATTCGCCGTCAGTAGTTCAAAGATTTTTCCATTCTGATTGGTTCCGAGGTACCAGACATCAACTATTTTCTCACGCTAATTAAACATTATTTCTTCAGTCAATTTTACAACTATAAGAAAAACAAATCTTTACAGATCAAAGCATTTAGTAAACTTAAATCCTGATACTGACCCTGGGCAAGCAACTGGTAAATTTATCACTTGCGGCTGCGAGTCGAGTGACCCTTTTGTGTAACTTACAAGGCTGGGCGCGAACCTACGCCGCATTGGTGATAGGCTTGTATGAGCTGTTAGATCCAACGACCTAACTCATTGAACCATCCGGGCCCCAGGAATGCGTTAAAACTAAACCAATAGTTCTTTGAAGGGTTAAAATATCGTGATCGATCAGTCACGAGTTGAACAATTCGCGTCACGGTTGTTAAAGAAAATTGTTTTCTTCAGGTTCTTATAATCTGACAAAAAACATACTGTTAACAATTATCCAACAAAATTAAGACTAAAAGTAAAGTTGTTTTTGGTCTGATAAAAATGGTGTGGTAGGTTTAAATAAATGTATATAATTCCTCAAACCACCAGAGCTTAGGGGGGGTTTCGCCCCCTGGGCCCCCTACCAGGGCTCTGTCCAGACCCCTCTCCTACTCACGCCCCCCTAATCCCAAATCTTTGATCCGCCCCTGTTATTGATCATTTTTTGTTTGTGACAACTTCCATTGTGTATTGGATACACAAGATTAACTTCCCTTACATTGGAAAAAATTGAAAATGCACTGCAAGATAATTAAACTTAATGTGAATCATATCTTTATAATTTCTAATACAAATGATACACTGTAAATTAAATATCATACAGTTGAGAATAATATTAATTTGTGGTTTGTTTTTCTATTATGTAGTGTGTTATGTGTACACACTTGTAAATAAAAAAGATCTCTGTTAGTAGTGGTTACAAGATGTAAAGCGCTTTACCGATTTTAAGGATATGTCCACAGTTTAATTGACATCTTGTGTTTAATTTATTCATGACTACTAGCACTAAGTGAATGTTTATTTACGTTAGACCTATGTATGTGGTGAAATCATGTAATATTATAACTTGTGTAGATCTGCGGTGAAGCACAGGCACTCGATGTTCAGTGAATAAAATGTAGGGTCAATGTGGAAAAAAAAATAGTGTCACTGTTATAATAAAGAGAAGGCTTCCAATGCATTTTTCGGCACAAATGTAAACAAATCGGTTTATTTTTTCGTATACGGTTTTCGCTTGACCTTTGCGGTATTTATGGATGGAGACCTACCTAATAGTTTCTCCGCCGCATCATTTATTATATACATACTTTTGTGACGTCCCCAGAAATATTCGACTTCCATTGTGGAGCGACCATGATATTGCAGGACCGCACAGAATAATTAATAAAAGAAAACTAGATATAAAAAAAATTACGACCGCTTACTGGTCACAAAAAAATGTCAGAAGCTTACCAACTAAATAAAATGTATACCTTTTAGTTCAATTGTCCAGTAATCGGTCGTAATTTTTTTTATATCTAGTTTTCTTTTATTAATATGCTATTTATTCTGTGCGGTCCTGCAATGTCATGGTCGCTCCACAATGGAAGTCGAATATTTCTGGGGACGTCACAAAAGTATGGTTTAATGAAGTATGATCGTCTGCTCTCTAATAAATGATGCGGCGGAGAAACTATTAGGTAGGTCTCCATCCATAAATACCGCAAAGGTCAAGCGAAAACCGTATACAAACAAATAAACCGATTTGTTTACATTTGTGCCGAAAAATGCATTGGAAGCCTTCTCTTTATTATATAACAGTGACACTATTTTTTTTTTCCACATTGACCCTACGTTTTATTCATTGAACGTCGAGTGCCTGTAGGTGAAGTTTCCGTCATCTTTAGTAAAAAGGTTGCACCGAATATATGTGGAAACCCGTTTGAAAGGATATAAATATTTTGAAATTGAAAGAGATTTTTTTAATAAACTTGGTGTCCTGATTGATGGGGATTTTAAATTTGGTGTACTGCTACTTGTTTTTGTTCGTTTCCTTGGCGGTGATACAGGCAATCTATATCGAAATGTGTTTTTGTAAAGAGTCAATGTCAGTCCCCTTTTCCTCTTTCCCTTGAATTCTGGCATCTCCTTGATTAGAGTATTTATCAGTTTTGTGTTTAAAAGTGTCAATTTATCAATTTTGCAGAAAACAATTAACAAAACTAGCAAATCTCCTCATGCATTCGCAATGTGCTCTATCAGAACCGATCTCCTCAAGCAGGAGAACGAGAACATTGACAGTTTGTAGATTTATCTAGACTTCAATTTACTCCTGACGAATCGGAATTTATCCCCGATTACATTTAAACTCCCATGATGAAAAAATATTGAAAATTTAACTTGCATCTTTGTCGAGAAGAACTTAGAAATGTAAGAGTGTCACAATTGTGGGACGATTGATTTTACGAGAGTTACACTTCATATACAAGAATAAACTATGCATGTTTCTAATCGTGAAAGCATTCGCCACAGCATAGCATTCTCTGATTTTGCAATATTCGAGCAGTAAAAAAGAAAATTTCAATTTTTGACATGTACATACCTTGCGAAGCGTCTTCGTGAACTCTCCTCCACCAAAACCGGAAGTTATCCTCACGAATTTCTTTGCAGAACCAACTGTTCTGCTTGTGCCGATTACCAGCCGTGACTATGCGAGTGCATAGTACAACGACGCTATTTATTCTTTGTAAAATTATGTTTCGATAATATCCTGTCAATTATAATGAAAGTTTCTTACATGAAGAGTAATAATATTAAATATAAGACTATAAGGTTTCTGTAATTTTATCGAAACAATGAAAGATCAATGCTTCTTCATACTGCATAAACATATCAGTTAGTCGTACTTATATTATACTAGTCAACAAAAGAAACGATACAAGGGTTTGATGCTCAATATTTTTTACATACAGAAAAAAAAATCGACAAATCGTATAATTTAGATTCATATGGGCGTAACAAATAAAGCAATTTCAACCAAATTTCTCAACATCATTATCAGAAAATATCATGGACAGACAGAAATGGTCATCCAGTATGGAGGTTTGCGGAGTTCAGTAATGTGTGTGACCACCTCTTGCGACAACGCCAGCTTCGCATCTCCGACGCATAGAACCAATCAATCGTTGGAAAAAGGCTTGTGGGATGTTGTTCCACTCGTCCACAAGTACGTCACGTAGCTCCTGTAGTGTTTCAGGTGGATTTTGACGGTGGTGAACACGTCTACCGAGTTCATCCCATAAATGTTCAATTGGTGACAGATCCGGTGATAATGCCGGCCAAGGAAGAACACGGATGTGATTCTGGTTCAGAAAGTCTTGACAAACACGAACCACGTGACATCTTGCATTGTCACGTTTAAAGACGTGATGAAAGTGTCGCTGTTGCAGAAAGGCAGAACGATCCGATCAACAACATCGTCTCTGTATTTTACGGCATTCAATGTTCCTTGAACAATTTTGAGCTGAGTGGAACCATCATGACACATGTCAGCCCAGACCATAACACTTCCGCCTCCAAAACGATCGGCCTCGTACACACATTGGTCCGTAACACGTTCCCCACGCCTGCGGTACACACGATAACGTCCATCGCTAAGACTAAGTGAAAATCGGGATTCATCACTAAAAAGGATGTTTTGCCAGGTGTGAAGCCCCCAACGACGGCGTGCACGAGCCCATGCTAGTCTTGCGATCCTATGGCGTTGTTTAAGGATTGGTCCTATCACCGGACGCATAGCTCGGAGTCCAGATTCACGTAGTCTTCTACGAACAGTCTGACCGGAAATTCGGACGGGGTCTGCCATTCGTCTTACCTGTTTGTCGAAGACGAATCACTAGCCTTGAAATGGTTATGCTAGACACATTAAAGTGGTCTGCAATAGCCTGGTGAGTCATTTCAGCCTGAATTATACCCACCGCTCGCTCACGGTCATTTTGCCGGGGCTGTGGCATCGACGTTCTTGTGAAAATTCAAATTTCCAGAAGGGCAAATTGTTTATTTTTGTTGACAGCACAATTAATGACCGCATGTGATTTAAATGCCTAATTCGATCATCGCAAACTCAATCATTGGACTGATAATTGACTTTCCGGGATTTTTCCGTAACGGAGCAGGATGCTATTGTTAGCATTGTGAGAATAAACGCGTTTCACTCAAACATTGACGTAAATGATAATAAACAATTGTTTTGCTTTTAACATAAAAATATGTTTAAAAAAAATCTTTGTATCGTTTCTTTAGTTGATTAGTATATTTACTGACATCTAATGTAGTGAGTGTTGCCCATATGATGATGTGCAGTTGATATATCATTTTCGTTTTATTGGTGTAAAAATGTTATAAGGAACCGACCATTTATTATTCTTTTCTTGGAAAGGAAGGGGGTATATCATCTCTAGTTATATGGGCCTAAACCTCCCCTCTTAGTGAAATAATGATGCGGTTATGTAAGTGTTTTCCACGGGCTAGTTAAATGCCAACCCTCACATATAGCCGGGCGAACAACATTATAATAATTAACGCTATCTTCGTAGTTCACTGAAGTATTCATTTTAAAGGTGCTTTTAAAATTTCACTTTACACTGGTTTCAAAGCATCTAAAATAAAATCTTTGATATCTTACTTAAATTCACAATATATTTTGATCTCTTGTATGATAGCATATTTTATGGTAGACATTATCTTTAAGAAATCTTATAACGTATTAATTTTGCATTCAAAAAGGAATTAATTGACAGTATGCAGTACATCTGCAATTTTATAAATTAATGGCCGAACACTATTAACAAAAGGAGACGAACATAAGATGAGAAACAATATGGATAATTTACTAACACCGTCTCTAAATTATATGGTCTTTACAACGATTGGACGCCATTGCATGCAGTTTTTAGACACAAAGAAGATCCTACACCTTCGAAATTAACAGATCAATTTACGAGTTCTTGCACACGGCCGGGTGAAAAAGGCTCAAGTGGACATGTTATTTTATTGCAGTAAAGCTATTTGAGGCTATCTAAGGACAAATGACCCATAGACATCTTTTTCATCGTAATTATATGGTGTACGGTCTAATGACTGGGCAGATTTACACCTCATCTTGAAAGGAATTATTTGTCACATGAGGACATTCTCCAGTGTCTCCTCTATTAGCCGTCAATTCGCCATTAAACATCAGCTATTGTATATTTATATTACATCTCATTAGATCATCTTAAGTCATAGTGGTTAACAAAAGGTGTCATGCGGGTTTTTGACGTTCGGACACATGGATGATGAATATAAGATGATACATTAGTCTGATCATCCGAACCCACCTGACTATGTAAATACCGTTGTCATGGTGTTTCAAGCTGTGAAGTGGACACGTTGATGATGGCGATTTCAGTAGAACTTAGTTATTAAAATCTTCGTTTTCTTTTTATTATACTTTTGTGAGACAGTGAAAAATGATTTTTATAATCGTTTATTAGCTTTTGGTCGTAAATTGAACAATTATGATATTTAAAAAACGATTATTATTTTCCAATATACTTGTATCACCTGACCGAAGCAAAGTGTATATTCTTTGTCATTTTGTATTTTACGTTGTGGTTTAAAAATTGACAATATATTTTTTCTTGAACATTGTAATTTTTATTAACTTTTCGACAAGTATATAATTTGTTCATTAAAATCTATGTTCAGCGAGACCATAAATTATCTAGTCTGGAATTGAAATATTTCATTAACGAACCTTTAATCATATTCTAATCTATACAAAAGATACAGGGTTTTCCCTTGTGAGCTGCATTGTAGTGTGGTTTTATTTAATGTATGTACTATACAGGCGCGGATCTAGGTGTAGATGTTGGGAGTGCGGGAAATCACTGGGGAAGGGGACCAGGACAGAGTCCGTGTAAGGGAACCATGAGGAGACTCCCTGGAATCTCTTTATGCATCAATTATTCAGATTAACATAAACGTTATTATTAATTAACTTTGATTTATTAGCCTTTATATGATCAAATCTGTCAATACAATATAAAAACGTTCATTGGGCCAATACGGCAAAAACCAGTCCAATACGGATATTTTCCGTATTGGCCCAATTCCAGTCAGTCCAATAACAACTAGATCGGAATCCGTTAGACATTTCGCCAATTACAAGGAAAAATCCCGAGAAATATTGGACTGGTTAATTAATAAAGGTATCATTACGTGATGTTTTTCATATTGGACTAGCTATAGGTCCTCGGTCTGCTATATTGGCGTTCGGCTGCGCCTCGGGCCAATATAGCAGGCCTCTGACCTATAACTAGGCCAATATGAAAAACATCACGTAATAATACTATATTATTTGTCAGATTACTTTAATAAATCCAAGTTGTATAGTATATCGGCCAGCTCTTCCTCTAAATCCACATCTGCTCTTAGTTGTATTGTTATTGTACACGTTTATTACACGTAATTTTATTTATTATTTGATATCTACGTTTTATAACACATTAATTATATTGCAATTGTCATTGCTAGATATTTCATATAAAGCAACCTCTATTAATATACATAAGCAGGGTGTGATACTGCCTCCATCAAAATTCTTCTATGATTAATCTCAGTTGATGTATACAGTGCTGTTCGTCACGTTAGCGTCTTATAGTCAAGTTGTTGATTCTGTCGTGCCAATGTTGTCATTCGGAATTTACCATGCCCAACAATCCCGAGGGAACTGCGGGGTATATAAATTTGTGGTAGTTGCTCGATCAAAAGCTATGTACAACTCCTCCTGAAAGTGTGCATGTTAATGATACGGGGCGACTCAAATACATAACTCGCCATTATGGATTGAGTATTGAGTTCGTGAAATTTCATTTCCTTGAACGTAACACAAGTTTGTTTATAGTGAGCAACAGTTTGTTAGGAGTGGTCGCTTGAGGTCCGTCGCGAGGCAATATTGTCTCTTTACTAACCAACAAATGTCCATTTAACACGTTTCTTTACACATTCTCCTTTACACTTTCGATTATTCATGTTTTAAAAGTCATAGTTGACAGAAAACAGAATAATCATTCCAGTATTTGTATGTAATTTTAAGTACTTTAATTCCTACCCTGTGATAGATGACAATTGTCCAGGAAAGTCTAGCTGTGAAATGGACACCGTAGCATAGTAAATTTACGGATTAAAGTTCATAAAGTTACCTAGCATTATATCCACTTCCGTTCTGACGTATTATTGTGCTTAACCTTAATTGATCTCAAATCTATCAATACATTGTATTATTCTTTATATTGTAATATCCCTTTATGAGTCTAAATGGTGTTAGTTTCCCCAGTCTAATCAAGATTAGACCTTCTCACTTGTTCCCCGTTTTCTTTGTCGTCGTGTTGGAAAAACGACAAAGCAAAAGGAGGAAACAAATGAGGAAATGTTATTTTCATTCGATTGCAATTTAACATTTATGATTTCAAAATATCACATTTTTTAAGTTATGGTCAATGTACATGCAGAGTTAAAATTTAAAATCTAATCGACTACGAAGTACATTTCATAACATGAAATTTGAGGTAGTACACGAATTGTAAGTATATTTTGAAACTTGATGTGTTATGTATGCTAGTGTTGCTTAGTGTCAATAAATGTTTGAATGTGCGTCTCGGTATACCCTTTATTGTTAAAAGCACATTGCTGACTTTGATTTTAAACAGGTAGTGAATTGCATGGCATTGTGGTGGTCAATTTTATTGGCGGAGGAGCAAATCAGAGTAACCACAGGAAACCACAAACCTACCGAGAGTCATTGACTACATTACTGCATGAAGCCGTACCGGTATTACATTGCAACGGACGAGAACCGATCTTACAACTTTATAACACTGAATGCATCGGTAGATGTGAATCCTGCAAAATGCCACACCGGACTGCGGTCACGACAACTTCCCTACTGGAAAAAAAACCACTGACATGATTTAGTACAATTTGATAAAAAAAAAAAGATTTTTCAAAATATGTTAAGGTAGTTGGACATCTGCAGTGCTCAGTGTACTATAGTGATTCTATACAAATTTTAGATTTTGAATAATATGCGTGATAATATAATAATACAATTTTAGTTGATCTAATTTTCCACCCTCTTAACTTCACTATGGAGCGGATCAACTTGTCAGTTGCAGCTTCGTGTATGTTTTCACAAAAAAGATATTAGAATTTTAAGTGCACTTGAACTCTTCCGCTTCGACTATAACATCCCAATTTAAATGTTCTTTTGGTCAACAATCGATGGATGTCTCTATTGCAATATGATGACACTAAACCTAATTTATAGTGACTTTAATATCATTTGAAAAAAAAACACCAAATAAATACACGTGTTTGGTAGTTTCAAAAAATGGTGAAACGAATTAAAATGTTTTATTTTATAGCCTTTTTCGGTGGTATTATGATCTTAGTTGTTGACCAAGCGATTAATACGCGGAAATATCTACGTCGATGTCGCGTGGCAAACTTAAATGAATCGAACATAAAATAAATGTGTAGCCTGGTAAATACTTTCTTCTAAATATTCATAAAATGATTAACCCACAATTCCGTGAAATTTATTACCTGTTTTAAAATCGACGTCAACACTGCGTTTTAATAACAAAAGGGTAAAGCGACGCGTGCTTTCAAAAAATAACCCGTAAACACTTGGTGCGTAATTCCTACCACGAAACAAAACTAAATCAAGGATTATGTCCGTTTCCTTTAAAAGTCAATAATTATCTTTTAAAGACAATTTTGTCACATGACGTCAATGCACGTGCAGAGCAATAATTACATCTGTATTAGCCATACATTATATTCGTCTTGACAATGAGAAGTTTTTTTTTTTATTGTGCAAAATTAATACTGTTAATATCTCAACCAAAATATGTATAAACTAAGCGTCAAATAATCAAGACTGAATGGATATGTCATCTAACTTGAACTTCTGCATAAAATTTATTCATCCAGGAACGTTATTGCACGATCGTTTTGTAGCCATATCAGTCTATTTGAAGATAATCAGTCAGTAATATTGGAAATCCGTCACTGATGTGGACGCATTTAAAAACCAATAAAGTACCTAAATTAGAAGAGGAAACACATTCTGATCTTTTCAATCGGTAATACAAACAAATTAAGAGAAAGCTACTTTTCAATAAGAAATATTAAGAAACAAAATTGCTAGCATATTGTCACCTTATTTGCATTTTCCCACAATAAAGAAAGAAAACAATCGTTAATAAAGTGAATTATTACATTTAATAAAGTTATTCTCTGTCAGTTTATTTCTAATATTCTTCGCAAAACGATTTCATTTAATTTGGCGAAAAGAAACAATTGTCCGATACACATTTTAACATATTTGTATCATTAAAAAGCCATTTGTACATACATCAATGCTCATATTTAAGACCCAAAATCGTTTTCTCGAAAATTGAATATCTATGGATTTAATCTTCTTTTTTTAAAGACAATCAGATTAATTTTATTTTGTATTTTGCATAGCAGCACACATAGTGTCAAATGTCATCATTATATGTTTCAGTTACAATATATATATTTTTGTGGACTGGAATGAATTAGAATATTGTTAACAATGAGATGCATATCAACATTAACGCTTATAATGCTCATTTTAATAAAAACATAGATATCTAATTTAGTGCGCACGACGCGATTCTGGAATAACCGTCATCATGTACGTTCAAAATCAAAAGATTGCAAAGCCAAATAATTTGAAATTCTTTAGGAGTAAGTAAGCCAAAGGGCCTAAATAGGATAGCCAAAATTGGTTACGGTCACTTGTGCCCGGGGAAGGAGAACATACATATAGGAAATCTCAATTATAACATCACAATTTAAATACATGTAACATCTTTGCCAAAGCAAAAAGAGGGAAAAGAGTTCACGTTTTTCATATATCAGGAAAATTACAGGTTAATTGATTATAATACAATTGCTGCTGCAATATTTATAAATATGAATTAAGAATGAATTAAAACGTAACAAAGCAAAAAGAAATAGTGTAGTATAAAAAAAAACACACAAAAAACAAAAAAAGAAGACAAAAACCATGTAATTCATGCTTGATTTTCTGCCTTTATAAATACTTTATCAAAATAAAAACGTAGATATGTAATACGCTCACGAAGGGAGCGTTAATGGTAGAAGTATGAATAGGTACTATGACACTTCAATATCTTCAACAATATGGCTGCCAAACCGGAAATGAATTAAAAGAAAAATCACGTGACCTAAACCGAAACTCTATTTTTTCAAATAAAAATGAAATAATGTTCGGTAGCGGATACGAAAACTGTCCGTAGTTTGGAGTTTTAGGTGGTGTTATTTTTAAGCTTGATATTTTGTAAACAGGAAGAAAAATTACTGTACTTCGGGAGCGTTTCAGGTTGCACCTGCCTCGTATTATAGGGCACACGACGCGTTTCTGGAATGATCTTCATCAGGCACGCTCATATTCGAAAGACAGTAAAGCCAAAAACCTTTAAAAATCTTTAGGAGCAAGAAAATCAAACGGCCAAAATCGTCTAAGGAGATTATTCTACAGTTTACATAACACTACAGATATAACTTCGTGTACGCCAATCATTAATAACAATATCATGCTATTATGGACTTGTCAAGAGAGGATGTCACATGCTCTCCTATGCGTTGTCTGGTGGAATAGTACCCACGCCGACAGTCGAAGGAACTATACTTCGTCAGCCAACACAATAGAACTTTTCACATTAATATTATCATTTGTCGCAGTAACAATTCCCGTCCTTTTTTTTCTCTTTCATGATTTATCACTGAATATGACTTGTCACCACATTTTTAAAAAGAGCTTGAAGACACCAAAGTTGTAATCAAAATCCGTAAATCGAATGACAGACAACACAATGGCCAGAAGAAAAAAGGACAAACAACGATCTAAAAAACATTACGCATGAAACTAATGATCGAGCAACACGAACACCACTAAAACCCAGGCCTGAATTCAGGTGCATGGGCAACACGATTGGTGTCACTAGTGGAGCAGGAATTGTTACCTGGTATGTTTTTGTTGCTCAAGCTATAGCTTTCTGTGTATTGTCTCTTTTTCTGATGATTGTGAATGTATTTACGGTCATTGTTATCGGACAATTTTGTTTCTTATCTACTAATGTGTTATTATCACTATTAGACTCGTCATATTTATTAGACCAACAATAGTATCAACATATTCAGCATTTTTATATTCGACAATAAAACAGTCAAACGTCTTGTATATCAAAATTAACTGCTTTGAAAATGTGTACTCATATTTTGGTCATCGTGATTTCATATAATAAGTGTTACATCAGTAGGTAATAATAATAGGATTTTATTGGTCTAAAATTATCATGCATTTGCAATTGAACATAATGACAAAATGTAAGTTTTTCTTTTATTCCTATTTTTGGGTGCTGCTCAATCTTTTGTTAGTTTTCTGTGTAGTGTTTTGTAGATAACTGTTTGTCATTTTGTCTTTTTTTTCTTTGGGTCATTGTATTGTCTGTTATTCATCGATTTACGACTTCTGATTACCCCCTTGGTATCTTCAGACTTTTGGTCATTGTATTGTCTGTCATTCATCGATTGACGACTTCTGATTACCCCCTTGGTATCTTCAGACTTTTGGTCATTGTATTGTCTGTCCTTCTTCGATTTGCGGCTTCTGATAACCTATTTGGAATCTGCAAAATATTCCTTCTCTTTTCCCAAGGAACATTGTTTATTTATTTTATTATTATTATTATTATTATTTTTATCTTCGGATATTTTGGAATGTCGATCCTGGTTCAAATAAAAACATAGATATCAAATTTAGTGCACACGACGCGTTCCTGGAGACAGGGAAAGATTATCAATATATTTATTTCAACTACTAATTATGACTACATCTACCATGTGTTATATATCTTTTAGTATCGTACAAAATCTAGACTTTGAACTACAAACCGTCCCTGGGAAGAAAACCACGATGTTTGGCTTAGTTTAATAAGCCATCAACCTAAACCAAAAATCATGGTTTTCTTCCCTGGGACGGCTTGTAGTTTTTTGAAATTATTGAATATATAAAACCATAAACACGTGTATCTATGATTGACATTATGTCCAGAAATTGAATTTCAGTCCCACTTTCTATATAACAGAAAATTCAAAATGATTTCGAACATATTAGTCAACATTACTAACACAAAAGCGACCGACCACTCTCAAGCATCCTATCAAATAATTGAATATTTAAGAAACTTTAAATATAATGTTCGATACCATGATATACTATTACAAATAATTGTCCAAAGAACACGCCCATCTTGTTTGACCGGATGTTTGGCAACTAACATTACATTTGTTGTAAATGAATGACCATACCATGGCTATTAATACCCTTTTACAAAATTCAACTCAGCATATTATTATGATCAAATTTTATGGACATTATACTTTCACGTCAACTCTATTGCAGATGTCTTCTTTTTTGTGAAACTTGACCCTTTGTTCATCTTTTTTAACCATAAATTAAACGATTATAGTACTTATGTCCCTATTATTGCGGACGATTGACCCTACAAACTTTATACAAGTAGCCATTTGTAGCAAATTTAATTTTTTTAACAATTAGCAAGAGGCTGTCTTCCCCCTTTCAAAAGTATGATACAATGTGTCCGTATTGCTTGTCAGAAAATTTGTCAATGGCCTAAGATGAGTAATTGGTTAACAATTACTCTTTAATAATTCAGAGAGTCTCATAATATCACAAAACTAAGATATTTCACAATAAGATGCTCGGTTATATTCATAATTACCAAGCCACAAGACAGGGAAATAAAGATGGGCAGAGGCTACGACATCTGTCCAGTAGTGACAAAATATAACAAAACTCTCTTAAGGATACCAAACCCCCTAATACGCTATATTCATAATACTATTATAAAATATTCTATTTTTTTTCTTTATTAAACAACAAATCTCAAGATGATTTTTAAATCGAGTCGGTGTTTTTCAAAAGCAAATTGGCATGAAATTATATTAAGTTAAATTTATAAGGACTAATTTGAAATAACTCAAGAAGCTATTATCACCAATCAAACTGAAAAATGTTAAGAATATAACTGAATTCTTCTTTTAATATGGAGTATTCTGTAACAATAATGCTGAACCCAATGTCATGATAAGCATATCAATTCCTACTTAAGAAAAGATACATTTGAATTATTGCTTGGTATCTTTCATGCAACGGCCATCTGTATTTCTGTTAATTGTATCTATATTGCTGGGGGCAAGCTGAAGGCATGTTGTCTCCATACAATTGATAATATTATGTGTTTCAACTTTTATTTAGAAGAGATTCGTCCTTAATTTTCAATAGAAGCATGCATTTTGTTTTGTGATATTAAGGAAACATTATTAAAAACGTAGATATCGAATTAAATGCGCATAGCGCACTTCTGGAACACCTTTAATCGGATACGCTGATAGTCAAAAGATTGGAAAGCCAAATAATCTCAAAATCTGTGGGTGCATGTAAGCAAACGGACATAAAAGCGATAGCCAAAATCTGCTATGATTACCTACTCATAAAGGATTATTTCACGGAGATACTTCAATTATAAAACACAACAAATATGTATTTAAAATAATAAAGTTAGAACAGAATGGATTGAAGTCAGAACACTCAAATGGCAAAACTTCAAAAAGTAGAATCAAACATGTAATTACAAGGCAGTAAGCGCAAAGCCACAATTGGCAGATTACAACATACAGATATGATATGCGTAAACCATTTTTAATTGAATTTCAATACTGGTAAGTCACAAGCTGAAGATATCGAGGTATGGTATTGAAAGTGATCTCTACCACGCTGTTTTACATCCCCCGCCCCTCCCACGCTGTTTTACATCCTCCACAACTTTGTATCTAACAAAAGTGTATATATCTAATTTAGAACTCATGACATATTTATAGAATAACCTTCACCGGGGACCTTTAAAAGCAACAGATTGAAAAGTAAAATAATTCCAAAGTCTTGAGGAGGAAGGAAACAAATAGGCCTAAGCAAGATCCACTATGGTTAGCTATGCCGGAGAGAGATGAACATCAGTTTTAGTAATAGTGCACACTTAGCGTTAGTTAGACAATATTAAACTTCCAAAAATATAAAGAAATACTTATTTTCATATAAAATAATGACATTTTGCATGAGACGAAAACTAACCATTGTAAGTGGTCAGTATCGAGTGTATTATATATATAATTGAGTATCATTTAAGTTTATAACTACAATTTGGTTGATACAACTGTTGATTGACTATTAGCTCTCTAGACAAGATGAAAAGTGCAGTAGTTTTCACTGTGCCGACATGACATTAATAGATAATATTTCAGAAATGTTGGGGAATACAAGTTTGAAGATACCAAAGGGTAATCAGAAGAGGCAATTCTGGGGACAGAAAAAAAAATACAATCGCCAAAAGAAAAAAGAGAAAAGAACAAACAATGGTCGACAATGGATAAACTCGTGTGCTCCAAAAGGGTAGCAGTTCCTGTTCCACTAGTGGCACCCATCGTGTTATTTTTCATTGTGATTACGACAAGCGGAACAAATCCATGATCATTTGTGACATATATTCCGCAACTGACGCCAGGTTATGGTGACGACCGTAAGATGTTCGAAATGACCACTTCAATATAACAACAAGAAACCCTTGGTTAAGCAGTTTCCTTGTTACCAGAAACTTGTTATTCAGGAAATAATGGTATGAACCACAAGCCCTGGAATAACGTATGAACTAAGATATATATACTCCATATGTATATACAAATGTAAATTGAAAGTTCACAATGAGAAAATTGAAATCATCCCTTTTGTCGTAAATTTTCGTTCTTAACCAGCCCTAACTTTCAATTTTGAGGTGTAGGTCAAAGTATGAAGCAGACCGTTGTTTTTCCTTTTGGTCATTGTGTTATATATCCATCTTCGAATTTCGGGTTCTGATTACACCATTGGTATCTTCAAACTTTTATTTTCGTTATGTCGAAGAACTCGTCATACCATACAATCCAAGTAAATAACAAGGTACTGACTAATCGTTGGCGATGCACTCTGAAACTAACAGTTCACCAACCATGGTATCGTCCAAATGATAATAATATCATCGAATTGTCCCAATCAACATATCAGTTGACTAGAAATTATCCCTCCAAATCATATACATTTACCGTTCATAACTATATTTGCTGCCAGCAAAGTGCAAATGTATATTTATCAGTCTTATATAAATAAAGAACAATCACATCTCCCTTTTAAGGAAAGTTTTAAGGTGTTTAAGATATCATGATATCATTATAATTGGTTCTTTTCAAAGTAAAATGGAAGACTTTTGTAAAAGTAAATAAGCACGGTCGGAGCAGGTGGTGTTAAAATCACCTATTATAACTATGAAGATAAACAAACATCATCTACATTTCTAGAGATTGATATGAAAACAAATAATCTTGTAATATCTGATTTAAAACACTATTTACATAGCGACAAGGATAACAAACACTCGTCTTACAATATGTAAATATGTAGAATATTCTTCAATGTTAAATTTGTATAGCTTTATTCGATATACATTGGATAACACTCCTTACGATAATTAAGTCATGGAGCGGCCGCTCTAAAAACGGGAACAACAATTTCTATAGAATATGTCAATTCTACATGTCACCTAGGGAACATCTTTTCCTGTGTTATTATTCCTTGAGCAAATTGTAATTTAAAAAGCTAATGAGAACTAATTAACTATCCAAGGACCTGGAATAACAGTGTTATCACAGTAAGATAACTGTTTTTCCGGAAAAAATATTGTTTTAACCCAGATAACTGTCAATCATTGGACAAACTATATTCGTTTCCCATAATGCACTTTTAATACTTTTTTGTACTGAAATTAAAAATTATTGACCTAAATGCAGCTTACAATCACTAAATTTATTATAATATCAGTTCTTCTGAAATTTCTAAGCTTATTGAATTCGTGAGCAAATTGTCTTTTCTAGCACACAAAAATCATGAGAATTGAAACGTAATTGCTTTATAAACTCAACTGGAGTTGAACTAAATTGAACGAACAGAGGTTAAATTAGTTTAATGGGCATAAACCTTCCCTCGTAGTGAAATGGTCCGATCATGCAAGTTTTCGTAGACAGAATGGTTTCAGTGCGATAACTTAAATTGTAGTTGACGGAATTTTGAATTTCGGGCACATTGATCCTTGACACTGGAGAAAGCTTGGTACAGACTTTGGATATTGTAACACTACCCGTTTTCAAAGACGAGACACTAATTGCAAAAAATGTGTTTCTGTTATTTGTACGCGGAGAGCTTATTTTTCATCTGATTTTGATGGCATTTTTGTAGTGCATTTCTTAAGAACATTTCTTCCAGTAAATGCAATTACATTGTATTACCGTTTTTTGACATAAAACGGACCCAAAAGTAGGACATTTCAAATTTTTCCTTTTTTATTTTTCTTCCCATTTTGATGCAGTGTTTTACAAAATGATTATCTTAATGGGTTATTAATGGGTCATACAAATAATTTATTTATTTCATTTATAAAAAGGTCCAAATTCCGAAATTTGGAATATTTGGAAGGTATCTAGAATTTAAATTTTTTATTCAATTTTCATGCAATTTTGTTCTTAGAACTGACTGCCAAAAGCTTCCGTTAGTATGTTGACGTAGTTCCTTTGTATCTTAGATGAACTCAGGTGTGCGGGAGTTTAAGCAGATCCTGTTCCACTAGTTGCACCCGTTGTGTTACTTGTGTCAACAAGACGGTCATTAGTTATATTCGATGATTCGTCATGAAAGAAGGTTAAGATTGCAACTACCACAGACATATCATACCCATGGTCATCTGAAGCGAGGCATACCTAATTTCTTTGAGCATTCGACAAAGTACATGCTCACATTGTAGGATTACTGCTTGTTTGATACGAACAACCAAAATGAATGTAATGGTCTCATTTAGAAATGATTATTTTATAAGTCTTAACCTCTGATATTTGTAATATTCACTGACATGTGACATGTATACCTGTAATGTAATTGTGCATACTGTTTATTAGGAAAAATGAGCATAAGTGCGAGTGTAAATATATCTGATACTCGAGTGATAATCAAAGCCAAAGAACCAGAGCTGTTGTTGTTTTTATTTTGAGTAACTGTGACATTTCCAGTGATGGGTATATGTCGAACAAGGAGTACACAAATCGTAAATCGTTTTGCAGCTAAAAATATTGATCACCGAGGGTATCATCCATCCAATTGTCAGTGCGTTGCCACTGATATGGTTATGTTCCTAGATATGCTTTTTGTTTTAATTTAGCACATTTCTCCCTCTGACATAGGTCACCTTAACTGATTTTGGTTATCCTGTTTAGGTTCTTTGGCTTACTTGTTCCCAACAACTCTTTTCAATCTTTTGACTACGAGCATATTTGATGAAGGTTATCCCAGAAAGTCATCGTGCGCACTAACTTAGATATCTACGTTTTTATTCTTCCATATCATTCCTATGGCGTCATAGTGAACAATATTATGAATGTGTGTTTGTTATTCATGGCGTTTATATCTCCAAGACTATTATTTTAATTGTAGTCGATTAACATGGATTTTAATCTTTTTTAAATGTACTTCTTGTGGGGAGGGGGTTGATTGATCGATTGTCGTTTAACGTCAAATGAGCAATGACCACTACAAACAAAATGTCTGTTGCTTGTTAGAGTTATGGTTATTGTGTTAAACGCGACTTTCAAAACTATTTCAACCATATCGTGGCGTTCAGTTTTAATGGTGGAGAAAACCGGAGTACCCGGAGAAAACCACCGACCTGTCGCAAGTCACTGACAAGCTTTATCACATAATGGTGTATATCGAGTACACCTCGTCATGAACGGGATTCGAGCTCACAAATTAAGTGGTGATAGGCACTGTTTGTCCAACTACCATACGACCATGACTACCCGTTGCTCATTAGTGACTGTTGCAATTTGTTCTTTATGTGCCAGCGGCGTGACATTCTCTCAACACTCACATACGGACCAGCCTAACGGCAAGTTGAGTATTTTGATTTGTCCCGCACATACCAAACGTTTTTATGGTTTCAATCAGCAATTCGTCCGTTTTTTTCCATATCTATTAATCGTATACAATTTTCAATCTGCATACAATCAAACCTGTATTAAGCAGTGGTTTGTATTAAAAGGTCACTTTTTGTTGTCCTGTCATAGAAAATATCATATGAATTGAACCTTTTTTAAGAGATCGTCTGTCTTCTAAAGGTCACTTTTTCTTTGTCCCAAAGGTGAAAGGTAACCTCTTAATACAGGTTTAGATGTATTATGTTTTGTTTTATGTTATGTATATATTATCATACATGTACGTAGAGAACTTCGTGTAAGTTGGAATAACTTTCTATCCTATCCTATTGTGTATTCACAATAAAATATTAAACTAAGCCAAGCGATCTAAATTTTTTTTATTGCAATAATTGTATTATATTTTTTACCTTTTATTATTTATAGCTGGGCATAGTTGTACAGCACCTGCAACTTCACTTTGTTATTTTATATAATAATTTGATGAAAATGTTGATTAGGAAATTGGCACCAATTATAAGCTTTTAAGTATGTGTATTATTTAAACAGATCAAAAACAATTTCCCTTTTTTGAATTTAAGACCCACTAACGCGATAAGCAATAATTAATATAAAAGTGTATCAATTTCTCATATTCAGTCATCATTGACAGATAGATTAACACAAGTGTGAGTTATTGTGGATATGGGTCACGTATGAAGCGTATATTTAACACGCGTTGTTTGGTGAGAAAAGGTCAGAAAAAAACTCGATTTTAAATTACATTTCTTTTTATTTATAGCTTCAAAATTTATATTGTTTCCATTAAATAAAGCTTTAGACATGAAATATTCTATAATGTACTGTAATATTTATATATAAAATAAATATTCAAATTATATGTTGATATAGGTAAATCGTTTAACAATGGGCGTACCTGATGATGTTTATTCCAGAAACGGGTCGTGTTCACTAAATTACATATACACGTCTTTATTAACGCATTTAATTTATCTGCATTAATGAACTTCTTTTAATAGGTACCAGGAATGATCGTTTTCTTAAATGCTGTCGATAATATAAAATATATTGATCAGTTAATTATAATTCAAACTGCGAGAAATGATAAGTAAAATATATTATTAAACCAATTTCCCACATAACAATTGCATTACTAATTTGTTCAAGCAGATAATTTAATTGAAATTGTTGAAAAGCAAAGGGTTATCTCCCTTGTAGATACAGCCTCACGATACGTACTTTTCAGTATTTTTGGGAGAATTTGATGTCCAATCAGTTTGGTACCGAGCGCCTCTTTTGAAGTGTACACCCGCTATACTGAATTAACATTATTGTACATTTGATGTAAATGAATACATTAGTAATAACTAAGGAGCCGTCGTGCTCGTGATCGTATGGTAGTTGGAATTACAGTTTGTCAATGACTTGCCACAGGTCTGTGGTTTTCTATGGGTAATCTGGTTTCCTCCACCAATAAAACTGACCGCCACGATATAACTGAAATATTGTTTAAAGTGGCGTTTAACACCACAAACTAAAGAAACAAACACTACTGATAAATACCGGAAATGGGATGCATGTTTAAACTGTGCAACCCGTTGTTTTATTGCGCACGACCCGTTTCTGAAATAACCTTCATCAAGTACGCTCAAATTCGAAAGCCAAATAATTGAAAGTTTTTGGGGTAATAAAGCCAAAGGGCCTAAACATGATAGCCAAAATGGGCTAAGGTCAATTTATTTTTTATTAATAATTACATTATTTAGGAACTGTAAATTTCAGTAATCAATATATCTGATAAACCATGTCAGTGCCGAAGCACTGAATACTGGGCGGATGATATACCTCAAGTAACCACATCAGTGGTGGAATGGATGGCGTTGCCGTGTTGGCCTCGGTAGATCGTGGGTTCCATAAAATGTGTATTTGTTGCTTCTCCGCTAAGCACGTATCACTAAAAAGTGAGAGCAAAGACTGCTCGAAATCAGAATAATTTGTCCGACATTTCTTCCCGCGGACTGTTGTGTCAGTGAGCTAGCACTATAAAATCCAACAAAGCGTGTTTGTCTAGTACACAGCGGACATCATCATCGTCATAATTTTATAAAAATATAATTTGTTCTCGCCATGATATAGCTGAAACACTGTTCATTTTGGCGTTCATTAATAATCACCTACCCCTTCTCATTTTTATCTTATCGTAAAGCGGGTGATATTTTCGATGAGAACAAGTTAACACACAAAAACCATGAAGGTAAAAGGGAGATAATGGAATGAATGAAGACGTAGATATATAATATGTATACCCTTTCATTACGTACGGTCATGGTCAAAATGAACTAAAGAAATCCAAATAAGCTGAAAGTATTTGGGAGCAAGTTAACCAGAGCGCCTATGGCTGAGGAACATTGACCTTAGTTCTAATACAATTACATTATTTATCAACTGTAAATTTCAAACATAAATCTATTTAGTACATAACATACGAAAATGCTGTATTTTGATTGGATAATCAGTGTGTACTATTTTTGAACAGTACACTTGACAACGGGTGACAATACCTAGCGACGGGAACTATGCCAGCTTTAAATGATTTCCCACGGTCACTATGCCTGTGGCATAGATTTTCCTGCGTATTTTTTATATATTTTTGTCAAGATTTATCTCACTTAATGAACAAACTACAAGTCATGCAAACTGAAAACAGATCTAAAACACTTTCAGTTACCCAGCATTTAACTTCAGTAACTACAATGTTACCATTAATTATCAACAGTAATTAATTCATACAGAAATGTTCCATTTCAACATATTGAACAACAACTTGTTACATGAACTTTTCCTGTGAAAAATTACCCCAAAATATGTTATTTGTTGACTTTCAGTTTTTGTTATCAACGTTACTTTTATAATGTAACATTGTAAATTTTGTTATTATCATTATAATGTTGAATTTGAATGTATTTTTCTTTTATGTAGAATGGGATGTTATGTACTAAACATATTATTGTTTTCTCCCTCGAAAACAGTTTTCCTATAGTGTTGTCTGATGAGGTATATAGTGCCCTCGTCGTTGGCTCGGGCACTATACCTCACTAGATAGCACTATAGGAGAACAGTTCCCTCAGGAGTAGACAATAATAGAATAATAATATCTATAATATATAAACGTGTCGGTGCCGCGAAGCGCTGGCTGTTAGGCGAATGATACCTTCGGTACACCGGCAGTGGTATCGACCCAATCATAGTAATAAAAAAGTAGATATCTAATTTAGTGTGCACGGTGTGTTATACGATGGTTATTGTATGGTAATGCTTGGAAAACTATCAGTCTTTTACCAGTGTTATACGATGGTTATTGTATGGTAATGCTTAGAAAACTATCAGTCTTTTACCAGTGTTATACGATGGTTATTGTATGGCAATGCTTAGAAAACTATCAGTCTTTTACCAGTGTTATGCGATGGTTATTGTATGGTAATGCTTAGAAAACTATCAGTCTTTTACCAGTGTTATACGATGGTTATTGTATGGTAATGCTTAGAAAACTATCTGTTTTTTACCAGTGTTATACGATGGTTATTGTATGGTAATGCTTAGCAAACTATCAGTCTTTTACCAGTGTTATACGATGGTTATTGTATGGTAATGCTTAGAAAACTATCCGTCTTTTACCAGTGTTATACGATGGTTATTGAATGGTAATGCTTAGAAAACTATCCGTCTTTTACCAGTATTATACGATGGTTATTGTATGGTAATGCTTAGAAAACTATCAGTCTTTTACCAGTGTCATACGATGGTTATTGTATGGTAATGCTTAGAAAACTATCAGTTTTTTACCAGTGTTATACGATGGTTATTGTATGGTAATGCTTAGAAAACTATCAGTCTTTTACCAGTGTTATACGATGGTTATTGTATGGTAATGCTTAGAAAACTATCAGTCTTTTACCAGTGTTATACGATGGTTATTGTATGGTAATGCTTAGAAAACTATCAGTCTTTTACCAGTGTTATACGATGGTTATTGTATGGTAATGCTTAGAAAACTATCAGTCTTTTACCAGTGTTATACGATGGTTATTGTATGGTAATGCTTAGAAAACTATCCGTCTTTTACCAGTGTTATACGATGGTTATTGTATGGTAATGCTTAGAAAACTATCAGTCTTTTACCAGTGTTATACGATGGTTATTGTATGGTAATGCTTAGAAAACTATCCGTCTTTTACCAGTGTTATACGATGGTTATTGTATGGTAATGCTTAGAAAACTATCAGTCTTTTACCAGGGTTATGCGATGGTTATTGTATGGTAATGCTTAGAAAACTATCAGTCTTTTACCAGTGTTATGCGATGGTTATTGTATGGTAATGCTTAGAAAACTATCAGTCTTTTACCAGTGTTATACGATGGTTATTGTATGGTAATGCTTAGAAAACTATCAGTCTTTTACCAGTGTTATACGATGGTTATTGTATGGTAATGCTTAGAAAACTATCAGTCTATTACCAGTGTTATACGATGGTTATTGTATGGTAATGCTTAGAAAACTATCAGTCTTTTACCAGTGTTATATTATGGCTATTGTATGGTAATGCTTAGAAAACTATCAGTCTTTTACCAGTGTTATACGATGGTTATTGTATGGTAATGCTTAGAAAACTATCAGTCTTTTACCAGTGTTATACGATGGTTATTGTATGGTAATGCTTAGAAAACTATCTGTTTTTTACCAGTGTTATACGATGGTTATTGTATGGTAATGCTTAGAAAACTATCAGTCTTTTACCAGTGTTATACGATGGTTATTGTATGGTAATGCTTAGAAAACTATCCGTCTTTTACCAGTGTTATACGATGGTTATTGTATGGTAATGCTTAGAAAACTATCCGTCTTTTACCAGTATTATACGATGGTTATTGTATGGTAATGCTTAGAAAACTATCAGTCTTTTACCAGTGTCATACGATGGTTATTGTATGGTAATGCTTAGAAAACTATCAGTCTTTTACCAGTGTTATACGATGGTTATTGTATGGTAATGCTTAGAAAACTATCAGTCTTTTACCAGTGTTATACGATGGTTATTGTATGGTAATGCTTAGAAAACTATCAGTCTTTTACCAGTGTTATACGATGGTTATTGTATGGTAATGCTTAGAAAACTATCAGTCTTTTACCAGTGTTATACGATGGTTATTGTATGGTAATGCTTAGAAAACTATCAGTCTTTTACCAGTGTTATACTATGGCTATTGTATGGTAATGCTTAGAAAACTATCCGTCTTTTACCAGTGTTATACGATGGTTATTGTATGGTAATGCTTAGAAAACTATCAGTCTTTTACCAGTGTTATGCGATGGTTATTGTATGGTAATGCTTAGAAAACTATCCGTCTTTTACCAGTGTTATACGATGGTTATTGTATGGTAATGCTTAGAAAACTATCAGTCTTTTACCAGTGTTATGCGATGGTTATTGTATGGTAATGCTTAGAAAACTATCAGTCTTTTACCAGTGTTATGCGATGGTTATTGTATGGTAATGCTTAGAAAACTATCAGTCTTTTACCAGTGTTATACGATGGTTATTGTATGGTAATGCTTAGAAAACTATCAGTCTTTTACCAGTGTTATACGATGGTTATTGTATGGTAATGCTTAGAAAACTATCAGTCTTTTACCAGTGTTATGCGATGGTTATTGTATGGTAATGCTTAGAAAACTATCAGTCTTTTACCAGTGTTATACTATGGCTATTGTATGGTAATGCTTAGAAAACTATCAGTCTTTTACCAGTGTTATACGATGGTTATTGTATGGTAATGCTTAGAAAACTATCAGTCTTTTACCAGTGTTATACGATGGTTATTGTATGGTAATGCTTAGAAAACTATCAGTCTTTTACCAGTGTTATGCGATGGTTATTGTATGGTAATGCTTAGAAAACTATCAGTCTTTTACCAGTGTTATACGATGGTTATTGTATGTTAATGCTTAGAAAACTATCAGTCTTTTACCAGTGTTATACGATGGTTATTGTATGGTAATGCTTAGAAAACTATCAGTCTTTTACCAGTGTTATACGATGGTTATTGTATGTTAATGCTTAGAAAACTATCAGTCTTTTACCAGTGTTATACGATGGTTATTGTATGGTAATGCTTAGAAAACTATCAGTCTTTTACCAGTGTTATTCTATGGTTATTGTATGGTAATGCTTAGAAAACTATCAGTCTTTTACCAGTGTTATACGATGGTTATTGTATGGTAATGCTTAGAAAACTATCAGTCTTTTACCAGTGTTATACGATGGTTATTGTATGGTAATGCTTAGAAAACTATCAGTCTTTTACCAGTGTTATACGATGGTTATTGTATGGTAATGCTTAGAAAACTATCAGTCTTTTACCAGTGTTATACGATGGTTATTGTATGGTAATGCTTAGAAAACTATCAGTCTTTTACCAGTGTTATGCGATGGTTATTGTATGGTAATGCTTAGAAAACTATCCGTCTTTTACCAGTGTTATTCTATGGTTATTGTATGGTAATGCTTAGAAAACTATCAGTCTTTTACCAGTGTTATACGATGGTTATTGTATGGTAATGCTTAGAAAACTATCCGTCTTTTACCAGTGTTATACGATGGTTATTGCATGGTAATGCTTAGAAAACTATCAGTCTTTTACCAGTGTTATACGATGGTTATTGTATGGTAATGCTTAGAAAATTATCAGTCTTTTACCAGTGTTATACGATGGTTATTGTATGGTAATGCTTAGAAAACTATCCGTCATTTACCAGTGTTATACGATGGTTATTGTATGGTAATGCTTAGAAAACTATCAGTCTTTTACCAGTGTTATACGATGGTTATTGTATGGTAATGCTTAGAAAACTATCAGTCTTTTACCAGTGTTATACGATGGTTATTGTATGGTAATGCTTAGAAAACTATCAGTCTTTTACCAGTGTTATACGATGGTTATTGTATGGTAATGCTTAGAAAACTATCCGTCTTTTACCAGTGTTATACGATGGTTATTGTATGGTAATGCTTAGAAAACTATCCGTCTTTTACCAGTATTATACGATGGTTATTGTATGGTAATGCTTAGAAAACTATCAGTCTTTTACCAGTGTTATACGATGGTTATTGTATGGTAATGCTTAGAAAACTATCAGTCTTTTACCAGTGTTATACGATGGTTATTGTATGGTAATGCTTAGAAAACTATCCGTCTTTTACCAGTGTTATACGATGGTTATTGTATGGTAATGCTTAGAAAACTATCAGTCTTTTACCAGTGTTATGCGATGGTTATTGTATGGTAATGCTTAGAAAACTATCAGTCTTTTACCAGTGTTATGCGATGGTTATTGTATGGTAATGCTTAGAAAACTATCAGTCTTTTACCAGTGTTATACGATGGTTATTGTATGTTAATGCTTAGAAAACTATCAGTCTTTTACCAGTGTTATACGATGGTTATTGTATGGTAATGCTTAGAAAACTATCAGTCTTTTACCAGTGTTATTCTATGGTTATTGTATGGTAATGCTTAGAAAACTATCAGTCTTTTACCAGTGTTATACGATGGTTATTGAATGGTAATGCTTAGAAAACTATCAGTCTTTTACCAGTGTTATACGATGGTTATTGTATGGTAATGCTTAGAAAACTATCTGTTTTTACCAGTGTTATACGATGGTTATTGTATGGTAATGCTTAGAAAACTATCAGTCTTTTACCAGTGTTATACGATGGTTATTGTATGGTAATGCTTAGAAAACTATCAGTCTTTTACCAGTGTTATACGATGGTTATTGTATGGTAATGCTTAGAAAACTATCAGTCTTTTACCAGTGTTATACGATGGTTATTGTATGGTAATGCTCAGAAAACTATCCGTCTTTTACCAGTGTTATACGATGGTTATTGTATGGTAATGCTTAGAAAACTATCCGTCTTTTACCAGTATTATACGATGGTTATTGTATGGTAATGCTTAGAAAACTATCAGTCTTTTACCAGTGTTATACGATGGTTATTGTATGGTAATGCTTAGAAAACTATCAGTCTTTTACCAGTGTTATACGATGGTTATTGTATGGTAATGCTTAGAAAACTATCAGTCTTTTACCAGTGTTATACGATGGTTATTGTATGGTAATGCTTAGAAAACTATCAGTCTTTTACCAGTGTTATGCGATGGTTATTGTATGGTAATGCTTAGAAAACTATCAGTCTTTTACCAGTGTTATGCGATGGTTATTGTATGGTAATGCTTAGAAAACTATCCGTCTTTTACCAGTGTTATTCTATGGTTATTGTATGGTAATGCTTAGAAAACTATCAGTCTTTTACCAGTGTTATACGATGGTTATTGTATGGTAATGCTTAGAAAACTATCCGTCTTTTACCAGTGTTATACGATGGTTATTGCATGGTAATGCTTAGAAAACTATCAGTCTTTTACCAGTGTTATACGATGGTTATTGTATGGTAATGCTTAGAAAATTATCAGTCTTTTACCAGTGTTATACGATGGTTATTGTATGGTAATGCTTAGAAAACTATCCGTCTTTTACCAGTGTTATACGATGGTTATTGTATGGTAATGCTTAGAAAACTATCAGTCTTTTACCAGTGTTATACGATGGTTATTGTATGGTAATGCTTAGAAAACTATCAGTCTTTTACCATTGTATAATAATGATGTTGTGATATATATGGGCCGTCGTGGTCGTAATCGTATGGTAGTTGCATTTATAACTACTACGTAATCAGTGCCTATCACCGCTAAAGTTGCGAGTTCGAACCCTGTTCATGACAAGGTGTATTCGGTACACCATTTTGGGATAAAGTTTGTCAGTGACCTACGGCGAGTCAGTGGTTTCCTCCGGATAATCCGATTTCCTCCGCCAATAAATCTTGCCACCACGATATAGCTGAAATATTGTTGAAAGTGACGTTAAACACCATAAAACTAAACCGGAGTCTTTTTTATCTGGAATGTTCTTCGTTATAGCAGAATCTTATTGCACCGGGTTTTTGTTTTCAATTATTTTACTGTTCTACTTTTTTTTTTTTTTCTTTGCTGTGGTCATTTTAATTCCAGTGTGATTATTAAATCAGTTAGATTGCTATATACCACCATTTATTTATCATAACTTTTACTTGTAGATGATAAAACTGCCGATGCACAATAAATAATTATTAAATTAAAAAAAAAACATATAAAACATCTCCGAAAAATGTCTCTTTTATAATATAGTACAAATGCAATGTCACAGTTAAGCAGTTTTATTTGATTTATACTATTGAAAATAAAAAGTTACACCATGCGTTTAAGAAGAAGTTTGATCCACCATGACACCACACACGAGTCAAAGCAGTGTTCACGTAACCATATGTACAATGCTATAAAAACTACTGGTGCAGTCCTTTTTTCGTCTTATTTTTTGTATTAGTATACGAGAGCTGTTGATCAGGATTTTTCCACTTTCCACATGTTTTATGGTTTAATTACACCTAATAATTGCCATCACGAATATCATTCATGCGTACAGGTCTTGTGGAAGGTGGTACATTGAAATGGTGGTAAATATCAAGCAGATTTAGAAACATTACTACAGTGACAATATTATTTAGAAATGCGCAATTATTTTCTTTTTATTTTCTATCTTTTTTTTATTATTCTATTTTATTTTATTTTTTTTTATTACAAAAGCAATCATATTTTATGTTGTATGATAACTTTAATTTATATGGATTAATTAACATTAAAACGTTTGATTTAAACAAATTAAAGTGCATATTATTTGGATGCTACTTGAAAGCTGTTCCTTCATATTTGCCATCTTTTTCTTTTGTCCAATGTTTTTTAATTAAAACAAACGTCTTCATTTTTTTCTTTAAAAATCTCCATTTGAACAAAACAATAAATGGTATCTAAACAAGGAAACGAATACCAATTGCACCATTAGTATCGAAGAATGATCATAAACAGGAAATAAAAAACAATGAAACAAGTTTTGAGGTTCGAATCGCATAATGTAAACCTTCCCCAAACTTCAATGCTACACCATATGGACTACAAAACTAAAACGTGTTTATATGAAGCAAACGTGGAAAAACTTAGAATCCCATTCAGGCGAGGCGTACTCGATACAACATTATTGTGATTAAGTTTGTCAGTGACTTGCGGCAGGTCGGTGGTTTTCTCCGGGTACTCCGGTTTCCTCCACCATTAAAACTGACCGCCACGATATAACTGAAATATTGTTGAAAATGGCGTTAAAAATCATAAAGCCAAATCAAACCAAACTAGAATCATGGGTGTCTACCCCATTTGAAACAAAAATCAGTTATCATGACGGTCAGTTTTATTTGTGATCGGAGTACCTCGAACAAATACGACCATTAGTGATTTTACATAGGTAGATATACATCCTGCTACAGTTTACCATAAGATCGCAGCCGCAAAGACATCTTCAACACTAAAGATTATTTCGATCTATTAGGTACAATGTATAACCACTATATATGGAATAAAATGAATACATGGCGGTCGTCTTTGATAATCGCTAGTCAATCATCAAAACGGAGTAGGATCGTCGCGTCTATTGGTAGGGATGTGTGGCCAGCTCTGATTACGATGCCACTCCCCATTCCTATATTTCATTATATTTGTCCTAGAAATACATGGTGTTTAACGCCACTTTCAACAATATTTCAGCTATATCGTAGGTGGTCAGTTTTATTGGTGGAGGAAATCGGAGTACCCCGGGAAAAAGAAAAACATATAATTCCATAAAAACATTATAGAAACAGTGTGTTGATATAGTTAAGCTTTAATATAAAAAGACATAGCATAATATATTTACCACTGAACCTTTTGTCATTATTTAGACAATACAATGCGTTTAAAATTTGAATTGATCACTGTCTCTTGCTACCACCATTTTTACTTTGTCTTTATGAACACGTTCGTGTTACTATTTGGAGACAGCCCCCATTTGTCACGACACAACGCATAGACCGTTTAAAAGGGTTATAGACCTCCCCCCACCCCACCCCCCCCCCCCCTCCCCACCCACCCAACCCGCGTTAGGCCTGTTGGTTGGAAATTTTTTATAAGTAAAAAAAATAGTAATTTTGGCTAAATTCGTTTCACACAAAAATGTATTAAGGTAATTCATATATGTACTAGTCACTGAATAGAGTTCACCTGTAATTAAATACCTCATTGTTTGATGAGATTTTGAAAATTTTAAATTAAAATCATTGCTAAGCGCCTGTGGAATAGAAGAATCTGAACATAAAGCCTATGCACCTTCTACTAGGATGGAATTCTTAGGAATTGTTTGTGACTCGGTAAAGCTAACGTTAGAAATTTCTGGTAATAGAATTTTAGAAATTAAAAGTTTGTTAAGAGAATGGGACGAAAAACCAAAAGCTACAAAGAGAACAATACAATCTTTGGTTGGTAAACGTTTTCTTTTTCTTTTACTATCAAATTGTAATCTGTTTTCTGTTTTAATTTTTACACACGACGTGCATCCTCTAGTTACGGCGATCGGCTCACATACTTACAAATCATTATATGCAAATCAAGGTATATAAGATTACAAAAGATCATTAAAGAGATTTCACAATTATATATGATCTCTTTGGTTCATTTTTATCTAAAATTATCTTATTTGTCTCTTACATTTCAATAAAACTTTTATTTTCAAGTCTCCGATTGAGTTTTGTGAATTTTGACACATTTTAATGACTTTTTAAGTACATCTTAAATCATCGGCTCACATACTTACAAATCATTATATGCAAATCAAGGTATATAAGATTACAAAAGATCATTAAAGAGATTTCACAATTATATATGATCTCTTTGGTTCATTTTTATCTAAAATTATCTTATTTGTCTCTTACATTTCAATAAAACTTTTATTTTCAAGTCTCCGATTGAGTTTTGTGAATTTTGACACATTTTAATGACTTTTTAAGCACATCTTAAATCATACAATGACTCCATCATAAAATTTATTTTATTTATATTTTTTTTATATTTCGGTTTTAAATTTGTTATTCATGGTTTATTCGGCACGCGCCGTTTTGCGGGTTAATTTCAAATAAAGGTCAAAGTTTATGTAAACGGAGTATAACACATTGCATTGGGAATTACAGTGATTAAAAGTGACAATAGTTTGTGTAGGTAACGGAACCTATAAAACAGGTGTGAAGCTCGTCTATTTGAATACGAATTCACGCCTGAACGACTTAGCAGAAAAGAAGCAATTTGTAATTAATAGTCTGTGTAAAAGACATCGTTATTTAATTTGAAAAAAGGGAGGTACGATTGTGTTTCAGGTCTAAACTTAAAAGGAACGTCATTTTAAAAGTTATTTCTGTAATTTTTATTTGAAACTAATAAGGTTTGAGAAAACAAATTTAATTGATAAAATTTTAATTTGGACGGAATTTTTTTTAGTGATTAATTACTACTATTATTGGTTTTTAATTAATGCCACGTGTTTTCAATTCTGATCAAAACGTTTTACTGAATGCGCTGACGGATATTTTCAATGTATCAAACCTTGTACACAATGAGAATTGTATTTTATTATGTTTTGTAACATTTTTCAATTGTAATTGTGTTATACTTTTAACATGGCACAGTTTTCTTGTGGAATTCTAACGGGTACTTATTAGTTGCACTCCATATTCTGTCTTGTGTGACCCTTCCTCCTCCCATACAAATAACCTTTCTGTTATTACTAAAAATTTTAATCAAGGGAAATAACTGTTTCTTGATTTGCATGAATCATGATGATATGGTAACACTATATATAATATGTGTTTGACTCTCTGTATACTTTGTGTTTCTTAATATGACGAAATGAGCAATCTATATTTATTAGTAGAAATTTAATTATTTATCACAATATTGCCCAATAATTTGTGGTAGTGGCGTTTTGATTTTACGAAATACTCCGCCGTGTTCGTGATCGTTGGTAGTTGGATTTACAACCACCTGTGCAATCAGTGCCTATTACCACTAAAGTTATGAGTTCGAATTCCGCTCATGGCGAGGTGTACTCGATACAACATTATATGATAAAGTTTATCAGTGGCTTTAAACAGGTCGGTAGTATTCTCTGTGTACTCCGTTTTCCTCCACCAACAAAACTGACCACCACGATATAACTGTAATATTGTAGAACGTGACGTTAAACAACATAAACCTAACCCGTAAACAAACTCGTGTCAAATTATGGATTATTTTGTCTATCTTTCATATCAATACAAATGTGTATTATTTTCCATTACATTAGGCGACAGAAATTTGTCCAGAAAAAGACATGCCATGGTCGTAACTTTTAGATAAGTTTAAGGATAGGATTAGACTTTTGGACTTGAAGTCGAAAATTATAATAAACTTATGTGACAAAAGACAAGCATAATTTGCTACAATCGATATGTTTGTCGGTTTTATTACATGACGGGTGTCGTATATAAAGCTGGAGATGATGATCCTTCAGAAGCTTGCTATATTGCTATTATTTTTTACTTTTTCCAAAGGCCGTTCATATTGTTAGAGTTTGTTTTATTAAGTTTATTTTCATGTTTCACTAGTGTGTTTTGTCTACTCGGATTATGATCATTTGTACTGTTTTTTTTCTAATGGAATGACCATTTAACTTTGGGGGTGGCGGGGCTACATTTGATGTTTTTCCATTAATTTCTGTCGCCAAACTTCATCAACAGAAATGAGATGGATAAAATAAATAATCTGACTGGTAGTTTTCAACAAGTAATTTGAAAAATAAGCTTAGATCTCTAAAATATACATCGTAGGAGCTCCAACACAAAAACAAAATATAATAAAATCAACAAGTCATCGATGCCCACCTGTTGTGCAGGTCTCACACACTTGAAAACCTCCAAGTACATCCCATTTATAACTTCGGTGAAATGCCGCGGACAACATTTTGTATCGGAGATAGAGAGAATGATAAGAAATAAGAAACGAACTGAAAATGAGAAGCATTAAAGACAAGTTTGAATATACCAAAGGGGTAATCAGTAATGTAAATCGAAAGATGACAGACAACACAGTGGCCAAAGGACAATGATGTATAAAACACTACACAGAAATCAAAGGCGAACGTTGTTTATGAAACTTAATTCAGTACGTGTATATCATAATTAAGGGTAATAACAAAATTACCGAACTCCGAACAATCTTACAAAGGAAAAGTCATATATCATTTGTCAGACATGTAAATAAACTAATTTTAATGATTTCTTTACCAAACCATGAAAAAAAAAAATCAAATAATTATACGTTTGTGCATTTAAAGTGTAAAATGCTTCTCCCTTTTGTCAACAGATGGCGCGCGTGTTCAACGACAACGCTACGGATAACTTAATGTTACAAGCCTTCAATAGCCTTTTTACCCCATGATCTAAATTTATTAAAGTCATATGAAAATGAAAATCCCTTCTATTATACATATATGAAATAATGTGTATTTTCCCCCATTACAATTAATCGTTAGACCGTACTTGACATGTTTCAATACTTTCAAAGGGAAGACAATTTGACTGATCGCTGTTTTCTTACTTTATAAAGAATTTACTTAAAGTTGTTGAAATAGTGTTATCATTCAAATAAGTTAACTTGATCATACCCCCATTTGAAAAACATTTGTAACACATTTTTAAAGCATTCTCTCTACTCTGCAGGGTGTTGCTATCTTATGTTACATAGCTTTTATATAACTGGGGAAGTTTGAGAGTGTGGAGGTCTTTTCTTAAAACGAAAGACGTCGAATTGAAAGATAAAATTTATAGAGAGAAGTATTCGTCAACATTAAAAAGTCGCTAATATGAGTAAGTGAAACCTAAAAGGGTTAATATGAATGATGCATTGGAATTAATTTAAATATACACACGCCTTTATTTAGCATAGAACGTACATAAAGGTATCTGGTGGGTATCTCCATGCACTGCAGCATAAGGGTACAGAAATGCATCTATTATAAATTAGAGATAGGAAATACACATTAGTAATACAATTTAACATTTTCATTTAATATTATGTGTTTGTCTGTCATTTAATATTATGTTTTTGTCTGTGATTTATGGGAATGTAATTCAAATGTTTCTAATTTGATGTCGGTTAACATTTATTTTTAGATCAGTTTGTATTATTATTCCTTACAGAAAATATCTTCGATTGAGAGGTTATGGTTATGGTGTTTAACGCCACTTTCAACAATATTTCAGCTATATCGTGGTGGTATCTTCGATTGAATTGATTGAAGATTAGAAATTATATTAACCTTCTTATTATAATTATATAAAAAAAATTATGTTTGAAGAATGTTTTGTAATTTACAATTTTCAATTACAATTTATAGTAAGGCTGTTGAATTTGAAGAAGAAAAAACCTATGCATTAAATTTTTATGTCAAAATGGCACTATTTCACCAAGAACCTCAGAGGCAAATACCAATATTTTGAGGTTAGTGAACACAATTTAGTACTGTAAATAGAATAAACTAAATAATAACATAGAGTCAAGCCTGTATATAAAGACCACTCAAGGGAACCTGAATATGTGACCTTTATGAGCAGTTGTCCTCTACATACAGTTTAAAGTTATATGCATTATTCATTAATTGCAAAAATGAGACTGGCTTTTATAGACAGTGATTTGTTATATATAGATGTGCCCTTTTAAGGCAGGTTTGATTGTGCTTACGTTACATACCTCATTAACTGTTTTTTAATAGAATATCCTCTTCAATATGGGTGTAGAAATAATATCTTGCCTGATCACTTTTCTATTAAAAATTCAAAAACGGACATGTTTATATGAATTTTTGTAGATCTTACAATTAAAGTTATTTTGAGACTAATTGTGCTGTAAAAATACTTACGGACTATATTTTCTCTCATATAATTCCTTGTAACCTTTATACTTACGGACTATATTTTCTCTCATATAATTCCTTGTAACCTTTATAAAATATAATAACTCTTTCAACCGCTGTTCTATTATGTGGAAAATCTAAAGAAAAATTTGTTGTGGTTAAAATGATATGACCTGTGTTCGCCTTTTCAACGGTTCATTATTTTGATAATAACACAATACATGCACATGTTAAAGGGAACATCTATTAAGTAACAGATCGCTAATAATATATATATAACTGTTTTATTGAATAATAATATAAGTTTTACATAGATTTTTGTCTATTCTAATAATTCAATATGAAAAAACAAGATGTATTTCTTTTCAAGTAAAATCATACAACGCCATCAGAAAACGTACTGCATTCAAACCTTGAAACGCTTCGTTTCATTTATATTTTTCGCAATTATTTTGTTTGTAAACAAAGAACAACAAATCTATCACTTTTAAAATAAACAATTAACGTTCTTAGACATAGAATTTCTTTTATTTCGCATCAATATGCGAGAACATGTGCATTAGGATGCAGTCTGACGGATATGAAATCCGTGCACCGTCTTACAACAATGTGTTAGTTTTACATGCATTGTGTCGTCTATCGATAAACTAAAACGAGACTGTGTATGTTGCACATGGCGGCAAAATTGAATTTTGCTTTGAAAAACGGCGGGTAATATGACTGGGAGAAAGTTTTACCGTTTTTCTCTGTTAAATTCAAAGTAATTACAAATTGAAGAATAATAGAAATGTGTTGATGCATATTAACATGTGTTAAATAAATATTAATCATTTTTACACGAACAGATAATCGTCTGACATCACGTCATAGGAGGCAAAAAAGTATGTGCGTGTTTTTTTTGTACCGGTTGTGTTAAACAGCAGACATATGACAAATGCTATTAGCGTGAATTAAACTTGAAAATCATTATATAATGCGTTTAAGCACAAAAGAAATTTTAAATTTAATTTCTTTCTATCAATGCATTTTCAAAAATAAATTGTATGATGCAGTTTACAGCTGCAAACGCAACTAGATGCATAGCACAGTTTGTCTTTAAGAAGCAAGCTGGAATAAAAGGCTCTTTCTGCTGCAATTATTATCACACAATTTTTATCAATACATTATGCAACAATCGAATTCGTTTGTAAAACGTAATTTCTTTATAAATCGTCAGTTGCAGCTGCAGGAGTGACACTAAGGCCTCATTTTTCGAACACTGTATCTGCTCCCCTTAAATTTTGAAAACTAGCAGTTTTGTCTCAGCTCAAGCTCACCATCTGCCGATAATAAAAGAAAAGATAAATAACAAATTCGTCTAACTTATTATTTAAAGTAAAGACAGAAGTTTTGATAAAACAACAGCCAAAAGCGGCATTTGATGGCGTAACTTCTCTACGCGTGTGCAGTTAACTCATCCACTTTTCTGCGGGAGGAGACTTCTTAATGCATTTAAATATCTTTAATTACACGTTAAAAAGAATTTATAATGTTAAGAGCGGTACCCCATCACAAACTAAATCTTCAGATATGATATGACTAATTTATGGTCCTTTAGATTCGGCACCATGCTAGAGTTTTTAGGCAGGTGCGAAGAACTATGTCCGGTGCTAAAACACTGCACTTCAACAGTCTTTACCATCGGATGACGCAACTTTGAAGAATTGAACATACGCACGACAGTGGTAAAGATGTCACACAAATAGTAAATGTATTCCAAAGGAAAAAATGACATGTTTCCGACACGTATTTTGGAAAGTGCCTCCCACAAGTCGTAGCTTCTGCGGGACGCAAATGTTACAGTGAAACTTTAATCACTGGACATATGCAAAGTTGAAAAGTGAAGTTTTTATGAAAAAGACTACTTTAGACAAATCTTGCATATTTAATGTAGGGAATATGGTCTATGACAATACCACATTAAATCGTAACAACGCTTTTTGAGTGTAGAAACGTTTGCGGTGACACGGCACAGAGACGATTAAGAAATAACAAGCAGCCTCTGACGTCGTAACCAAGAATTTTGTAACAAATGAAAAGAAATAACATGCCAAGAATTTTGTAACAAATGAAAAGAAATAACATGGCTTAGCAATGTAGCTTATTATCAGCAAAGTTAGGCATTGTATTTCAAGATACTTTAGAAATCACATTTAGCTATGGTAAACAACTCAGTCAGTTGTACATTAAAATTGAAAGCTCAAACGTGGTATATTGATGCACAGTGTATATTCTGCACATTTTTGTTTCCCATGAAAGTTGCACTATTCCAAACAACCTTTCTTTATTCAGATACGTTCGAAAAATGCAAAAAATAAGAAAAAATGTCTGATAAAACTTTATAATAAAAATTAATGACTCCATTATCCGAAAGAACATTTTTTGAATCGGTGATCTCTGTCTTTTTTTTTTAATCTACATAACATGGCGTGTTTGGTATTTGGAACGATTCTTTAATTAAGAAAAAAGGAAAGGTTTGCTAACATATTATATCAAAGATTTTTTGCATAATAATATATTTTTTGATTGTGGTAGAGTCAAGCACACGTTATGTACTCTAACATGTCATATATTAACTTGTAATCGACCTAATAAGTGACCGTGATTTTCCAATATTGATAAAGGTTCATGCTCATCCATCTGCTTAATTTGGACGCATTAAACATAGTTACCTAAACAAAATAATAGAAAACACGTGTTATTTTTTTAACACTCTGTATGGCTACCCGTGCTAGCATTCAAACTTTGGCACATTTTTACATTTTATTAAGAATAAAAGCATGTTATTACAAATATGAGTTTATGGTCAATATGTAATTGTAGGTTTCGTATAAATCTTTACACATGAAAGCTACACCAATTACATCTAGATATTGACACCAAGCCTATTATATGGCCATTTCTTTTGTTATACACAAATGTAAAAAGAGGTTATTGACTGCATAGAATAGACCCGACGGAAATACGTCCGACTCTTCTATCATTTAGCAATACAACTTTTGTTACCTCCCATGATCAATTTTAAATTACAATATTCTTTAGTAAGCTATGATAATGTGTTGAGTTCATAAATTAAGGACTAGGGTTATGGTGTTTAACGCCGCTTTCAACAATATTTCAGCTATATCGTGGTGGTCAGTATTATTGGTGGGGTAAACCGGAGTACTCGGAGAAAACCATCGACTTGCTGCAAGTTACTGACAAACTTTTACACGTAAAATAAGAATATTAAATAAAGCTTTTTAAGATGGAAAGCTTATGATTACTATTAATAATTTAAACATTCGTAAAGAAGCTACTTTTTGTAAAATTAAACATTAGAAAATATTCGTTCTTAAAATACGAGTAGTGATTGAAGCAACCGATTGTTTCAAGGATGCTGTCTCCTCAAATACTAACTTATGAAACCTGTAAATAGTGTTGACCTTTTCAATTACCATAATAAATAAATAAGCTTTATTTAGAGTCGGCATGGTTAAAACAACATACAACATAAGCTCTGTTGAGCTTTTAACCGACATACACAGACACATAATAAATAACAAATAACAAGCATGCAACATACAGCTAAAATACAAGACTAAGTAAGCACTACATGTAAAATACTAACAGTTATAAGATAAGCAAAAAAGCAGATTAAAAGCTGATGTTATAAGCTAAGCATACCAAGAGCTAATGTAGCAAACTATGAACAACTAAAAGCTGATATTATGAGCAAAGCATAAAAATTTTATAAGCACAATAAATAAAAACTGGATATGACCTAGATGGTAGAAATTTAAACAAATTTAAAAGTCAGCACAAGCTGAACATTTACAAACATTTCCATTCCAAGATTTTAAAATATTCTTAAACTGATTAAAATTGGAAATTTTTCTAAAATCATCAGGTAGGTCATTCCATAAAACAGCTGCTGCATATTTAAAACTATTCTTACCGTAGGTAGATGTTCGTACCCTAGGTATATCTACAATATTGGAATATCTAAAATTATATTTACAATCTTTAAAAACAACTAAATCATGTAAACAAGATGGTGAAAGTTTGTTTAAAATCTTAAAACATTCAATAGCCATGGTACGCATTCTTCTAACTTTCAGAGATGGAACTTTAGCTTTTTCTAATAACTCATCATATGTGCTCTCATAGTCCTCGTATATAAATCGTAAAGCCCTCGCCTGGATTTTTTCTAATTTAGAAGTATTACTTTTATTGCAAAAATGCCACGCCAAAGGACAAAAATTAAAATTAGACAAAATGAAAGTATGAAAAATTGTTAATTTATTTAATTTTGAAAGGAAACAACCAATGCGCTTTAAAGCATTCAACTGTTGAGAAGCTTTACGACATATATTTTTAATATGATAATTGAAATTAAGTTGGTAATCAATATCTATTCCTAGTAATTTTACCACTTCATCACAAGTAATTTCAGCTGAATCTATTTTAAATACTGGTGTCTTGGCATGTGTCTTATTGCCAACTGCAATGGCTTGAAACTTATCTGGATTAGCCTGCATACAATTGAATTTGAACCAGTCTATCAATACTGAGCTTTCTTTTTCAAGTATATCAATTAATTTCTCATAATTATCATTTACATAAGACAAGGTGTTATCATCAGCATAATTATACAATGTACCATATTCAATAAAATAAAAGATGTCGTTAATAAAAATTTTAAATAACAAGGGGCCAAGTATAGAGCCTTGAGGTACCCCTTTTTGTATATCAGCCCAACTGCTGAGATCTCCCTGAAGTTTGATTTGTTGTTTACGACCAGTTAAATAATTTCTAAGTAATTCCACAGATTTTGGAGATAGGCCGTATGCAGACAGCTTACAAAGGAGAATGTCATGTGGCAGACAGTCAAAAGCCTTCGAAAGATCCATAAGAATTGCTGCCACATACTGATTTTTATCTAGAGCTGTTTTCCAATCTTCAAGGAGTCTCAGCAAAGTTGTCTGACAACCATGACCCTTTCTAAAAGCGCATAAAAAAGTATGAAAAATATTTTCAAATAAATCAGTTAGTTGGTCAGATAAAACCATTTCATAAACTTTAGAAATTGTGGGTAAGATGCTAACTGGCCGGTAGTTCTTTTTGTCTAAAGGGTCATTTTTTTTATGTAGTGGAACAACCTGAGCTTCTTTTAACCTGGTTGGAAAAACACTGGTTTTGATAGTGTTATTAACAAGTGTTGTTATATGCTTGTTAAGTACAGGTGCACCAGCACGTAAAAGTTTAGATGAGATCTGATCTACACCAGTAGCTTTCTTGATGTTTATTTTGCTAACCAGTTTGTTTATAGTGTCAACATCTGTAGGTTTAAAATCAAACAGTGTATTATGTTGTGTATCGTTCTTAATTTTCAATATACTAGGGTGACTATTTCCATCAAAAATAACATCTTTGCCAATGTCATTTGCAACATTTACAAAAAAGGTGTTAAAGGTATCACATATATCTTTAGTGTTGTTCACAATCTTATCATTTTCTACTAGAACAATTTTCTGTTGACTACCTGTAGATTTTTTTGATAGAAATGGTTTGACTGTGGTGTAAAAATGTTTAGATTTTTGTCCACCAGTACATCTTTCTTGAAAATATGTGTTGATAGATTTTCTTTTTAGTTTGGTAACAAGATTTCTTTGTTTTCTGTATGCTTCCCAGGTTTTTTTTTGTTTTGTATTTCTCAAATTTCGATCGTAGCATTTGTTTTTTGTATATGGCTTTTCTCAGCTCTCTGTTCATGTTCAACCTCTGACATAACCTTTGACTTGTTTGAAGGAGGTAGGTATAATTGCTATAGCATCGCTTGGGTTGGGGTAGTAGTATATCAGTTCGGTTCAAACCGTATTTCGGGAGGTGCTACCGGAAGTCACGTGACCGGAAGAGGCCCTGACCGGAACCGCAAGTCACGGAAGCATGCGCATGCACAACCGTTTTTCTTACCATAGTAGTACAAGTACCAGGGCTACCGGGGTTCCCTTGGGTGTGCGCATGCGCACTCTGGGAGTTGAGCAATATCCTTTTGACCGGAAGTGACGATATGAAACGTCACCCCGTAGTGACCTAAGGTCACCTGACCCCTTTGGGGTACCCTTAGGTGGGGTGCGCGCATGTGCAACCTGAAGTTGTGCAATATCCGCCCTAGTGGGGCCTTTTCACCGGAAATGACGTCATCAAACGTCATCCATAGGGTTTCCCCTGGAAGTCACGTGATCGGAAGTGCCCCTGTGGTGCTCTCTAGGACGTCCGCGTCCTATAAGTAGCATGGCTCCCGGTACTAGCCCTTATCATTATCTGCCCCTTTCCTTCCATTTTATTAGCGCCTTCAATAATTACATTTCTTACAAAGGTTTGTTGTTTTCGGATATGTTGTGTAGTACTCCAAGGATCTCTGCGTTCTCACTGTGGGGGGTACTAAATAACCTAATAGTCAAATGAATGAAATGGTACATTTGAAAATTTCCATCTACAAAATGTGTTTTCAATTTATATTTTTACACTTTTAATGTTTAGAAAAACAAATAAGACAGCAATTAACAAAAATAGAAAACGATAAATTATTATTGGCATACGTCCTTTCGATTCTCGTTTATATTTAGATATTTCAAGGTCTTTCAATTGTCCTCAAATATTCACATATGGTCGGTCTGATTTGTAATTACTTGCGGTCAGTTAGTTAGTTGTGTTTTGTTTCTTTTTTTTTTGTATTGTGAGGATATATTTTAAAAGTTCACGTATTCGTTAGTTCTGAACATAAATTATACCAGATTTGAAATACTTGTATTGTGACATGTATATATTAATGAATTACTTATTTAGCCCTTACATGTCCAAAGAGTCTATTTTTAAGCTTTTCAAACCACCTCTCGAGTGCCAACGGCTTATTTATAGGCTTTGCGTAAAGCGTCATTTATCGATGACGTCACAGTAGACATGACGTCACAAGTTCAATGATAGTGACGTTCTGTAATATATCAAAGTCATTGTGATAAAAGTCATAACATAATTCATTTTTTTACTTTGGTATTTATGGATTAGATATTTTATAATATGTCACTTAATTTTAACTAAAATCAACTGCAAAACATTATCTTCAAAATTGTGATGGTTAATTAATTCTAGTAATTGATCAAATATCATTTAAGAATTCCTATAATAAAACAAACCCATGGTGGTGGCATGCGGGAAGGGGGGAAGAGGAGGAGGAGGTCTCTTTGGGTGTAATTATGACTAACACAGAAATCTTCCATATTTTCCATATCATTTCAATATTCAACTTGTGTTTCTTCCATATTTTCCATATCTTTTCACATTTCAACTTGCCTTTCTTCCATATTTTCCATATCATTTCACTATTCAACTTGGGTTTTTTCCATATTTTTCATATCTTTTCACTATTCGACTTACTTTTCTTCCACATTGTCCATATCTTTTCACTATTCAACTTACTTTTCTTCCATATTTTGCATTTTTTTCACTATTCAACTTGCGTGTCTTCCATATTGTCCATATCTTATCACTATTCGACTTGCCTTTCTTCTATGTTTTCCATATCATTTCACATTTCAACTTACTTTTCTTCCATATTTTCTATATCATTTCACAATTCAACCTACTTTTCTTCCGCATTTTCCATATCTTTTCACAATTCAACTTGCATTTCTAATGTATTTTCCAAATCTTTTCACTATTCAACTTGGGTTTCTTCCATATTTTGATATCTTTTCACTATTCAACTTGACTTTCTTCTCTATTTTCCATATCATTTCACTATTCAACCTACTATTCTTCCATATTTTCCATATCTTTTCAATATTCAACTTACTTTTCCTCCATATTGTCCATATCTTTTCACATTTCAACTTACTTTTCTTCTGTATTTTCCATATCATTTCACAATTTACTTCCGTATTTTCCATATCATTTCACAATTCAACTTACTTTTCTTCCATAATGTCCAAATCTTTTCACTATTCAACTTGCCTTTCTTCTGTATTTTCCATATCTTTTCACTATTCAACTTACTTTTCCTCCATAATTTCCATATCTTTTCACTATTTAACTTACTTTTCTTTTGTATTTTCCATATCTTTTCACTATTCATCTTGGGTTTCTTCCATATTTTTCATATCTTTTCACTATTCAACTTCCCTTTCATCCATATTTTTCATATCTTTTCACTATTCAACTTACATTTCTTCTGTATTTTCCAAATCTTTTTAACTATTCGACTTACTTTTCTTCCATATTTTCCAAATCATTTCACATTTCAGCTTAGTTTTCTTCCATATTTTCCATACCATTTCACAATTTTCTTCTGTATTTTCCATATTTTTTCACTATTCAACTTGGGTTTCTTCCATATTTTTCATATCTTTTCACTATTCTACTTACTTTTCTTCCATATTTTCCCTATCTTTTCACTTTTCAACTTACTTTTCTTCTGTATTTTCTATATCTTTTCACTATTCAACTGACTTTTCTTCCATATAGTCCATATCTTATCACTATTCAACTTACCTTTCCTCTGTATTTTCCATATCATTTCACAATATTCTTCCATATAGTCCATATCATTTTACTATTCAACTTACTTTTCTTTCGTATTTTTAATATCTTTTCACTATTCAACTTGCCTTTCTTCGATATTTTCCATATCTTTTCACTATTCAACTTACGTTTCTTCCATATTTTCCAAATCATTTCACAATTCAACTTATCTTTTTTCCATATTTTCCCAATCTTTGCACTATTCAACTTACTTTTCTTCTGTATTTTCCAAATCATTGCACATTTCAACTTACTTTTCTTCCATATTTTCCATATCATTTCACAATTTTCTTCTGTATTTTTAATATCTTTTTACTACTCAACTTACTTTTTTCTGTATTTTCCATATCTTTTCACTATTCAACTTGGGTTTCTTCCATATTTTCCATATCATTTCACAATTTTCTTCTGTATTTTTAATATCTTTCCGCTACTCAACTTACTTTTCCTCTGTATTTTCCATATATTTTCACTATTCAACTTCGGTGTCTTCCATATTTTTTATATCTTTTCACTCTTCAACTTGCCTTTCTTCCATATCATTTCACATTTCAACTTACTTTTCATCCATATTGTCCATATCATTTCACAATTTTCTTCTGTATTTTCCAAATCTTGTCATTATTCAACTTACTTTTCTTCCATAATTTCCATATCTTTTCACTATTCAACTTACTTTTCTTCTGTATTTTCCATATCTTTTCACTATTCAACTTGGGTTTCTTCCATATTTTTCATATCTTTTTACAATTCAACTTGCCTTTCTTCCCTATTGTAAGATTGGTCGGAGTTCGGTAATTTTGTTATTACCCTTATTGTCCATATCTTATCACTATTCGACTTGTCTTTCTGCCGTATTTTCCATATCTTTTCACTATTTAACTTTCCTTTCTTCCATATTGTCCATATCATTTTACTATTCAACTTACTTTTCTTCCGTATTGTCCATATCTTTTCACTCTTCAACTTGCCTTTCTTCCATATTTTCCAAATCTTTCCACTATTCAGCTTACCTTTCTTCCATATTTTCCAAATTATTTCACTATTCAACGGACTTTTCTTTCATTTTTACCATATCTTTTCACTATTCAACTGATTTTTCTTCCATACTTTCCAGATCGTTTCACTATTCAACTTACGTTTCTTCCATATGTTCCATATCTTTTTTCATTGTTTCTAATGATTCTTTCAAATCAGAATTTTCTTCTCTCCATGTTTACTGATTTTTCAAGACTAATTCTGCTTTGCTAATTCTGGAAATATAAAAGAATGATTACAATCCTAACTTCATACGTTATGACTATGATATTGTGGTGTTTACTCTCAGAACAGTGAAGTCTATATAAACATATTAAAACTCTGTAAAACGAATATAACTTGCAACGTTACTTGTTTTCCGTGTACATGACGTCATAAGACATTTCATTTTACCGTACTTTTTCAAACCGCAACGTGTGAAATGCAACGTTACTTGTTTTCTGCGTACATGACGTCATTTTCCGCGTATCATTTTCCCGTACTTTTTCAAAAAATAAATTCATTTTCGTCACAGAATCTATTTTTTAACAAGTTTTATTATTTTCCTAAATTTTCATTTTCGTCCCAGAATCTATTTTTACTATCAATACTACAGCATGTTATAGCTTCTTAAAGCAACCACATTAATACAACGATGCCCAATGAGATGGTCTTAGCTCCTCTACAAAATCCGAAGATTAGATATGAATTGTCTTACCAATTTACTACCAGGCTGAAATATATTGATAAATTTGACCAATTGCTGATCATCCACCAGTGAACGTCTACAATTGATAACACTGTACGATTGTTGATACTTTTCACCATTTTTTTTCTCATACTATGTAGTAAAACATTTCCCATCATTTATAAAATCATCATTAAATAACTGGTGTCCAATTAAAATGTGTATAGTATTACATGTGTGGATCCTGTTTACGTGACACAGAAAACAATAGCAGTGACAATATTACATAAAATACATTACAGTATAGAGGTTCTCAAAACAAAAACGGATTATTGGTTTTCAAAATATAATAGGGTTCTTCATCATTACTCTGTGAGTATTGCGGCGGCAGCGGTGGTGGTGGTGGTGGCGGCGGCAGCATGTACCGTACTGATATACTACTTGGGATTATGATGTTCATGCCACTTTCAACAATATATCAGTTATATCGTGGTGGTCAGTTTTATTGGAGAAGGAAACCGGAGTATCCGGAGAAAACCACCGACCTACCGCAACTCACTGACAAACTTTATCATATAATGTATCGAGTGCACCTCGTCATGAGCATGATCCAAACTCACAACTATTGGTGATACGCACTGATTGCTTGGGTAGTTGTAAATCCAACTACCATACGATCATGACCACGAAGACCCCAGAACAAATAAGGGTAATAACAAAATTACCGAACTCCGAACAATCTTACAAAGGGAAAGTCAAAACTCATAAGTATATAAACAGACAAAATCAGTCAACAACCGGAAAACTGTGAAAACCGTAATGACCCTGACTTGGTACAGGCATTTCTAAAGAAATGGTGGGTTGAAAATAAGACACAAAGTTCCTTATTTGTTAACAAATAAAGCTTATTATGACATACTGATCACTGTTACTTTAAACACTACTATGACACTGTAACTAGGGACATTTTTTATTGGTCCATTTGACATGACTAGCAATTCCTCAGATATTATCATTAAAATAAGTGTACAATATTTTACCCATCTATGCATCATTTGAGGGGAAGAGATCGTTTGTCATGTTATTAAGGTGGTGGACTTCAAATGACATACACAATTCACAGGACTAACGTGGGTTTGAGTCCTCCTGTTTTATTGTTGCTAGTCGTCTATTGATGGTGGTTAGTTTCCTGGTCTTTTATTTCTTAATGTTCGATCTTTCCCACAATTAAGTCTCATAAATCCAGGATATATCTAAACAATTCCGTAAAGTGACGATGAATACTAAAAATCATAATCTCTAACTCTCATTATCCTAAGCATAACTAGGGCCGAATTTAAGCATAGTGGGGGCCCTGTGCCAATGGGTTTCTGGGGCCCTACGATTTTGCGTGTGTAATTTTCAACTGTTTAGATGTCTAAAGTCAATCATATCATTGTGTGTGTTAAAACTAATAAACAACTATGGCAATCGCAGCCAAAATAACATATTTTGTATGACACTATTAAATTGCAACATGGCATATATATTTGGACCCAACGTATATCCTATGTAGTCGGCATTCATCAAAGGACAACAGTGCTGTGATTTGCTACTCAGTCCTGGAAGATACAAGTCAGTCAACCAAAATCAGGCAAAAGCTACGGGTACACTATGTTAGTCAACCTAATCCAAACATAAGATATATGTGCACATCATCAGTCCAAATAAACCAGACATAAGCTACAAGTACACGTCGTCAGTCAATTTAAACCAGACATATGCTACATGTACACGTCGTCAGTCAACATAAACCAGATATATGCTGCAGGTATACGTCATCAGTCAACATAAACCAGACATATGCTACATGTACACGTCATCAGTCAAAATAAACCAGACATAAGCTACATGTACACGTCGTCAGTCAACAAAAACCAGACATAAGCTACAAGTACACGTCGTCCGTCAACATAAACCAGACATATGCTACAAGTACACGTCTTCACTCAACATAAACCAGACATAAACTTCAGGTACACGTCGTTAGTCAACATAAGCCAGACATATGCTACAGGTACACGTCATCAGTCAATATAAACCAGACATATGCTACAGGTACACGTCATCAGTCAACATAAACCAGACATATGCTACATGTACACGTCATCAGTCAAAAAAACCAGACATAAGCTACATGTACACGTCGTCAGTCAACAAAAACCAGACATAAGCTGCAAGTACACGTCGTCAGTCAGCATAAACAAGACATACTCTGCATGTACACGTCATCAGTCAACATAAACCAGACATATGCTACAGGTACACGTCGTCAGTCAACATAAGCCAGAAATAATCTGCAAGTACACGTCGTCAGTCAACATAAACCAGACATATGCTACAAGTACACGACGTCACTCAACATAAACCAGACATAAGCTGTACGTACACGTCGTTAGTCAACATAAGCCAGACATATGCTACAGGTACAAGTCATCAGTCAACATAAATCAGACATATGCTATAGACACACATTATCAGTCAGCATAAATCAGACATAAGCTATAGAGACACATCAGTCAACATAAACCATATATAAGCTATTGACACGTATCGTCAGTCAACATAAGGGAGAAATAAGCTATAGACACACATCATCAGCCAACATAAACCAATCATAAGTTTTATGCATATTTCGTTAGTCAAGATAAACCAGGCATAAGTTTTATGTAAATATCGTTAGTCAAAATAAACCGGATAAACTACAGGTACACATCGTCAGTAAACATAAACCAGATAAAAGCTACAGGTACACGTCATCAGTCAGCATACACCAGTAACAAGCTACAGGTACACCTCATCAGTCAACATAAACCAGACATAGGCTACAGGCACACGTCGTCAGTCAGCATAAACCAGACATAAGCTACAGGTAAGCGTCGTCATTCAACATAAATCAGACATAGGCTACATGTACACGTCGTCAGTCAACATAAATCAAAAATAAGCTACATGTACACGTCATCAGTCAACATAAACCAGACATATGCTACAGGTACACGTCATCAGTCAACATAAACCAGAAATAATCTGCAAGTACACGTCGTCAGTCAACATAAACCAGACATATGCTACAAGTACACGACGTCACTCAACATAAACCAGACATAAGCTGTACGTACACGTCGTTAGTCAACATAAGCCAGACATATGCTACAGGTACAAGTCATCAGTCAACATAAATCAGACATATGCTATAGACACACATTATCAGTCAGCATAAATCAGACATAAGCTATAGAGACACATCAGTCAACATAAACCATATATAAGCTATTGACACGTATCGTCAGTCAACATAAGGGAGAAATAAGCTATAGACACACATCATCAGCCAACATAAACCAATCATAAGTTTTATGCATATTTCGTTAGTCAAGATAAACCAGGCATAAGTTTTATGTAAATATCGTTAGTCAAAATAAACCGGATAAACTACAGGTACACATCGTCAGTAAACATAAACCAGATAAAAGCTACAGGTACACGTCATCAGTCAGCATACACCAGTAACAAGCTACAGGTACACCTCATCAGTCAACATAAACCAGACATAGGCTACAGGCACACGTCGTCAGTCAACATAAACCAGACATAAGCTACAGGTAAGCGTCGTCATTCAACATAAATCAGACATAGGCTACATGTACACGTCGTCAGTCAACATAAATCAAACATAAGCTACATGTACACGTCATCAGTCAACATAAACCAGACATATGCTACAGGTACACGTCATCAGTCAACATAAACCAGAAATATACTACAAGTACACGTCGTCAGTCAACATAAACCAGACCTAAGCTACAGGTACACGTCTTCAGTCAACATAAGCCAGATATAAGCTACAGGTACACGACCATAGTCAACATAAATCAGACATAGGTTACAGGTACACGTCGTCAGTCAACAAAACCAGACATAAACTGCAAGTACACGTCGTCAGTCGACATAGACCAGACATAAGCTACAGGTACACATTCATAGTCAACATAAACCAGACATATGCTACAGGTACACGTAGTCCGTCAGCATACACCAGTAATAAACTACAGGTACACGTCATCAGTCAACATAAACCAGACATAAGCTACAGGTACACGTCGTCAGTCAGCATATAATAGGACATCAGCTATATGTACACGTCATCAGTCAGCATACACCAGTAATAAGTTACATGTACACATCATCAATCAACATAAACCAGACATAAGCTACAGGTACACGTTCATAGTCAACATAGACCAGACATATGCTACAGTAGACGTCATCAGTCAATATAAACCAGACATACCTACAGGTACACGCCCATAATCAAAATAGACCAGACATAAGTTACAAGTACACGTTTTCAGTCAACATAAACCAGACATATGCTATAGGTATACGTCGATAGTCAACATAAAACAAGACATATGCTACAGGTACACGTCATCAGTCAACATAAACCAGACATATGCTGCATGTACACGTCATCAGTCAACAGAAACCAGACATAGGCTACAGGTAAACATCGTCAGTCAACATAAATCAGACATATGCTACAGGTACACGTCATCAGTCAATATAGACCAGACATATGCTACAGGTACACGTCATCAGTCAACATAAACCAGATATAAGCTGCATGTACACGTCATCAGTCAACAGAAACCAGACATAGGCTACAGGTACACGTCATCAGTCAAAATAAACCAGATACATGCTACAGGTAAACGTCATCAGTCAACATAAACCAGGTGTAAGCTGTTAGTACACGTCGTCAGTCAACAAAAACCAGACATATGCTACAGGTACACATCGGCAGTCAACATAAACCAGACATAGGCTACATGTACATGTCGTCAGTCAACATAAACCAGACATAAACTACATATACACGCTATCAGTCAACATAAACCAGACATATGCTACAGGTACAAGTCGTCAGTCAACATAAACCAGACATAGACTACATGTACACATCGGCAGTCAACATAAACAGACATACCTACAGGTACACGTCCATAATCAAAATAGACCAGACATAAGTTACAAGTACACGTTATCAGTCAACATAAACCAGACATATGCAATAGATATACGTCGATAGTCAACATAAACCAGACATATGCTACAGGTACACATCACCAGTCAACATAAACCAGGCATATGCTACAAGTACACGTCGTCAATCAATATAAACCATATATATGCTACAGGTACACGTCGTCAGTCTACATAAACCACATAAGCTACAGGTACACGTAATCAGTCAACATAAAACAAGACATATGCTACAGGTACACGTCATCAGTCAACATAAACCAGACATAAGCTGCAAGTACACGTCGTCACTCAAAATTAACCAGACAGAAGCTACATGTCCACGTCATCAATGAACATACACCAGACATATGATACATGTACACGTCATCAGTCAACATTAACCAGATATAGACTACAGGTACAAATCGGAAGTCAATATAAACAAGACATAAGCTGCATGTACACGTCGTCAGTCAACATAAACTAGACATAAGCTACATGTATACGTCATCAGTCAACATAAACCAGAAATATGCTACAGGTACAAGTCGTCAGTCAATATAGACCAGACATATGCTACAGGTACACGTCATCAGTCAACATAAACCAGACATAAGCTGCATGTACACGTCATCAGTCAACAGAAACCAGACATAGGCTACAGGTACACATCGTCAGTCAACATAAATCAGACATATGCTACAGGTACACGTCATCAGTCAAAATAAATCAGATACATGCTACAGGTAAACGTCATCAGTCAACATAAACCAGGTGTAAGCTGTAAGTACACGTCATCAGTCAACAAAAAGCACACATATGCTACAGGTACACATCGGCAGTCAACATAAACCAGACATAAACTACATGTACACGCCACCAGTCAACATAAACCAGACATATGCCACATGTACGCGTCGTCAGTCAACATTAACCAGACATAGGCTACAAGTACATGTCGTCAGTCAACATAAACCAGACACAAACTACATCTACACGCTATCAGTCAACATAAACCAGACATATGCTACAGGTACAAGTCGTCAGTCAACATAAACCAGACATAGGCTACATGTACACGTCATCAGTCAACATAAACCAGACATATGCTACAGGTACACGTCGTAAATCTACATAAACCAGACTTAAGCTACAGGTACATGTCATCAGTCAACATAAACCATGCATAAGCTGCAAGTACACGTTGTCAGTCAAAATTAACCAGACATAAGCTACATGTACACGTCATCAGTCAACATACACCAGACATATGATACATGTACACGTCATCAGTCAACAATAACCAGACAGACTACAGGTACACATCGGAAGTCAAAATAAACCAGACATAAGCTACATGTACACGTCGTCAGTCAACATCAACTAGACATAAGCTACATGTATACGTCATCAGTCAACCTAAACCAGAAATATGCTACAGGTACAAGTCGTCAGTCAACATAGACCAGACGTATACTACAGGTACACGTCATCAGTCAACATGAACTAGACATTAGCTGCATGTACACGTCGTCAGTCAACATAAACCAGACATATGCTACATGTACACGTCATCATAAGGGAGAAATAAGCTATAGACACAGATCATCAGCCAACATAAACCAATCATAAGTTTTATGCATATTTCGTTAGTCAAGATAAACCAGGCATAAGTTTTATGTAAATATCGTTAGTCAAAATAAACGGATAAACTACAGGTACACATCGTCAGTAAACATAAACCAGATAAAAGCTACAGGTACACGTCATCAGTCAGCATACACCAGTAACAAGCTACAGGTACACCTCATCAGTCAACATAAACCAGACATAGGCTACAGGCACACGTCGTCAGTCAACATAAACCAGACATAAGCTACAGGTAAGCGTCGTCATTCAACATAAATCAGACATAGGCTACATGTACACGTCGTCAGTCAACATAAATCAAACATAAGCTACATGTACACGTCATCAGTCAGCATAAACCAGACATATGCTACAGGTACACGTCATCAGTCAACATAAACCAGAAATATACTACAAGTACACGTCGTCAATCAATATAAACCATATATATGCTACAGGTACACGTCGTCAGTCTACATAAACCACATAAGCTACAGGTACACGTAATCAGTCAACATAAAACAAGACATATGCTACAGGTACACGTCATCAGTCAACATAAACCAGACATAAGCTGCAAGTACACGTCGTCACTCAAAATTAACCAGACAGAAGCTACATGTCCACGTCATCAATGAACATACACCAGACATATGATACATGTACACGTCATCAGTCAACATTAACCAGACATAGACTACAGGTACAAATCGGAAGTCAATATAAACCAGACATAAGCTGCATGTACACGTCGTCAGTCAACATAAACTAGACATAAGCTACATGTATACGTCATCAGTCAACATAAACCAGAAATATGCTACAGGTACAAGTCGTCAGTCAATATAGACCAGACATATGCTACAGGTACACGTCATCAGTCAACATAAACCAGACATCAGCTGCATGTACACGTCATCAGTCAACAGAAACCAGACATAGGCTACAGGTACACATCGTCAGTCAACATAAATCAGACATATGCTACAGGTACACGTCATCAGTCAAAATAAACCAGATACATGCTACAGGTAAACGTCATCAGTCAACATAAACCAGACATATGCTACAGGTACACGTCATCAGTCAACATAAACCAGAAATATACTACAAGTACACGTCGTCAGTCAACAAAAACCAGATATAAACTGCAAGTACACGTCGTCAGTCGACATAGACCAGACATAAGCTACAGGTACACGTTCATAGTCAACATAAACCAGACATATGCTACAGGTACACGTCGTCCGTCAGCATACACCAGTAATAAACTACAGGTACACGTCATCAGTCAACATAAACCAGACATAAGCTACAGGTACACGTCGTCAGTCAGCATATAATAGGACATAAGCTATATGTACACGTCATCAGTCAGCATACACCAGTAATAAGTTACATGTACACATCATCAATCAACATAAACCAGACATAAGCTACAGGTACACGTTCATAGTCAACATAGACCAGAAATATGCTACAGGTAGACGTCATCAGTCAATATAAACCAGACATACCTACAGGTACCCGTCCATAATCCAAGTAGACCAGACATAAGTTAGAAGTACACGTTATCAGTCAAAATAAACCAGACATATGCTATAGGTACACATCACCAGTCAACATAAACCAGGCATAAGCTGCAAGTACACGTCGTCACTCAAAATTAACCAGACAGAAGCTACATGTCCACGTCATCAATGAACATACACCAGACATATGATGCATGTACACGTCATCAGTCAACATTAACCAGACATAGACTACAGGTACAAATCGGAAGTCAATATAAACCAGACATAAGCTGCATGTACACGTCGTCAGTCTACATAAACTAGACATAAGCTACATGTAAACGTCATCAGACAACATAAACCAGAAATATGCTACAGGTACAAGTCGTCAGTCAATATAGACCAGACATATGCTACAGGTACACGTCATCAGTCAACATAAACCAGACATAAGCTGCATGTACACGTCATCAGTCAACAGAAACCAGACATAGGCTACAGGTACACATCGTCAGTCAACATAAATCAGACATATGCTACAGGTACACGTCATCAGTCAAAATAAACCAGATACATGCTACAGGTAAACGTCATCAGTCAACATAAACCAGGTGTAAGCTGTAAGTACACGTCGTCAGTCAACAAAAACCACACATATGCTACAGGTACACATCGGGAGTCAATATAAACCAGACATAGGCTACATGTACATGTCGTCAGTCAACATAAACCAGACATAAACTACATGTACACGCCACCAGTCAACATAAACCAGACATATGCTACATGTACGCGTTGTCAGTCAACATTAACCAGACATAGACTACATGTACACATCGGCAGTCAACATAAACAAGACATAGGCTACAAGTACATGTCGTCAGTCAACATAAACCAGACACAAACTACATCTACACGCTATCAGTCAACATAAACCAGACATATGCTACAGGTACAAGTCGTCAGTCAACATAAACCAGACATAGGCTACATGTACACGTCATCAGTCAACATAAACCAGACATATGCTACAGGTACACGTCGTAAATCTACATAAACCAGACTTAAGCTACAGGTACATGTCATCAGTCCACATAAACCATGCATAAGCTGCAAGTACACGTTGTCAGTCAAAATTAACCAGACATAAGCTACATGTACACGTCATCAGTCAACATACACCAGACATATGATACATGTACACGTCATCAGTCAACAATAACCAGACAGACTACAGGTACACATCGGAAGTCAAAATAAACCAGACATAAGCTACATGTACACGTCGTCAGTCAACATCAACTAGACATAAGCTACATGTATACGTCGTCAGTCAACCTAAACCAGAAATATGCTACAGGTACAAGTCGTCAGTCAACATAGACCAGACGTATACTACAGGTACACGTCATCAGTCAACATGAACTAGACATTAGCTGCATGTACACGTCGTCAGTCAACATAAACCAGACATAAGCTACATGTACACGTCATCAGTCAACAGAAGCCAGACATAGGCTACATGTACACGTCCTCAGTCAACATAAATCAGACATATGCTACAGGTACACGTCATCAGTCAACATAAACAATGCATTAACTACATGTACACGTCATCAGTCAACATAGACCAGATATATGCTACATGTAAACGTCATCAGTCAACATAAACCAGGTGTAAGCTGTAAGTACACGTCGTCAGTAAACAAAAACCAGACATATGCTACAGGTACATGTCGTCAGTCACCGTAGACCAGATATATGCTACATGTACACGTCGTCAGTCAACATACACCAGACATATGCTACAGATACAAGTCGTCAGTCAACATAGACCAGACATGTGCTACACGTACAAGTCATCGGTCAGCATAAACCAGACATAAGCTACAGGTACACGTCGTCAGTCAACATAAGCCAGACATAAGCTACATGTTCACGTCATCCGTCAACATAAACTAGACATATTCTACAGTTACATGTCGTCAGTCAACATCAACCAGACATATGCTACAGGTACACGTAATCCGTCAACATAAAACCAGACATAAGCTACATGTACAAGTCGTCATTCAACATAAACCAGAAATATGCTACATGTACACGTCATCAGTCAACATAAACCAGACATATGCTACAGGTACAAATCGTCAGTCAAAATTAACCAGACATAAGCTACATGTACACGTCATTAGTCAACATACACCAGACATATGATACATGTACACGTCATCAGTCAACATTAACCAGACATATGCTGCAGGTACACGTCGTCAGTCAACATAAACCAGACATAAGCTACAGGTACATGTCGTCAGTCAACATAAACCAGATATAAGTTACCAGTACAAGTCGTCAGTCAAAATAAAATAGGACATAAACTATATGTGGATGTCATCGTTCAACGTAAACCGGATTTTTGTTACTTGTTCACGCCGTCAGTTAACATTAACCAGACATATGCTACAGGTACAAGTCGTCAGTCAGCAAAAACCAGACATAAGCTACATGTACAAGTCGTCATTCAACATAAACCAGAAATATACTACATGTACACGTCATCAGTCAACATAAACCAGACATTATACAATTAATGACTTTTCATTAGGTGGACACTGTGATTTATCAACCCCGAGGAAGTGATGTTCACCGAAACCAACGGGTGAGGTGAACATCACTTCCAAGGGGTTGATAAATCAGTGTCCACCGAAATGAAAAGTCATCAATTGTTTTATTAAATGACACATTCTAAGTGTAATTTTGGGGTGAAAATTGTGTTTTATCTGTTTTCTAGACATTTTCCATATTCTTTGGTAACTCAGTTGATAAATACCATGACCACCTGACCTACATCAAGTACATTGTAATTGGTCTGGTTTTCTATTGAATGAGTTGTCCTGTAATCTACTGTAACTTTATAAACTTTAGTAAAAATGTGAATTGTTGCTGTTTCTTAGACATTTCCATTTATTCTTTTTTATATGTAGCTGCTTCAAACCAACAAACACCAGTTTTTAAAGCTTGACATTTCTAATGTTTCAAAACAATAAAATTGATTAAGAAAAATCGAATACAATTTCAAAATGTTAACAAATAAAATATCACAGTTTCATCATCAACTGTAGCAAAACGTGTCTTAACTTCTGGTTCTACTGACGAAGCTGCTTCGTGCCATATTGGTTCTTTGGTCCAGTGATTTCTGAGAAATAGAAGGAAATGTGGAATTCATCGAAAGCAGATGACGAATACAAAGTCATGATAATACTTCATTTTGATCCTTTTTAATAATATGCTCTTTGTTTCCTTTAAAATGTAATACATTGACACCATGTCGCAGTATGGTGGTCTAACTAAAGTACGCTGATATCATACTGTTGTCCAACGCGATTCCCATATCAGATGATGTGCGTGTCTTCTAATAGTAGCACGCCTGGAGTCACATGTCGAGGAGGAACTGCTAACCCTTTCGGAGCAACCGAGTTCACCCCCGGTTTATAGTGAGGTTAGTGTTACTCGATCTTTAGTTTTCTGTGTAATGCTTTATAGGTCATTGTTTGTCTTTGTGTTGTTTTTCTTTTAGCCTTTGTGTTGTCTGTCCTTCTTCGATTGACGACTTCTGGTTACCCCTTTGGTATCTCCATACCATTCTTATACTTGCTAAAACGCGAATTTCAACACTGATTGTCAACAATTCCACAAATACCAATAAAAGGAGCAACTATCTCTCATCTCAAATCATCGAACACAAGAAAGGCCACGACCTTTCCCAATGAACATTCGGGTTGTTGCTTTGGACAGGCACAAACATGTTCCACTCCATACCACCCATATTGATAATTGAAAGGCCAACGGTAAACAAGAATAAACAAGCAAAATAACGTGCACAGATTCGTGTTCATTCAAAACAACCACATATTATCACAATAATGAATGACAACAGAAAAATGGACGGTACAATTGAAAGAACAGCGAATGCTCCCACGACGCCTTGAACTGACCACTTGGTAAGAAAATAGATTTGTTAGATAAAGACCACTACTCCTAGGACAAAAGTCTATATATATCTTCAACAAATATATGTTTGTAGCGGAAAACTGTGGACATTATTGACCAAATCATTATCAGTTGAGCAGATACTAGCCTTTCTAAAGGGTACCATCGGCTATATGATTTGCAGGTTCTGGTCCAGGTATTTGCGCTTGGGGTAGTATACATCTAGGCGAGAGGTCTAGAGGATACCCACTAAAGGTCCTCAATGGGTACAGGATAAAACTCTGGTATGGAGGTCACGAAGCCATCCTGAAACTCCTGTTTAGAAATTTAGATGTTTGAAGATGGTTAACGCCACTTTCAACAATATTTCAGCTATATTGTGGCGGTCAGTTTTATTGGTGGAGGAAACCGGATTACCCGGAGAAAATCACCGACCTGTCGCAAGTCACTAACAAACTTTATCACATAATGTTGTACACCTCGCCCTGATCGAGATTCGAACTCACACCAGTGATGACAAGCACCGATTGCATAGGTAGTTGCAAATCCAACTACCATACGATAACGGCCACGACGTCCCCACAGCCATAACTAGTAACATTAATCAATTAAATTCTAGATAACTTATTCTTTGCAAAATTTAAAAGGGGCGGAATCCCAGAGCGTCTGTACATGTAGCAACGTTAAATATCGCACCGACGCTAAATGTCGCACCTGACGTTATATGTCGCAAGGCTGACGCTAAATGTCGCAACCAACGCTAAATGTTACAAAACTTCCTGACGCTAAATTTCGCACCTTTAACGCTAAATGTCGCAATATTTTGAACAACCGCTATATGTCGCAACCTCAACGCTAAATGTCGCACTCTTTTATAAGCCCAAATGAACTATCAATTTGATATTTTAAGCTTTCACATCTATATAGTTAGAAACAAGATATAAGTGGTATACGTGGTCATAAATGAATGTTCATTCGTTCATGTTGATGTTTAGTCTTCATTTGATATATACCGTATTTATAACTGAAACATTTTATACCTGAATTAATATCAATCATTGTTATATTCCAATTATTTTAGAATTTTACACATAAATTATGTTTGAAAATTTAAATGGACTCAACTCCAGATAAACATTCAAAAATAATAAATAATGAGATTGACCTTTGAAGAGCACATGTTTGAGTAATAATAAATATGAGTTATGACAAAAGATGAAGGTTCCAGATGATTTGCTCTTTAAAGGGATAACACAAGCCTATTGAAAAAGTCTATACAGTAATCATTGACAGTTATGTCAAGAAAAGTGTGAAAAGTGAGATTTGTATATAGCTATAAGGTTAAACTAGGCACGCACGGAAAGTTACAGTACCGTTAGAAAAAAGTAGGTCGGGTTATGCTTTTAACGGGATAACACAAGCCTATTGAAAAAGTCTATAGAGCAATCATCGACAGCTATGTCAAGTGTGAAAAGTGATATGTTATATATCTGTAAAGTTGAACTAGGCACGCACGGAAAGTTACAGTACGGTTAGAAAAAAGTAGGTCGTGGTATGCCTTTAACGGATAATGTGTTTTGGATAAAAAGGTGTATATATATGAATAAATTCACCGGGCTAAAACTGTGTCGTGTTTCTTAATGGCATCTAACGTATAAAGAGTGTGAAATCAAGCGAATCACACAAGAGACGATTACATCAAGAGACGACTACGGTAAGTATATGCAAATGTGCCATCAAGAGACCGGTTAGTTGAACCATAGTTTTAACCCGGTGAAATTGAGTTAACGTGATCTCATATCCAAGTAGCTAAGCGTCTTCATTCAGTTTATGAAATGCAATTTGACTTCAATTTCTCTTCAGTTGTGTGATTTTTAAGGAATCTGTAATAGATGTACAGTCAGGTGCCATATAAAGTTCACAAGGCTAATTTTGAAGGCAAGAATCTTACTTATTTTCAACACTTAATACATTTCTTAGAAAATAGTAAGTGTACATAGAGCGGTGATATCTACATACACTATTATAATCCCCATTATTCCAAATTGTCAGAGTTTTCGCGTTCTACATTGCACACTGTTGCCTAGCAACAAGAGAAAATGATCCAGTTTTACCCTACTTAGTTCAGTAAAACTGTTGCCAGGGTAGCCATGCATGCAATGCTCATATTTTGTTGATGCCTTCTTGTTTCAGACATGTTTATATGCCTTTATAGAGTATTATTTTCGACTTATACTATGTTGCAGTTTATATGATAATGATAACATTGCAATATCAAACAGGTGAAAGAAATGCGGGAATATATTAGCGATTTACAGAAAGTCTGTATCCTTTGTGACCATGTCAACAACATATTGAGTCAAAATTATTACTTTCCAATATATATTGTTTTAGACTATCATAGGTCTCTCATTTTGTCTATGCTATGATGTATATATAGCACTTTGCTGCAGCTTCATATCAAGGATTGTTTCCCATACCTCTTTTTGCGCACTTCAGAATGTTTGTTAAATTTTCATTTTTGCCAGTTTCCCCTTATACCAGATAGAGTACTAAAGTTCTTAATAATTAAAGAAAAATTATGAAAATAATTGTTGGTCTGGGTATGGGCATTTTATGAACCTGTTCAAAATTTCGCATAGATTCATGAACAACTGTACCTATTGATGCTAATTAGATAAATAATCTATAACCAGCAATACAAGTAACATACGAATTGTATTCACTGTTATCATGGTAACCGTCCAAAATGATTTGGTAGTGACTTTTTATTGATATACTCGTGTTGCTAGGCAACAGTTGACAATTTATATTGAGAACATTCTGACAATTTGGAATGATGGAGATTATAATAGTATAACAGGATATTATCACTTTATATCAGATAACTATTTTCTGAGAGATGTATAATGTTTAGAGTCATGAAAATAAGCTAGCTTTATGTCTACAAATTAGCCTTGTGACATTTAATACTACCACCCTCTCAGCTATGTGTTATTTATATAATAGCACGGGACTGTATAATGGAGAGTACATTACTTAATGTAGCTCACACTTCTAAAGCGGTATAAGCCCAATGCGGAGCGCATTATATACTGCATGACGATTTGACTTATGACTAAGTGTGCATAGGTAAATCGTCCTTCATTTCAGTACATTCACACACACACATACATATGTAATGTAAGGAAGTTGTCAGTAACTCAGTGATCCAGTGGTTAATAACGATCCGGACTATTGGTCTTTACGTCATGGATTCAATCATCGGTCATGTCGGATTAAACAGCAATGCTTTTCAGAATTTCACATCTAAAATAGTACTGGTAACAATCCACGAAGGATTGGCAATGTAAAGTGCTTTGGTTAAACTATCCTTTCGGCTTCCAATAGTTATCCTTAAAGTATGCGGGGGATTTATTGACCGATTTTATTAACCTAAGTGTGTGGAGTTTAGAGCCGGTCTTGCACATAATTGTCTTGGGTTCACTTTTGAAGAAATTCTTTACAAAATGTATTGTTATAAGGATAATAATACATAATTGCACACACATCTATTGAATAGTATGAACTGATACACATTCACATCATGGGTAAACTCCGCCCACTCAGGGTAATAGTATGAACTGATTCACATTCACATCATGGGTAAACTCCGCCCACTCAGGTTAATAGCATGAACTGATTCCCATTTACATCATGGGTAAACTCCGCCCACTCAGGTTAATAGTATGAACTGATTCCCATTTACATCATGGGTAAACTCCGCCCACTCAGGTTAATAGTATGAACTGATTCCCATTTACATCATGGGTAAACTCCGCCCACTCAGGTTAATAGTATGAACTGATTCACATTCACATCATGGGTAAACTCCGCCCACTCAGGTTAATAGAATAAACTGATTCACATTCACATCATGGGTAAACTCCGCCCACTCAGGGTAATAGTATGAACTGATTCACATTTACATCATGGGTAAACTCCACCCACTCAGGTTAATAAAATGTTTGTTATAAACACGGTATATATCCAATGAAGATTAAACATCAACATGAACGAATGAACATTGATTTATGACCACGTATACCACTTATATCTTGTTTCTAACTATATAGATGTGAAAGCTTAAAATATCAAATTGATAGTTCATTTGGGCTTATAAAAGAGTGCGACATTTAGCATTGAGGTTGCGACATATAACGGTAGTTAAAATATTGCGACATTTAGCATTAAAGGTGAGACATTTAACGTCAGGAGGTTTTGCGACATTTAGCGTCAGCCTTGCGACATATAACGCCAAGTGCGACATTTAGCGTCGGTGCGACATTCAACGTTGCTACAGCGTCCTTCTAAATCCAAACCTGATGTATTCGAATTAAAAATTAAGAAATTATAATCCACGCTAAAATCAAAACATTTTGATTTTTCTATTCTATGCGTTACGTGAACTTGTACCTTTTTAACCAAAAGAGATATTTTTCTCAAGAATAATGGTATATGGTATGCATACGGAGTTGTCTGGAAGTTATTTTCAGTAAAGATAAACAATGTTTTGTAAGAAAACAAACTCAAAGAAATACAAAGAGGAAGACATTGTTGAAATTCAGACCTTTCTTATTATATTTGTTGCGTTCGCTGACAGTATTTATATACTTAACTGATGGTCAACTTCAGTGCCGGATTTAGGACAAATGAGGTCCTGTGCTAGTTAAGTTATGAGGCCCCTTACTATAAGTGTCCAAATTGAACGGAACGCCGTCAAATTTAAAATTGCACCACGTAAGCATGAATCCATTTTAAGCATTTTTCCCCAATAACTAGAGGCCCCCTAATAAGTTGGTTTCTATGCCACTGAGCCACTGTCATGACTTCCAGCTTTGTGGCACACTCCCATAGACTAACAACTCTATCATTATGTCTGGAATCGCACCGAAACAGAACGCCTTCAAACTTAGGATTGCACCACAAAAAAATCCATCGTAAAAAAAAATGTTGGCAGGGAAGTGTCCCCCCCCCCCACCCCCCTGCCAACGGGACCCTGTACTTAAGCACACCTAAGCACAATAGTAAATCCAGCACTGGTCAGCTTAATTTGATCTCAAACGTGATTAGTTCAGTTTTCCTAACGTAACATTTACATTTATATTGTCATTCAGTACCAGTGCTATTGACCTTGACGTTCTCCACAGGGTGTTCATTTGTTAAAAAATATCTATCGCTATGAACATGTCACCGATTGGACATTTTAACGATTAATATTTAATTTGCATCGGTTTTGTTTACTAGAAATGTACGACTAATAGGTGAATCAGGGGTATATTGAACATGAGCATTCAGTATTTTAAACTATTGATTTGTTTAGTTTTATGGATCGACCCATGCCAACTTTTACATCTTTTGTGCGTTTAAGGGAGGGGGGGATTTGTGCGTTCAAATATTTTGAGTATTAACTTTCCAACCATTATTTGAGAGAAATATCATCTAGTGCATCTTTATCTCTTTTGAGTAACTATTTTTATATAGCAATGCATATTTTATCATTCGACGTTTTTCTTTCGAGTTTACAATGAGTGATGGTTGTCCAAGTGAAGAACTGTTCAGCTATATCGTGGCGTTTAACAAGTTACCTTTAATGAGAAGATATAGACATGCTATGTACATTGTCCGAAAATATATAATTTAATTGTACGAACTTTAGAAACGGGTAGAAAAACAAGCCTTTCTCTCCTGTTTAGCTGCGAGTGCATATGAATTTGATATTTTCCGACATTGTACGTATATTGTGTCTTTCCTACAATTTCTAAAAACCTAAAATAACTGCCAAATTATATATAAAGAGCAGAATCCAGCGTCGTTCTAATTGTTTTTGATGGAGACCTCTGTAAAGTCCGCGTTTATACTGTTACCATTTCTTACCGTCGCTCAACTTTAATCCGGTACCAGACAAACTATGTCGTATATATAACAAAACATTATCCACTCAGTGCAATTTACTGCTCAAATAAAACCAGTGCAGGATAAAATGATATATGCTTTATACATGTACTATAAAGAAACACGTTGGTTTGGATTGTTATCATTGGAACAACGTTCGGTGCACAGAAAGACTCGTTGCTCAACTTGGACACATAATCGTTGCTATGAGCCAACCAGTCGTTGCTTTGCGCTTATCGAGGGAAACAAGTCAACTACTAATTTTATATTCTCAGGTATAATCCAACCGGGAATCGAATCCACGGTCCATCACATCTAAAGCGCTGGAGCATGATAACCATTACACTACAAAAAGGTTTCCAATGTTACAGTCTTAGGTGTAATACCACTAAACATGGGTACCAATCGAAAAGGATGTATGATAAAGTAGTACGTAAACACAAAATGGATTCCTACATTGTTTGATAAAGAATAAACCCTATTAGATAGCGCAAAATACTAATGTCAACAGAAACCTACAGATTTTAGGATAATTTTAAACCCATATTTCATGTCCTTGTGGTTTTAAATTAAAAGAAAATGATTGCAGTGGAAAGAAACCCATGAATTTGTATTAAATCGAAAGTGAAAGTAGGATTTTTCACGGTAGACATCTTCGAACTGTCTGTTTTTTTCTTATATGCCATTAAATGTATGTTGATTTTCGGAGGTAAGCTTCCAATTAGGTACCCTTTCCATGAGATATGAGTATCACTTAGATTAAGCTTAAGGTGAAACCTGTATGAAAGCTCAAAAAGATTTTATTTAACAGAAGGCTATGGAGAATTCTTTAGTGGTATTACTCCTTTTATGTATGTATACACATGGAAAAAATATTGCAACACTAAATTTGAAACTGAATATTTTCATTAGATAGACAATTCTAATACATGTATATATTTTACACCTCAGTGGTCATTTAAACTTCAATTTAAACGTACCTGTACCTAAGCAATATTGGTCCTCTATAATAACTTTCATTTTCACGTGCAGTGTCTCGATACAAGGGCTATGAAATTATTACCTTTGCAACGTATCAGCTTCGACACATTTCTTAGACTGGTAACTCTTGAATCTTTTGTTCTGGATGCAGAATGGCTCCTCCACAACTTTCAAATGCAGTGCGATGGCAAATCACTGGCATGCGAGAAGCAGGTATGTCACTGAGGCAAATTGCACAGCGTGTTGGTCGTCGCCTCTCTACCGTCAGTCGTATTGTTAACAAACATCGATTGACCAATGACGTTAAGGATCGCCCTCGATCAGAAAGGTCCCGTATTACATCCCCAAGAGAGGACAATGCCCTAGGACGGCTAGGTAGACGAAATCCGTTCGCCAATAGTACTGTTTTGAAAAAGCAGTGGTTGCCCCATCGCTTGCTATCTGCAAGAACAGTCCGAAATCGTCTGAAATATGTTGGCTATAGTTCAAGAAGACCTGTAACGATATGTTTACTAACACAAGCAAACAAAGCTTGCCATTTGCAATGGTGCCAAACACGTCGTCAATATAATTTGGCCTCGTGGAGGAAAGTTTTTTTTTGTTTTTTTTTATAAAAATATTATTAAATAAAAAAAAGGAAAGTTCATTGGTCATTGCTTCTTGTTGCATGTGACAGATGGCAGAGTGCGCGTATGGCGACAACCGAACACTGCTTATGCTGAGCGTAACATTGTTGAAACTGTTCCTTTCAGAGGAGGCTCAGTCATGGTGTGGGGATGTGTATCATAGGACTGTAAGCTTGACCTCATTACAGCAAGAGGCAACCTCAATGGACAAATCTATCGGTAAAACATCCTTGAAGCAGACGTTGTGCCTCACTTTGACAATCATCCTCTGAATACAAAGCCTGTCTTTATGGATGAATATGTGAATGGAAGTTACCCTCATTACTAACTTTTTTCGCCTGATATGAAAACTACCCACAATTCATAGTTTATACTGGCACACTTTACTGCACTTAACATTGGTAGAGATGTAAAAACCAGCTACCATTCGATGACGGGCATGAGTCCCAGCAAAATTTCAGCATTCCAGTATATCTATACAGATGTAAAAATCAGCTACCATTGGATGACGGGCGCGAGTCTCCGCAAAATTTTAGCCTTACAGTATTTCCTGTTATAGTTGATTTGGAGTTGGTAAATCTCAGAACACACATCGGTGGTGTGTAATGGTTAGCGAGTCCCCCCTCGGGTGTGGCGTTTGATCTTGGGTTCGATCCCTGGTCGGGTTAAACAATATTTAAAGGCTATGAAATTTGATATTTTCTGTTCCTCCGCTGGGCAAGAACCATTAAAATGAAAGGCAAAAATTGGCTGGCTCTGAATCAGAATAACTTGTCCCAGTGGACCCAATGATTGTTGTTTCAGTGAGCTAGCACTATATTTATCCAATAAAGAGTGTTGGTCTAGTGGCTATAGACAGTAGACATCATCGTCATCATCATCGTCGATATGTAATGCTTGTTTACAGATTAGAATTGCTTACCTTGCGCTGAACAACAATCACTCACTCACCCTATTCCTAAGTTTACTAAATATTTAACTGAATAAACCAGTTGAACACGAGTTAATGGGGGTTATGGGTTATGGTTATGGTGTTTAGCGCCACTTTCAACAATATTACAGCTATATTGTGGCGGTCAGTTTTATTGGTGGGGAAACCGCATTAACCGGAGACAGCCACCGACCTGCCACAAGTCGCTGAAAACTTTATCACATAATGTCGTATCTGAGTACACCTCCTGATGAGCGGGATTCGAACTCACAACGTTAGAGATGATAGGCACTGATTATATAGGTAATTATAAATCAACTACCATGCAATCACGACCACGAAGGCCCCTCACAAGTTAAAAACGCAGACTTAAGTCTTATATTTTGATTTCAGTTTATTTTACAAATCTTAGAGATGAAGGTCAACATAAATATAGTATCACCTGGTTGTATGATATTCTCGTTAAATAAATAAAGAATTAAATAGAAATATGTTATGTTGTCGTAGTTTATAAATGGGATCAAATACGAACTATCCGTTACTTTACTGTAAATAGACGATTTCATATAATCTGTAATTTGCTCTCGTGGAGATATTCACAACTACATGTACATTTCTTTTGAGGTTTTATGTATTTATTTTATTTTATTTTTGATATTTTTATTTTCATTTTTTTTTTATTTTTTTTTTATAATTCTGTTAAATTTTAATCTAATATCAAATAAAAAAAATGTTTCGAAGGTCAGATGATATTTAACATGCTGTATGATTTCAATAAAATTTATTTTCCTTTTATCTTATAAGATATTTTTCAGTTTTATTCAACCAGTTTTCGCCCTGCCATTTGATTAAATATTTTCCCTATAACTTTAGATTAATCTCAAAGTTATCTTTTCCGAGTGGATGCAGACGATGGCTACACTTCTATCATTATATGGACCATTTGTGGCATGTGTCCTGCTGGGGGTCAACACCCAATTAAAGAGTCATCCTTTCTCCGACGCAAAGGGTCAGTTTTTGTCACCTTTTAGCAGTTGGTCAGTTCGTTCAAATTACTTTTATGAATTTATAGCGCTAATTTTCTACCCTTATGTTTGACCATCAAAATGAAAGTCGTGGTCTGAAATGAAACCATGTCTTTAAAACAAAATTAATGTTGATTAATGCTGATTGAGATATAATTGCAAATGATTATTTTATTGAACATAAATTGGTTTGCTAAAACTCAGAAATAATGAATTTAGGGTGTTTGGCATATACCTCCCTGACTCCAAATTTAGGGATTACTGAGAATTTTTTAAATAGTGTATAAGCAAACAAAACGTTAAACTTCTGATCATTCTTAATGTATTTTTAAGTAAACTATTGTGATCTGAATTGATATCTATTGGAGTTTTATTAAGCTCGTCGTTAAAAAAATCTGTCTTAAGGTAACTTACTGACGCTTACCTTCTGTGCCTCTTTTGTCTCGTTTAAAGAAGTGATAGTACACTTAGAAGAGGTGGAAAAATCAAAATGTGTTATGATCCTCTTGAAAGAAATTAATATATAAATTAAGGTTGCGTAAAGTCTAACAAATACCCTAGTGACACGAGCGTTTAATTGTAATTATTGAAGTTAAATTTTGTGACAATGTGTTGTGTTTATTTAGTTAAGTATAAAAATCATATTTAGGAATTATTATGCATTTATAATAAATTGATTTCACAAATTGTCAAAATTAAAGAAAGAAAAATTGTAATGAAGTGTTTCTTTTCATGACTTATTACAAATTTAATACATTAATCTCCGCAAAAATATTTCATAGTTTGCATACTTTGAAATACTAGGCTATGTGTCCATTTAACACTGGATCTTAACTAGGGTGAGGGGTGGGGTCATAAATTACGTTTGAAAAAGTACATAAATTCACATTGCCGGATCCAAAGGGATTATTTGTGCATATATTCCTCCCCCCTTTTTTATGGAATTTAATATTTATAACAATTTTATCTAAATTATTATCACCCTTTTCCCCCATTTTCCATCACTTACACAACAAGCATTTACCAGTAAAATAGCAGAAAGAAATATGTTAATACTAATACAATCTTTAATTGACTTAACAAAAAATTAAAGACAATATGACGATTTCCACGCGAATGAACTTACAACAAATATGTGAGCATTCATTCGGATTTATGATTACATGTTTTTTGTATATATGTCATTTTTGCACTTAATTCTGTCTCCATACTGCAAGCTGGGTATCATTATAAAATTATGTGCATTTACATATCTGTGTGAAACACGTGCATAGAAGACTTTATTTCTTCTTATACACATGCACTCCTATGATCTTTACAAATATGTAATATTATTGAGTGAAACGAATATTGACTATATGATAGTTTTAAAACAAAAAATATTATACTATATACTGACAGGGAATACAAATGTCGATATCAAATTTAGTGAGCACGACGCCGACGCTTCTTGAATTCTAGCATTCATCACGTACGCTAATAGTCAAAAGATTGTAACAATGTGATTATTTTTTTATAATTATTTTTTATTTTATTTGCGAATCATTATTCATTGATCATTACTTAATTTCAAAAATAATCAAAATGAAGTTTAAAAAATAGCAGTTAAGTTTTTCTTCCTATGAATAACCCAAGACCGTCTATGGTTACAACTTCAGCGTCAATTCTACCAGAAATTTACTTGGAGGAGGACATAAAGGTTTGCTTGCAATACCTTAGTATTGCAACGAAAAATAAAGAGAAAAATTAATTTTTATCCATGAATTCATTAAAAAAAAACGATGTAAAAAGAATGTATTGTTGTAAAGAATAATTCAATTATTTTACTAATTATGATTTTTATCAATATTTTCGCCATATATATACGATGTATGTTTTTCGAGTTATTTATCTATTTGTTAAAATTATAATAAAAAATATCTTAATTTTCTAAAACCGCCACGATATAACTGAAATAGTGTTGAAAGTGGCGTTAAACACCATAAATCTAAACCTAAACCTATTTTCTAAAAAATAAGATTTGTTTTCTCATTTAATAATACTTTTCCTGCTTGTAACGAAGTTATCGTTTCAAATAGTTAAATAACTAAATAAGAAGCTCGGAAATTCACTTCTTACAAAGAATAATGTGATCAATTCATCATTTTTTTAAATCTTCATAATAAAAATGCATAACGCGTTCGTATTTGTTAATCAATTAATATATTAAAAGGAAAATGCGCACATTTGCTTCCAATAATTTCGCATTATGTGTTATACAAAGACTTAATCCTTACAAGATAAATTTGATTGGTAATTGACAAAAAATAAGTACTAGCGTTGAAACAGTAAATATTGAACTTTTTCTATTATTGACACGCCCTCTGGTTAATCAAACAGCTTAGATCGCGTTTGATTGGTTAAATATGAGAAGTCTATTAATACCCATTAAAGCTAATTCCTTATAAAGGTATGAAGGGATATGATAGCTAATCAATTCATTGAACAAATTAGGTTTTATCCGGTTTTCATCTCAGTCCGGAAACAGCTTGGAAAATATTTTGTTACTTGATTTTTATGACTATTGAGTGAAAAATTGACACTATTCATCACTGTAACATATCAATAAGTAACAGATTTGAAGAAAAAAGTTAACTTTGTCAAACTGTCAGTTGAATAGACAAATTGTCCTTAAGTTTACTTACAAGAAGGACTTTTTGTTAAACGTTGACGCGAACAACAATGTTTCCAAATATATTAGCGCCGTCACCATTGTATCAGAGCTTATTTAGAAATGGACAACTGGTCCCACAGCCGCCTATGGTCACAACTTCAGCGTCTTTCCTTGTAGAAAATTTACTCAGAGACAGGAACCAAGCTTTGCTTGCTAGACAAGGTATTCCACCATTTACTTGTCCAACAACATTTTCTCAAACTTTGCCAGAAAACATACAAACGACACCAGTTACGTCATCTGGAACAGTTAATCCTGTCAATCAAACTCCATTTCTCAAATTTGGAGTCAACGCTATTCTGGGAACGGAATCGACATCACCTAAATCAGGTAGGCCTATTATAATAGAAGCATGTTTGTTTAATGTTAAAGTAAGCTCTTTTTCTTAGATATTTCTATGTTTTATATAATTTTTCAACTGACTAAAGTTTTAGTATTTCTTTTCCTCACAGCATGTTTTATGATTTATGAAATATATCTTATACCTACTTTTGAAATTCACAACATAATTGTATTAGTTTCCTGTCCATAAACTTTTACAAATTAAATGTTATCTTTTCTGATAGCTCTGATGTTAAATATAAATTGGTTAAGATTTCAGATAAATTGTAAATATGAAAGGGTGCTTTTATGAAAATAAATAGATATGTTACATATACGCCATTTCCCAAAGTACTTTTTACAATTCATCTTTAAAATTTTATAGATAATATTCGTAACAATTTAAAACAGACATTATTAGTTGTGAAACATGAGAAAGTGATTTGCATAAATCTTTTTATCAACAATTTTATCTTTTTTTTTCAGAAGAGAAGGCTGAACAACCACATTCAAGACCGGTAGTATACAACTGTCCTACCAGCATTCCCCAGTCCCCCTCAAAGGGATGTGGTTATATAGGACATGGGCTATCATGTACAGGTTGTTCACCACGGCAAACTTTCTACGAAGCGCAGTTTCCAAATATGTTCAGAAATTCATTTTTTCCAGGTAAGAATTTTAATTTTAACGACTTTATTTTTTTTAAATTGTATTTCGAAAATCGGCTATGTGCTATTCATAAAAGCCATTATCTTTCTCTTCATTGTATTTTCTTTGAGACTTGTTTTATTTTAATCCATTTTCTCCATAAATGTTGTTTGGTTTGGTTTATGGAGTTTAACTCCACTTTCAACAATATTTCAGTTATATCGTGGCGGTCAGTTTTATTGGTGGAGGAAATCGGAGTACCCGGAGAAAACCACCGACCCACCGACCTACCGCAAGTCACTTCATATGCTTATTTAAACAAATGTGTGTATTATTAATGTGCATGTCCTATCCATCTTACATGTATTTTTCTTTTCTTTTCTTTTTTGGTATCTGGGAGAACAATTTACATAAGTGCTGCGCCACTTGTTTTCTGATCCCTATGTATGTACTTTTGTTATAACTCATGCAATTTATTCAATAAATATTGTTTACACTAAATCACTGACAAACTTTATCACATAATGTTGTATCAAGTACGCCTCGCCTGAGCGGGATTCGAACTCATAACGTTAGTGGTAATGAACACTAATTTAATTTCTGTGTATTTATATCTTATTCAAAGTCTATCTTAAAAATATCATTTATATTATTTTCCAATATTTATGTTAGTTTTCAAGGACGTAATATCTCCCTCCTGTAGCCATGCCTTGTGACTGTCCATCTAATTCAATTATATTTATTTAAAAGTTAATGAACATTAAATATTCCCTAATAAACTTCTTGTTTTTAATTGATATTGATGTATCTTGATCTTTATCAAAACAATAATTATTTTTATTTCTCTTTTGATTTTATTGAAAATATGTCAATTAAACCAAATTGACCGTTAGATTAGCTCTCGGCCAAGTATCTTGTAGATGCGAATTGACATCTGAAATCTTTTGGGTTAAAAAGTCATAATTTTAACCAAAATTAGTATTCATATATTACCACTATCAGTAGAAACAATCAAAATACTCGTAAAATTAACATTTCAAATATGAAATCGGCGCCACAATAAAATGTTAACATTAATCTTCTACTGTTACCCTTAAAAGTGGTAAAAATGACCATTTGATGATAAAGGGGCCACCCGCGCTCGTATTTTGTTCAAATATATGCGTATCAGTCATTTTAATCAAAATTGTTTTACGGTTCGTAAATTAAAGGATTATATTAAAGTATTTTTTTTATATAAATACGTTTTTGGTCAATGATAACATTTCATAATTGTATTCATTGCCGAGATGAAAATTATATTACGACAAATTAAGACGTCTGTTTGCTTTGTGCGTTACTATATAACCCATGAACTTGGGTCAGTGAATAAGATATTTTTTAATCATGTTTTCCAATGCACTTGTGTTGAGTAGAAAAAATAACTCAACTTTGAAGAAATTTAAATAAAGATAACTCTTATTTGATTAAAAATACAAAAATTCAGAAAATATTTCTTGAACATACATTTCCGACACAGAGTAAAAAAAATACAGAAATTTGGAAAATATTTCTAGAACATAAATATATATACATTTCCAACACACAGAGTCAAGTAAAATACAGAAATTTGGAAAATCTTTCTAAAACATAAGTAAAAATATTTCTGACACACAGAGTTAAACAAAATACAGAAATTTGGAAAATATTTCTTGAACACAAGTATAAAAATACATTTCCGACAAATGTTTTTTTTTTTACTTTTACAAATTTCGCTCTTAAAGAAAAACATAAGACAAACTTTAAATTGATCGCGATGAAAGGGGTACTTACCATGAATAAATGTGATACCCACCAATTTTCGTCAACTACTATGTCCTGAAAATTAAGAGATTGACATTTCCCTTTATCGGGACTGTAGTAAGGTCATTTCCATGCATAACATTAACTTTTCGCTTTTATTTGACGAATAAATTTCACAAAGTGCAATGTACACTGACAATAATTTGTCTCTGTTTATTTAAAATAAAACACCAATTAGAGAAAAAAACGGGAATTAAATTTAAATTTGTGAGATATAAATTACTAAGCGTATTACCACAAAGAAAACTACATGTATATAAACTATTCAAAAAACGAAAGAACGTGTATTTCAAATAAAGTGCCATTTAAGAGAGAGAGAGAAAAAGAAGAAAGAATGAAAAAAAAATCCATTACGGTTTTGAACTTTTGAACCTAGAAAAAACCATTTTAAAATTATGAAAATATTGTCCACTAATACACTGAGCAAACAATTTATCTCTTAACCTTTTCAAAACGTACAGTTAACAATATCATTATAGCAATCTTGACAAGGTTCATAATATGCTGTAAATGTGATGTATCAATCGCACCTTTGTAGTCCCGTCACGCTTTAATAACTTCCTATCCTCGTATTATTTTTATTGAATTGTAAGGTTGGTGTTTTATGTTTATTTAAGAGTATAACATTTCATTATATTTCATCAATGAATTTATAATTCTTTGTCATATTTTAAATATGATACTCATTAAATTCTCCCGTACGTCAATTAAAGTGTGCTTCAATGAAGATCGTCGCGTGAATGTGCATATCCCGTATTCGGTTTAAAAAATATAAAATGGGATTCGAATTATATTTACCATAAGAAACTATAAAAATCCATGACATCTGTGAAAAAAACAAAATTTTAAGTGACGTGGTTTGAATTCTAATCAACTGGGAAAAACTTTGACCTTTCACCCAGGTTTTTCTCGAGCCAAAGAAAAATTTTAATTATATAAAACAAAAAATAATACATATTTTTTTAGGTTCCCCATTGATGCCAGTACCACATGCGTTTTCCTTTTTGAGCAACATGAGAGGGAAACCGCGTCGTGGAATGCTAAGAAGAGCAGTGTTCTCCGACATGCAAAGAAAAGGACTTGAAAAGATGTTTCAAAAACAAAAATACATTAGTAAACCCGACAGAAAGAAGTTGGCAGCTAAACTAGGGCTCAAAGATTCTCAGGTATACACTTTTTATTAATATACAAATCGAATTCCCCTTCTCTCAGAATATACACGAAAAGGTCTCATGAACTGCGCACCATTCTGAAGTACCTGAGTTCACTCCGGGTTTTAGTGAGGTTCTTGTTGTTCGGTCTTTAGTTGTATCTGTGGTGTTTTGTAGATCGTTGTTTGTCCTCTTGTACTTTTTCTTTTTGTGATTGTGTTGTTTGTCCTTCTTTGATTTACGGATTCTGATTACCCCTTTGGTATCTTCAAAGTCTTTTTGCTAAATTGCAGATTTGACTACTTATAGTGTGTAGATGTATATTACTAGGTCTAAAAACCAGCACGAGCATCAGTCACTTGTCAGGTGGACTCATTATTCATTAGCATGTTGGTTATCTGAGCACCCCACCGGGCATTGAACAATGTCCGTATGACCGGAGTGACTCTGATTTATGATTTATATTTATTTCACTACCGGTTAAGATAAAAGAAAGGACACTTATATTTTAAAGTAGTATTCAGAATCAGTCTTATGTTACCAGAAGTTATTTTTCCCTTGGCGAGAGATGCCAAAGCTCAACATTGCAATATTAATATATTATATGCATGCGCAGTAATCTGTTGAATTCGACGAGGTGTACTCGATATACCATTGTGTGATAAAGTTTGTCAGTGACTTGCGACAGCCCGGTGGTTTTCTCCCGGGTACTCCAGTTTCCTCCACCAATAAACCTGACCTCCACGATATAATTTAAATATTGTTGAAAATGGCGTTAAACACCATAACCCTAACCCACAAACGTGACGACAGGCTATCATTTAGATGTTTACTGGTTTTTTTTAAATCGGAGCCTTCATCGCCATCGGCAGCTCAAAACACTGGTATGTAGCGAATTTACACCGTAAACAGTGTCAGACCTATACTAAGATGGTGTCTTATAAGGAATAGTAAGAATTATCATTACAAAAATGGCAATGGCAGCTCATTATATTTACTATTTACTTTGACGCCACGAGACATTTTATGAATCCGAAACTCGTAAATTAATACACATTTCTTCGATTGGTTTATCATCAATTTGTAATAAGTTGTCAGTTTCATATGGCTCTCATGAGTACATGAGCGCCTTTAATTCACCAGGAATAATTCTTTAGGCGCGTTCTATGGATGCTTCAAATAGTCTCCAGCAGTTTTAAACAATAGTCGATGAAGTAAGAGAGACTGTCATATAAATTTCGTTGTCAATTTCTATACCGTATTATAATACGTATGAAACTAATCACGAAAAGATATTGACTAGGTTAGGACAATGGCGGATAAAGGATCTGGCTGCCCAATGCATTTCTACTGTAATCGCTAAAACAGATGGGATTGATAGCTTAATGAAGAATTAGCAATAATAAAACAATTTAATTGTAATGACAAGATACATTGTCGAATAATAGAGCAGCAACGGCCATGAATTTATACATTTACACATTTTTTTTCTATTTTTTTCCCGCCACGATATAACTGAAATATTGTTGAAAGTGGAGTTAAACGCCATAAGTCGAACCCATCTATTTGTTTTCGATCATGCATGAAAAAATTAAATTTATGCCGATTCTTGGGGAAGTATAAAGAAGCGTACTAGGAACTAACACCAACTGTCACTTATCAAGTCGGCCATTTTTTTCATTGATATGTTGTTTGTTTGAGCGGCTCACCGGGTTTTCCCCAAATTCTGAGAATGGCCGGTATGCCTCTGAGAGAATGTTGTCCTATTGATATGACTTTACTCATTCAATACCTAGAAACTCATGATTTAAAACGTGTTCATGTCCACATTATATAGATTGTGGTACGATCCGCTTTGACCTTATTGTGACTGTGTGACGAATAAAAAACCAGTAATAAAAAAAACACCATTCGATTGTCAATTTACATGAAAAATAATTTGTTGGGTCAATATTAGCAATTGAACTGATAAAAAATACTGATATAACAATGTGTTACAAAAATTATTCATTCAAAGTGAAAAATATAAATTAATCAATATAGGTATCATCTTAATATACAAACATTATATTTAATTATAGGTTTGGTTTGGATTGATGGTTTTTAACGCCACTTTCAACAATATTTCAATTATATCGTGACGGTTATTTAAGAAATAAATCATGGATTTGAGTTTTAACATGGGTTGGTGGATATTGGTATTTTATCCCGAGCCAGAGGTGAAGGATAAAATTTACTTATATCCACCAACCCATGTTAAAACTCAAAACACATTCTGGCTTCCATGATAATTTCGATTCTGATGTCTAAGAGTACAAATACGGTAGTATGCTTTGATTGGAAGACGGTAATTTATATTTACGTTTGCGGACAGTGTCGCACACAATTTATGCTGCCAAATTCGAGCAGACGATAATTCATCAACATGTACATTTACGACGGGAAAGTCAGGCACATGAACCGGCGCATGTGCTAACGGTATGTTAGAATTAATTATAATGAATACAGTATATTGATGACAGTCTAATGACATATGAACCAAAATATCGTGTTAATTTTACGCATGTTCACCGGTCCCCGGAAGTGATGGATGTCCACTCTATCAAATGTTTCAATCCACTGTTTTCAAAAATGTTACGTGTGTTGCCGAGATTTGCTTAAGATGTGAAAGAAAAAATATATTATCCTAACACAAATAAACGTTACATATCAAATCAAGAACTTTTAAGCGTTCGGAAAAATTGACTGATTTCCCATGTTCAAAAAAAAAATTGCTATTTGTTTCCTGTTTAAAAAATTCTGGCTCTAGGGAGAAACAAAACATCCCATTAGTGCTACCTTGTTGAGATAGACCATTCACTAAAATAAAAGCTACTACAAACTTGTTGGTGGTTTTTTTTCTTCTTCTTTTTGAAGGATTTGTTGACTTGGTTTATGGTGTTTAACGCCAAATATTGCAATTATATCGAGGAGATTAGTTTTATTGGTGGAGGAAACCAGAGTACCCAGAGAAAACCACCGACCTGTCGCAAGTCACTGACAAACTTTATCACATAATGTTGTATCGAGTACACCTCGCCATGAACGGGATTCGACCTCACAACGTTAGTGGTGATAGGCACTGATTGCATAGGTAGTTATGAATCCAACTACCATACGATAACGACAACAACGACCCTTAGCAATATTAATATTTAAAATCTTAAAAATGTAATTAAAAAGTAATCAAATACAAAAAAATAAAGAAATAGAAAATAGACGATGATGTTTGATGTTTGTTGAAAGAAAAGCTGTTGGTTTAAACATCATGTAAATGTAACGGGTTTTATTAATTAAATCTTAACCAAATGTTTGTATTGCTTAATGCATTAAAACTTTCTAAGTAAATGTTCTTTTTTGAACACGAATCATGCTTTTGAGGGACCGACGTGGTCGTGATCGTATGGTAGTTGGATTTACAACTACCTATGCAATCAGTGTCTATCACCACTAACGTTGTGAGTTGCCATCCCACTCCTAGCGAGGTGTGCTTGATACAATATTATGTGATAAAGTTTGACAGTGACTTAATATAGTTCGGTGGTTTACTCAGAGTACTCCGGTTTCTTCCACCAATAAAACTAACCACCACGATATAGCTGAAATATTGTTGAAAGTGGCGTTAAGCACCATAATCCTAACCCATCCAGACTTCTGAATTGTATAAAGGTTCTCCTATTGAGCATTAAATACGACTGAGTTTTGAATAAAATCTTGAAAATCTTGAATCTTGAATGTAAGTTTAAGTATATATCAAGTTCATTTTATGTTTTATATTACATTTTCCCTCTCATTTTTTCAGGTTAAAATCTGGTTTCAAAACAGACGGATGAAATGGAGAAATTCAAAAGAGCGCGAACTGTTGTCTTCCGGTGGATCTCGGGAGTCAACGTTACCAATTAAAGGAAATGATGGACAAAATTGTGAACAGATTTCAGACACAAATGACAACGAACATAATGCTGATAAATCAGGTTCCGAATGTACAAATAATATCGAAGAAGATACAGACTTCAATGCCTCTCTTTCGATTGATTTAGAACATGCGCACTCAAGTTATTCTCAAAGTGACGATTCCGAAAGTGAAGATGAAATTGACGTGTCTTAAAAAAATGTACATATCATTTATAATGATCTCGATATAAATCTAGTCTTCGACAATAACGTTAAGTGCCAATCATCTCAAATCTATTCTAATTTTAAATATTTTTTTAACGGAACGAAATTTGAATCGAAAGATTTGAATGAACTCAAAATATTTATGTTCTTAAAATGTTTAAATTGTAACGGTATTATGTTTAATAGCTAATAACCATGCAGATGTTCAGTGTGTTTAGGACTAGATAATAAAGTGCTATTAACAATGAGTCTTCAGACAATTATATAGCACAGTTATATGGTAGTTTTACAAAATAATTGCTTTTATCTGTGATATTTAATGTATTTATAAACTGTAAAATATGAATAAAAAAACACAAATCATGTCTGTTATTTTAATTCTGTGATTCTTATGTAATTCCAGAATCGTAATCTGGCAATGTCGTCGTCCAAAGGTAAACATTGAGTGAGTGAATGTTGTTTAACGCCAATTCAGCTATTTTCAGCTATAACATGGCGAGAACAAGTTTATTTTCAACGAGATGATGATGAGGTCCGCTTTGTACTAGACCAACACGCTGAGTTGGATTTTTATAGTGCTAGCTCACTGAAACAACAGTCCGCGGTTAGACATGTCGCTTCACTCGGACACATTATTATGATTCCGGGTCAACCAGTCTTTGCTCTTTCTCCTTAATGCTGCGTGCTTAGCGAAGAAACAACAAATGCCAATTTTATAGGCTTTGGTTTGAACCCCACCGAGGCTCGAACTCACGATCTACCGCACTCGAGGCGAGCACGCAAACAATAACGCCACCGATGCGGTTCCAAAAGAACAGAAGATTTTTTTCCAGTGTCATAATAATCAGCTTACCATTATTTCCATTTCATACTGCAATCAGTACCTTTACTACCTAGTAAAAACATTTTGCTTTATATACCTCTACTAGTATCCAGGGGCCAGGTGCTACTATATTTCTATTGACCTTCATCACTAAGATTTTGAAAATAAAATATAAGACTTAAGTCTGAGTTCTTAACTCGTCAGTGGCCGACGTGGCCGTTATCGTATGGTAGTTTAGATTAGCAACTACCTGTGCAATCAGTGCCTATCACCACAAAAGTTGAGAGTTTTGAATCCCGCTGATGGCGATGTTTACTTGATACAACATCGTGTGATAAAGTTTATCAGTGGCGGTAAGTTTTATTGGTGGAGAAAACCGGAGTACCAGGAGAAAACCACCGACCTGTCGCAAGTCACTGACACACCTTAACAGATAATGTTGTATCGAGTGCACTTCGACATGAGGGTGGTTCGAACTTACAACTTTAGTTGGTTATTTATATAAGAACTAAAGATTTGCTCATTGATGAAGACCCTACTGTAACCATGACATTTAGAACAACAATACAAACACTGTTCCTTTAATTTATGTCTAAATGTTGGATAGTCTCTCATGTTCATTTACACCCATATCTTTTCTTACTAATAGCTCACTGAAACAATTGTCAGAGGATAGACATGTCGCTCCACTCGGACACAGTATCATGATTTCAAACCCAACCATATTTTTTTCTCTTGCTCCTTAAGGATGCGTGCTGAGTGGAGATGCGTCAAATATCAGTTCTAGTCTTTGGTTTGACCTGACATGGGGCTCAAACACGATCTAAGAATCTACTGCACTCTTGGCGAACACATTGCACAACAGAAAAGGCTATACATGCCAATACTACAAAATTTCGATCGATATATATTTCATGCTTGCTAAATAAATTTCGTTTGTTATCGTGACAATTTGTTTACTATGTTTAGGGCAGTATTATACTATATTTTACAACACCGTTCGACTTCCAAAATTACTTACGAGTTATCTGCCCTGTATATTATCACATTTTAACTATATTATTTAAGTATCAAAATTAATTATTCTTAGAAAAAAAACCTATTTGGGAGTTTATATTGCACATTTCTAGGCAAAAAACAAACAAACAAACAAACACATTTCTAGGCAAAAAACAAACAAACAAACAAACACATTTCTAGGCAAAAAACAAACAAACAAACAAACACATTTCTAGGCAAAAAACAAACAAACAAACAAACAAACAAAACAAAACAAAACAAAACAAAACAAAAAAAACATAAAACAAAGAAGAAAAATAAAAAACAAAAAACAAAAAATGGCAAAACAACGTGAAAAGTTACATTCGTATCTTGAATTTTTGAAAATCAATAATCTGTATATATATATATATATATATGGCATCATAATTAGTCTCGCTACTGTTATTATTTACCAAAATCATCAGTAAGCATCTTTAAAATTAACACATGTGCCTTATTTTAAATATTAAAAACAATACTCAAATTGAACAAAAATCCCTAATTCAATATCAATACATTTTCGTAACATTGACAAAAGTAAAATAAAAACAAATCTGGTGACAAAAATAAATAATTAAATCTTATGTTAGATACAAACGCCGTGGTTCATATTTACATAACGGATCAATCTGTATTTTCTAAGTGGAAACTTAACGCTCAATTTGATCTTTTATGTGTACAATAATCTAATTATAAGAGACTATTTCGTTTAATGAAATCGTATCACTTTTAAATACCAAGGTAAAGTGTCGTTTTAAGATTATTTTAGTTCAAAATAAATAAATACCATAACATCAACTTGACCTTTCTCCTAGTCCACTGAAGTCGTGTGGTATGGGGTAATATTAAGGGAAATATTTATATAATATGCTTTGACAAAAATTAACGCAATAAAACGATTTAAATACATTTTAACCTCGTGGTAGCTAAAATCACAATCTAGACTTTTGGATTTCAAACTGTCGCATTAGCAATTTATATGAGGAGATCTTGAAGTTGTAATACGCTTCTAGTGTATTATATAAATAATGTATATGTTGATAATGAAAGCCCATTTCGAAATCTAAATAATTTTCCCATTGTAAATTTCCCATTTTGGATAGTAAAATGTGTCTCGCACGTGTAATAGGTTTAATTATGAAGTCGTGGAGTATGGGGTAATAATAAGGGATATTTACTTAATATAATTTGTTTACAAACTTTAACGCCAACAGCTTAATATATATATTGTTGCCTCATGTTAACGAAATCACAATTAAAAGACTATTGGATTTGAAGCTATCGGTCTACGTAGTTAAAATGCGCTTCTAGTAGATTTTATCATGTATACACTTCTATCACAAATTAGCTAATTTTTAAATCATTTTCCGATTGTAAATTTCCCGTTTTGAATATTAATTTTACACGTGTATTAGGTTTTAGTTTAAGCATATTTTATTAATTAATAAATATAGTACAATAAGATAAATTTCATTATGATACAATACAATTCGATTCGAAAACAAGCTTAGAAAAACTTATATTAATTCGTTTCCCTGTATCTCTTTACAATAATCAAACTGGTCTCGAAGTTTATACAATATCAAATTTTAAATTATAAAGAACAATGTTATTCTGAATAGATATAAATGTGAAAATTTTCAAATAGATAGAAGAACTAAGTGGTGAAAGAGAAGTGCACAAGAGAGAGAAAAAACAATGAAAGAGAAAACAAAAGAAAAAGACAAAAGACCTTAAGGTGTGAATCGCTTACTACAGATAACACATTTTTGAATTGCTGCAAATAATTCGACGTTTTGATTGAGTGCAAGTTTGGGTGATCCAAAAAGAAGTATTTCTGTTGTCAGGTTTATGGGTACATTAACAGAATGTATGTACATGTACATTTGCCTTTGTGCAGTGTATCTCAAACAGTGAAATAAGTAATGGGTAGTAGATTCAGTTGAACCACAAATACAGTTAGGCGAGTCGACAATGTTCTTACGGTATAAATGTTGGTTTAAAGAGGAACACTGCATTCGTAATCTGGAATGGAGAATTACCAGTATAATAATAAAATGGTATTGAAGAAATATTTGATTTTAGAGAATACTTCAAGGCTTGAATGGATGAACTTAGTCTAATATTATCTGGTTGTGGGTTCCACAGTCGAACGGAAGATGGAATGAAGGAATTGTAATAAAGTGAGGTTCGTGTACGGACGACAGGAAGAGCAGAAGCATTGCGTGTGTTATAATCATGTATATTTGCAAATGCTTGCGGTACTAAGCAGCTTATGTAGTGTGGCATCAAATTTTGTGTCATTTTGTAAAATTGAACAAATTTATGTTTTTCTCTTCGTTCTTAGGTTTTATGTATCACAGTTGCTATTATTTTGGAATTACCCACAAAGCAGTGGTCGTGGTGGTCATGATCGTATGGTAGTTGGATTTACAACTACCTGTGCAGTCAGTGCTTACCACCACTAAAGCTGTGAGTTCGATTCCTGCTCATGGCGGGGTTTATTTGATTCAACATTATGCGATAAAGTTTATCAGTGATTTGCGGCAGGTCGGTGGTTTTCTCTGGGTACTCCGGTTTTCTCCACCAATAAAACTGACCGCAACGATATAACTGAAATATTGTTGAAAGTAGCGTTAAACACCATAGCGATAACTCTGACCCTACAAAGTTAAATGTATTGTTTCCAAATGGTTTATTAACGAATATTTTGCATTGATTGATTCAGTTATAATTCCCGTAGTGTTGATAAAGTTCAAAGTAATTTCAGATCAAAGATGGATGACATGTTTCCTTTAAATAAAAGAATTAAATTAAAATGAAGAAAAAAATATAGGAATTGTACTCACACTGTGAGCACTGTAGCCCAATTGGGCTCAGATAAAACATGCGATAGTTCAGTTGGTTATTGTTGCATAACTATATAATAGAAATGAACAAGTCAAACTTAAACGGAATAATAATAAGAAGAAGAAGAATACACACCACTCCAAGATTCTTAATTGTTTATCAAAAGTTGAGTTGTCATTTTTTATTTATTTACCCAACTTTAAGTCATCTGCATTAATTACCGTTTTTAAAGTACCGGGTCAAAATATACGATTGGAGACTAAAGCGGAACCTGTCAAGGAAACTAGATGTGAAGACTTTAGGTGTCGACGTCTCGCCGTTTTCGTTTAAAAACATCTGAAATGGCTTGTACAGTGCATAGCAAAGCCCCGGTATCAAATCATGACAGGATTATTACGAAACTCCCCCTAAACCGGAACAGAAGTTGTCTGTCGTTACTCATATATAAAGCTATCGTTCTCTTCGATGTCGAATGAAATATTGTCGATATGTAAAACGTAAACCGAGACTATTCAGTGAGTAACACGTCTACAATCGATTTGGCACATGAGCACAAGGCCACTACAATCGAAGTTGTTGTTGTTGCAACATGGGTGTACTTTACTGACTACTGTAATGACGCCATGACCCAACACGGAACTCCCTCATCCGATTCCTGAGTGCCTACAACATGCCCCGCCTGCTCCGTCGAAAAATAATCGGTCACGGATGTATCAGAGACGTTTGTGTACTATTTGCTTTTGAGATGCTGTTGTCAAGGTCATCTAATTTATCTGTTACTGTAAGTCGTCCTACTAAACCGAGCTATTGTTGACACATTGACCATAAATTTCTGGTCGACGCGACGATGTGATTGTCAGTGCATAACCACAGCATCGTATAATGACAAATTCATATCATATCTTGGAACATTCTTCACGATATAACTGAAATACTGCTAAAGTTGGTGTTAAACACCAATCAATCAATCAATTGTCCTCATGGGACAAAACAGTAACGTTGATCCATTAAAATGTGGCATGTCGCTTTTATAACCCTACTGGAAAATCCCGGTTTTATTTTCCAAACCGTCAAATTTGTTTTATTTAGTAGAGCCTTGTGGAATGCTGTAAACCATATCTTAATTACTTAGTATAAGAAAAGTAACTTAATAATCTTTAACTTCGTAACTCAAAAGATGATAATGTAAATGCAGATTCTTATTCTTCGTAAAGACATCTTAAACATTGATGCAATACAATTTTAGAAGCAATTGCGTTTAGGTAGATGTGTGCTCAATTTCACCTAATACAGAAGTAGTTGGATGTACTAAGGTGTGTTGTCAAATTTCACCTTATGGTGCCCCTGACCAAACACGTTGAACATTTAACCTAAAGAGTGGTATGGAGTACTTCAAAATTGGAAGGTATCATATTAAAATTAATCTTTATTTGCCAACTTTATTCGATTTTATTCAATTTATCTTAATTCCTTACCCTGAGCGAATTGTCTTGAACTTTTATAATTTTTAAGTTAGTTTACATATCTTTTTAAAAGCTTCACTTCAACAAAAAATCTTTCTGACCAAAGTGATTATGGCCTTTGAATTATTTCTTCAAGAACCTAGGTCTTTAGATTAGTCTCCCATTATTGCAAGTTATTATTGTAAATCCGCTACAAAAACTTCCAGAAGATTTAAAAGGTATGAATAGAGATCGTCCATTGATATTTAAAGAGAAATAATAGTAAAAATGAAAAAAGCAAATAATTTGTCTGTTTGTTTTCTTAAGTGGGGAGGGAAATTAGACCTAGTAGTTTATTTTAGTAGTTATATTATCAGAAATTAAAGAAATACCCAACGGATACTTATTCAAATAAGTAGTATTTTTATTGATTCTAACAAGGTTAATTATCTTAAAGAAAATATTTCCATTTGAAATTCATAGGGAGCGCGCTTAGTTGAATTCGGGCGGGGTGCGCCCTTTCATAGATAGCATTCTAAAACATGTTGAGATAAAAACGTGAATAAGAAAAAAAGTTGTATGTTTTGATAGGTTTAATACTAAAAATAATAATATGATACAAAACATATTATATTTTGATATCAACTTTTAATTATTCTCCTTAAGCATAATGTATGCTTGAAATTATTCGTGCACTGTTATAAAGAAAAAAAATCAACACAAAATCGTTTTGATAATTTCTTATAAATTGTTATTTTTGAAAATTAACGATGGTGGTTATAAATATTTATTTGTATACATAGTTGCTATTGAAGCAATGTTTTGTGTATGTTTGGTTTGGTTTTATTTTGTTTTGTTTTTGCTACAGTTTTGAGTACGGGACAATTTACGTGGCGGTTTAGCATATATGTGAACAAAAACAGCGATCAATTTCTCATTATTTTGAATTTTAATCCAAAATGATTAATTTTATGTCTTTGATTTTTCTAAATGCACTGCCTAACAAGCTTGTTGGTCTAGTACAAAACGGACCTCATAATCATTTCTTTGAAAATTAACTTGATCTCGCCATGATCTATCTGAAAAATTGCTGAATTGGCGTTAAACAACAATAACGCACTCACCAGAATTTAAGTTCTATTTATTTTATCCTATATTTTTTTTTTTTTTTTTTTTTGGTGTTTCGATACAATATTTCAAGAGTTCCTGTAAATGAGTACACTTCAAAACAATAATTTTATTTACATGTAAGTGTAATAAAAAAAATTAATATCATACATCTTTTAAAATTTAATTTAATTTAAAAAAAAACACTTTTTTGTTGTTGAAATTTTCTGTTATCAAATTATTAGTAAGTGTTAATAAGGAATCTGTTTTTTGTTTGTTTGTTTTTTTTTTCTGTTGCATAACTTGGCCTGAAAGATGTAAATAATAAATAATCTGATCTTGCAGTTTCTAAAGAGGAATTTTGGTAAAATTTGAAGAAATGTTTTTTTCTTCATTTCATAGCTCCGAAGAAAACACAGACCCTATCTAAAAGTTAAATGGTGTGTCCCTAAATTGATATGGAACATGCGGACGATAAATGGTTGGGTTGATTGATTGGTAATTATCGTCACTTTCAGAAATATGTCTAGCAAGCTTAAAACGTGAAACTCAGACTTCAGAGATCAGTTACGGAACAAACCTGAAAGAGAGGTTACCCACGCTAGATGCATGACATCATGGCAAAATAAGGGAGATTAGGGTTTTGGTGTTTAGCGCTACTTTCAACAATATATGTTGTGAGTTCGAATCCCACTCAGGCGAGGTGTACTCGATACAACATTATGTGATAAATGCTGACGGTGACTTGTGGCAGGTCGGTTGTTTCATGGGTAACTCCGGTTTCCTCCACCAACAAAACTGAGTGCTACTATATAGTGACAGGCACTGATCGCATAGCTAGTTGTAAATCCAACTACCATACAACCGTGACCACGACGGCCCCTGGCAAAATAAGAAATACACATTTGTTTATAAAATTTTATTCTAAAAGCAATAAGGAATACACATACAAAAGGGGGGTGTATGGTGCTTAATGCCGCTTTCAACAATATTTCAGTTATATCATGGCGGTCAGTTTTATTAGTGGAGGAAACCGGAGGACCCGGAGAAAACCACCGAGCTGTCTCAAGTCATAAAGTTGCATTGAGTACACCTCTCCTGAGCGGGATTCAAACTCACAACTGTGGTGATTGGCACTGATTGCATATGTTCTTATAAATCCAACTACCATACAATCACGACCACGACGGCCTCCTCATACAACCACGGTTTCTCATTAAAATATTTATATTATGAATTGTTTAATTGATTGATTGAGTGAGTGGTTGTTGCTTAACGCCAAATCAGCAATTTTTCAGCTATATCATGGCGAGTACAAGTTAATGAGATTATAACGGGGTCCGCTTTGTACTAGACCAAAAACGCTTAGTTGGATTTTTATAGTGCTAGATCACTGAAACAACAGTCCGCGGATATACAGGTCGCCCTCGGACACATTATCCTGATTCCGAGCAAACCAGTCTTTGCCCTATCTCCTTAATGGTGCGTTCTTCGCGCAGAAGCAATAAATACAAATTCCATAGTCGATTAGGGTTCGAATCCACGATGTACTACACTCCAGGCGAGCACGCTAACCATTACACCACCGATGCGGTTATCGACGCTAGATGCATGGCATCATGAAAAAAATAAGGAATCTTCATACAACCACGGTCTCTCTTTAATTTATTTATATTATTGATTGATTAATTGATCTAGACATAAAAATGATTAAAAAAGACACATGTTGTTATCAGTAAGTAGTAGATCATTGTACTCCCAAAGATCAAATAACATTAAAAAAAACATTATATACAATGTACTTTTAATTTAAAAGGTAGGGACCGACAATTTAACTTAATGGGGTGAGGGTATGTTTTTCACCCAAGCCAGAAAATAAGAACATAGATAATATTTATGAATATTGAGTGAGTGAGTGAGTGAATGTTGTTTAACGACAAGTGAGTAATATTTAAGCTATATCATGGCTGAAACAAGTTACTTTGGGTGACGATGTCCGTTTTGTACTAACACACTCGGCTTCATCATGACGAGAACAATTATGAAAAGAAGGTTTAAACAGAGAGGGTCAACAATTCTACCAATATCAACAATTCGAACCTTAACTCACTGAACACAAAAATATGAGATCACGATATATGACGGTGGACATCGAGGTCAATGAACACAAAAATATGGAGGTGCTAAATCGGATCTTAAATGGGATCTTAACCCTTTCCTACTTTTGGTGATGATATAGTTTTTACTAGAACGGTGACCAAAGCGTTCATTTGGATTCGATAGGCCACAGGCAGACATGTCACTATAGTGCTTATCACCACTAACGTTGAGAGTTCAACCCCGCTCAGGCGAGGTGTACTCGATACAACATTGTGTGATAAAGTTGTCAGTGACTTGCTGCAGGTCGGTAGTTTTCTCCGGGTACTCCGGTTTTCTCCATCAATAAAACTGACAGCCACGATATAACTGAAATATTGTTGAATGTGTCGTTAAACATCATAACCGTAACCCACTCACATATCATCCTGATTCCTAGGCAACCATTCTTATTCCTGAATGATGGTTGCCTAATGGAGAATCAACAATTTAAATACCAATTCATCGATTTTCGTTTGATCCGAACTGGGTTCGAATTTAAACTCGCGACGTGTATAGCTTCTTTGATCTTGTAGATGGCAAAATATGTACTATATATTATATTAGTGAATCAGGTAGTACAACATTATATAAATATAACACAACTATACAATATACATTGCTCTTTAAAGGGCATCGTTGCAATTTTATATTCATGCTACAATATAATGTATGAATCACACATCAAATGTGATTTAAGAGAAGATACTATTTACAATATCAATTGATATTAGTGTAACACATGTTCATTTCAAATAGTCTTTTTCTTAATAATACATTTCATTACATTGTGTAAACTAATAAGTATAACAATTAAATATTTATTGTATTATTGCAGTAATTGAATAAGTTATTAACAAATCTATATATGAAAATTATATAAAATTATAGATTAGTTATGGATTATTATGTATCACAAGGTGCTGTTAAAATATGAAATCGTTTATTGAGTAGACAGAGGTCTTACATTAAATGTCGAGTGAAAAACAATCGTGTATCCAATGAAAGTCACGAACGTTGTAAATTTATTTCATATATAGCGGGCGCCGTCGTGGTAATGATCGTATGGTAGTTGGATTTATTACTACCTATGCAATCGTAGCCTATCACCACTAACGTTGTGAGTTCGAATACCGCTCATGGTGAGGTGTACTCGATACAACATTAGGTGATCAAGTACGTCAGTGACTTGAGACAGGTCTGTGGTTTTCTTAGGGCACTCCGTTCTCCTCCATCAAAAAATCTGACCGACACGATATAACTAAAATATTACTGAAAGTGGCGTTAAACATCACCCCCCCCCCCCCCCTTCCCCCACTGTGCTTTGTTTCCAGTGTGTTTTCTGCAGTGTTTTGTCTTCACCGTGTTCTCTCCTGGACTTTCCTTCCACTGTATTATCTCCATTGTTTGTATCCACTTCGTTCTCTTTGGTGTTTTGTCATCACTGTATTATCTCCATTGTTTGTATCCACTCAGTTCTCTTTGGTGTTTTGTCATCACTGTATTATCTCCATTGTTTGTATCCACTCAGTTCTCTTTGGTGTTTTGACATCACTGTATTATCTCCATTGTTTGTATCCACTCAGTTCTCTTTGGTGTTTTGTCATCACTGTATTATCTCCATTGTTTGTATCCACTCAGTTCTCTTTGCTGCTTTGTCATCACTGTATTATCTCCAGTGTTTTGTATCCACTGTGTTCTCTGTAGTTTTTTGTTTTCACTGTGTTCTTTTCTGTGCTTTCCCTCCGCTGTGTTTTCTCCACTGCTTGTATCCACGGTGTTCTCTTCAATCTTTTATATCCACTGTGTTCTTAGCAGTCTTTTGTTTCTACTGTGTTCTCTGCTGTGTTTTCTCTCGACTGTTTTCTCGTCAATCTATAATCACAACTGTTTTCTCTCCAGTTTGTAGTGACCACTATGTTTTCTCTAGTGTTTTGTCTCCACTGGGTGTTCTCTTCAATCTTCTATCTCCATCTTGTTCTCTGTAGTATATTGCCACCACTATGGTTCTCTACAGCGTGTGGACACCACTGTGATTCTCGCCCTTAATTTATCACCGCTGGGCTCTCTTCCCTGTGTATCCTTTACTGTGTTCTCTCCAATGTTTTGTCACCATTGTGTTTTCGCAAGTTTTTTTTTTGCGTCCAATGTTAACATTCAAATTATCGTGCTATTCATCGTCTCGTTGGTTATGCATTAGTTAACGTGCTGATCTCATCGAATAGTCCAGTCAATCTATGATAAAAATAGCCGAACCGAAAACAAATTGCAACATAATTTATAAGTGCTGTTTTAGCAACTTTACTGCATCCCCTTTAGCAGAAAAAAAAGTTGCCATGGATATATTGAAGATTAAGTATATTTGTTAGCCTTTATAATTTGGTACATTTTTACCCTTTAAAGGGAGATAACTTCTTCAGTTCTGTCGTACAAATTTGTATATTAAAATAATATTGACATCTATTTTAGAGCATATCTTCAGAAACAAATATGGTTTTATTCCAGTCAATATGCGAAACAACCCGAAAAAATTGCAACAGAAAAATAAAGTAGCCTATTATCTTTATATACATATGTTTTAAGAAATACAAAAAGTCGCCATCAAAATAATATTGGGAAATACATGAATTTAATCACGAAAAATTAATGATTTGTGCGTGAAAACTACCGTATTGCGCTCCGTACGATATTATAAAATACGGAATCGTCTTGGGTATTGCAGACAATGAATAGAATTAAGCACATTGTTAGTGGAAATTATTCATGAAATGTTAAGTATATATTAATATAAAGAAAAATAAACATATTACTGTCGAAATGTGATATAATAAATGCACAAGAAATATACAATCTTTCCCGTTTTAACGGACGGAAAGCAGACGATTTTTTCCGCACCAACATATTTGTATAAAACGCTCCTTAAACATGATTATTTCACAAAATAAACATTAAAATCTAAAACTTTAAAACTTTAAATTTGCAATCATAGCACATATTTTAAATAAATATAAACAAAATACAGATAAAGCGTTTTATAAGTGCATTACGTTCAAATTTTATTCTGAAAATTATGGCAGCCCGTCATGGACAACAACGTTACGATATGTTTAAAAGTTACATGTTCTTTTATAAATGTTTGACTAATGCATCAACTCTTCTATTAAAGCTTATGATGTTTAACCTTATATGTTCCTATACAAACAACAAGCAAAAGGTATTATTTATTTAGCCAGTGTTATAAATAATATTCGGTGTAATTAAACAGATATATCATATTGGGAGGGGTATTTGCGAAAAATACCAGTCTTGAGACTAACTAATTGTTCGTCTCTCGACTGGTCTTTTTCGCAAATACCCCTTACAAACATGATATATCTGTTCAATATGCATGGATTGCATATAGTTGTAAATCTAACTACCATACGACCATTAAGTAGCTATCATTAAACAATTCCAACTCAGAATTTCAGTCATCAATCTTTCAAAATGCTTAAAATTACCTTTCTTTAAAAAATGCATTCTTATTTTTAAAATGTTGCTTGTCGATTGAAATCAGCTTTTTGAAAAGTAGAGTGCGGTAGATCGTAGGATCGAGCCCTGGTTTAGTCAAACCAAAGACTATAAAAATGATATTTGCTGCTCCCAGGTTAAGCACGAAGCTTTAAGGAGTGAGAACAAAGAATGGTTAGCTCGAAATCAGAAAAAAATGTGAGTGGAGCGACATGTCTACCCGCGGACTGTTGATTCGGCGAGCTAGAACAATACAAATCCAACTTAGCGTGTTGGTCTAGTACAAAGCGGACATCGTAATCAGAAGCATACATGTTGCACTTTCTCGTAAAAAAAAGTATATGAATCAGAAAAAGTTAGCGGCAATGACGTAAATATATATTTATCATGCAATTGTGTGATTTTGAGCACTAAGAAAGTGGTGAAATATTCTTCAGTGTTATTCATTCATGGACTTAATAAAGGTTTTTTTTTTAATCTGATTCATGTAGAGCGACCGGAAGAAACGGTTAGCAGTATAAGTGCGGACGTGACAGAAGACACCATTGGAAGCGATTAGAACGAAGATAGTTTCTGCTCCATTCAGGACATTTTGGCGCATGTTCTGCATTTTTTGATATTGCAGGATAAACACAATATACGTACTTTGCCGGTAAATATAAAATTAATTTGCACTCACTGCGAATCAGACCAGAAACACTCGCTAATGACTCGGTTTTCTACCTGTTTCTACACCTCATATATTTTCCGACAATGCGTACATCTGTTTATGTGTTACTAATCAAAACCACAAATTCTTGATTTACGTTAACTAATTACCCAAACAAGATCAACTTTGTTTTTCGAGTACATTATAAATTTCAAAGTGATTCTTAACTTATAGCCAGAAGTTATTGAAAAAACTTATGCAATGATATATCTTTAAATAACCATAATAAAAATTCCGTAACAATCATTTGCCTTCTTAAACAATCTTAATGCAGGGATAACATTCTTTAATTCTTACCGACAAAGAGATAGTCAAAATCATAATTTTGTTTAATTGACGAATTAAAGTAACTTTCATGGGAAAATATCATTTTTCTTTGAAACTTGAACAAATAAACAAGGTTTTGGGGTTTATTAGAGGGAGAAGAATATCAATATTGTTTTATAAATTAGTATTGTGTATTCAAAGTGTTTCTTATCTCTAACTAGAAGACAATAAAAGAAGAAATGTAAAAAATTCAATTTTGTGTATTGCTTAGTTATTATTGGTGTCATAAAGAGATAATGTACGTACATTGTCGGAATATATAAAATTTATTTGTACGAGCTTTAGAAACAGATAGAAAAACGAGCTCTTCTGTCCTGTTTCGCAGCGAGTTCAAATGAATTTCTATATTTTTCGATAATGTACGTATATTGTATTTATCCTACAGTGTCAAAAACATCAAAAACAACGGACAAATTGTCTAAAAAGAACAGAAACGAGCGCTATGATGTCCTCTGTGAGGTCCGCTCTTATGCTGTTACCGTTTCTTACCGTCGCTCAACATGATTCAGGTACCAGGAGAATTGTATCCTGTTCAGAGACCAGTCAATGCAATTTAACTGCTCAAATAGAACAAGTGCAGAATGAAAAGAGATAATATTTCTCGGACAGAAAAAAAGAAAATGTTATGATTTTTGTTCCCAATAAAAAAGGTATATGTTATTGGAGTGGATGCGTGATTGCTGTTTAACGCCAAGTGATCGAGTAATTATTCAGCTATAAGGTGGCGAGAACAAGTTACATTTCGATGAGATGATAATGGTAATGATGATGTCCACTTTCTATCTGCTAGAGTCACTGAAACAATAATCGATGGGTAGATATATGCCGCTCCACTCAGACAGATTTTCCGGATTCCGAGCCAACCAATCTTTGCTCTAAGACTTGCTCTTACTCCTTAATGCTGTGTGCTTAGCGGAGAAGCGGCAAATACCAGTTTAATATTCTTTGGTATATCTGAAATATTGCTTTTGGCATTTAAAAATAATCACTCACTGTCTCACTCTTATAGCCTTTCACACAAGGGTACGGACTACAATTCAATCGATTGAAGGAAAATCAAGTGCAGGCAACATTAGTATGTTGTAAAAACTTAGCTATATTTTTTTCTTGCGATAATTAGTCCTATTCGGACTTTATGAATTTCTATTCATTTTAAAAGTGTTGTAGACCTATTCAGAAAAAAAATCACAGAAACTGAATTCAAGATGTTGCAGTATAAACCCGTTTGAAGTCATTAAGCAATGCACTTTAGTGTATGCATATATGCGTGCACCAATGTGCAACCGAGAAACAGCAAGAATGAAAGATAATGAGGAAAAAGATATGTAAATACATACTTAAATTAAACCTGTAATTATTATTAACGATGACAAAGTTCATGTCTCCACAAAAACTATTGGAATAAAATTGAATAGTGGTAATTGTTTTTTTAATCAGCTGTTGCATTTTATTTCGCGGAAAACATTCATACCCCTGGCACAGATGGTCCGACTTTTACAGTTAATTGAAATGTAATTATACAATTGAATAATGCACGTTTTTCTTGTAATGTTTTATCTTTCAAAATTGTTTGATGTTAAATATTAAAATAAATTGACACAGAAATGAGACTATTTGTAAATGGATTAACAAATAGTAAAAATCAAATAAATATATGATTGGATATTGTGTTACCTATCAACGTAGCTTTGGTACAGTTAATTAACGTTGCACACGGAGCTAGCAAATCAAAATCTGTATGTTGCTATAATCATTAACGGTCCATTCAAAACTACTAAAGATTAGGGGATTAGGGTTGTGGTGTTCAACGCCACTTTCAACAATAGTTCAGTTATATCGTTGCGGTTAGTTTTATTGGTGGAGCAAACCGGAGCATCTACCAACCTGTCGCAAGTCACTGACAAACTTGATCACAAAATGTTGTATCGAGTACACCTCGCTTGAGCGGGATTCGAACTCACAACGTTAGTGCTGATAGGCACTGATTGCATAGGTAGTTATAAATCCAACTACCATACGGTCACGATTCGCGACCATGACGGCCCATCAAAACTACTAAGAAACATCTTAAATCACAAATATATATAAATAAGGGTCCCTAACAAGGGATAATTTGAAATAAAGAAAAGGAAATTTAAATGCAATGATGGTCAAGAATTATACTACTATCACACGGCCACCAATCTCTCTAACTCATATTCAAATGATATGCTAACGGTAAAGTTATCGGGATTTCCGGATATGCATTGGCGGGATCTTTTCACGTCTACAAGGAGGTAAGTTGCACATTATTATCTTGTATTCAAGCACTTTTTACAAAAAGAGCCATGTAATTCGACGCAATTTAAAAATTCATAATGCCAGAGTCAGCCGTTTCGTTGACTGATGTGCCATAATGACGCTAGAATCTTTCTCCTGCGTGTTTTGTCAATCAAAAGAGTTCGATCGTGTAACTGATTGACTGAAGCACAGTCTACAAGCAATTGTGATGTATGTCAAATATTTTTTTATGTTCCAAAATGATTATAAAAGGCTTAGCCACAGTGTAATTTGTAGCATTGACTACTGATTGCTGTATGTCAATCGAAAATTCAAATGATATGAGTTATCGGGATCAGAAATGAGTTAGCGGTACCAGATATGAGTTAGATAGTATTCATAATATGAGAATCTCAATGACTTGTGTGCTTACAGTACTTTCCCATTGTGTATTACACACATGCATGCGTTGCATGGTGAAACTTGAAATGTATCGAGAAACAAATCAATAACGATGTTTGTGTCTCACACTTGAAATAAAACGAAAGTTTTGAAAAGTAAATATAAAGTCGTAAATCAAAATCAATTTTCTAAAAATTAGATTGATAAAAAAGCAGTTGACGGAATATTCATTATTTGTTCGGCAGCAATATAGTATTTCAAACCCAAGCATGTTTAAGAACCAAATTTTGGTTGGAAGACGTAATTTTGACAGTAGACACAGCAACGATGATTCGATAAATCTATGGTCCAAATCAATAATGTGATCATTCTTATATTACGGATAGAACTGACAAAAGTTGACAAACTCGAACACAAAATTTATTTCAAATTGTTTTTCTTAAGTAAAACTGCATGTGCTAATACTAACTTACTAGAGCAATACAAATACTAAAGGTAGTACGAGCAAAACATTCATTGGGATTCTCATCGATTATGAATACTATCTACAACTCATATCTGATACCGCTATCTCATTTCTGATCCCGATAACTCATATCATTTGAATTTTCGATTGACATACAGCAATAAATAGTCAATGCTACAAATTACACGGTGGCCAAGTCTTATAATCACTTTGGAACATAAGAAGATACTTGACATACACCACAATTGCTTGTAGACTGTGCTTCAGTCAATCAGTTACACGATCGAACTCCTTTGATTGACAAAACACGCAGGAGAAAGATTCTAGCGTCATTACGGCACATCAGTCAACGAAACGGCTTACTCTGGCATTAGGAATTTTTAAATTGCGTCGAATTGCATGGCTCTTTTTGTAAAAAGTGCTTGAATACAAGATAATAATGTGCAACTTACCTCCTTGTAGACGTGAAAAGATCCCGCCAATGCATATCCGTAAATCCCGATAACTTTACCGTTATAGCATATCATTTGAATATGAGTTAGAGAGATTGGTGGCCGTGTATCAACAACCACCTCTCAACTCACTAAACATAAACAATACCAGGACATATGACGTTGGAAATCCATATCCAGGTTTGGGACCTGCAAAAAAATGTGGCGGTGTTAAACCGGTTAATGGGATTCCAACCCTCCCACTCCAAACTCCATAGAGATCGACAAACAAGTATAATATCTTCTAAAACATCATTTTGCTAAGCATTATTGATATCTTAAATTATCGGTAATTTGTTACAGTTTCCTTTGATCTTTACTACCGATAAATTTAGTAACAACGTTCAGTTGACCACCGACTCGTGATACTAGAAATTATCAGCTGTTGGTCATTTGTCATGCGCGGTCTAACGTGACGTCACTAACCTTTCATTGAAAAAAAAGCTCAAAACACAACAACAAAAATCACAAAGCTGTGTTAAAATTGTGAAATTACCGATAAAAAAATTATTAGTATTTTTCCCCGGTTTGAAAATTATAGCAACTTTTGATTGGTTAAAACCCCGGGTATAAAAAGCCCATATTCCCGGGTGTTGCTAGGCCATAATATGAGACAGGCAACCTGTTTGAAGGACGAAGTCCTAAAATTTCAATAATACGATGATCCGTACACGTTAGCCTCACCGGACGCAATTACGAACAATTTCGATGATATTGATCGTGGCATTTGATAATAAATTTGACCAAATTGATGAAGCTGATTGCATGTTCATATTTCAGATTAAACACCAATATTCCTTTTGAATCATAGCCCATATATTATTCAATGCATTGTTACGGGTTTTAACTTAGAACAGATTTTCATGACCCCGTTCTAGTCACTCTGTGACCTAGATCCGGACACAATTTCGAACGACATCATAATAACCTTTCTAGTGTAAATTATTTAATGACAACTGTTAAAATTGAAAGAGCATTCATTCATTTACGTTCACATATCTATTTGTATATAATACACATGACATAAAAACCTTTCCTTTATTCATACCATAAATGTGTGCCAGCATTCGGAATTCCTTGGACTCTTCAATGAATAAGGTACATCACGGATTTTGACATTTTGGGATAGATCAAGGTAAGGAAAATGTATTATATTGACTGTTTTTGTTTTAATTTCAATGTGTTCTACATATGCATAGAACCAGGAGATCATATTCTTTCCAATTACAGGCATAAGATAACAAAATATGCGTACCTCAATGAATTTTAGCGATAGATTCCAAGTACAATTGTCGATCGTTTTCTGTTTACAAATATGAAAACCCGTCGTCTGTAACATTCAACAACTGCGCATGAATAATTTTCTCCCAAAACACGAGTAATTTAGCGGGGTATCTATTTATAAAAGCATTTTTTTAATTCATGTTTTGAAGGAACAATTAGGGGACATACTTTTTATTTCGTTCGTAATTGCGTCCGGTGAGGCTATTATCTTTTATTTGGAATGAATTGTGTAGCCGATTTGTTATGGCGTTCATTTTACCTATGCCGCTCTTCCTGTCGGGAGTTTCGTAGAATGAGATTTTTTTATTAGAATTTTATTAAAAGTTTATTTCGATTTTGCATAGAGTAAATAATCAAAGAATTGGTAATTTTTCATTGAAATAGATTTCTTTTGCGTTTCTAAATTATCAATTGATCTATTTTTTAAACTTCCGGTGAGCAGATTTTTGGCTATCAATATAGAAGGAAAAATCGGACAGCTTACCGTTAGAAGGACTTCGTCCTTTATTACCGGGTGTAACTAGCCATTTAACCAATCAACTGTTATTATAATTTCCAAAACGGGGATAACATGACGTTAAAGCTCGCGACGTTGCGCTCCAAAATCAAATTTAATTAATTTTGGCTGTAAATTGAATATAAAGCTGTGGTAAAAAACACTCGAAACTTTCATATTTTTTACTTATTCTTTCCAAAAACAAAGAAAACGTCACTTTTACTTGGGCCGCCGGGGTTCAAAATGTCTGATTTTTTACTATAACCGGGGATAAATTCGTTATCTACGTTCATATCCGTAGATATGGAGATTTTAACATCCTTCAGTAACCTGTATACCATTCGGCTGCGCCTCAGGATGTACTTGGCTACTTCAGGGTGTTGAAATCTCCATATCTACGGACAGGAACGTAAATAACTTATAATATACATTTTGTATATGCTTTCGAGAATTAAATGTTCAAAATACATTTTAGGAGATATTTAGATTTTAAATTTTAATGTTAATTTGTAGATAATATATAGAATAATACATGACCTTTTTCATATCAGCACTTGTTGTGAACTCTTGTACACCAAACCAAGGTCAGATGGCAATATACGATGAGTTTCATTGGTAAATTCCGGACTATTGAAAAATGAAAAAAAAAATTGGGTTCGATTGCATTATTCTCTTATCAACCATTTAGTATTGCCTGAAACATCTGACATTTTGAGATTTTATGTAATTGTTGTTCAAATAAAAATGCTAAACAGAAAAATATTAAAGGAGTTAAACTTATTTTATTTTTATCCACAGACCATTAAATTTTCATCTCAGTCGAATAAATTAACAGCATAAAAAGTCTCCAAATGTTTATATTTGCTTATAAAGCTTAAAAAAGGCATCTAGGGGTCAAGATTGTCCTTAAGAACATTATTATGCCTTTTAATGTAAATATAATTATGACGCAAAAAAGAAGACAATACGCCAGATGTCTGCTATCTATCTTATATCTTAAAATCATTTAAATTTTATACGATTTTTAGACGATTTTTGTTTAGAGATTATTTAACATTTTATATGATATGAATTACGATTACTTTAGATATGAATTTAAGAGAGAGAAAAAAACGTACTAATGCTGTCTATTTGACAAATTGTATCGATCTGTGAAAAGAAACTGAAACAATATTTTTTTTTCTAATTTTTTTATGATTTGATTATGAAATCATTTGCCTACATATGTAACATACTATTATTATTTTCTAATTTTACATTATTTGAAACAACTTTATTTTTTGTTATTGAATTATGAGATGCTTTGACTACATAAGCTAATATATTTAATATGTCCTTTCATTTTAAAATAATTTAATGATCCATGTTAACCGACTTATTAAATCATATTTGATATACCTACATTACCAAATTAATCAGTTATGTCGTAACTTTTACGACATAATAAATCGCTTAAAACGTAATTTTGTTACACTATTTTATTTATTGTGTTGTTAATACAGCATAGTTATTTAGTTGTGCTTCTTATTTTGTATTGAGTACACATCGAAGAAGCGAGAATCACACTCAAAACTTTTCTTGTTTACTAATGCAAAGCAATCCAAATTGTAGTATGCGCACACAAACATACATACAAGATAGAAAATATATGAAAAAGTAGTCTGTTTGTACTTGTATGAAAAACATTCAATAGGTGTGTAAGGTAACGTATTTTTTTTATAATTTATTTGACAATGAAGAAAGAAATTATACTCATCAATAATATTTTTACATCTAATACATTATCTTTTCTCGGTATCATTCTACAGCGCCCTGCTTAAATTTAAAAAAATATATTGTTGTCTTCATTGAGTTTTTTTAAATTTAATAAGCTAGTAACATTGTATAATACAATCACATGAATGTAGATCTCAGTAGACATAATATTTGATTATTTATTACATCTTTAAATCAATTCACGTTTCTAGAGATATGTTTCCTATACGTACAAAGCATAAGTGCCTTCCAAGTCAAATATTAATGTAATGGGTTAGGGTGTTTAGCGCCACTTTCAACAATATTTCAAATAAATCGTGGCGATTTGTTTTAATGTGGGAGGAAATTGGAGTACCTGGAGATAAACACCGACCTGTCACACGTCACTGACAAACTTTATCACATCACATCCAGGGGCATGATTCTGACTTAAGTGGTGACAGGCACTGATTGTGTAGTTGTAAATCCAACTACCATACGATTACGACCACGAATACCCTTATAAGTAATAAAAGGGCATCATTTTAAGATGGTTTAAATTGTGATACTGTAATCTTCCAAGACATTTCGTTGTAGATAGCGCCGACTGCATATCAAACTACCATACAATCAAAAATACCCTTCAACCCATGTGAATCTTTATGATTTTTTTTTCAGCATAAATTACTAAATCATTCAATTAATTTAAAGACACGTATATTATATGAATAACGTATTAATGTATAACAAACTGTTGCTCGTTTTAAGGAATATTATTTAAATCAAATTCATTGTCTCACACTGTGTTCCAAGCTGCTACAACAAAAATTAACGGTATAATTAATTTGGAGGCTTATAAAAAAAAAGATTGTCACAAAAAAAAGAATAAATTGTAGTTTAGAATATCATTTATTATCATGGTAGCATATTGTCTCAATTTATACATGTGATTATTTAAAAAAACCAAAAACATTTATAGTCTGAAATTGCATATTTCAGTTGTGATAAAAGGGAGATAACTCTTATTGAATTTTTTTTTTTTAAGTTGTGACGAGTTGTCCTACAGTCAGTAATATGGATTTCGAAAACATGATTTCTGCTGTCGTATTATACGATAATAACGATGAAGAAAGTACTCACCATGTAATGATTGATACCTGTATCAGGCGGTCATATAAAATTTGAGTCTCCCTCTCAAAGTCTTATTTTTGATATAGGTATTAAACCTATACCATACCGTACAAAATATAAAACAGTTCAGAGCTATGTTTACACTTGTAATAAGGTACAAAATGAATTAAATTCTTAACTAAAACGTAACATTGGACACAAAAATGCTTATTATTAAATCAAACATGTAATTAATCAAGTGAATTATATTTATACTGGCCCTGGGATAAAAACAGGAAACTGCAAGAAAGGTTTGAATATATACCAAAGGGGTAATAAAAAATTCCATAAAGGACAGATTATGCAATGGGAAAAAATGACAAGAAAGTAGACAATTATCTACACAAACCCTACATAGAAAACTAAAGATTGGACAACAAGAACCCAACAACGTGGGAATGAACTCGAGGGCTCCGAAGGGTAAGACAAGAACCCAACAACGTGAGAATGAACTCGAGTGCTCCGAAGGGTAAGACAAGAACCCAACAACGTGGGAATGAAATCGAGTGCTCCGAAGGGTAAGACAAGAACCCAACAACGTGAGAATGAAATCGAGTGCTCCGAAGGGTAAGACAAGAACCCAACAACGTGGGAATGAAATCGAGTGCTCCGAAGGGTAAGACAAGAACCCAACAACGTGAGAATGAAATCGAGTGCTCCGAAGGGTAAGACAAGAACCCAACAACGTGGGAATGAAATCGAGTGCTCCGAAGGGTAAGACAAGAACCCAACAACGTGGGAATGAAATCGAGTGCTCCGAAGGGTAAGACAAGAACCCAACAACGTGGGAATGAACTCGAGTGCTCCGAAGGGTAAGACAAGAACCCAACAACGTGGGAATGAACTCGAGTGCTCCGAAGGGTAAGACAAGAACCCAACAACGTGGGAATGAAATCGAGTGCTCCGAAGGGTAAGACAAGAACCCAACAACGTGGGAATGAAATCGAGTGCTCCGAAGGGTAAGACAAGAACCCAACAACGTGGGAATGAACTCGAGTGCTCCGAAGGGTAAGACAAGAACCCAACAACGTGGGAATGAAATCGAGTGCTCCGAAGGGTAAGACAAGAACCCAACAACGTGAGAATGAAATCGAGTGCTCCGAAGGGTAAGACAAGAACCCAACAACGTGGGAATGAAATCGAGTGCTCCGAAGGGTAAGACAAGAACCCAACAACGTGAGAATGAAATCGAGTGCTCCGAAGGGTAAAACAAGAACCCAACAACGTGGGAATGAAATCGAGTGCTCCGAAGGGTAAGACAAGAACCCAACAACGTGGGAATGAAATCGAGTGCTCCGAAGGGTAAGACAAGAACCCAACAACGTGAGAATGAAATCGAGTGCTCCGAAGGGTAAGACAAAAACCCAACAACGTGGGAATGAACTCGAGTGCTCCGAAGGGTAAGACAAGAACCCAACAACGTGGGAATGAAATCGAGTGCTCCGAAGGGTAAGACAAGAACCCAACAACGTGGGAATGAACTCGAGTGCTCCGAAGGGTAAGACAAGAACCCAACAACGTGGGAATGAACTCGAGTGCTCCGAAGGGTAAGACAAGAACCCAACAACATGGGAATGAACTCAAGTGCTCCGAAAGGTAAGCAGTTTCTGTTCCACCTGTGTTACCCGTCGTGTTACCATTGTTGAACATTATATAACCATTATATTACAGAGTTTGTAAAAGATATCATTGACTAACACAGTGGGTGTAACATGTTGATTGATTCATTGATAGTAGATTAACGTCAATTACTTCAGTTATTCTATGGTGAGAATAAGTTTACAGACAACCAATCCAGGGAAAATGTGGTGCTCATATTGGCCCAGGAGATGACCGTCCTGAATACCACAAGTACATTGCAGGATGATGGATAGGGTAGGGAATTTCTCCTGTCCATATCAGATGGGAAATGAAAGCACAAAAGCAAAAATACTAGTATGTCCTGCTTCCATACTCCGGGGCTTTTGACGACCCCTTTTATAATGTGAATGTGCTTCAATATATATATCTTTATTCTCACACAAACAAATACATTAGTACAAAGAAAAAAATAGAAAATGATAATAACATAGCGAAACTATTTACAATACATGTATACAGACAGAATGGTAAATGGGTTACGGAAATACAGCTGGGTAAGACAGAAGTACAACGAACCTTATTTGCATGTTTGATAAATATACATCATTTTCGTAACAACGATCGTTTTTTGGTGGACATCAGTTCAAAAATATTTTGGAATATAGTTTTCATAAAATATTTTGGAAGAAGCTGCTTGGGTTTTTTATTTAAAGAATACTCTAAGACATAGCTGGTATTCATCGCCTAATTTCTGACAATTATATAAATTACAGTTCCTATTTCCTCTATCAAAACGGTTCGTGATCGGGTCAAATCAAAGACTATAAAATTTGTATTTGTTGCATTTCCGCTAAGCACGTAACAATAAGGAGAAAGAGCAAAGACTGATTGGCACGGAATCAGGATAATGTGTCCGAGTGGAGCGACATGTCTATCCGCGGACTTTTGTTTCAGTGAGCTAGTACTATAAAATCCAACTAAGCGTGTTGGTCTAGTACAAAGCGGACCTCATCATCATTTCGTTAAAAATCAACTTGTTCTCGCCATGATATAGCTGAAAAATTGCTGAGTTGGCGTTAAGCAACAATCACTCACTCACTCTATTAATTAATCAATTAATAATATAAATATATAAAAGAGAGATCGTGATTGAATGTGTATTCCTTGTTGCTTTTGTAATAACATATTATAAACAAATGTGTATTTCTTATTTTGCCAGTGGGCCGTCGTGAAACAAACAAGTAGCTAAACATTTGCTGAGTTGGCGTTAAACAATAATCCCCCACTCACTACCCTCTATCAATATTCTGAAAGAATATATTACATAAATAACAGTTAAACCTTTACATTTGATAGGCTAATTGTTTTGTTATAAATCATGTTCATTCAATTCATATATTTGGTTTTTTCAATACATAAAATGTATGGAAAATGTGTAATGTACACGAGATGTAGTCAATTATCATTTAGTCAGTATCGATATCACTATCATTGATAAAACTAAAAGATTGTAAAATAATACTCCCAGCAATGCTATTGTAAATGCGGCCTCTAATATCAGTCACAGGCTGTTGTTAGATGCCGCTAATACAAATTCAAATTCAAATTTTTTATTGTCATTAAACAATACAGTTTGTGACAATTATACAAATAAATATGTAACAAAGAGAACATAAAATCGACATTGTCAAGTAAATATGTTAGGAGTCCCCTGTCCTCAGTTCTAATTACTTTTTTAAAAAGGAACCTAGTTTATTTACTTGAGATAGGTCGATGTTACAGGCCGGTGTTTTTGCAGTTCTTTTTATGAACGAGCTTAAGAATTTGACCAATATTGTAATAGGAAAATTAGGTAAACTCGTTCACAAACAAAAATATTCTCACGACTTTTTTTTATCTAAAAAAATTATAGCATCATTATTGTACATGTTAGATTCATTACTATTGAAACAAAAGAACATACCCGTATTGGATATAACGGATTTCTTAATTTGTTTCAATAATACTGTATCTTAAATACTTATTAGAGGAAAAGGCTCTTGCATTATATTATTTAACCAACGATAGACAACTCGCGCTCATCGTGAAATCTATTATATAAACCAATAAAAACAAATTGGATTATTTCCCTTTATATTATACAATTTATTTTATTTTATTTTCAACGTATATTATAAATGTAAATTCTTATCTACAACATGTCCACTCGACCCGCAGGGAAATTCGTGATATCTTATTAATTTTATTACTTTCAAACAATAAATACACATCTTTAGTTTTCTGTGTAATGTTTTGCAGATCATTGTTTGTCCTTTTTATCGTTTTTCCTTTGGTCATTGTGTTGTCTGTCCTTCCATATACGGAATCTGGATATCCCTTTGGTATCTCCAAATTCGTCTTAGGTGTATAAAAGGATAGTTGACATATTACCACTATATCAATCTGTTTACATTGTTCATCAAAATGACAAAGATTTATTTTCATGCACTGTGTGTTTTCATGTACAACGAATTATGTTGCACTGGTTGACAAAATTAAAGACATTTAGCATCCATGAGGGTAAAAGTTGCGGGCCAAACCAAAGGCTATAAAACTGGTATTTGCTTGTTCTCTGCTGCACCCAGCATCAAAGAGAGAGAACAAAGATGGTTGGCTCGGAATAAGGATATTGTGTCCAAGTGGAGCGACACGTCCACTAACAGATTGTTGTTTCAGTCAGCTAGTAATATAAAAATCCAACTAAGCGTGTTTATCTAGTACACAGCGGACATCATCATCATCATCTCATCGAATGTAACTTGTTTTCGTCAAATGCTCATCTGGCGTTAAACAACAATCACTAACTTTTATAAGAAAAGGGGTGCAATTCAATTTGCCAACGATATGGTATATTCCAAATGTCACTCCTTAAAATCTGATTCAACCCACCATTTCTTTAGAAATGCCTGTACCAAGTCAGGGTCATTACGGTTTTCACAGTTTTCCGGTTGTTGACTGATTTTGTCTGTTTATATAATTATGAGTTTTGACTTTCCCTTTGTAAGATTGTTCGGAGTTCGGTAATTTTGTTATTACCTTTATCAATTATATCTGTCCCCTCAAATCTACGATCCAAGACACTAATGAAAGTAATACCTAGAGCCAAGAACGTCGGCTTAAGCTTATGGTCTTCTCGACAAATGAATTTACTAACCGTCTTGCTGAACCTATAAGGTATGTACAGTCATCAATGAAACTACTAACCGTCTCGTTGAACTTAGAAGGTATTAGTAGTCACCTATGAAACTATTAACCGTCTAGTTGAACTTTGAAGGTATTTACAGTCACTAATAAAACTACTAACCGTCCCGTTAAACCTAGAAGGTATTAACAGTAACCAATGAAACTACTAACCGTCTAGTTGAACTTTGAAGGTATTTGCAGTCACTAATAAAACTACTAACCGTCCTGTTAAACCTAGAAGATATGTACAGTCACCAATGAAACTACTAACCGTCTAGTTGAACTTTGAAGGTATTTACAGTCACTAACAGAACTACTAACCGTCCTGTTAAACCTAGAAGGTATTAACAGTCACTAATGAAACTACTAACCGTCCCGTTAAACCTAGAAGGTATTTACAGTCACCAATGAGACTACTAACCGTCTAGTTGAACTTTGAAGGTATTTACAGTCACTAATAAAACTACTAACTGTCTCGTTCTTCTTCTTCCGATATGAGGTCAGGAGTCGGTGACGACTGTCAAACTTGACCTGTCGCAGGATGAGGATGCCACTGCCTCAGAGTTAAAATCCGAAATACTTTATACATATAAAATCCAAATGTACAGTTAAAACTATATACATCGAGTAGTGGCGTTTATGATGTTTGTTGCAAGGCCATCTCTGAGAGTAGACTGGCCTTGAACTCCTCCAGTTTTATAGTGGTATTTGTTACCGCATTCGGAAGCCAGTTCCATTCTTGTATGGTACGTGGGAAGAAGGATTGTTTGTATGCTGCTATATTTGTGTGATGTTGTATCAGTCTGTTGGCACCTCTGGTTCTGGAGTCACTCGTCTGGATCATATATGATGATTCCGGAATACAGACTAAGCCATGCATTACCTTATACATCATTATGAGTCTATGGCTTTTTCGGCGCTCCTTTAGAGGTTCCCATCCCAACGACTTTACCATAGCAGTGACGCATCCTGGGGTTTTGTCTCTGTAATTGTTGCTGACAAAACGTGCTGCTCGGCGTTGGACTTTGTCAAGTTGGTTAATTTGGTCACAGGTGTGTGGATCCCATGCTGCAGACGCATATTCTAAGGTAGGTCGGACCATGGTGGTGTAAGCTTGCTCCCTGACAGACTTGTTGCAATCGCGAAAATTGCGAAGCAGGAATCCTAATGTCCTGGAGGCTTTAGATGATGTTGCTTCCACATGTTTCCCCCAGCTAAGGTCCTCACTGAGTGTTACTCCTCGGTATGTGTTACTATCTACTACTTCTAGTTTATGTCCATATAGGAAGTAGTGTGTGTCTAGAACGTTTTTTACGTTTGTTTGTGCATTTTGCTGGATGAAAACTCATCTGCCATTTGCTCTCCCATTCTTCTAGTGCCGATAGGTCTTTCTGAAGGTCGTTTAAGTCGGTTTGGTTCCTTACTTGTCTATATAGTAATATGTCATCAGCGAATAAGCGTAATGTAGAGGTTGAAACTACTTCTGGTAGGTCGTTGATGTACACAAGAAATAATAGTGGACATAACACTGTGCCTTGTGATACTCCAGAAAATACATCAAGCTTCACTGACTCACACCCTTCAACTAGCACATGTTGTGTTCTTGAAGACAAGAAAGATGTTATCGGACTCCATAGTGACAAAGTTTATGAAGTAATCGCTTATACGGGACTTCGTCAAACGCTTTGGCGAAATCTAGAAGGATGACGTCAATTTGATCTTTTCCTCATTTCAGTTTCTCTGCAATTCCTTGGATGGTTGATATTAGCTGTGATACGCAAGATCTTCGAGAGCGAAAGCCGTGTTGACAGTCTGTCAGAATGTTATGATGGTCACGAAGGTATCAACAGTCACCAATGAAACTACTAACCGTCTAGCTGAACTTTGAAGGTATTTACAGCGACTAATAAAACTGCTAACCGTCCCGTTAAACCTAGCAGGTATTTACAGTCACCAATGAAACTACTAACCGTCTAGTTGAACTTTGAAGGTATTTCCAGTCACCAATGAAACTACCAACCGTTTCGTTGAACCTAGAATGTATTTATAGTCTCCAATGAAGCTTCTAACCGTTTCGTTGAACTTAGAAGGTATTAACAGTCACCATTGAAACTACTAACCGTCCCGTTAAACCTAAAAGGTATTTACAGTCACCAATGAAATTACCAACCGTCTCGTTGAACCTAGAATGTATTTATAGTCTCCAATGAAATTTCTAACCGTTTCGTTGAACTTAGAAGGTATTAACAGTCACCAATGAAAGTACTAACCGTCTAGTTGAACTTTGAAGGTATTTACAGTCACCAATGAGACTACTGACCCTCTCGCGCTGAACATAGACGATATTTACAGTCATCAATGAGACTACTAACCGTCTCCATTTAGACTAGAAGGTATTTACAGTCACCAATGAAATTGCTAACCGTCGCGTTGAACCTAGAAGGTATATACAGTCTTAACAAGATTGATCAGTGATTTTCTTGTGTCGAGAAGATTATAGATGGACTGTCATACATTATTTTTGGGTGTAGGCAAACGACTGAAAAATTATCCTAAACTTTCCAAATATATTCCCGAGCGCACCTGTACTGGCTTTTAGAAGACCAGTCGGTTTGAAAGATCCGTTGTGAGATCTGAAATAGCTCCAATGCCCAATATCGCATCAGCTGGACTTTGCAAGGGTTGTTGTAACCAGTGTTGTATGTCATGTGTATGTCATGCCGCCAGTTACAAAGTACACATAGATTCAAACAAATTGCCACTGTTCAGCTTTTTTGGGGGGCTTTCACACTTCGAAACTTGTACACAATGGTATGCATCTTCTACAGTGAGATAATTAAGTACACAGTATATTGTTTCCCCAGAACAACCTTCCACAAACTTATGAATGGTAATCGGTATGGTTATGTTCCTCCTTAGCCGCCATTTAATGGAATATATTAACTGTAATAATGACGTTTAAAAATAAATAATGTTTTTTTAAAATATACAATATATATAAATTAAGTTAAAAGTTAGTAGTTGGGTCTTCTTCTCTTTGTAATTCTTTTTTTTTTTTTTTTTTCTTAGTGAATCGACAAGAAAAAATATAGTTAACAGGCATGAAATATAAATTGCCCTTACTACAAAATTATGTGGCGATTCCATAATTGAGTTATCCCCCCTTCCTTACAATATTTTAGATGATTACTCGATTGCCAATATCATTGAGTATTGGTTGCTTAAAGTCCAGAACCAAATAGGTCTTACATAGTCAGGACGGTAATAAATCCAACAACTGTAAATACTCACAATTTTATTACGTTTTTTTATATAAAGTTATCCGAGGAACTTTCGTTGAATAAGGTCAACATTACATATTACTCATGTTTATTTTTTTAAACGATTTTTTTTTTCATCTTGAGGTAAATTTAACACACGTTTTCGACAAGAGACGATTTTCTCTCCCTATTACCAATTTTCCGTTTTTGGATGTCGACGTTCCTCTGGCACCATGGTTGGTGTATAGTTCGTATTATCAATAATATTTGAACTTTAGTGATCGTAATGTCGTGATAACAGAAATGATTTCGATTTCATAAACTATTGAAAACTTTCACTAAATTGTATTACAACTACATGTTGTATGAAGATCTTGATTATCATATTTACACTTCTAATTTTCATATAGGGGCCGTCGATGTCGTGTTCGTATGGTAGTTGGATTTACATCTACCTCTGTAATCAGTGCATGTCACCACTAAAGTTGGGAGTTCAAATCCCGCTCATGACGAGGCGTACTCGATACAACTTGTGTAATAAAGTTTGTCAGCGACTTGCGACAGATCACGGGTTTTCTCCGGGCATTCCGATTTCCCCCACTAATAAAACTAATCGCCATGATATATAACTCATATATTGTTGAAAGTGGCGTTAAACCCAACTAAATCTAATCTTGATAATTGTTTATGACTAATTGATATTAAGTATGTTAGAAGTATCTGTTATGTGTTTCTTTTTCTTTGTCTTTAAACAAACAGATTCTACCTTCCTAGCGAGTAGTCAGTTAACTACAAACATGCATTGACCCCCGCCATTGACATGTCCATGTTTTTGTAGTTGTCAGTTAACTACAAACATGCATTGACCCTGCCATTGACATGTCCATGTTTTTGTAGTAGTCAGTTAACTACAAACATACATTGACCCCGCCATTGACATGTCCATGTTTTTGTAGTTGTCAGTTAACTACAAACATACATTGACTCCGCCATTGAAATGTCCATGTTTTTGTAGTAGTCAGTTAACTACAAACATACATTGACCCTGCCATTGAAATGTCCATGTTTTTGTAGTAGTCAGTTAACTACAAACATACATTGACCCTGCCATTGACATGTCCATGTTTTTGTAGTAGTCAGTTAACTACAAACATACATTGACCCCGCCATTGAAATGTCCATGTTTTTGTAGTAGTCAGTTAACTACAAACATACATTGACCCCGCCATTGACATGTCCATGTTTTTGTAGTAGTCAGTTAACTACAAGCATGCATTGACCCCGCCATTGACATGTCCATGTTTTTGTAGTAGTCAGTTAACTACAAGCATGCATTGACCCCGCCATTGACATGTCCATGTTTTTGTAGTTGTCAGTTAACTACAAGCATGCATTGACCCTGCCATTGAAATGTCCATGTTTTTGTAGTAGTCAGTTAACTACAAACATACATTGACCCCGCCATTGACATGTCCATGTTTTTGTAGTAGTCAGTTAACTACAAACATACATTGACCCTGCCATTGAAATGTCCATGTTTTTGTAGTTGTCAGTTAACTACAAACATGCATTGAGCCCCGCCATTGACATGTCCATGTTTTTGTAGTAGTCAGTTAACTACAAACATACATTGACCCCGCCATTGACATGTCCATGTTTTTGTAGTAGTCAGTTAACTACAAACATGCATTGACCCTGCCATTGAAATGTCCATGTTTTTGTAGTATTCAGTTAACTACAAACATGCATTAACCCCGCCATTGAAATGTCCATGTTTTTTGTAGTTGTCAGTTAACTACAAACATACATTGACCCCGCCATTGACATGTCCATGTTTTTTGTAGTTGTCAGTTAACTACAAACATACATTAACCCCGCCATTGAAATGTCCATGTTTTTTGTAGTTGTCAGTTAACTACAAACATACATTGACCCTGCCATTGACATGTCCATGTTTTTGTAGTAGGCAGTTAACTACAAACATACATTGACCCTGCCATTGAAATGTCCATGTTTTTGTAGTAGTCATGTTAACTACAAACATACATTGACCCCGCCATTGACATGTCCATGTTTTTGTAGTTGTCAGTTAACTACAAACATGCATTGACCCTGCCATTGAAATGTCCATGTTTTTGTAGTTGTTCGTTTTTGTTATAGTGTATGTTCATTTTGAGTGGAAGCGAATCTGGGAGATTACGCAAGCCATTCACTGGTTTAATTCCGCCACATTGTTGTGCCTGTCCCACGCCGGGACCTGGATTGATATCGGCATATGTCGTGGTCTTTTTGTGTTCAATGATTTGAGTTGAGGTGAGGGGTAATTGTTCCTTTTGTTGTTATTGGTGGAATTGTGAACAATAACTGGTTAATTTTTTTTCTCAAATATATACGACTAATCCATTATACAATATTCAATTTTCAGATATTATTTCCAAACAATTCTGGCCCTTTTTGCCAAAGAAGCATATTAAAGAAATATGACACGTTTTTTCGACCACAGAATAATAAAGCGTAAACTGTTTTTGTTTTCCACATTTGGTAATCGAGACAGTATTTTCCACTAGCCGGACTTCACATGCTTCAGATGCAAGCTAGTATAATATTCTGTTGGGGGAGGATCTAGAAACTCATTTCCCCATTACATGGGTTGTCACTCCGTGGAGACATCTTGTATTGTCACTCCGTGGGGACATCTTGTATTGTCACTGCGTCGGGACATCTTGTATTGTCATTGGGTCGGGACATCTTGTATTGTCACTGCGTCGGGACATCATGCATTGTCACTGCGTCGGGACATCTTGTATTGTCACTGCGTCGGGACATCTTGTATTGTCACTGCGTCGGGACATCTTGTATTGTCACTGCGTCGGGACATCTTGTATTGTCATTGGGTCGGGACATCTTGTATTGTCACTGCGTCGGGACATCATGCATTGTCACTGCGTCGGGACATCTTGTATTGTCACTGCGTCGGGACATCTTGTATTGTCACTGCGTCGGGACATCTTGTATTGTCACTGCGTCGGGACATCTTGTATTGTCATTGGGTCGGGACATCTTGTATTGTCACTGCGTCGGGACATCATGCATTGTCACTGCGTCGGGACATCTTGTATTGTCACTGCGTCGGGACATCTTGTATTGTCACTGCGTCGGGACATCTTGTATTGTCACTGCGTCGGGACATCTTGTATTGTCATTGGGTCGGGACATCTTGTATTGTCACTGCGTCGGGACATCATGCATTGTCACTGCGTCGGGACATCTTGTATTGTCACTGGGTCGGGACATCTTGTATTGTCACTGGGTCGGGACATCTTGTATTGTCACTGCGTCGGGACATCTTGTATTGTCACACTGGGTCGGGACATCTTGTATTGTCACTGCGTCGGGACATCTTGTATTGTCACTGCGTCGGGACATCTTGTATTGTCACTGCGTCGGGACATCTTGTATTGTTACTGGGTCTGGACATCTTGTATTGTTACTGGGTCGGGACATCTTGTATTGTCACTGGGTCGGGACATCCTGTATTGTTACTGCGTCGGAATATCTTGCATTGTCACTGAGTCGGGACATCTTGTATTGTCACTGGGTCGGGACATCTTGTATTGTCATTGCGTCGGGACATCTTGCATTGTCACTGGGTCGGGACATCCTGTATTGTCACTGCGTCGGGACATCTTGTATTGTCACTGCGTCGGGACATTTTGTATTGTCACTGGGTCGGGACATCTTGTATTGTCACTGAGTCGGGACATCTTGTATTGTCACTGGGTTGGGACATCTTGTATTGTCACTGGGTCAGGACATCTCGTTTTTCACTGCGTCGGGACATCTTGTATTATCACTGGGTCGGGACATCTTGTATTGTCATTGCGTCGGGACATCTTGCATTGTCACTGGGTCGGGACATCCTGTATTGTCACTGCGTCGGGACATCTTGTATTGTCACTGCGTCGGGACATTTTGTATTGTCACTGGGTCGGGACATCTTGTATTGTCACTGAGTCGGGACATCTTGTATTGTCACTGGGTTGGGACATCTTGTATTGCCACTGGGTCAGGACATCTCGTTTTTCACTGCGTCGGGACATCTTGTATTATCACTGGGTCGGGACATCTTGTATTGTCATTGCGTCGGGACATCTTGCATTGTCACTGGATCGGGACATCCTGTATTGTCACTGCGTCGGGACATCTTGTATTGTCACTGCGTCGGGACATTTTGTATTGTCACTGGGTCGGGACATCTTGTATTGTCACTGCGTCGGGACATCTTGTATTGTCACTGGGTTAGGACATCTTGTATTGTCACTGGGTCAGGACATCTCGTTTTTCACTGCGTCGGGACATCTTGTATTATCACTAGGTCGGGACATCTTGTATTGTCATTGCGTCGGGACATCTTGCATTGTCACTGCGTCGGGACATCTTGCATTGTCACTGCGTCGGGACATCTTGTATTGTCACTGCGTCGGAACATCTTGTATTGTCACTGGGTCGCGACATTTTGTATTGTCACTATAGGTCGGGACATCTTGCATTGTCACAGGGTCGGGACAACTTGCATTATCACAGGGTCGGGACATCTTGTATTGTCACTGGGTCGGGACAACTTGTCTTATCACTGGATCGGGACATCATGTCCCTCAGTGTATTGTCTCCATCTCCGTTCTATCAAAATCACCACATGGGATCAGGGGCCCGGGTGGCTCAATGAGTTAGGTAGTTGGAATACCTAACAACTCATACAAGCCTATCACCAATGCGGAATTGGTTTGCGCGCGGTTTTGTCAATTAAAAAAAAGGGTGCACTCCACTCGCAGCCGCAAGTGATAAAGCTTACCAGTTGCTTGCATATGGTCGGTGGTTCTCTCCGGGTACTCCGGCTTCCTCCAACACTAAAACTGGTCGCCATTATATAGCTGAAATATTGCTGAAAGTGGCGTTAAACACAATAAATCAAATCAAATCAAATCAACCACGTGGGATCACTTCCTATAAAGACGTGATGCTGGAATGGGTCGATTTTTTCAGCAACCATCACCCCCTCCCCCCCCCCCCCCCCCCCCCCCCCCCCCCCCCCATACACACACACCCATCACCACCACCACCACCATCCCACCCCGTGAAGCAAACAATCGTGTTATCAGCACACATGTCCTTATTCAGCTGTTTGTGCATTATGTAATACGTTAATGTTGTTTTTTTTTATATATTTTAATGACACGATAACGATCAAATCACGCGGGTAAGCAAACATATCAGATCATCGATTTAAGCAAAAAAGTCCCATATATAATTCCAATTATGAAAAAAGGTCATTGAGCTTTAGTCTTCGTGACCTAAAGTTCTAAAAACCTACATTTGAAAGGTACAAACAAATAAAGGTACAACTGCTGCATTTGAAAAGTACAATAAAACTAATAAAAGGTACAACAATTGGTCAAATAAACATTTTCCGTTTGTTGTATTATTATATTAATGGCTATTGTCTCCGAGATAAGTGACCCATATGGGAATAGTAAATATTAAAGTGTCCATTGAATTTTTCTGTTATCAGAAGTATCACTTACATTACATTTGAGGTGATTATGTGTTTAAATGTATATATTCAACACGAACATAACAGAAAATGTAATCGGAACGATTTTACCTATATCAATTTTCTATGGGACTATGATATATTAAATAAACATTGCCTGAACAAGCATCCGATGTTTGTTGTTTTGTTTTTTTTTTGTTTTTTTTTATTGAATGTCCATAGTGAGGTGAGGGGTAGATTTTTAACTCCAGGGGAGCAATTTTATAGCACTACACAAGGGGCTGTTGACATCCCAAATTAATGAATATACCACCAATTTGGGATGTCAACAGCACCTTATGTAGTTACAGCTATACTACTGCCGCGAACAACTTTCATTTCGATGAGACGGTGGGGATGTCCGCTTTGCACTCTTATTTGAATTTTTTAGTGCCAACTCACTGAAATAACAGACCCCTGTTAGATGTGTAGCTCATCTCAGACACATTATCTAGATACCTAGCCGACCAGTCTTTGCTCACACTCATTATTGTTGCTTGCGTAGTGGAGAAGCAGAAAATTATAAATTTATAGTCTTTGGTTTGCCTGACGAGCCTCGCCAACACACGATAAATCGTACTGGGGGAGGGGGCTGCTAACCATTACACAACCAATTTGTTTATTAGTGCTATGACACCCTCCACAAAATTTTCTCAAAATATGTGTCGACACAAGTAGCTAGTTACCCAAACACCGATCTCAATCCGAAAATTTTAGACATGAAAACAAATGTTCTGAATTCAGAACAATATCAAGTTCAGTCCAAAATCTTACCAGTGTGTCCCTCTAAAATTAAAAAGAGGTTACAAAATTATCTAAATTTATTAAATTTGTCATCACCATGAATCATGCGATAAATCTTTCAACCCCCTACGTCAAAAGTTCAAATAATGTTTTTCAATTAAACGTTTGTCAAAGAAGGTATCAATAATTTCATCGGACATTTTCTTTAATAAACTTTTCGTCAGCTTTAAATTGATATTTTTATTGACAAACAAACTGTACAAAACTATATATCATTTTGTAGATTGAGTGTTTATTTAAGAGGCGGTGTCTTGTAGAAATAGTTTACCTATCATTGATACTTTGTATAATAGTCATCAATAAAGTGCTTTACCAAACATGTACAATATGTTTATTACAAACACTGAGGAAACATACAAAGAATCACATGGGTGGACAAGAATCGTTAAGTCTTGAATTTGTTGATAATTTAAACCTTACTTTATTTGTAAAACACAGATTTGCAGTTTATGTTATTTACAGACTTACAAACTTTATACTCCAACGTCAAACAGATCGTGGGTTCGAGCCCCGGTCGGTCAAACCAAAGACTATTAAATTTGTATTTGATGCTTCTCCGCTAAGCACGTAGTATTGAGGAGAAAGAACAAAGACTGGTTGACTCGGAATTAAGATAATGTGTTAGAGTGGGGCGACATCATGGACATGTCTATCCGCCAACTGTTGTTTCATTGAGCTAGCACTATAAATATCCAACTAAACGATTCTGTCTAACACAAAGTGGACATCACCATCATCATCTCACCTAATGTAACTAATAGTTATCGCCATGATATCGCTGAAAAATTACGCCATTGACGTTAAACAACAATCACTCCCTCACTCTTTTCGCTATATTATAGTATAAAATGTAGTTATCTTGCAACGGATGTTTTGAACAGTTAACTTCGTTTTTAAAGAAACTAGGTCCTCTTCTAACGTACATGTAGGGATAAAAAAAACTGATAATATGACGCAAATAGAAATACCTCATCGGTTAGAAATTGATCAACATAAGGGAGATAACTCAAAACAAAAAATATTTGCAAACAGCCTGAGTGAGTGATTATTATTGTTTAACGCCAAATGAGCAATTTTCCCGCTATATCATGGCGACATCAAGTTACACTTGTACTTGCCCAACACGCAGAGTTGGATTGCTATAGTGCTAGCTCGCTGAAACGACAGTCCGATGGTAGATATGTCGCTCCACTTGGACACCAGGGATGTGATAGCTGGAGGACACGGGGGCATATGCACCCACAATGTTTTGTCCCCTTCTCCACTTTGCTTGGAAAAAAATAGATAAAACTGATTTTTAGCATGGAAGCAATAAATCAAAAGGTATAAGGATAACAAGTGAAAGTTTGAAGGCAAAGAACCCCTTTTGTCTGTAGCTTGTGAGTTTTGAAAGCTTGCCTTGATATTTTTCTACACTGGACATGTTTTTTTTATACATCCGTGCGGAATAGTTCCACCATGGCGACTGTAACGAAGTCAGAGGCTGAACGTCAGTGAAAAAATGGCCCATACGTTTGTAAAATGCTCGGAATGAAGGTTCTTACAATACGGATGTATAAAAAAACATGTCCAGTGTAGAAAAATATCCACGAAGCGTATCACTTTGCGTCCGTTTAGGCCTAATTACGATTGTTTACATTTTGGCGCAAAAATGCATTTCATAACTTCCCCTATTTACTATATATATATATATATATATATCTACTATATTCGTTTACTCTTTTTTTTATTTAAATCATTGAAATTCAAGCGACTTTGATTTATCTATCTTAAAGTTTCGCAGGTATGACATGTAAAACGTTAGCGAATAAAGTGTGTTTGTCGCAATTTCTTTTTAATCGGATTTTAATTTGCTCTATATTGTTGGAATTTCTTGGGCTTTTTTGTATTTGAAAACGATACCAATTCCACTGTTATTTCAAAGCAAACTTCAGAGAGGGCTACAAATCGAAATTTATTTGTTAGAAGATTTATGCGTAAATATGCATGTAAACTTCAATAAGATCACTCTTGGCACAAACTTGTATGTTACTTCAATAATGATACATAACGATAACTTGTGTATAATTGAAGACCAACAACAGAACCGTCATTGAACACCAACTGTGGAAATGCCAGACGAAACGTCTTTGAAGACTAACAGGAAACATCATTGAAGATCAAGGGCGGAAACATAGCTGAATATCAATTGTGGGAACGTCATTGAAGATCAATGGCGGAAGCGTCATTGAAGACTAATAGAGGAGGCGTCATTGAAGAGTCTATGACTACACGCAATCGTAACTACTCGGCCATTCTCGCTACCCTGCAAATAACCCCGTATGCATTAGGCGTATAAATCGCAATACTTTTCACATGTTAGTTACATGAAAGTTTGATAAAGTTATATTTTAAACAATTTTCTATATTTCAATTAAAGTTTTAATTAGTTTTGCATGATTAGATTTTACTTAGTATGTCTTCCATATTGGATTTTCGTGGACTATATTTTTGTGCGGCTTAACTTAGCTTAACTTCCGGCAAACAATTTAAGAAGAATTTCTACTATGTACGTACTAGACTGACAATTGCCTGTCTCAATCTATTGGATATAGAGACAGAGAAAGACTAATTTGTCGTTGGCGTTCATTGGTTCTTACTTAGCTCTTTTTTGATTGGTAGAGCTATTTTTAGTTACAAATACTGGGAAAAGTCGTTTCCGGTATGCAGTGAAAATCCCTTGTACCAGATTAAGGTCATCATATTTTAAGAGCAATTGACTCAATTTTCTTTCTTTTCCCTTTTCTGACTCTATAGAGCGTACCTCTTTTTTTATTTTCTCCGCAAACACAGCACACTTTTGTTGATTTGGTCGGCGTCAAGCTGATCGAACTCATGTTTACAACATCTTCTCAGCTGTTTGAATATTTCTCCCGTTTGTTTACACCGGAAGTTCAATATTTATGCAAAAACGTTTTAATTTTATTTCATGATTTTTATAGAAAAATAAACTCTTTACCTTTAAAATACTCATTTGTATAAGTTAAAATAAATTAAAGATAAAAAAAGATCAAGGATTTTATGGTGATGACGTCACCTAAGTAGAAATTCCACTGCGACAGATTAGTGTTTATCTGTCCCTTTAGCCGAGGTACGAGCCAGGGGACATAACTCGTCAGTCTATGTACGTACGAGGTTATTTGCAGGGTAGCGAGAATGGCCGAGTAGTTACGATTGTGACTACACGACGACGATTAACATTCCAAGCAACATTGTATTCATTTCACAGTGAAAAGAGGTCTTGCTTTGTACTGTTCGTGTTTATTTTGTAAAATGTTAATGGTTTTTTTGAGTTGATCGAGTGAGAGATGTTAAGTGAACAATCTTTTAGCCATGTCATGGCGAGAACAAGTTACATTTTCGATGAGATGATAATGATATCCGCTTTGTACTAGACCAACACGCTTAGTTGAATTTTTATAGTGTTAGCTCACTGGAACAAAAGTCCGCGGGTAAACATGTCGCTCCACTTGGACACATTATCCTGATCCCGAGCCAACCAGTCTTTACTCTTAGTCCTTAATGCTTAACAGAGAAGCAGCAAATACCGATAAAAGTGCATTCTTAAATTTGAACCGATCGGGACACGAACGCACGATCTACCACACTCGAGGCGGCAACGCTAACAATTACACCACCGAAGAGGTTTTATCTTGCGTTTCAAAAGCTAATTCTGTTCCCTAAAATAATATTTGATCCCAGCATTAAAGTGATATTGTGTTCAGTCGGAAACGGGTTAGCCTCAGGAGAAAACCTTCAGTTTAAAACTGTATCATATCAATGTTAATTGAGAAAGTTGTCCGATTTGAAAATTCGGACGAGTAGAAATTACAAGATATGACATGACCTACTTATCTTAGAGTTTCCCATTACTTTAAAAAAATAATAAAACCCTGATAATATTTAACTTTACGCAACTTTTCTTCCTCTTTATATAAAATACAAATATTTAAAGTGTAAAGAAAACTGTGTGTCAAATGAGGCGTGTGAATACTCATCAAACACCCACCTTCAGAAAACTACAATTTTATTTCTCTCTCTCGTAGCTCCATGCCGTTCGAACTTGTAAAATATCCTTTAAACTGTACATTTTAATCGCACCAAATAGCTATTAAACTACCAATAAATCGATTGTCACTAATCCACAAAAATTCTCTTGCAAATAAAACCAGCTTTTTGTGTCAGATTTTGTCATAAATCTGCCTGGTATTAAAATTTGTGGTTTCTCCTACATTATTGATTCCGAAATATTAAAAATTTTGTGGTCGAGATGTGAGTTGGTTCTTTATTAGCTATTTCGCCATTGTATGATAAAGGGTTTCTCCCCGTTATCGTCATATAACTGAGATAAATATTTATTAGACATAGTCATTTGATTTTCAACATTTCAAACAAAATCCTGGTTTTATTGTTGTCCTAACACGGACATTTTTAATATTAGTTTTTACTTGAGTTTTTCTGGATTTATTATAGTGATATAGGAATTCCGAAGGAATTGAATACTGTAAGTACATTTTTCACTAAATATTTATACATGTGTAAGCATATTTCTTAGGGGAATATGTTTTCGTTTCTAATTCTTTTCTTCTTTTAAAATTTTGCTTTAATTATTGTGGTGTTTTAGCACTGTGTTTTAAGACGATTCATTTATTGAATTCATTATCCCTTTACCAAACAATGATCACGGGGGTTAGGGTTATGGTGTTTAATGCCACTTTCAACAATGTTTCAGTTATATCGTGGCGGTTAGTTTTAGTGGAGGAGGAAACGGGAGTACCCGGAGAAAACCGCAGACCTGCATCAATTCACTGACAAACTGTATCACTTAAAGTTGTATCGAACACACCTCCCCATGAGCGGGATTAGTTTTTATTGTATTGGTACTTGCGACGAATCGCAGGATTCATCCCACAGAGCCCCTTGCACGTCCCCATGTGGTGGATAGGATATATCAGAAAGCCTGATCGTGGATAATAATGGATGTCGTGTATGGAGAATACCACGAATTTTATATATTGTTGAACATGTTCTCGTCCTGAAATTACTGCTGGACGTTTAACCACCAACAATCAGTCTTTTGGTATCCACGTTTTAAATAAATTTATATTTTGCTATTCATTACTAACCATCGTCATAGTATAGTGTTATTGATAATCCATTTTAATGAATTGTTGCTATGAAAGTTGAAATCCTGACTGAACACTTCATTATGTACTACCCACATGCTGAGAAATCAGTAAAGCAATGTTGTTATGTTGATAGTTAGTAAAAATAAGTCAGTCAAGATTTGTACTTTCACAAAGGGATTATCAATAAGAAAGGACTTGTAGTACGTCTAATATGATGATGGTATGTAATGACTAGAAGTCTATCATCAAGTGGGATTAATACTAACTCCCAACAAAGGTGTTATCCACTCCCACCCCCCGGAGCCCCGAGTCAAAATTTCTATTGTGGACTAAAACCTGATGTTTTTGTTGGACATGAAATATCGGTAATTTTCTTCAAATTGAACCAAAATGTCTTATTGAAAATGGTCAGATTATTTATTTTTTGCATCTTTCAGGTCAAGATAATTTTCCCTATAAAATTTGGCACCAGAAATTTGTATTCAACGGAAAAAAAACCAGCCCTCCCCCCGCCCCCGCCCCCCTTTCCTCCTTTAAGAGTGAAATGATCATGCCTTTAATGTTCTTTTACACCTATTCAATGAACATATTAAAAAGAAGACATATCAAGTGCAAGTGCATTGCCATACATTTAAATTTATTACATGCGATGTCAGTTTTATAACTTTATCATGACGTATTTACATATGTATATATTCATTTTTATTGGGAAGGTGCGTTATATTGGTTGACAAAATAATCACCCCAAATATAACAAGCAACATTGTGAGTCTGGAATTCGTCTTCGATCCTCACATTCGATTCTTTGAAATCAGGTAGTTCCCCATTAAATACAAGGCACTGATCATTTTCTCATCTTGTCTCATGTCTGGCAAGATAGTATGATGCTCAAGAGGAGTTTGAAGATACCAAAGGGGCAATCAGAATCCGTATATCGAAGAAGAACAGACAACACAATGGTCAAAAGAAAAAGTACAAAAGGACAAACAACGATCTACAAAACATACATATAAAACTAAAGATCGAGTAACACGAACCCTACTAAAAACCGGGGGTGAACTCAGGTGCTCCGGAAGGGTTAGCAGTTCCTGCTCCACTATTGACACCCGTCGTGTTAATCTAGTTACAAACCCGGTAATAAGTCGTGAATGAGGGAAGGAAGTGTTTACGACAAGTAGAACATATCCGTGGTCATTTGTGGCACAGATATTCCATAACGGTCGACCAAGTCATGGGGGCGACCGTAACATTTTCAAAGTGATGACTTAGCTTTACCAAAAGGAACCCTTGGTTCAGTAGCTTCCTTTCTAGCAGCAACCCTCTATCAAGGAAATCCTGATAGGAACCACAAGCTCTGGAATATCGTATCATCTGAGAGATATATGCTCCATATGCAGGTGTTGCTGGAATGTTGCTACATATAAATGGAAAGTTCACAATGGGAAAATTGAAATCATCTCTTGTGTCGTAAAGTTTCGTTCTTAACGACCCTCCCTGTCGATTTCGAGGTGTAGGTCAAGGTATGAAGCAGATCTATCTGTATCTGTGGTATCCTTTATTTCAAGCTCAATGGGATAGATGCGATCAACAAATTCACCAAACCTAGAATTATTTAGTAAAAGGACAACATCTATATAGTGGAACGTGACATTAAAGGATCGGGCTAGCTTATTTTCGTTTTTCTTGAGAACAGCATTGGGTCCGCACGTCCTAAGGCCTGCCCTGGCATCGAAAAGTATGTCCGAATAACTCATTCCCCTGCTAAGAACACGCTTAGAACATTAACAACCCCCTGAACATCCGTTCTATGATCTCCAAAGAAAATCTTAATATATGAATTTCATTTTGACAATATACATGTAAAAAACAAATACAACCTTATAATTTCTGGCTTAATGCCATTCTACAGAGTAACAATCCTTTGCAGTGAACATATTCCTTTTTAAGTAGACCCAATTACTGCAAGATAATCCCGATCTTAAATTTACATGTTCTTAAATAACGGTGTTTTAATAGCTTGTTGTATGTGCAATACTTCTTCTTATCTATACAGCGGGTACATATATAAGTTTTATTATATTAAAAGGTAAATTGAATAGATAATCAAGTTTCTAATTAATTCAATTTTGGACATACCTCAAGTAATAGATACTTGGAAATACCATGCACATAATATCCAAACTGGAAGAGTGAAATATCTACATTACCATATACTAGATGTACAATACGATACTTTTTCGTCTTGCATGCTAATAAGGACGAAAAGCGAAAATATTGGCACGAAAATACGAAAAACGAAGAAAAGGCGAAAAATCGAAAAAGTAAACGGTCAAAATATTTAAACGAAAAGCAACTTATGAATTAGAAAAAACGAAATAAACTTTTCGACTAGTGTGTGCTTATTCCCCTTTTTCATGTTATAATTACGACTTTTCGCTTTTTCGCCCTTATTAATATGCAAGGTGAAAAATAAGAAAAGTCGAAATGGCCACACCAGCTTCCATGTGATACAGAAAGAGGCAAAAACAATGTATGACAGATGGTTATTTTAGAAACACTTAATTAAAGTAATATTTGGATTAACGGGCTAAACATATTTTAATGATAGTTGTCACGCAACAACAAAACATTTTATTTGTAGCTATTTTGACGAACAAGATAATAAAACAACGTATTTTTATTGCTGAATTGCAATATTTTACAATCTAGGAAATTGAGTGTCTATGATTGTAATGATAATGATTGGTTCTGTATTCGGGTTTATTGCAAATATAAAATGTGTCCACGAAAACAGCAACAATGAGTGATTAATAAACGAAATTAATTGGAACTATAAAAGTACCAAAATACATGTCCCGAGAATGTGTTATTATTGTGTGTGGGTGTGGGTGTTTTGCTGAATTAAATACTACAGTAAAAAGACAGAATAGACCGAGTTATATGCTATGTCTATAGATGAGACATGGTGCCCAGTGTATTCTCTGGAAGCATTTAAGTTTCGTGTGATTGATTGATTGGTTGATTGATTGATTGATTGATTGATTGATTGATTGATTGATTGATTGATTGATTGATTGATTGATTGATTGATTGATTGATTGATTGATTGATTGATTGATTGATTGATTGATTGATTGATTGATTGATTGATTGATTGATTGATTGATTGATTGATTGATTGACGAGAACGAGAACAACTTCAACAAAATATTAAAAGATATACAGAAATGAAACAGGAACTGGACAAACGGGCAACGACTTTTAACTGCCACTGGTAAAGTATGGAAAGTTGGGTGAGGACGAAAACCTATTGAAACCATCCAGAGGGCATCCCATATCCGCCACCTAAGGGACGTGCTGAGCAGCCCTGAAAACCGGCACTAATATCCAGTCCCCGTGAATTGAAGAGCAGGTGCAAAATAAATCTTTGTATGATTTTCTTATTAGCTATACATTACACATAAACATAAACATTTTAATTAGATTGAATGATAATGAAATATAGATACATCTTGTTTTAAAAACAAAGTTAACAAAGCCGCTCAGATTTCATTGATAACAAGAAATGTTCATGCAATCCTGCAATTATAGCTTGGTCTAATGAACTACATAATCTAACACTTCGGGACATTGACATCTTCTTTTGCACGTATTGAACCTTGTATGTCTCGCTAAGATCTGCGCTAATCAGTGGTACCGAGATTTAAACTCTTAAAGATATCACACCTCTGTTGTTGTCTTTTAAAAAAATCACCCGACTCTTCAAGTAGTGTCTCTGTCTAAGTAGCTATATTACATAAACACTATTATACTTATCTTTAATATGGAGAGCCGATTATAGTTTGAACAGCGATAACAACATGGCAACAACGCTATATATCTGACATCGATTGTTTTTAAATTCGTGTATTTTTCAATTAAGGCTAAAATAAGTACTATTCCGGAAAGGTTTTTGTAATTAGCTGAATTGCATTTCTTCGATTTCCAATAAACTGTAACAATTACATGGATTAATTAAAGCAGTCAGACTATATTATACAAATTTTCTTTTGATAAGGAATGAATTTCTAATCAACTGAATGAACGATGAAAGAAGAAGGTTACACTTAAACACAGTCATCAAATTATGCAAGCATTATGTGATAAAGTTTGTGAGTGACTTGCGACAGGTCGGTGGTTTTCTCCGGGTACTCCAGTTTCATCCACCAATAAACTGACCGCCACGATATAACTGAAATATTGTTGAAAGTGGCGTGAAACATCATAACCAACCCAACCACTCAAAATATGCTAAACACGTACATTATTTAAATATTGTTTGGTAATTGGCTAAATTTTAAACGTATACCGTTTCCGGTTGCATCCATCTTTAGACATGCAAGGAACCAATTGCAGAAGCTTATATTATGGGCATCAGTTATAATAGCTATCACATATAGAAACTATGGGGGGGTAAAGAAATATGCCATAGTTTCTCCGCTGTGAGTTACAACCTCTCCGGGAGAGGTGTCCTCTATATTTGTGTGGGACGAATCAAATACACAATCACCCTCTGGAGCCCCTCGGGTTTTGAGAATCCCATGCTCCTTACACGTAAACGATAAACTGCATCAGCTCCTTGTGAGCAACAGGTTGTTATTAGGGGTCATTGGTGACCTGTTGCAAGCACCGAGGGCACAACTCGAATCTAGTTCGATTTTTATGATATGGTTATTTGACCCGAAGAAACCGAAAGTAGTCATTCTAACAGTTGTTAACTCCACTTCAGACGTTTCAAAAGGTTTTCTGACGATAACGTAAGAAACCAAGTGCGATGCATTAATTACAAGAATTCGCGAAGTTTGAACCGTCTTTTTCCAGAATCAGAAATGATATTGGAAGCCTGATTTTTGCCAGAAATCGTGTCATCCTTTCTCCCTGTACACATAACCATATAACAAAAATCTTATTTCTAGTTCTTACGGTTGCAAAATAAGATGACCGCAGCATATTTATTATATATCATCTCTCTCCAGTGGAAATCTAAACACCCTAGTGCCACCTTTTACCCGCATGATTTATTGTTTGTAAAATTGTTCTATATCTCGTCATGAAAATAGCTGAAATTCTGCTTATCTGACACAGGCATTAGGGTCCAGGATATTTGTTTTCTTCAATTTTATCAATAAAATGTGCATCGACAACGTATATGAACCCGTTTGGCATTCTTCACAACGGAACATGTCAAACGGGTTCATATACGTTGTAGATGCACATTTTATTGATATAATTTTTAAAAAAAAATCCTGGACCCAAGTGCCTGTGATCTGACACTATTCAAAAGTCAATATTCATTTATTTTTTGTGTATTTTAATGTGTTGTTTTGGTAAAAATCCTTTCTATATGGATTTTACACCAATAAAAATTATGTTCTGTTCTGTTCTGTTTATTTTTGATATATCAAAAATGTATGTCGACTTTCCCAGACTGTTTAAAAGTATGATTTTACGATAATTGGATTGAATGCAATTAATAGATAGAGTTGCTTATATACTACATTTAAATTATTGTTATTTGAAAGACGTTTATGAATTCTTGTGATATGGGAATGGCATTATAATCGCAACAATCAGTGGATTTTCTTTGTTTGCGTCAATACCAAACTGTATATTTGTTCAATTGATACACTGCTTTGATATGGATTCATTATGATCGACAATTTAAGCAATTAAATTTGTTCTTGACCTTAACTGTCATTTCAACATGTAACATTTTCCACAAAGTACAAATGCTTTTTTGATGTTTACACTCTGATAAGAAATTGATAGGTCCGACAGGATATAACTGAAATATTGTTGAAAGTGGCGTTAAATACCATTAGCCCCTAACCCGGTCTTGTATATTTTTCTCTGTTCTAATTAACCGAACATATGATTTCTAAGGGGTGTTGTGTTTTCACCGAGCCATAAACTTTTTTCCACAAGAAACATAAGTCATATTGTTATTATATTTTTTGACATGTGAAATTTGTAATTTTTCTTTAAATTTTAGAAAAATTTGTTGAAAACTGTAGGATCAGAATATTTATACATTGTTTTTGTATTTTGTGTATTTTAGGTCTGGAAATATTTAGCAACATATTATAAAAAAAAATAAGGACCCCCAAACTGTTTAATGATCGTTCCCTAAGAAATAGATATTGATATAGATCGTCCTTCATACTTTTCTCTTGTCTAACACATTTTGACATATTTTCTGTACATTTAAAAATTATAATGTGATTATTTTGGATGAGTAAAAAATCCATTTTCTGATAGAGTGGGTGGATTGTTAAAGATCAGATCATGTTCTTGTGGCTTCACTTTGACTTCGTCATATAAAGATTTAAGTGGCGTTTAAGCAAACAATTCACAACATTATGAATCAAACCTTTTTAATCGTCGTATAATATCATTCTCGTTCAGTGGTCCAGAAAAAAATTTATTATAAAATCTTTAGATCAAAGATCATTCATTTCAATGTCTTTATTAGCTCTCTTTAACTAAAAATAGTACCCAATTGGGTATTGAGCTTATTTTAGGGATAGACGAATTTTTACATGACAGTAATACATCAAAAGATTTTCTCAATTACCCATTATTTATCCAATGTAAATAAAACCGTTGTTAACCAGTTCAATATATTTTGTTTTCAAATCAGGCCAATAAAGGTTTATTTGTTTATTTTTCACGCCATCTAATAAAAAACAAATATTTTGTTGTTAGAAAATATAGAAATATGTGCAAAAGTTATTATAAGGGTATGAATAAATAAAAATAGGTGTTAATTGTCAAATCATATATTGTATGTGACCGCCACGATATAACTGAAATATTGTTGAAAGTGGCGTTAACCACCATCAAACAAACAAACAATATATTATATGTCCAGTTAAGAAATGTGATTCGTCTAAAAGGTAGGTATATTATATATTTTAGACCAGCATTGGTTGAACTATTTATAAGTATATATTTGTTTTTATTTCATATTGGTTTTTTTTAATTTGTGTCATGTTTGATTTTATTATAGAATAGAATAGAATATATTTTATTGCCTAATCATAGGGCCCACACGAGGCATCATTAACAATACAAACATTCATGATATAAGGGAAAATGTCTTAGATCCCTTGTTATATTACCGTGTGCTACAGTGTGCTCTTAGGTATAAGCGAAAAATTAGTCCAAGTAAGTAAATCCGAATGGACCAATATATCCAGAAAATTAAAAATGATCCAAAATAACAAATGTTCCTTCAATTAATTTTCTCAGTTGAGATAGTCCATGTGATATTTCTTCCTTATATATGTTTGTAGTTTTTTTTGTAAGTGGGCGAGTTGTCTTAATATAAGGAACGAGTTTGCAGCAAAATGGGGCGAGTTATCTTTCTTTATTTTACTAGTAACTTTTTCCCGTCCGGACCAATTCCATAGCAGGATTTATTTCACTGTTACTCTTTATACTGTCGATCGTTTTCAGAAAACAAAACAAACAACTGCGATGTAACCGATTTGTAGTACTAACCCTGCACAGGCGCATTGGGTATGAATTTCGTTTCCTCCTCCCTCCTTTTCTCTACTACCCCCCCTTTTTTCAAAATTTTCATAATCATTCCTTTTTCAAAATTTTCATAATCATTCGTTTTTCTTCATTTGACAATATCAGTAGACGTCATACATCATGAATAATACGTGTATTCTGTGTCCACAGTTTTTCGACTGATACAGTACGAGAGTATTATTCATGATGTATGACGTCTACTGATATTGTCAAATGAAGAAAAAGGAATGATTATGAAATTTTTGAAAAAGGGATGATTATGAAAATTTTGAAAAAAGGGGGGGGGGTAGTAGAGAAAAGGGGGAAGGAGGAAACGAAATCCATGCCCCATGCGCCTGTGTAACTATGTATACAAATGATACACCCGTGCAATATAAATACAGATTACTTGTAGTAAATGTGAACGTTGGAAATGGGCATTACTAATTACTGCGCCCTCTATCGACATCTGTCTTACGTCTTACTGTAGCGAGTAGTGGGAGGCACAACATACTGGATTATTCGATTTAGCATGGGTTGATGGGTACTCCTCATGTAAAATGGTTAAGACATTCTGGCTGATGTTTAGTATATAAACCACTTCCTATATTTAAAAAAATGTTTATGATTTACCCAGGGTATAGAGATACATGTTTGTACCGATATAAAATATTTGTCCAATAATGTACACAAAAGATAGTTTTATACTGGAAAAGTAGTGCGTAAGATATATCCCATTTTCAAATACTTTTTGGAACTTGGAATCACGAATATCGGATCATCAGGATAAGAAATATATATAGGGTTCAATTGTCACAATACTATGCACAGGTGCGGATTCATATGGGGACGCGCTCGCCGGCTCGGAAGAAAAGGTAAGAACAAATAAAAAGATCACCTGTTGTTAATTTAGTGATAACGCTAATTTCTTTACAACTATTTACGTCCTCTAAGTCTCGAAATGTCACCGAGTTAGGGGGAATCCACCACAACCACCGTGCGCTGACTTTTGACCCACCGGGAACTTTGTATGCCCCGTCTTTTCTAATTATCACGAGCTTAGGGGGGAATTTCGCAAGACCCCCACCGTGTGCTGCTTTTTGACACTCCGGGTCCGCAAGGTGTATGCAAATATATGGTCTACAAAATGCATACATAACAAAAAAATCCTGCATCCACACCCGATGTTTAGGACTGGAAAGACTGTATGTACGATCTAATTGAAATTAGATGTTTGTTGTATTTTTTATTTTTATTTTTGGCGATATGTACGATGTACTTTATCCCCAAAGAAAAAGATACAACAAACATTCAATCTAGATTGTAAATGGAATATAAGTTATTTACAGACGTCCATTGGTGGTACATTGTGTAAGTAAATGATAGCGTAAAATCGATTAAGTGCGAAACTGACAAAGAAACAAATCAATTATTTATTCTGGGATTTATACATTGAACTAATTTGATTATTATTAAATGCTTGGTTTGGAATTGTGCGAAACTAGGCAGTTTCGGTGTAGTAATGTTGCACAACAACACGTCAACAATTTACTGCTTTTGAGGGAGAAATTATTCAGATCGTTTGTACGTTTGAGGTTGATATTATTAAGATTGTTTGAGGTTGATATTATTAAGATTGTTTGTACGTTTTAGGTTGATATTATTAAGATTGTTTGAGGTTGATATTATTAAGACTGTTTGTACGTTTGAGGGAGAAATTATAAATTAAGATTGTTTGTATGTTTGAGGTGAACCACTAAATACCCTCAATTCTTTCATAAGCACGAGCGATAATCCTTATAATTAATCCGCGTAAGTCTGATATCAAGTGCAACTAATCTTACTATCACCGGGCGATAATAGTAATAATCCACACCCAAACAAAGAAATTTGTTTATAAGGAAAAATGTCAAAATTTGACAGATAATTATATTACAAACAATATCGCCATAAATATTAGTGTGGAAATACATGCTAATCTTTTAATCTTGGTCGATATTAGTTTATTTAGCCTGTATGTTATAGATTGCCTATACGTTTGACTAATCCGTTTTAACGGTGATTCCATGCGTGTTTTATCACGAGTTTTTATTTAAATCATTTAAGATGTTTGCTTAAGTTTTAACCTTTCAATCAGTGATTATATTAAAGGGCGGTGACTAAATTTAGATGAAAAAGATTCATATTTAAAGTTATATAGAAACCAAACCTTCCGTAAACAAAGTAAAAGACACTATGAAATGTACATATGTCGATGAGGATCAATTTCACGTCATCGAATAACGATCAGACAACTTGTAGATCTATTAATACTTTAAGTTTTGAAATTAAACAACGACGTCGGATTTTCATGTAAAATTAACATTCAATTTTCTTGAATTGGAGATTACTATCGCTATTACTTTTCTGCATTATAATTAAGGTAAGTTATTACTATAGAAAAGCTTAATGTCTTTTTATGATTCAGATAAATTTCGAATAATAAAAATAAATCATAAAATTTAATACAAAGTTTTGTACATCTATGTCAAATCTCTATGTCAAAAAGTATTTTTCTAAGAAGAGTTTGAAGATACCAAAGGTGTAATCAGAATCCGTAAGTCGAAGAAGAACAGACAACACAATAGCCATACAAAAATAGACAAACAACGATCTACAAAACTTACAAATAAAACTAAAGATCGAATAGCACGAATAACATATGTTTTTTCTCTTCAAAGCTGGGTTACTTTTAAATATAAAAATTTGGATTGAATCATAACAAGTCAATGTTAAAGAGGGGGTATTAAGTCTCATATGTATACCAACAAATGTTTTCGCTTGAAGTAAAATGTTCACTAAGACTAGCTAATTACCATCATAGAATATCAAAATATATACATTTCTATAATTTCTTAAGGACTCGTTTCCTCATGTTAACATGTGACAAAAAATGTACATGTTCGAATGTTCGAAATTGATTTAAAAATAATAATTTGATGTGAAATTAGATTATGAAATTGAAGCTTTCATTAAAAACTGTGGAGTAAGTTTCAAAATAATGTGACTAGATTTGAGTTGTGGTTCATATTTTGAATATGATTTTGTTTTGTTTATGCAGGTCCTCGAATTTTCGTACCTGCATTTTAGTTCAATGTTTTCTCATAATATATAAGGAAAAACATAATTTTTGCGTGTTTATTGATATTTGTTTGAACTTCAATTACAAGGCAGCTACAAAAATTTGGCTTGATATAACCTGGATACTTGGCTACAGACAATTTTCTTTTTCAAGACATGCAAGGCTTTTTCAGAAAATCGACATCGTTGTATTGTTTAGTTGGTAGATTTCCATTGCTATCCACGAATCCAAAATATAATTTTCGTTAAAGTTATTATTTTAAGAGAAATTTGGGTTTTTATTTTTAAAATGTAGGGAAACCCTGATTAGGACACGCCTATTTCCTCCTTGTTTTCAATGTACGCGCTTTCAGTCATCGAGAACTACGTATATACAAAACATATGTCTTGATTGTATTGACTAGTAAATTTGGAAAATGGAGAAAAGAAATTTGATTCGAAAAAAAGATTTATGTTATTAGTCCCCTACCGGCGAAAAGCCGAAGGGGACTATAGTTTTAGGTTCCGTCCGTCTGTCCGTCCGTCACATTAACATTTTAAGTTGTCCGGACTTTTTTTTGACGTCCTTTGATATATTGACTTATTGACTTGATATTTGGTATGTAGCTACATCTAGATGAGTTACAGTTTAAGTTCGAATTTCGTTCCGGTCGAATGATTTTTGGTTGAGTTATGGCCCTTGAACTTGTATTTTGTGTTAAAATTTTAAGTTGTCCGGACTTGTTTTTGACGTCCTTTGATATATTGACTTGATATTTGGTATGTGGCTATATCTAGATGAGTTACAGTTTAAGTTCGAATTTCGTTCCGGTCGAATGATTTTTGGCAGAGTTATGGCCCTTGAACTTGTATTTTAAAATCTATAGTCACTGCAAGGTGCATCTTCGCTAGCCAAGGGTTACGATTCGGGTCCCCCTTCTCTCCACCCTTGGCGGATCTAGAATACATTTTGAGGATTCGCGCTTTAATATTTCATTGGTTACGGCTACCAGTACACGTATCCAATCAGAAGACGTTTTACACGGAGCACATGTTATCGACGAAATGTAAGCAAAGATGCCACTTCCCGTTTTGGTTCCAATGAAAACATCTTTCCCGTCTGCCAAAGCTTTGAAACTTTTCACTTAGTTGACAGCAAGTGCTTCCAAATTAAATTTATCACAAATAAGTTTTTCTTCACTGGGCGCTGCCATTTTTAACTCTCCAACATACGTATAACAAAACGATTCTGATTGACTGGCGATGACGACTATCTAAGGGGCGCAACTTCGATAAACCACCAGGTGGCATTGCGCGCGAATTTCAAAATGTATTCTAGATCCGCCAAGGGTGGAGAGAAGGGGGACCCGAATTGTAACCCTTGGCTAGCGAAGATGTGCAAGGTGATACTTCTAATATTTTAGGTCCTCTGATTTTTGCGGCCGGTAGGGGACAATGTATTGCTATGTGCAATACTCTCAGAATTCTTGTTTTATTAGTCATTATATACCTGGTCTTATCGACTTAGATCATTTTAATTTTTCAAATATTTATAAAACTTTCCATTTACGTACTATCATCCTTCAAATCAATTTCTAAAGATATGCAAATTTTTAATACTTTTCTACAAATCAAATATAATGGTTCTATTGTAAAATTTGAGAGAGAAAAAATGGTTGAAATATTTTAAAAGATTGAACAAGATTGTCGTTAGAAGTACATTTCTACTATGAATCACTAACGGTTTTTTTCAATATTTAAGTATCTGGTCCCAATTATATAGTCTATTGGCTTTTTTCTTTCATTTTTTTGCTTTGAATTTTTCATTTCACATTTTTCAATGAGCTGTAAAAAATTTCATAAAAAAGCACTCTATAAATAAAATTTATGCTACTAATGACTGAAGCGATAACATAAAAATAATCCAATTTAAACCCACCATGCTCATTATCATTGGAAAACAAATAGTTTTGATAAAGAAGTTTGGTTTCAATAAAATAGTGTAGATTCCGATCAAAGGTGGAATCGATTACATCGTTGATAAAATCATTAATCATCAATGGCTCACTTGATTAACCTTGTCGATGGTATTTTATATAATTAACATTCCTTTTTTCTAATTATTTGAATTTTGACCTTCATTTCATTGAATGATTTTCCGTGTTGATAGATTTGTAAAGTTTTTTTTTTTAATGTTGTTAGAATAAAAGTCGTGGATAAGTAGACTTCTTAACTTTTCCTCTCTTTTGTCGTGTAAAACGTGTCTATATTTAGACATATTACATTGTTTAGAATAAAATAGTTTGCAACGATTAAGATTTTTGATGAAATGAGAAGTACGTGTTCTAGACTAAGGTCGGGATCGAGTGACATAGTTTTGGATGTTAGAAGTACAGGACAAAATATGCATTTAACATGGTCGATCAAGAGACTGGAATCTGTGAGACAAGAGCAGTGCCGAATTTACCTAAGGCCTCAAAATTTAGAGGGCCTCCGGCCAAGTGGTACAGTGTTTTAGATAGTCATTGCACTATCATACCGCACTGTACTCTTTGAAGAACTCTTCAGTAAATGTCTTTGCACAGTTGAACTCTTTCAGAATATTGCATAATTTTAAGCACCTGTCATCACCATCGCCTTTATTCAAATTGATTAATCTCAAGTCGTGAGAGTGTGGGATTGGGACGGGCCTAGTGAAATAACCTAGGGCATCTCTTCATCTAAATCCGGCACTGGACAAGAGGAATCCGGGAGGTCAATGGCCTATGCGGGCTTTTTCAAAATTACGAGATTTCTTTCATAACATTAGTATTGAATATTACCAAATAAAATGAATGGATTTTTATTTCACTACATAATAATATACAAACCATGTAGTTAAAATAGTTTTAGAGATACGTTATTTGATATCGTGTCCTCATTATAGAAAAAAATATGTAATGTTTACGTTTACTGAATACGGCTTAAAAGCTTAAAATTCATTGACTGGAAAATTATATATATATTACTTATAGATTATGAAAATGTGTTATAGTAATTGGCGCTCCTTTTATCTTTTTCAAATTCTTAGATCAAAAGGAAATTTCAATCATATATTTTAAATTGACGAAAAATTATCACATGGTTTTTGGAAATTGGTAAACATGTTCATGTATGGATGCTTCATTTAAAAAAAACCTAATAGAATTTATAAGCGATTTATATATGTGTAAGGGGTATTGTATTTGCCGAGCTGTTTCGCCGATTTTCATATTGGATTTTGGAATTGTTCTGAAGGTGTGGTATTTATTGTTTTTCACTTTAGAACAGGCGTGAAATCATGGTCAGTTAACTAATTTATTTGTTTTCTTTGGAAATATATGTATCTCATTCTGTATACAATATAGGAACAATTGTTGACCGCCACGATATAACTGAAAGATTGTTGAAAGTGGCGTTAAAAACCATAAACCAATCCAAACAATTTAATGTTACATATTTAAGAGGATTGACAAACAATTCTCCCCATGGTTCAATTACAGATATTATTGTGGGTTTTCCTGATTTACATAGTCTATTAATAGATCGTAACATTGTATTATCATGTTACAGTAAACTGATATCAGTTATATGTCAAATTTTAATTGTTGGTGTATGATTATTTCCCATGAGAGCCCTTTTATTGGTATATGATATATGTAATATTTATACCACGGTTTTCCTAGTTAAACGGTGAAACAATCGAACGCAACTAAAATTACAGCCCAGATTGAAAGTACAATATCTCGTATCTGCGTGTATTATTTCATAGTTCTTAGCTGTTGCTTACATTCTGGTATATAAACCATAAAAAGATCAAAGGAAAATAATGCATTCATGTTGCAATCCATTTGATCTTATCAGGGGCGGATCCAGGATTTCAAGTTAGGGGGGGCGTACTTAAAAAAATTGCGTCGAGCGGAGGGAGGCGCGAAAATGTTTGGGGTATTTCGTGTGAAAATTCACGATTTTACGCCAATAAAGCAGATTACAGAATCTCCCTCCTACCCCTAACCTCCAATTCTAAAAATAAAACCGTGGTGAGCAAACTACATTGTATGTCAAATTTGTAGTTTAAGTTTCACTTCAATCCATTGAATGGATATTTAGGAGTTGCGGGTTGCAGAATCATCCTCCTACCCTCTCCACCCGGCCTTCAATGAAAAATCTAAAAACCATTGTGCACAACTACAATGTATTTCAAGTACATTATATAGTTTAAGTCAATCAATTGCGTGGTTACAGTCAGGGGAGTTGCGGATTGCAGAAATCTTACAGACAGACGGACATCAAGTGTTTGAGCAACGGGCGTAAAAACCTCATTACACTAAAAGATCAAACAACAAAAATGTATCAAAGTTCTCGAGAAATATGTTTACGGAAATCAGGTGTGAGATATGCATAAACCATTTTGTCGAGATTATTTTCACACTTTCATGTGCAGTTGTAGATATTAATTTATTACAAATAAATTGTAGTCAGAATTTTTTGTTAAAAATGTGTAAAAAAAATTGTACAGACATCCATTGGTAGATATAAATAATATAAACGTACCCGGACAAAGGATTTGTTCACACTTTCTTGTGCAGATACCTCGGGCAGATGCAGAGATTGTTACAAATAAATTGCCGCTAATTTTTTTTTTTTTTATTAATATGTTACTTTTGTATTTGAATGTACAATATACCAACGCGTATTTTTACTGATCTTTACTTGAAAAGTAAAAGGCAACATTTTCGGGTATTTGTATACAAATCAAACTTATATTTTTTTTTCATATGAAATTACAGAATTTCGAATTCAAGAACTATTTGAACCATTATTTAAAGAGAAGTGACCATTTTCTTGGGACACTCAAGTTTCTACACACTGTCTCAGTTTTATCATCTGATTCTCTCGTTATAGGTTTTCGTTGTATGTTTTATAAATTTATGAGATCAATTGTTAAATTAATTATTCGAAGTATTGATTGAATTTACTTTTTAGTTTACCTTTGACTTTTCTCGTCTCGTCGAGGAATAAGAAATGTATCCAATCTTGCTTGTTTTCTTGGCCTAGAATTTTCGTCCATTTTATAATTTCTAAATAGCACGTGTACATGTAGTTGTAAAATTGACTGCAAAAATAATGTTTAATTAGCGTGAGAAAATAGTTGATGTCTGGTACCTCGGAACCAATCACAGGGGCGGATCCAGGATTTCAAGTTAGGGGGGGGCGCACTTAAAAAATTGCGTCGAGTGGAGGGAGGCGCGAAATTCTTTTGGATATTTCGTGTGAAAAATCACAATTTTACGCCAAAAAATCATATTTTTTCCAATTGCGGAGGGAGGTGCGAAAATTTTTGGGGTATTTCGTGTGAAAAATCACGATTTTACGCCAAAAAATCATATTTTTTCCAATTTTAGGGGGGGGGGGGGGGCGCGCGTCGGGTGCGCCCCCCCCTGGATCCGCCCCTGCTTATCATATACATTTTGTATATTAGAATCTATAAGATAGAATTATATGACATTAATGCATTAATGCAAACCGGAGGCGCAATCTCATCCCCCGGGGAAAAAACTGGCATTATTTCATCCCCTTCTGTTGTACGAGGGAAATGAGATCGAGCTATTTTTTTCCCGGTGACATCCCCCTGAGAATTACTGTAAAAAATTAAATCAAGCTCATTTTTCAGAGAGAAATGAACATGGGAAAAATGTCAATTCGACGCCAGATTCTTTTATGTTGTAATCATTAATGGATTAAGCGTTTCATCTGTAATTTGTCGAGTAATTTTCTACTCGAGTGTTGCTTTCAAACAACAACAAGCATATCGCATCAATTATGAATATTCAAAGTGTTATATGTATAGGCCTAATTACAATTTTACAATTAAGCTAAGTGACAAAATATTAACTATATTAGTTTCAATGAATCGATGGTCTCGAGACAATATAAATTCATGAAGATCTTTGAATATTGACGGGAATGCTCGTTGTTTGAAAGTGAGCAGTTTTACAAGATTTTAAAATCCGGTGTTATTTTGTCATTTTACCCCATTCTCATTTTCCACCGTACAACGTGGTGCTGGGTAGGGTTTTGTCAGTGAGATCATATCAACATTTTCTGGAGGAAAACGTGAAAAATAAATGAAAAACCGACATACTTAGAAACAGATATGGAGCTTCTGCAAGATTTTTTACGTTCAAGGATCGTGACATTCTCCCTACGCGCGAGGCACACATTTACGTCAACGGCGAGTTCTATTCGGAGGGGTTTCCCCCAGAAGCAGAGAAACTAGGTTAGCTCCTTTTTCTATACCTCGGGTTTTTCCGAAGAATATGGACTTATTAGAAAAAGATAACATTTGATATATCTTTTTAACATAGAATTGAATAGACTGAATTAATTACAATATAATCATCAAGTGTCGTTTTCAGATGATTACCATATGCAAATTATTAGATTTGTATCACTCGACCGGAAGTTGCCGTCTTTCGTTCACTTTTACGACTATGAATGGGTTGTCGTAATATTTATATATATGCAACATCATGTTTCTGTTAAATAACCTAATCTGTTATTTGACACGCATACACATTCAGTTTTATTAAAATACGAAGAGCTTATTAGCATTTATATTGAGGCCATTTCACTGAGCTATTCAGTATATTGTACTACGTGCAATATTTACCATATCTGCATTACAAGAGGCTGTGTTGCATTGATAAAAGTAACACAATTATTATACAATGCGTCATAATTTGTAATGTTAGGTGCTCATAAGAGCTAAAAAGACGTGAAATAAAATATTGGATGAATGACGGGAAATTTAAATTATAGACGTGATGATTATAGTATTATTAGGTGATGTTTTTCATATTGGCCTAGTTATAGGTCCGAGGCCTGCTGTATTGGCCTGAGGCGCAGCCGAACGCCAATACAGCAGACCGAGGACCTATAACTAGGCCAATATGAAAAACATCACGTAATGATACCTTTATTAATTAACCAGTCCAATATCTCTCGGGATTTTTTCTTGCAATTGGCGAAATGTCTAGAGGATTCCGATCTAGTTGTTATTGGACTGACTGGAATTGGGCCAATACGGAAAATATCGTATTGGACTGGTTTTTGCCGTATTGGTCCAATGAAAGTTTCTATATTGTATTGACAGATTTGATCATATAAAGGCTAATAAATCAAAGTTAATTAATAATATTTAATATTATGGAGCACACATTGCCCAAAGATCCACAATCGAATTTGATAACGGACCGAGCTGCTATTTTCAATATGGCCTGGAAGCAGCATGATATCTCCTATCGGCGAAAAGCATGTCCTACTCGAAGAGAACAAAGGCATAAATGTTTTCAAGCGACAAAGTCAGCTAAGTTGAAGTCAATGTTGGATTTTGTCTTTGTAAATTTTGGGCGATCGGTGTCGTGCGAATCAAATCTCGTTGACGCTCATTATTCCGCCGCAGATTCAAACCAAAGTTATTACATACAATATATGGACAATATCTCAGTTGAGATCAAAAACCATAATTTTTCGGCAAGTCTTCTAAGAGTTTTGCCCTTTGAAGATGAAAAAAGTGTAAGGATAGTTTTGTTAGCTCAGTTCACTAGTAGATTCAAACTCAAATTTCGACACAAACTAGTTATGGACAATATTCGATAAAAAGCAAAAAGTGGAAAGTGTGAACTTATTATCATTAACATACTAGAAAATAGTTCCCTAACAGATTGAATCCAATTTTGTGTACCTCTCTAATATTTTGATAAAGATGCTCTTGTCAACGATAAAACCGTTTATAGATTGGCATATTATAGAATATCAAAAAGGCCAACCGCTATGGTAATCTGGAACACATTTGGTTCCTGTTGTTGGAACGGTTTACCCTCTGAAATATTTATTGAAAGTGACGTTAAACACCATAAACCAAACCAACCAAACTTGGAAGCCATCTTTGAAACTTCTGATTGAAAGCAAAATAATTGTTAAAAGACAAGTTGAAACAATTTTAGCAGAAAAAAAAGAAACAGCTACGCTTGTTTGAATTCATGCATTGCACAAAATGTGAAATGTATATAGACCCTACTTAATACCTTCTCTTAAATTTCACAAAATTTTAAAATCCGATACACCTTTTAAAACCATTGAATTTTAAATGTGATTTATTTGAGACTTACGTTTATTTGACAGGTGTGAATATATAATCGATTGTATCTTATATGCTAGCGTTCCGATTAAAGATTTTAAATGAGCACTCAAATTGATGGTGGAATGACTGATAGATTCAACCTTTAAACTGTATCTTGTAAACTATTTACTAAATACGTAAACACATAGAAAATAACACGGAACACGTTAAAATAATGCATTTCCAATCTTTGAATTGACGACTTTTACTGAAGGTGCGTTCCGTTGAAGTCTTTGTGTTTCGCTGAAGTTCCATTTCCAATTGTTTTACTGAAGGTGCCTTCCGTTGAAATCTTTGTGTTTCTCTGAAGTTCATTTTTTGTCAAATAGTTTGTTCTTCAAAGGTTTAACAATGGGAATACTTATGAAACCTGGAGTGGCTGGGTCCGAATTTTCTCTGTAAGATGAAACTAGTAGTAAAATTGATGCATACCTATATACAAATGTAGCGATGTCCGAGTTGTTGAATGCTAACTTTTACTAAAAGTGCACGTGTTCCTCTGAAATCTTTATATATCTGAAGTTCCTTAATCAAATGTTTTGTTCTGTGAAGGTTTAATATAACCGGAATCGGACTATTTATAAAATTGATGTTCTTGGATTAGCGATGTCCGTGTTGTCTAGAACTGATGTCCGAATTGTCTAGAATGTCATCTCTGTAAGGTGAGGAAACATAATTTGGATGTCACAGCTTAATTAATACCAATGAAAAAAAAAAAAATTCCAGTATAAATCTAAAAATGTCATAATGTTTTAAACTTATCAATGACCTAGCGAGTATTCCTTTCTGACCAGCAATACAAAGTGAGAGGTTATTGGACTAAAGAACAAGAGTCGAGTAGTTGCTTTAAATACTTCATTTAAACTACATATTAATGTTTATGCGAGTACCGTAACAAAAAATGTGCACTTATGAATAATATTATCATTGACCCAATAAAATATTTGGAGCAAATCGATGTGATAGGACGCTTGTAAAATAACGAATGAAAATAGCAAGCTATAACCGTAACATTGTCTAGAAGTGCAGAGTGTCTTTGTAAGTTAAAGTTATCGAACGCTTCGTGTTTGTTTTTCAATTTATACAGGACAGAATTATACATGGTTTTCTATTGGATAAACGAATATAGACTTTCAAAGGTAACACATTGTAGATCTCCTTTCGGATTCGTAGAAAATTATGTTTTCTTATTTGTAAATCTAATGGATATGTTGTGGATTGTTGACATGTATGTTTGATTACATGTACATGTATACCGGTATATAGGTAAGAAATGTTAACATGTCTAGAATAATATATCAGAAAATTTACTATAGCTATGTACACTATATATATAGTTTGATTTTTTTTTTTTATAGTTTGTGCTTTAAGAACTGAATTTATGAAACGTCTTAGACTTATTCTTATATAACCGCCACGATATAACTGAAATATTCTTGAAAGTGACGTTAAGAACCATAAACCTAAGCCAAACCTTATTCTTATGTATAATAGAGTGCCTTGAGACAAGAAAACTGAAAAAGGGTTTATGATACTGAAATATTTTTTCTCTTTCTGTTTATATTATTAATTATTTTTTTAAGGCTCTGAACCCGACAAGAAACATTGTATTTATATATTATTTTTTATATATATATGTATAATTGCCTCCAATAACAATAATCAATGTATGCAATTTGTTTGCCCCTATTGTGGGCCCATTGATTGGAATACTAAATATTCTTATTCTTATAAGGAAGTAAGGAAACTATAAATAAAGTTCTCCACCAGGAAGATATATATGTAATGATAAGACCGACTACGGTTTTATGTTTCTTTCTATCCAATGTCTAGCTGCGGAACCGTAGCCCTTTATGGTCTTATTACTAATTTTTTTTTCTTGGCAGACCATATTACTAATTTTTTTTTCTTGGCAGTTCTGCCAAGAAAAAAAAAATTAGTAATAAGACCATAAAGGGCTACGGTTCCGCAGCTATCCAATGTCCAACCCGTATATTTGGTGTTGTGCTATTTTTTTTTTTTTAATATACAACAAATGTACATCGCTCTATCTTTAAGTTAATGAGAAGATACACAATAATATTTCATTCCTCACGAATGCTCGGGGTAAATCTTGTATTTCCTGCACTATGTCAATAAATCAAGTGTTCAAAGGACAGTGTCAGCGGGAGGGGGTTTCGGAGTGGATCGGACAGTGGGATGGGGGAATTTCAGGAGAGAATCAGAGAGGTGAGGGCAAGTTTTAGGGCTGTAACGAAAAGTGGGGGTACGTTTTCAAATTTGTCGAGCAATAAAAAAAGGTAATTTGGTTTCAAAATATACCCTTCTACCCCTTGTTTATTTAGACAATTTTGTTTTTCTTCTATGCCATAAATTCAGCCTTTTCTTCAATTTTTTTCAATAAACATGGAGGAGGGGGTGTGGCTCCTACGGCCCTGGTGCTAATATAAGATACATCGCGAAATAACTTTTACATGTTATATTGCTTTATTCTACAGACATGTGTAATATATTAACTGTATATTTGGGAAATTTCAAAAAATCAGTGTTATAAGTTTGGTTTGTTTGGTTGAAACTCCATCTAAGTTGATAAACTTATCATATTAAGTATGTTTAGTTGTTACTTCGTCTAGACTAGTTTACGTGTCCTCCTCATTGCCTGTTTTTGTAGACCAATTTGGTCCTGATATGATTTAGATATATAATACAATTGTATATCTATATTTCTTCCAAGTTTTCAATTTTCATGTCTTGACGGTTATTGAACCAAGATTTTTAAAAGGTCTTAATTGTGTATTACATACAAAATATTGTTCTTTATCGGTATTAAAGTTTGCTTTAATTTAACAAAGTTTACTTTAGTGAAGTGTCATAATCTCAATATTATTGAGTAAATTAGAAAGTATATTTGTTCAAGAAATCACTAAGCTAACAGTACAAATTTAGATTTTAGACCCGTTCTTCTAATCGATTAGAATTTGGACCAACAAACGTTGTGTGTAGAACGGTTCGATTGAGGCTTTGGTAGGTGGTATCATAATATTATTGGGACGAAAGAACTGTAAATATTGGACAGGTCTATAGATTGATATTTATAAATTATTCAAGTTTTATTTACAGTTCATCGTTTACAACATTTTTCCGATTGATAATATCAGATTATTGTGGTTAATCTAGGTACAGAGTAATTCCATGTAAAAATGTTAAAAATGTCAACCATGTATTTGATCTTCAACGCGATCGATGAGTGCATGAACTGATGACAAGGGAAATACCATTTAACACTCAGGGAATCTATGGGGTTTTTTTTTATTTAAAAAAATATGACCTGAAATTTCAGATGCAGATTTTTTTTTTCTTGTATGAAGAAATCTGATTTTTGTTTTGCGTGAAAAAAAATCTGGCTCGTCGAAAATAATCTGATTCAGAGTTTTTGACATATAAATTAATGATACATTCTGGAAAAAAAATTCGCGCTTTGCGCGACAAAAAAAAAAAATAGTGTGTTGTCCGAAATTTTTTTTCTGAACGAATGAACGAAACAAAAAACCATAACCCCCCTACCTTCAAGTTAAATGGTCGGTCCCTTATATCATGTCGACAATTTCATGGTATACATTCCGATACGGAATAAATCCTATTCAGTGACATTTATTTATATTCTATATATAGGACATTGATGTCAAAATGATATTTAAATAATACGACAATTATATTTTTATAACTTGTCTTCCCATCAAAGTTAAGTGTTCACAAACTATAAAATAAAATAAGAACCTCTTTGGCGGTATACGGCCATTTTTATTTTTAATGAAATTGTGATGACAGGTTAGGGCAGCCTTTAGGTCTAATTGTTATTATCACAACTCAAATTTCTCTAATTTATATGCTAAAAGTTCACAAAGTTACTAATTTGAAATTACATAACGCCAGACAATACAATACAGATAGTCTGTTTCTATTTTAGTGAACAATTCCTGCGTTGTACATTGTAAAGCACCAATTAGACCACGATTGATGGCCGACAATTTAGAATAGCTTCTATAGTTACACGTTAACCACGGTAAGAGTTATTTTGAGTTTTTATTTGATTGGAAACAATTATTTATAGTTTTAATATAATGTGCAAATAATTATCACGGTAAATTTGAACTTTAGGAAATTAGTTATTTGTGTTCACATTTGCATCCGTAGATATGTATCATTTTCCTATGTGATAACATGACAAGATGACATCAATAGCCGCGGGATGTGAATTTATTTAAAATGTTTTTTGTTTTGATCTTAATAGACATCGATTGTGCAACACAAAAAAATATTGCATGCTACAAGTGCTTAGTATATTTTTTTTTTTGTTTTGTTTTTTTTTATTATTAATTACAACATTATTTCTGTCATATCTGAAAACAGAGTTTTAAAATAAAAATTGTGGAGAAATCTGACTAAAGATATTAATGATTGTTTGGTTGATTGGTGGTACTTAACACCTCTTTCAACAATATTTCAGTTATTGTGGCGGTCAGTTTTATTGGTGGAGGAAACTGGAGGACCCGGAGAAAATCACTGATCTGTCCCAAGTCACTGCCAGACTTTATCACATAATGTTGTACACCTCGCCCTGATCGAGATTCGAACTCACAACATTAGTTGTGATAGACACTGATTGCATGGGTATGAACTAATTTACGAATTTAATCATCTTGTAGTTTTACATCGTCGACAACCCATGGCTGATCACGCTTCAATACTCTCCACTAGTTGCGTCACGTCTGGTACTCCCCACAATCGGCAAACCTCGGGTGAGTCCGCTTCTCTCCCTCAATACCTCGGCTGTAATACGGTATTTGATATGCGTCTACGCTTCACATTTCATCGCCGGAAGACCGTATCACTTCAATCAAACATTGCGCACCGCGAATAAGTACTAAAATGGCGACAATAGATGAGTTTGCTTTGAAAAATATTGGTCTTTGATGAAGGTACGGAATCAGCCGACATAGCGACGAATGAAAATATATTATTATTGGACGAATATTCGAAAGTGAAATTATTTTAATACCTCCTTCATTGAAGATTTCCGAAAGTAATTCCAATGGGAGCTATCGTAATACGGACGAGGTATGATGAAAGTACGGAATCAGCCGAAGTTGCGACGAGTGGTACTCCCCAGTCATCACGTCACGTTATGGGCACGTCACGTGATAAATAGAGAATATTAGAGCGTCATCAGCGTGTTGGTTTATGGGTATAAATAGACAATATACGTAGTGCATTTTTGTCCAAAGAACCGAAGACAGACACATAAATAATCAAAATTTGAACTTGAGGGATATAAATGATTAATCGGAAATGAGAAAAAATATCAATTTCCAAATAATTAATAACTATTACAAAAATCTAAAACCCGACATTTTATTTTATTATTAAAGAAATACGAACTAATATCAAAATAAAGTAAGAAGATCTGAAACAGAATTAGAATAGGGCTGTCTTTTGTCATCTTTTACGTCTGATGCCCGTTTCATATTTTCATGTGCGTCATCAAAAACTGTAACATTTCATTGATCAACGTACACAGAGGTCAAATATTAAGAGGATCCCTCAAAACATGAACTTGTTTATTTATTTTATAATAAATTTTAGACACCTATAGACGATATCTTAAATGTACATAATCCTGATTTACTTAAAGTTGTAAAACAAATTTATCTTGAAAAACTTGAACTGAACAACCTTTATTTTCCTCCAATACCGAATTAGCGTATCTATAATTTTAGTGTTAGGGTTATTTATGTTCATCGCCACCTTCAGTATGTATTTTGTCAGTTATATTGTGAATGACGAATTGAGTAAGTGAGTGATTGTTGTTTAACACCAACTCTGCAATTTTCCAGCTATATCATGGCAAGAACAAGTTAATTTTCAATGAGATGATGATAGACATGTCGCCCCACTCGGAAACATTATCCTGATTCCGAGCCAATACGTCTTTGCTCTTACTCCTTAATGCTGTGTGCTTAGCGGAGAAGCAACAAATACCAATTTTATAGTCTTTGGTTTGACTCGATCGGGGCTGGAGCCCATGATCTATACTGCACTCGAGGCGAGCGTGCTAACCATTACACCACCGATGCGGTTAGTCAATGATATCGTTTTCAAATACAAAAATACAAAGCAATTCCGGTACGAAACTTTGCATCGATTCTGGTTATCCTGTATGTTTAGGCCCTTCGGTGTTCTTGCTGCTAAAAACTTTAAAATTATTTGGCTTTCAAATATTTTGACTTTGAACGTATCTTATCAGTGGTCGTGTACTCTCAATTAGATATCTACGTTTTTCAATAAGGCACGTCCCCCATTGAAATAAGTGAGAAAATGTCCATTTTTGGGTTATTTCTATAGACTATGCTTTTACTTCACCGACACAAGTGTCGTGGTCGTGATCGTATGGTAGTTGGATTAAACAATTAACCACCTATGAAATCAGTGTCTTTCGACACTAAAGTGGTGAGATAAAATCCCTTGCATGGCAATATGTACTTGATACAACATTATGTGATAAAGTGTGTCAGTGGTTTTCTCTGGTTTCCTCTACCAATAAAGCTGACCGCCACGATATAACTGAAATATTGTTGAAAGTGGCGTTAAACACCATAACCCCTCCCAATTAATTCATGATACCTCCATGTAAATGTAGGTTCTATCATTACATATATTGCAGGAAGATCTATGATTATCAGGAATATCTATAGATCAAAGTTTTATTACAATAATATTTTAGATTCTTGTTTTATTGAAGAAGTGTACATCTATTGCTTCAAGGTGTTGGTTCTCTTTGAACTATACACAATAGTTAGGTAATCTAAGGTGTATAAATTTAAGATCCTGCATCGATATTGAAACAAGATAATTATCAAATCAGATAATTTTACATTTTGTGGTTCGAGGTTAAATGGAAAACAAAGAAACATGCTAAAATATGTGTTACAAGATCTGACAAGAGGTAGTGATTTACGGGTAGTGCTACGCAGTTATCTTTGATTATCTATAAAAATGTACAAGATGGTCAAAGATATATGTTTTGCCAAGACGAGTTTACAAGTTCCATAACGCTTAAATAGTCACGACGAATGACGCATTACTTTCCGTTCAGATTTATGAATGCACTACGTTCGATTTTCACGATGACTATATACCGATATATTCTGTTTGCCGTAGTCACAATCCCATTCTCCTTCTCCTTTTCATGACTTATAACCAGAATTTGAATAAGAGTAGCACGGCTAGTGCCACTACTGGAGCAGGAGATGTTCATACTTCCGGAGCACCTGAGTTTTTGCCCCTTGTTTTGATTGGATTTCGTGTTGCTCGATCTTGAATTTTCTGTGTAATGTTTTGTAGATCGTTGTTTGTCCAGTTTTCCTGTTTCTTTTGTTCATTGTTGTCTGTTCTTCGATTTACCGTGGTGGCTTCTGATTACACCTGTGGTGTTTTCAAACTTTTTTTGACAATCATCCGAACTCTCTGATATGTCCCAGGGATACTATAATACATTTAAAATAACTATAACTTCAAAACTAATTATTGATGTTAAATGATCACCCATTGATATCAATTACATGACAAATAGCATACAAAGAATGATAAATTTCCACTCCTTTGAGAAAAAAATGACACTCTGCCTTGGGACAAGAAAAAACATGTCCTACCCTTATTCATGAAGAAATTCGTTGGATGTGAGTTCAAATGTCATAATTAATATTAATAATGTAAAAAAAATGATTAAATGGAAACTGTCAATTTCAATCAAGAAACATTAATTTCCATTTTGACAGTTTAGACATCAAAGAAACTGAAAATTACGTTTACTGTTTACGGTAAGCAGCGGATCAATTAATGCTGGTTGTGGGATTTTTTTTTCATGTAATGCCATAAATCTGAATTATGTTATGCATTACAACCAAGAAAGAAATTATTACTCAAATTAATAGAAAATACCACTTAATTTATGTTTATTCTTAATAATAGTAAAAAAAATAATCATCTAAATAATTACTCAAATTAATTGAAAATGCCACTTAATTTCTATTTATTATTATTATTGATAATAATAATAAAAATAATCATATCATAATGGGTTAATCTTAATCATTATATCAGAGGATATGGTAGGTTTAGGTTTATGGTGTTTAACGCTACTTTCAACAATATTTCAGTTATATCGTGGTGGTTAGTTTTATTGGTGGAGGAAACCAGAGTACCCGGAGAAAACCACCGACCTGTCGCAAGTCACTGACAAACTTTATCACATAATGTTGTATCGAGGACACCTTGACTTAGTGGGATTAAAAACTCGCAACGTTAGTGGTGATAGGTGCTGATTGCATAGGTAGTTATAAATCCAACTACCATACGATCACTTATATCAGAGGGCATGGATATATTCTGTTGTTGTATTTCATAAAAATATAAGACAAACTTTTTTAAACAGCATACAATCCCAATATACATGTATACCATGACTTTGCAGATAACAAAATAAAATATATTTTAAATCCGACTACCACCCACCAAGTGAAGTCTTTAGGCTCCATTATTAAACAGTCTTTAGAACTGAGGACAGGAGGCTTGTGACTTCATGCATACGTTTATATGTATATGTTTTTTAATTTTAATATTATGTTTGATATTATTGCATTGCATAGTATCTAATATTTAAATAACGGTTGAGGTCATCGCCTCTCTCCGCACGTTAAAGAACCCAGTGTAACAGCTCATTATGAGCATTATGCTCGTGATGAGTGGTCCATAAGAGACCTGTTGCACTGGCAAAATTATCCGTCCCTACCCATCACTTTTCCTTGTTTCGAGTCCCGTGGCGTTTAAATTTTTAAATGTTCTCGTCCTGAATATAGCTGAAAAATTGCTCGCTGGACGTTAAATCAAATCAACCAATCAATCAATCAATCAATCAATCAATCAATCAATCAATCAATCAATCAATCAATCAATCAATCAATCAATCAATCAATCAATCAATCAATCAATCAATCAATCAATCTTTTTTTAAACTAATATTATACATGGGACAACTTCTGTGTTACGGATATTAAGTATATTATGGATAATGTTCAAGATTATAGCGTACTTGATAATAACGCTGTTCTTCCGGTTTGGCATTTTACCAACACTGAAAAACACTTGCATGACAGTATCATTTCACTAAGAGGGTGTTTGGACCCTTCAAACTAGATTCACCTGCCACTTTTTATCACGCCACGAGAGTAAGCGATTATGTATTTGTGTGTTAGAGGTGTCGATTTTGCTTATTTCGACGATTTTAATATTGGATTTCTGAATTTTTTCCGACAGTATGATATTGTTTTCATTTTATTGCTTGTTTGATTGATGTACTGTGTCTGTTGACCCTTATAATGATGTAACTTACTATGTATTGGATGGGTGGGGGATTGTCATTGTATCTGAGGGTGGAGTATATTGATGTTACATCTTGTAGAACAACATTTTATCAGAAGTAGTGACTTTATTTAGTGTTTACTGGTATCATTTTATTACACACCGAGTAGCCTTGTCTCCGTAATCTGTAAAGAAGTGCCAATAAAAGTTACTATATTATATATCCGGGGCGCCTTCATTTGTTTGTGATTGTATAAAAGAATTAAGACGATTGTTCTTATAATTTGGAATATTAAACAATAAGCATATTTACTTTCAGAATTGGACTTTCAAGTCAATGTAGGTTTTTATTCAAAGTTCTCTCCTATTGGGAATTTATACATATATAAGATTTTTACTATTCAGCTGATTTTTTTTTACGGTGTATGAACATTTTTAGCGGCCGCATTATTCTAAAAGTGTCCCTTTAATTACTATATCGTTCTCTCCTATTGAGAATGTATACATATAATATAATCTATAAGATTTTTACTATTCAGCTGATTTTTTTTACGGTGTATGAACATTTTTAGCGGCCGCATTATTCTAAAAGTGTCCCTTTAATTACTATATCGTTCTCTTCTATTGAGAATGTATATACAGTATATGAGTTGTATACTTTTCAACCGTCTATTACCGTGTATGGAAATTTTAGCGGAAGCAAAATTCTAAGAGTGCCCCTGTCGTGACTATATGGCACATTTTGACGCCAGTATTACGTAGATGTACGTATATTCCCTTCCTTAACAACGTCAATTAAAGTTAGTTTGTTTAACCATTATAGATTGTGAAACTCTTCACTATATGTCCAAGGGTTGTTAAATACATACTTTATTCGTGTATTTATGACTTTCAAACTTGTACAACGGTGAAATCCGACATAAATATTTCATTCATAGATACAAATTTTACTTATGCGATGAATTCTATAAGGATTCCAATTTTAAGTGTTTTAGGAGTTTAAAGGTTCGGCGACACTTGGACTATAAACGATGACTTGGACCATCTATCACAATCTCAAGCCATTTTGTTGACATATTTATGTCTTTTCGAATCAATTTTATAGTAGAGTGACTTGTGTAACAGGGATTTTAATGTACATAAAAGATGTAATAGGTTGTTTTTTTATCTATGGATTAAAAACATCTGTTTTTCTGTTTCGGGTATATAAACTATTACTTTTAAATTACTACCAGAGTTTAATGACGTGTTCTTTTTTTTTTTTTTTGGCTTTTCCAAAGGGGTGGATTTATTTTTATAACTTGCAATCAAAGTTAGATTTGTTTAGTACCTGGAGATGTCTATGGAAGATAATTTCCCAAGTGTATATCCATGCCAAAGAAATACGAAAAAAAAAAAAAAATTACCCCCCCCCCCCCCCCAAAAGAAAACAAGAAAACAAAAACAAACACAAGATCCTGGTAATGCTAAATGAAGTTTGCAATAAAAAAAAAATCGTAATTGCCTTTTCGTGATTGTGTATTGTTATTTGACAGACTAATCTCCCTGAATACACAATTTTCCTCAGTTGCAGCTTATTGTAATGTTGAAAGGATTAATAGTTCCATTTTGTATCGTGACATCCTTTTAATTTAATAAAACAAAATAGCTATCTATTTTTAATCCTATTTTTCGCTGATTTTAGTATTTCCATTAATTGTTTGGATACGTTTTTTGTTTCAACAGACACAAAAAAAAAATCGATTGTAATTTGTATGACTAATATTTTTTTTTCTATTCAAAAGAATTAAGTTCAATCAATGATGGAAAAAAATCCCTTGATTTAAAAAAAAAATGTCAAAAATTTTAATGAAAGAACTTGAAAAAAGCCTGAATCAGGTCGTTGTAATTACGCTAATAACAATTAAATACTGTTAATTAACTACAAAATTTCGTGTCTACGATAAGAGCCCCAATAAAACTGTATACATACATGTTTACTCCGTTACATATATTTACAAATTTTAACACGTAATAAACTTTAAGATCTGCAAACAATGGTTGAAAGGAAATACATACGCCCTCCAGATTAATTTAAACATTTGCAATAATTCCTCAAATATATTTAGTCAATCATAGCGGTTCCTTTTACAAACACAGTCGAGATAGGATCACTCAAACTGTTATTATCGATCTTTGTGATCAACTGATTGATAAGTCGGTTCTAACATTGCCTTGGGGTATTCAGTTAAATCTTCATGCATTTCGTTTAATGGTGCATGTTATGTATATGGGAAGTGCAGTTTAGTTTTGAAAAATAATTTACTCAGAATAGACGGAGTTGAAATTATAATTTGCATATAGTGATTGATTTTATTTACTTGGCATTTTGTTTCTAAAATATTCTGTGGATATGCAGGTAAGAATGTTTTGTTTTCTTTTGCTTTATGGAAATTTTTATAATGAGAATTATTTCGTCCTTGAATATATATAATACTCCTTGTGGGTTTCAGATCTATTTCAATTATCGTGGTTCCTTGAACATCAACATTTAATAATTAAATAAATGAATAATAAAATGCAGTATATAAAACGATGATAAATATATTTTATATTATACGATTCAAAAATATCCATATATAAATTACACATGTTCTGTTATTGTAGTTTTGTTCAATAAGTTTAACAAATTCTTATTTTAGACGAAGTCAAACATGATTGTTTATTCTTTTTAAAGAATAATTAAGTTTTGTTTAATAAGTTACAAAATTTGGTGTGAATTTTAATAAATTTTTATTTTAGACAAAGTTAAACATGATTTTATAGTTCTTTTTAAATAATATTATTATTTACACATGCTTCACCAACTGTCTGTCTTTTGAAATCTTTATTGATACGCTTCACATTGATATCACAAGACGTTTTTGTATCTGTGCAGTGAATCGAGTACGCCCAAATAATCACCGAAATAGGAACTTGTATACTTTAAAAATTGCAAAGAAGACAAGATATACGACATGTGCATATTCTTATCTCAAAATTGTTTAAAATTACATATCATGTTTGTTTTTGATTGATTTAACATCTCTGTACAAGATCTATAGAAATATGTTAAATACATTTATTATAATTTAAAAGAGAAGTGCAAAATTTCAATTATGATGTCGACTATAGTTCAAAGAAACTATTTAAAATTGAAAACACATTTATTACATAATTTTCATTAAAAAAACAATTTAATGAATAGTTTAAATAGACAACTTTTAAATGCTTCTAACCAGTAATTTTCTTTGTTTTGTTGAATTAATAAAATCTTTGAAAAAAAAGTAATTTTCTTTGTTTTATCCCAAATGAGGCTAAACAAGAATGCAGTAATTGTTCCTTTTTTGCAAAGGGAAGAAAATATAAATGTGATGTTTTAGCAGCAATTAAATGTATTTAGATGTTGTATGAAATATGTGCTTTTATGACAATGTCTTAGGAATTAAATTAAATATTCTTGTCCCATTTCACATTATGTGAGACAAATTACATCGATTTTCTAAGAGCATAAAGTCTAACGTAATGCAAGAATAATAGACCTCCAGACACACGAGACATATTTACTAAAGTACAACACTTTGAGGGGTGAAAGACCAAACAAACTCTATTGTTTTCTAATAGTTCACGCTTATTTTACTAAAACACAACACTTTGAGGGGAAATAAGACCAAACAAACGTCATTGTTTTCTAATAGTTCACGCGTATCTGTCAATAATTTGTCTTCAAACACCTTCAACAATGGCAGAATTAAGCTTAGTATTATCTTGTCTAATATATCATCTGCGTGTCAAGTTAAATGATAATCCATTGGAATAAAAACAGTGCAAAATATTATTGTTTAAACTTGTTAAACCTAAATTACCGTTGACACCCGAGTACAATTCACAGGAAGTGAAGGATATCTCGGGTTTTATCGATTGTTTTGTTAAGTTACTATATCTTAAGTTGTTATATCAGCTACAATTTGATCTATCTGATAAATTACATATCGGGTCATCTTTCGGGTAAATAACAATAGAAGGTTACAGAAAAATCCTTCGTCATTATTTAGATTGAATATATTATCAAATGTAGAATTGGGTCTATTGTCATTTTGTAAGTAGGTGAGATACAATTTCTTATTATCTGCCCAAATTATTGCTTTGTCCAAAGGTGATATAATTATCACAAAACCTGCGAACCGTCACAAAAACCTACCACAATCTCCAGTCTAGTGTCAATTAAGCTTTGTTTACCAAAGTAAATATTTTGTATGTACAATGTATATGTTTGGACAGGTTAATCAAATCAGTAATGAGATTTTGGCTATGAATATCCCATCAGCATCTGCGTCAAATAGTGTAAATGTTGTAAAGTGATTCGCCACATAGTTGTGTTTGATTTTTAATGGTTTAAAACATTCTTAACACGGGAATAGAACGGTCAGATGAACTATCAAGGTAACAATTTATTTAAAGTTTTCATCATTTGTTTCAACATTTCAAAATTAATTTCTATTAAATAGTTTCATTTATCAGTCAAATCTGTATTAAGAGGTCACATTTGGGACAAAGAAATAGTGCATGGTCTTATAAGACAGGTGATCATTATACAGTCAAACCTGTATTAAAAGATCACATTTGGGGCAAAGATTAAGAAAAAGTAGTCTTTTTTTATACAGGTGACCTCTTAAAAGAGGTTCCATTCATATGCATTTTTTTATGACAGTACAAAAAAAGGGTGACCTTTTAATACAGGTGATTGCTTAATAGAGGTAACCACATGGACAGGTGTGACTGTATGAGTAATATACGCACAGAACGTACACATATATATTTTTTCACCATCTTTTGTAAACAGCAATTTCCCAAAAATGTATATGCAAAAATGTACTCATAAAACTGCTGTGACTTGGTTTTCTGCGGTTTCCTCCACCAATAAAACTGACCGCCACTATATAACTGAATATTATTGACAGTGGCCTTAAACACTAAAACCCTAACCCATAAAACTGCTACGGAATGAGATCATAGAATAAGTCATTCCTGAACACCATCCTTAAAGGTACATGTAGTACAATACTGGTACAATCTAATGTACAGAAGTGCAAACTTATTTTCGGTTAAATATGATTTTGCCACCACGAGGTTCTTTTCAAAGAATAAAAGACCAATTAGGTCTTTCCAAATTACATTTTGGTAAACCGCATTTATGTTTTTGACAGATTATTTCGTAACTTTATAAGCAAATAAGCTTAAAAATTTTAACGATTGACCAAACCTTAATCTAAATGTTATGAAATTTATTTTTATTAAAAACAATCGTTTTAGAAGTTTCAATCAGATTAAAGTGTGGGTTAAATTCAAGAGCGATTTTCCTTTATAAAGATTAGGATCGGTTATATTGATGTCAGTTCATAGTCTTAAGATTTAATACTGTTAGGGAACAGCTCGCTTGGATTTAAGGAAGGGGGTTTAAGAAATAAATAATAATCAGGGCTTAATTGTGAAAAATATAATATATAACAATATGATAACATTGTTTCAATTGTTTTTGTTGTGTTCTATGAAAATATAATAACATTGTTTCAATTGTGTTTTGTTGTGTTCTCCCAGTTTTCCATATTGAACTTTCAAGAGCAATACATTCATGGCCCAATCAGTTGGGAAAAACGAATTGACAGTATTCCATACGCATTCCAAACTCTCCAATGTAGACATAAGATGGTTTTTTTTCTTATCATTTTGACCAATATCTTAGCTTGATCTTTGCTAGAGCTATTTTTAAAACCCTCTTAAGCAATTATTGAACAAAAATTAAATAAAAAAAAATTATTGGAGACAAGACAATACGACTACACATTTGAAATTTGATTTCTTATAGGCAATAATTAATGTTTCATTTTAAATTTTATTAATAATAAATAAATAAATAATTACGTCTTTGGTTGATAATATCTTTTAATAATTCACAAATTCGTTACTTGATTAAAAAAAAAAAAAAAATCGAAATTTTTTAACAATTGTGTGGTACACTGTATACACTTGGTCTAGACAATGAACTCTTGCACATATTGCAATTTTCTTTGTAAGATTATGTATTAACTGCTTATAAGTGGAAAGTTTTAAATTAAAATAAAATAAGGTTATACCCAATGAAATTCAAAAGAAGCAGATTATTACAGTAATAAATATATGTCATAGTTTATGCCAAATTTGACGTTAACCCCACAGGCAAAAATCAGCTTGTTTTCCCTTTTAATATATCGACTAAGCGAATTTTAACTTCTATCTCAGCTGGTAGTCAAAGAGTTGCAATGCACATTCAAACTGTTATGAGAATATAACTGTTGTTTCTAAGAGTGATGCAACTTTCGGATGAGATATTTAATGAAATTTGGATCTATGTGCATTACACTATTCTATATAATTTGTTTCATATCATATACAAAGGTAGGTTAAATATATACACACACAAAATGAGAAAACGATTATTGAATGGCGATAAACTACAAACCATAGTAATAAGTATTTGTAACACCCATTTCTTTTGCAGTAGTAAAATATGCAAATTGGTTGATCTAGCACATGGATGGCATTATTAGAATTATAACTATATACACTTGCGTTATGGTGCAAAACAATTTCAATTTTGATATCAATGAATAAGGTCTTGTTGGTATCATAATTATGATGAGAGGGATAAATGGGTGCGGATTTAGAACCATTGTGGGGGTGCATCCCCTCATAAAATTTTCAAAGCATATGTTATGCATTATACAATGTGCTTAATAATGACTGTAATTTTCAAACCGTCTGAGCTTCCGGAGGGACTGTATCTCCTGACTTCCGTTCTACCATGCTCCTGCTTGTGAACTATAGGAAATCCCCAGAATTCTCGCTCATATTGCACGCCCCCTAATGCGAAAATCTAGAACCTCAATTGATAAAACAGCACTTTCAATAAAATGGAATATTTTGATTGTGTTTAACGCTTCAAGGTTTAAATTAATTATTAATTATAACAAACCTCCGTTTTCAGTCTAAATTTTATTGTCTAGTATACAAATGATATTCGTTTTCTGCTAGACAAGATAATATATCATAAATATTATATGAGAACTGAAATTTCAGTAATGTTTCAACGGGGAGCCGTTTCAACAAGTCTTTATCATCAATGTGAACACTTTATGCATATTTCTGCAATAAAATTTGATACAATAATGCAGTTTTGAATTGACACGAGTATTATATAATTTAAAGTGGTATACTGCTGGATGATTTCATGTCAGTTTAAACTAATATACCAGACAATATCATTTTATTCATGAGATTTTATCAAAAATATATACATTGTACATGTATATTCTTGAGCGAAATATACTCGTAAGCAAAAAAGTCAAAACTATTTTTACCACAAATATGGAGGACTCCCAAAATATTTCAAAGAATAGAGAGTGATATGACTTTCTTTGAAAAATAAAACCTTATGGTGTTGATTACATTATTTAAAAATACAATTATTATATTAATCTGTTTTGTCGCTGATATGCTCACGGGTATGAAATTTTTTAGTAGGATAATATTAACATTTTATATTTACTCTATTTTTTGAATATGTTAAATCTTCGACAATCTCAGTATTTTTTTAATTGCAGAATTTCTACAATAGCCCAATAATAAAACATTTTGTATACAAACTCATAAAATATGAAAACGGCAGAAATATTGTGCGTACAGTAATCACTCATTGAAATATCAGTCAGTAGATTACATAATAATATATTGAATTATATGGTAATGATACTACAAGCCCCCATCAGTATAAAGACCCCTCCCCCTTTTCGGCAATTTTATCCTGAATGGAATATCATTGTATTGTAGGTGGTCGGCAATATACGACTTTGAAGTGTTGGATTAATTTAACATTTCTGTGGCGATTGTACTTTAATTTTTGAGGTTTTGTTGGAATCCAAACGTTTAAATATTGCTTAGTTAAAGTTATGTTCAATTGACCTTATTTCTCAATGTTTACTAATCTAAATTTAATCATATGTAATAGCCATTCTGGTTGTATTTTTACAATCTTAAGCGCACAAACCTATTTCATTTTAAATTTAAACAAACTAAAGGAAATGTTGTTACTCAATAAATCCCATTGTTAGTTACTTGCTCAATGTTCAACTTGTTCCTAAAATTAAAATATCACAGGATAAACATGTATTGTAATATATATCAATAGATTCTGGAGATCTTAGATTTAAAAAAAAAATGCCGATAAAAGTACTACGAGGGGTTTAATAGGCCTAACATCTGTATATATCGGAGTAATTTAGTCTCAGAACGATATTTTCACAGGTGTCAAACTTTTATATTTCTCAATTAGAATACAAATGTACATATTTGGTAATGTGGTGACTGTTTTGGTTTCTGTAAGGGGAGAAGGTATTATGTAGATGTAGTTTTGTAACTAACTCTATTTAGATACTGTCACACATTATAATGTATTATTCGAATAACTGAATCTTCAGATAAGAGAGAACGTATAATTTAATATGGACTCTATAGAGAAAATCCATTGTTTCGTTATCAGGATACTTGACATAAAATGAAGTGCAATCATGATTTTAACACAAGACACTGATACAAGTTTTCGTCATTAGAATTTGTGACATCTAAAATACTTATATGTAAAAGTGAAAACTGTATGTTTATTACAAGAAGAGTTTGAAGATACCAAAGGGGCAATCAGAATCCGTATACCGACAACACAATGGCCAAAAGAAAAAGTACAAAAGGACAAACAATGATCGACAAAACATACATATAAAACTAAAGATCGAGTAACACGAACCCCACTAAAAACCGGGGGTGAACTCAGGTGCTCCGGAAGGGTAAGCAGTTCCTGCTCCACTAGTAGCACCCGTCGTGTTAATCTAGTTACAAACCCGGTAATAAGTCATGCATGAGGAAAGGACCGGGAAGTGTTTACGACAAGTGGAACATATCCGTCGTCATTTGTGACACAGATATTCCATAACGGTCAACCAAGTCATGGTAGCGACCGTAAAATTGTCGAAGTGATGACTTCAACTTTACCAAAAGGAACCCTTGGTTCGGTAGCTTCCTTGTTAGCAGCAACCCTCTATCAAGGAAATCCTGTCTAAAATTAAAATGAAGTTCAATAGTGAAAGACACAAATTCATGGCACTGCATACAATTCTTCATAATCAAAATACGTGACCACTAAAATACTTATTTTGTAAAAGTATTACAAATACATTCTAAAAATAAAATGAAGTTCTATAGTAAAAGACAGAAATTCAAGACACTGCATATATAAATAAGTACATATAAAGATGTGCTATGTTACGTTAACAAATATAGTCTCATGCAATAATATATTCATGTAAACAGCTGTTGTTTGTTATCATATTTATACAAGTTTGTATTCTAACACTCTAACAAAACATTTTACATTACGAAATACAAAAACATGTAAAAGGAAACAGTCTATACAAACTGAAAAGCTATTCAAATTATTTGAAAGTCGATTCTGTAAACCTGCTGTGCTATTCATACGAAAAAATCACACGCGTTTAATCCCATGGCAAGTCCATGTAGTTAACTTTAACATTATGCATAATCATACTGCATTATTTGCTAATGTTTATTTTTGAAATTTGTATAAGATATGTTGTGTAAACAAAGTTGTTCATTTCAAGTGCAACAGCCATTATTTATTATTAAGAAGTTGTTTTGTACCGTCTTCCCAGCGAAATTGAATGTTGTCGTTCTCACGCGAACGCATGCAAGGTAATTGCAGCTGTTGGATCAGATTTGGATTTGTATAATGTTAATTTAAACGTTTTACATGCATTTGGGGGTGTACATACTGAATTTATAAGAAGATACGGGATCACATTTCAGTAATATCATGTTCGGATGGTTCTACAACGAATGAAGCTTGAGAGGGAATTCGGTTGCATCGCTATGTTAGCACAGTTGAAAGAATATAACGAATGAAGCTTGAGAGGGGTTCGTTTGCATGGTTATGTTAACACGTATGAAAGAAATTATATTTAAGTATTTTTGCTTGTATTTTACAGATGGAGGCGACAGAAGCTTGCACTGAAATTCCTGTATGGTTGGGAGGAACACAAAGATGGGTAACAGGTCTGACGAAGCGCACAACTTGTGATGACATAATTTACGCTTTGTTGTACAATGACGGAAAACATGAAGATGAAAGAACTGATAAATATACCATCTATGAAAGATGGAGGGATGTAGAACGACCATTGCAAGGACGAACAAAAATTTTGAAAATATGGAGGGCTTGGGGTGATGAACAGAGGAATATTCAACTGACTATGCGCCATGTAGATGAATTTGATGAGTATGGCGAATTTCTTCACGCTAGACGGCGTCATCGACGATCGCGACATAAAACGCGAGATGGACACAGTTATAATTCAAGGGACCGTAGTCATAAACACAAATCTTCGGAAAGATTGAAGTCAATCGACGATTTAGCTAAAACAGTTATTAAGCAAGAGCGTAAACTCTACGACATTGGGTGTAGGTTAGACGGAATGGATAAAGAAATTGAACATTATGAAACTAACATGCACGTAACTCGAATGGAAACTAACGGTACGGATTATGTTCAAGATGCATATTTGAAAGGGGGTCTGGAGGATAGTATGGATGAATTTCTACGGAAAGTGGATCCCGAAAATTTAGAAATGTACATACAATTTTGTGAACGAGTTATTCGGTTAGAAACAAAAATAAAGAATGAAAATTCTAAAATTGACGACCTTTCAATGCAGATTTGTGAAGAATCGTTTAATAAAGCATTTTGTGGAGACGAAAATGTTTATGACAATGAGTTTTGTAATACTGAACTCGAGACAGAATTATCGAACTTACAAGCAGAACTAAATAGAATTGTATCTGCAAATATGATGCAAAAGTATGAGGCAGCAGAAATTGCACGTGAAATTGACATATGTGATCAGATATTATCAGATAAACAAAAAACAATTCAGAATCTTCAAAAGGAATTGGAGTTTTTAGAAAAGTGTGAGAAAGAAAGCAAAGTATTGTATACGCTTCCTGACAAGAATAGAACGTGTTCGAATTCAGATTATTATGCTGATTATGTTAATATCGACACCATCTTGTCTTCAGATCATCAGAACTCCGCTTCCGCTTCCGGTGAAACAAATCAACCAATCGAAGCTCATAAAAAGAGTTTCAGTGACAATGATGACACATTTTCAGTGGACACAGATAACACATCGAACGATTCTCAATTTGGGTATAGTAAAGAAAGTACTCCAAAGAATGGACACCGACGAAACAATTGCTTATTTATTCCCCATGGGAAAATGTTTGATGACAGCTTAATAAGTGAACGGATTAAATCTGAAATATATGCATACAAATCCAAGTCAGGTTGCCGTTTGAAAAATGACGGATTTGTTAGTGCTAGCATGAATAACAATTCTAGGTCAGATTGCTGTGCCAAAGTAGTTGACGACGATTCAAATTCGGACACGGGACTCAGTTCCATGCATAGTGATGATGCAACGTCCTATAATTTTTTGGAGACATTAGTATAGTACATATTAATTATTAGTATATAAGATGGAATGCTACACTTGTTAACGTTGCTGGAATACTCTTGTTTTTCATTGAGACATTTTTAAATGCATGTCTCAATATTAATTCTGTTGGAAACTTGGTAATCTCTTTTTTCATTGGTTGATTTTTGTGAAATAAATAATGTAAAACGATTCACTGTATAAAAAAAATTTCTCCAAATAACTAAAAATATAATTTTCTTTTAATTAAACATTAACGGTAGGTCGAAAAAAAAACTTGTTTGACGAATTACTATAAAAATGCTAACGGTACAGAAAAAAGGTAGTTAACTTTGACGGTTATGTTCTATTTCGCCAAGCTTAAACGAACATAAATTATTTACTAATTAAAACTCAAAACATATATTAGGAATGAGCTCTCCTATGAGAGTAGCACAATGATACTTCGTGCAAATACATGTGCTTCCGTACCAATAATAAATATATTTACTGACGCACCAACCCTTACCAATGCACTAAAGCTCTCCATTTTATGGTTTACTCTTGACTAAATTGGTTATATTTAACATCATTTGTTTTCTTCAGAAATCAACTTTGTTTAAAACTATCAGTTTTGGAGTTTTGCCGCATGGCTATTGTATATTTTATAGAGCTATGAACTCCCAACAAACAATTCGAGTTTTTGGGCTGCATGTATTTAAGATCGAAAATATAATACATGTTTTTTTGTATATACATTGTATACAAATTAAGAGATCATATTACAGGTGTATCCGATTATAGCAAGTTTTAATACCCACCTCGTTGTCCAAATTTACTTCAATTGACATGTGAGGTGATATTTCAGTAAACATTACGAAGAACACAAGAGTTATCTATCTTTGTATCAGACTCGTGCATGTTCAATGCTTATTTAGTTCAACAGATTTTGTTTTAAATCGAAGCTTTCAATAAAATTGAACATTTTGCTTTTTTGTTATTTTACAAGAAATTAGCAAAGAAATTAATATGATTTGTATCTAATGAATTTATATATTTTGTTGAAATACTCATTAAATTTACCAGCAACGAAGACAATGAGGGGAGATAATCTTCATTATGTTTGCACCAAATGTGTTCGTTTTGTTTCAAAATGTTTTATTGTATTATTGTATACAAAATTATGTGAATATCTTATTTTTCTATCTATTATTCTGTTCTATGTTTCTTCTTTTTCTTCTTCTCTATAAACTTTTGTTAATTCTTCTTTAGATATTGTAAAGTTGTTGATATTTTTAAATGGATAAAAAATAAAATATTTGAAAATCGTGTTTTGCTTAATATGTGCTTCAAATAAATGTTAAAGGAGAATACCGAAGGGACAATCAAAAATGGACAATCCAGAGAATCTGGCAACATAGTGTAAACAGAACGAAGAAAAACAAAAACACAACACAATATGAATTGGATACCACTATATACACAAACAAACACAAATAACATATATAAGACATTACCCCTCCTTAAGACAACTGGAACCGAACATGGTTGCTATGCGCATCGTTTCCATACTGAACACACTCAAATTAGGTTGACTTCGGCTTTTGAAGTACATTGCATGGACACTTTGTTTCTGTTATATTTTGGAGTTTTCGGTGAGTGATTGTTGTTTAACGTCAAATGAACAATTTTCAAGGTAAATCAGTGTGAAAACCTGTTACATTTCGACGAGATCAAGATGATGTACGGTTTGTTCTAGACCAACGCGCTTCGTTCGATTTTTATAGTGCTATCTCACTGAAACAACAGTCCGCGGGTTGACATGTCGGTCTATTCGGACAGATTAACATTGATTCCACGCCCACCAGTATTTGATCGTACTACTTACTGCTGCATGCTTAGCAAAGCAGCAGCAACTACCAATTTTATAGTCTTTGGTTTGACCCGATTGGGGCTCGAATCCTTGATCCGATGCGAGCACGCTAAAAATTACACTACAGATGTGTTTTATGCAGTTAGCATTTCATTGATGTGTTACTGTGTGATCATGACCATGAAGGAATTCGGTTGAAAAAAAATAACATGATATATATTCTCCCAATGGCAATGAAACCCAATTCACAACATCGCGGATCAGGATGGTGAAACCAAATAAACATAATTATGCAATATCTTTGTTACCTATACTAATCAGGGGTGGATCCAGGATTTCAAGTTAAGGGGGGCGCACTTAAAAAAATTGCGCCGAGCGGAGGGAGGCGCGAAATTTTTTGAGGTATTTCGTGTGAAAAATCACGATTTTACGCCAAAAAATACTATTTTTTTCCACTTGCGGAGGGAGGCGCGAAAATTTTTGGGGTATTTCGTGTGAAAAATCACGATTTTACGCCAAAAAATCATATCTTTTCCAATTTTAGGGGGGGGGGGGGCGCGCCGGGTGCGCCCCCCCCTGGATCCGCCCCTGCTAATGTAAAGTTAAGTTAAATACAGATATTGTAGAAAGGGTCAATATTTTCAAATGGTCATCACAATATACTTTGGGTCACATATGCCCTTTTCAGCTCCAGTGTTATATGTAGGCTTACTTGTGCATTAACTTATTTATGAGAGCCGTCGTGGTTGTGATCGTATAGTTTGATTTATAACTACTTGTGCAATCAGTGCCTATCACCACTAACGTGAGTTCGAATCCCGCTCAGGCGAAGTGTATTCGATACAACATTATGTGATAAAGTTTGTAAGTGACTTTCGGCATGTCGGTGGGTTTTCCCAGTACTCCGCCATGATATAGCAGAAATATTGTTGAAAGTGGCGTTAAACACCATAACCCCTATTAATATTACCGATAAGGTAAATAATTGTCAAGTCGTCACATGTGTCAATTTCAACTCCAGTGTTATATGTGTGCAAGCAATTCATATCATGCCTTTTCAATAATGAAACCGATCTTCAAAAGTTTTTATACGAAACAATGTTCTGTTTACAGCAAGCAAGTTGGCAACGAGAAATCTGCACATTTTGTTTGTACTAGTATAGAACATCACGAGTTTTAACTGAGTGGTTCGTAAGCGAGCTAAAAAATGTCGGAAACGCACCGTTTTTAAATGGAAGAAAAAGTACACATGTTTTTTGATAGGACGAACATTTTTAGTTCTGTTCAGGTTTCTGACAGGGTGTAATATCTTGGACAGAGAAACATTATCAGGAAGAACTAGAATAAAGACTGTTCCTGTCCCTTTATATGCAGTGATTTAATGAGTGATTGTTGTTGAAGGCCAACTCGGCAATTTTTCAGCTATATTATGGCGAGAACAAGTTAATTTTCAATGAAATGATAATGAGGTTCGCTTTGTACTAGACCAACACGCTCAGTTGAATTTTTAGCGCTAGATCACTGAACCAACAGTCCACGAATACACATGTCGCGCCACTCGGACAAATTATCCGGATTCCGAGCCAACCAGTCTTTGCTGTTTCTCCTTAATGTTGCGTAGAGAAGCAATAAATACCAATTTATAGTCTTTGGTTTTGACCCGATCGGGGTTCGAATCCACGATCTAGCGCACTCGAGGCGAGTTCGCTAACCATTACATCGCCGATTCGGTTCCCTTTAGAGGGAATCTGATTCTAAACCAAGAAAGAAGGATCCGTTAAAAGGATAACAAAAGTCGTATTTCTGAGAAAAATAAAACGTATGCAAGATTTAAAAACGGGAAAAAACATGTATTTAACTTTATTCTGCCAGAGGCAAATGCTTGCAAAAACGACATTTATAAGAAAGGAATCTAAGATCAACTTCCTGTGCAGATTTAACGGGGGAATAATTAAGGACAGCAATCATTAACCCTAAATATCACCGTAAAATACCAACTTGTTTCGTTTAGGTCGTTCTAAACAGAGTTTCATCACTATTCACGAAATATATTTGTTATGTCGAAAGTCAGACCCACCATGAATATATACTGTTCTAACTATTTCAGACCTATAACATTTAATAATACAGTAACAGAAACCAATTTTTTTAACTTCAACCATGAAATCAGCTAATTGATGAACAGAGACATGGACATGATTAATCTCCTGTCCACAACACCAATCATAGAAGATTGCCTACTTTGCAGCGTAGACAATCCTTGTGGATTCTCTAACAATACAATATACAATAGAAAATACAATACAAACCTTTTATTTGTCAATTATGACGTCTTTGCAGTCAATAAAAACATATTAATTTTCATACAATTATTACATTAATTAATTAATACAACATATCTGATATAACAGAAGAGCTTGAAGATAACAAAGTGGTAATCAAAATCTATAAATCTTGCACACGATAAGCCCAACATATCTGGAAACCATGCCTGTTTTGCCAAGCTGGCACAATAAGAATGATCTTGCAGTCTTCTTTTCTGATCTTTGGAAGAACCTGAAGTATAAACCTGAATGGAGGGAAAGCATAGACGAACACTCGGACTCAAAACACATAGCGACTACTGAGATGAACATGCTAGTATAGGATAGTGTAGGATAATTGTGCGGTAGGTGATGTTAGTAAACTTGATCAGTTGTAACTTGAGGCTGCTAGAATCGTCTTCCAATATTTGCTAGTTCCATTTTGATTTATAAACAGTTAAGCTGCGAATCATTGGCAGAAAGAAGAAAAAGGAGAAAATTACAAATGTCTTATAATATTGCAAATAATACCACACCCAGGTATCTTTGTGACGTAATTCCACCAACAATTCAAAGTGCAACCGTTTATCCATTGCATAATGAAAGTGATATAATAATACCAATTTGCAGACTATCGATTCAGGGGCGGATCCAGAGACTCTGCTCAGTTATGGAGCAATATTTTCAATAATTGATGGAACCAACTGTAGTCCCAAAGCGGTTCTGGCGTGTAGGTCGATAAACCTTGTTTTCATTTTATTTAGCGTACAGTAGAGAAAAGGTACAGTTATTGACTTCCTAAAGTAGTCTTCCGGACTCCTGCTTAACATTATCTCTCATTATTTGTCTCCCGCATATTCTAGGTTTTTTAACTTCTATGTCTAGCGGTTCAAATATTGTAGCACTCCTCTCAAAACATTGGTGGTTGAATTGTTCAACATTTGCTTTGCAGTCTAGTGAGCTCTGAAGCCCCCAAAGCCCCCATTGAATCCGCCACTGCGATTACTTATCACTCATTTATACCTTCAACTATTTGTCAATGGTATAGCTTAATCCATCACTTCGAAATATGGATTATATTGCAAAATTTAAACTGAAAGGATATTGGCCAAGTTCTTGAACATTACGAAATTGGACCTCGATAACTTAATATTACGATGCCCCCCGCAAACATTTTTATATTTGGGGGGGGGGGGGGGGGGGGGGGGGTATATAGGAATCGGCCTGTCCGTCTGTCTGGACCAACTTCCACATCTTTTGTCAGATTTCCGCCAAACTTTGTGGAACTTAAGATCATGTTGTATGAACTTTGCAGTATAAAGGATTTTACTGTCCATTGAGTTGTACCCCTGTTATGCCTCTTTGGACTTAGAAATTTTGAGACAATTCAGTATGCACTTTGACGTCGCAAATTCTCCTACATGATTAATCAGAAGTTCATGAAACTTTGTACATTGTAAGATCCTAATATGAAGATGTGCACATTAGTAGGATATCCCGTTCCATTGAGTTGTACCCCTGTTATGCTTCTTTTGACTTAGAAATTTTGAGACAATTCAGTATGTACTTTGTCATCGCAAATTCTCCTACATGATTAATCAGATGTTCATGACACTTTGTACATTGCAAGATCCTAATATGAAGATGTGCACATTAGTAGGATATCCTGGTCCATCAAGTTTTCCCAGAATTATGAGTCTAAAAGTTGTATTCCAAATATGTTTTGACTCAATTAAGATGATGGGGATGCGGGGGGTATTAGTCCCGCGTAGCGCACAGTTAAGTTATTCCATTTATGTATCAGTGCGGGACTCCTGCGTCCAGCAGTACCTCTAGTATTAACCCAGCTTCGATGTTTTGCTACCTTTTTGCAAGTTTACAATCAATGTGCCGCTCGGCTTTCGTTTCACTCAAGATATGCTTAGTTTGGGTCAGTGGGTTCGGAGGAAAGGACTTCAATGTGATAAGTCATGAATGAGGTAAGGAGCGGGAAGTATTTATGACAAGTGGAACATATCCGATTTATCACCAGTTTTGTAACGACGGGTGTCACTAGTGGAGCAGGAACTGCTACCCTTCTGGAGCACATGAGTTCACCTCCGCTTTTTAGTAGGGTTCGTGTTACTCGATCTTTAGTTTTATGTGTATGTTTTGTAGATCGTTGTTTGCCCTTTTGTACTTTTTCTTTTGGCCATTGTTTTGTTTGTTCTTCTTCGATATACGGATTCTGATTATCCCTTTGGTATCTTCAAACTCTTCTTAATGCGCTCCCGAAGGGAGCGTTAATGGTAGAAGTATGAACATACTAATGCACTTCAAAATGCCAACCGGAATAAAATTAAAAGACAAATCACGTGACCTAAACTATGGCTGCCAACCGGAAATAAATGAAAAGACAAATCACGTGACCTAAACTATCTCCAATATAAACAATATAAAAACTAGAGTTTTAGGTAGTGTTATTTTTAAGCTTGATATTTTGTAAACAGGAAGAAAAATTACTGTTCTTCGCGAGCGTTTCAGGTTGCACCTGCCTCATATTATTAGAAATTGATTTTAATATATTTTCAGGAATTCTATTTGTAATATCATAAAATAAATTTTATTTATCTCCAGAGGGGAGGGTTCTGGGCGGCAAAAAGGTAGGGGGGTCATGAAAAAATTTGAAATTGATAGAGGGGGGTCACTGCTTTTCTGGTTGATCAAGCAAGGGGGGTCATGATTTTTTTAAGCATACACTATCAGGGTTTGAAGCTAAGGAAATATTTTAGGGGCCAAGTGGGCCCCCACCAAATTAATTTTGGTAGCCCACACAATTTGTTAGGGGCCCATCAGGAACGCCTAGCTCGCCTGCCACCTCGCTTGCAAGGTGCCCTACGGCACAAGGGGTCCGCTGAAGGCCCCCGGAAGCCCTGGAATAAATGGTGTAAAATCCTGCATTCTGGCCATTTCCTGGCAGCAAAAGTGGCCATTCAGAAACTATAATTTAATACAGAAGATAACAAATTTCCAAAACATTTTCCTCAAAATAAAATTATTTTACATGCACCAATACACTATGACTTCAGAAATTTATAGTTGAAGTCAAATTTCGGGGCGATTTAGAGCTTGACATATGGTGGGCATGTTGGTAGTTTGTACATCCTGTAGTAAATGAATTTTCATTTTTTTTGTTCTTTGCAATATGTATGTTGTGATATGTATCGACTTTAAATAAAACTGTATTTATTTATTTTATTTATTTATTAACAAATCATGCCGGTTTCACTTTCAGTATCAACTAACCATGGACGGATTTGTTTCCATTCCTTTAAAAATTGTCTAGAGCGTTTGGACTTTTCGTAATCTATAAAATATTGTGTTCTCTGTTCATTTTGCCTTTTAAGAGGCCCAGAGTTCCCCAAAAAGAACTGACCTAAATCGTCTTGGCAAAACATTTCGCTAACCGGATATTTTGAACGAAAATGTAAAATTAAAAATCAAAGTCGGAAAAGTGTACTATAAAATTCCGTAATATGACTCAACAGAAAACGGCATGGTTTGTGCAATATAAAGACACCAGAGAAATCATCGTTGTTAAAAGAATCATTTGTTACCTAAATCCCTCTACAACAACAACTAAATTCTTTATTTAAATCCTTAAATGATGCAAAATTAATGCAAAAATTGACATCCTTATACGGAGGTGTTAAATAGAACAACCGTAGATCTCCTTAACTGGAGATAAGATTCGCATACATCAAAATAAGCTGGTTTCCGGGCTACTATACTTCGTTACTCAGCTCATAGAGCGAAGCATAATATAAGCGAATATCAGTTTAATATCAAAACAAAAAATCCGGGCTTAAAATCGATCGATGGAAATATCAATATTTTTCGGATTTCGATCTTGGTGAATAGGAATTATTACATATAGATTTACACTATTTTATTTTTTCTAATTTTCACTCGCCAAGTGGACGACTGAGATGAGATTTTTAAGGGCCCACACTGAAATTTACTCGCAAATGGCGAGTGGGCGACCGCTAATTTCAAACCCTGCACTATAGATAAAATCTATTTGCATGTAAAATGAAAATAAATATCTTCTTGTCAAACATTTTGCCAAATATCAAACTGTCACTATATATAAATAAATATATATGTATAGAGTACATAGGAACGAGGCTTTCTGATTCACTACGTTACAGTTCCAGAGTTAATCCAGAGAGACAGATCAATGCATGAACATATGATATGCAGTGTTCTCTCAAGGCCCATATAGCACCATGGTACCATGGTGCTATTTTGTGAAATTTTATAATAGAATGTATTAGGGCAATGGTGCTTTAATTTTCAGAAAACCAGTGCTATCTTAATTTCCATGATACTATTTGAAAATCCTTGGGAGAACACTGATATGTTTTAGATATTCTTGACAAAAAATGTTTTGATAGTACATGTATATTCTTTTCAAAGGAAACACCAAGATAGGCTTCCTTTCAACATCTCAAGCATGAAAAAAAAACATGGTTTTAAAGGTAACTACAGTGTATCTCTCTAACAGAAAACAGTGTGTCAAAATCGGCAATATAACGAGCGAATGGGAAGACATATATAAAGGTGTACCTCAAGGTTCTATTTTAGGCCCTGTACTTTTTAATATATTTATAAATGATATATTTTATTTTATACAAGAAAGTTCCCTCTATAATTATGCAGATGATAACACTTTGTCATATGAAGGCCACAATCTGGATCAATTAATCACAGTACTTGAAAGAGACAGCCTAACTTTAATAGACTGGTTTACTGAAAACCAAATGAAAGCAAATCCAGACAAATTTCAAGCGATAGCAATTGGAAAAAAATCTAAAAATGAAAATATCTCTTTTAATCTTAATGGTAATATAATAAAATGCGAAGATGAGGTAAAACTTTTGGGAGTCACAATAGATTTTGAACTAAATTTTAATACTCATATAGCAAATATCTGTAAAAAAGCCTCAAGACAACTGAACATTTTAAAAAGAATTGGTAAATACTTAACAAAACTTGGTAGACTTACAATATACTACTCTTATATTTTCTCGAACTTTAATTATTGCCCTGTAACATGGCACTTTTGCAGTGAACAAAATACAAATAAAATGGAAAAAATACAATTTAGAGCTCTGAAATTTATCTATGATGATACTGACAGCACATATGAAGAACTTTTAACAAAATCCAAATTACCCACTTTAAAAATCAGGCGAATTAGAACTATAGCCATTGAAACATTCAAAATTGTCAATAAAACCAGTCCTTTGTACTTACATGATTTAATTACAATTAAACAAAGTAAATATTCTTTCAGATACCAAAATACTGCTAGTATACCATCGACCAGAACAACTAGGTATGGTATTAAAACTTTTAAATATTTTGCTGCCAAAACATGGAATGAGCTACCAAACCACTTTAGACTGGAAAATTCTTTTAAACAATTCAAAAACTTGATTAATTCATGGAATGGTAGCTCATGCCACTGTAATGCTTGTAGATAGCTTTAAAGCATAATTTTATTTATTTATTTGTTTTGCTTATCTGTGATGCTTTTGAAATCTGTGCTTTGTCTTTAATTATAGTTACTTTTTAGGCTGCTTATTTTAATTTATTTACTTAGTGCTTGAAATTTTAAATTAATTAGTTTAAATTATTTTTTAATATAGATGTTTTAATTTTTGCTAGTATTTTTATGTACCTTGTATGTATGCATGTATGTTGTTTTTGTTATATGTATAGTCGATTTTAAAAGCTCTGTAGAGCTTGTGTTTTATGTATGTTGTGATATGTATCGACTCTAAATAAAACTTTATTTATCTAATTGCTAAAAACAAATCTGAAACACTTTAATAACATTCAAATTTCAATCCAGAGGAATACAAAAACTGACTAGGTAGTAGGTACAATGCAGTAATACATTCATATGTATAATACTGCATTTACATAAATTAAATAGTTCTAACTAGATTATGAAACTTGTTAAAATTAAATGTATCACAAAATAAAATATGCTACCCAACAAAAATATAAATAAAACAAATGAGAACAGTTTTGTATTGTATGCTTAAAATAAATTTTAATAAAATTTAAATTTAAATAAAAGCAATCATCTGAGTATTTAATGAGGAGTTTTAAGCAAATAAAAAACTAACAATAAAAAATAATTGATGGAATTGAAGGAAAATGGGACTTATAAATAATAAAGATATAAACAAAAATGTAAGTTAAAAATATCAATTGACAAATGTTTTGTGGTAACAAAAAGAAAATAAACATGTATTCACACTCTCAATAAAAGTACCAATGTACATGTACATGTACTTTGGTGTTGGAATCATCTCTGAAATAAACCCATAAAGGGAAATTTGGCTTTAAAATACATTATTTTTTGATAATTTTTGCACTATGAATACTTTCTCAATTGTTTTGTTGTATTCTAAAGTATTTTTTAATTTGCAAATTTCTGTTATCATAATACTGTTGATTTGAGATTAATTGTGAAACTGATGATTAAAATAATATTTCAATATATTAAAAAAACTATTGTTATAGTACATTGTATTTATGGCAAAAATTCTTGATGCAGCTTCTTTAAATAGTGGGCTCTTGGCTTGTTGAAGACTGAAGACAAAAAATTACAACAAAGTGACTTAATGGTATCCTTTTCATTAGATGTGGTTGTGGTTGCCTTCATGCACACAGACAGACCTTTAGTTCCATTTCCTATGAGCTACTATCCTTGTTAAAAGGAATTTATAGCAACATATGAAATTAAAAGCCTTTCAACAATAATCAGGAAAGGGGGGTCAAAAGATTTGAAGTAGTTGAAAGTGGGGGTTAATTTTTTTAACACAAGTTAAAAAGGGGGGGGGGTCAGTTATGTTTGCTCATTCCAAGTTTACATTTTGCCGGCCCCCCCTGGAGATAAAAGATGACCGGTCCCTTAAAATTTGATTTTTGATATTAGAAAATGATTTTAGTGACTTATATGTACATTGTTGACTATACTCTTTATGTGATAATATGGTATGTAGACGTACCATTTATTTTCCATCATGTAAACGTTTAAACAGACAAATAGATTAGGCAAATAGAAACTTGTTAACGTTGACCAAGTGCAAAGTTCAACTGCTTAATTTGGATTCATCACTCCAGACAAAAAGTAGCAAGAATGTCCAGCTTCACAGAGGTTTGTTTGTTTTTAAGAAATTGTCCGACTGATAATTTAAATGCCATTGACATACTGTTTAAATGAACTAATCTTTTTGCAAGACTGAGTAAGACTTAGTGTCAAAATCTAGGACGTCTGTCATCCAATTTCGACATGATTTATCATATAACTTCTACCATTGGCATCATATTCTCAATCAATCAATCGATGTTATTTCCAATAAAAACTATATCTCAAAATTACGAACACTGTACAGAATGATAGTCTAACATGAGCATTTTTTTTCCATATTTTTTTTGCAGTGATAAATTTGTTTATTCAAGTGTCACATTATGCCTGCCATAAAATATCCAAGTCATATCATACCATTAATTCAATCAATCCTATACATTGATTTTGTATTGTATGTATCATCATCTCATACGTTCATTTTTGTGAACTTCAGATACGTCAAGCATTTTTATGTCCTAGACTAGTCCGAGATTCCTCTGTCGTCCGACGACATTATATATTATTGCTAGAGCCGTCGAACGTCAGAGCGTAATATATACGGAAAACAGCTGATTTGCCTCACCAGCTCTGGGTCGGCACATTTCTACGTTTCGTGGCTATCGGATTTTATTAACTATCAGAAACCCTCATATAAATCGCTTCACCAATCATTTTTCTATTCATTCATAACCATCTTACCCTCAGAAAGTGGTGTTACACTCCATTACAGCACGATTTTGCCTTAGATCCTATTATTCCACCATTTGACTTCCATTTTCGAATCTACACACGTGATCTCGCGATACTAACTGAATGATGACAGCAACGCATTGCATGATGGGAGCTAATTAATGCAGCGTGCCAAATTATTTGGAGCATTATTTGCATACGTAAACAACATTCAAATCACGTGGAAGACGATACATTTAAGCGTATTCTGTAGGACAAACAGTCCATCTACAGATGAAAAATGGAAGACAAATGTCGAAATCATAGGATCTAAGACAAAATCGTGTTGTAATGGAGTGTAACACCACTTTCTGAGGGTAAGATGGTTATGAATGAATAGAAAAATGATTGGTGAAGCGATTTATATAAGGGTTTCTGATAGAAAATAAAATCCGATAGCCACGAAACGTGGAAATGTGCTGACCCAGAATTGGAGAAGCAAATCCACTGTTTTCCGTATATATTGCGCTCTGACGTTCGACGGCTCTAGCAAAAACATATAATGTCGTCGGATGACAGAGGAATCTCGGACTAGTCCTAGACCGATATTGATTTTAAATTTAGAAGCGCTTTTATTTTGCTTTGACAAACATGAATATGACCTAAATTTCAACATGCATGTGCTTTAAAAATATGATTTAATACTCAAATACCACTTATGAGTTATTGACAAACATGATATTTCATATCTCAGTCGAAAAGGACTATAAAAGTTACTTGTCTTTTTTTTAGTAAACCGGAAGTAAATCGCGCCGATCTTTCTTGTATATTTTCACTCCGTGAGAAGTAAAACATCAATAAAATTAACTAATAAATATCATTTAAGTCATTTAATATCATCTGCAAAGTAATGCAATACTTTTACATGTTTATTTTGCGTTATTTAATTAGTAGACTCTAGTCGATTCTGTTCAGTATCACCTGATAAAATTAAGTAAAAAGTTAGATCCGTTGCCCAAAACCCGAGTGCATGTCAGCTGATGCACTAATTACACACAAAACCAGAAATTATTTTATTGACTGACGATAAATGTATATATGATGTCATTTAACAATTTATGCAGTGTGCTTTTTGAGAGGCTTTAGACTTAAGTCAAAATTGGTTCATCCAACATGTTGTTGTGCACATCACAATCAACATCCATCCTGTACTATTGCTTCTGCCAGGAAGAGGGGAATCAAAAAAACAATAAATGACCCTCTGACATTCTATCAGCTGCAGATTTGTCCATTTAAGAATGACTGGGAGATGCAGCCCAAGTTATTCCCCCTAAATCACACACTTTCTGTGCTCCTCTGAATGACCAGCAATTTGAAGTTGGGGATATTTAAGGAATACATGTACCTGTATGTTCAATTTTTACAACAAAATTTAATGATTCCTTGATTTTAATTGCAAATATTTCATGGAACTATTTGAATTTGTCATTGGCAAATGAATATGTTGCCTTGGCGACATCAAAATACCAACCCAGGTTATCAAGTATAATCAATGTTGCTCCAGACGGAGCAGCCAATCAGATTGCAGTATTCACATCAAATTAAATTATATGTTAATAATTTAATTTGATTTGAATATTTCAATCTGATTGGCTAATCCGCCTGGAGGAAATTTTTGTTATACTCGATAACCTGGGTTGGTATTGTGACGTCACCAACGTGTTCATCCGCCAACGACAAATTCAAATAGTCACATGAAATAATCGTAATTAAAATCGAGGAATCATTAAATTTTGTTGTAAAAATCAAATTATAAGGAATATTTGAAATTGTTGAACAGGTTATACTTGCATAACCTGGTTTGGGTCAGTTTACGCTTTTCATAAACCACTTCGCTGTTTATTAAGCATAAACAGACCCAAACCAGGTTATATCGTATAACCTGTTCAACAATTTCAAATATTCCTTAATTGTCTTATAAAAAAATTGATGACCTAAATAAGCTTATTTTATTTTTAGCTTGTACAAGGTTTGAGAGTGGCATTTAGGAGTGGTAAAACAAAAACATTCGAATGGAGAAAGCAGCAACTGGAGGGTGTTTTAAAACTGCTGGATGAAAACAGAGAAGAAATCACACTGGCATTGAATAAAGACTTACACAAGGTTAGTGTACAGTTAATGTAGAAAGTCTATGTGTCATTTTGTGAATTTGAAAACAATCAATTACCGGTATGCATAATAGTCCTCTTCATATACAGACTAAAGTTGTGAGTTCGAACCCAGTTCATGGCGAGATGTACTCGATACAACATTATGTGATAAAGTTTGTCAGTGACCTGTGGCAGGTCGGTGGTTTCCTCCACCAATAAAACTGACCGCCACGATATAACTGAAATATTGTTGAAAGTAGCATTAAACACCATAAACCAAACCAAACCATCATATATACAGATACAAGAAACATGGAATTAACATGATTAAGTTAGAATCATTCTATTGCATTTTTCTGTATTATAGAATTTGATTATCTCAAGTTTTGCATAAATTCATCGTCAATGTGTCGTACATGTAACTAACATTGACTAAGAGTTCTGCTTAGAAGGAGACGAGAATTTTTTAAATAAAAACATGTTGATATTACTATCTTGAAGATTAGGATTGTGGTGTTTAGTGCCACTTTCAATAATATTTCAGTTATATCGTGGCTGTCAGTTTTATTGGTGGAGGAAACAGGAGTACCCAGAGAAAACCACTATCCTGCCACAAGTCACTGACGAACTTTATCACATAATGTATTGAGTACAACTCGCCATGAGTGCTTGGGTGCTAGTTTGGACTGAGCATATCTATATTAAGATGCTATCAGCAATGTTTAAGGAATAATACTTAAGATGATATGTGGAGATAAAATTGTGGTTCATAAGTTTATTTATTGAACAATATAAAAAATATCTGAAAAAAACTTCAGTCCCACACAGTTTTCAAGACTGTTTTAATGAAACTATATTTAGGGGTAAATATAGAATTTATGATGACAGCATAAATGTATTTTTAATTGCAGGATATGTTGAAGGGATAGTCCACTTCTATATCCATTTTTTGTTCATTTCTGTACTTATTTGGTCTCCATGTAGACTCCAACCCTTCTGTTATATCATGTCTGAGGTTAGTGTTGAGTGTCATTGATATACACAGGGTCCTAATTCTTGTTTTGAAATATTCAATATTCAATTTGACTTTCCAGTACCAGTGCTTGTGTTTGACTTCACTTTTTGAAAGGACAGTCAAAATATCCAGTCAATGACAGACACATCAAAAATATTTCTGGTACTTAAATGACATGTACCGTATTATGAAAATTCTATTTCTAATTCTTTTCTGTTTTAATTTTCAGCCAAAGTTGGAAGCCATTGTGTTTGAGATAGATTACTGTAGAAATGATTTGATAGATACTATAAATAATTTAAAAGAATGGATGAAACCAGAGAAGGTAAGATTATGTTACTCCTTCAGAGGAAGGTAGAGTGAGTGATAAGATCGATTTTAATGCAAAGAGATCAATTTTACAGCCATATCATGGCGAGAACAAATTATATTTTGATGAGATGATGATTGCTTTATGCTAGCTCACTGAAATAACATTCCACAGATAGACATGTCACTTCACTCTAACACAGTCTGATTCCAAGGCATTTTAGGAAGATTGAAATAGAAAAAATAGCACAATACAAGAGAAGATCAGACATGGTATCAAGAAGATGATGCTTGCAATATACATATATTTTAGATAGTGGATTTGGCAAAGGACCTGTTGAATGGTTTGTCAAAGACATTATTTTATAAGCAAATTGGTGCTGCAGTGTATGAACAGTGTGGGCTCAAACCACACTGATCACAAGGGAAGAACGAAAACATAACATTTGTCAGCTAAAAAATCTTAACTATAATACTGTTGGGTTGAATTTTCAGATGGACATGTAAATTTATTAAATGACTATGAATTTTCTTAATTCTGATTGGCTTAGAAGGTTCATTGCTTCCTCTAAGAGAATTACATGTCCACCGTGCAATTTTGCACGTGAGGTTAATAAATCTCATGTCGCAGTTAGTACGTATCCAAATATAGTAACAGGGGAAAACCAGTAGACTGATTAATATCGATAAATTTGATTGGCAGACATTTTGAACCACAACCAATCAGAGGTGGTCTTGCTAACGAACGTTTTGCAAATTGTATTCGTTTTTTCTTAATCAATTTTATTGTTTTGAAACATTAGAAATGTCAAGCTTTAAAAACTGGTGTTTGTTGGTTTGAAGCAGCTACATATAAAAAAAAAAAAATAGAAATGACTAAGAAACAGCAACAATTCACAATTTTCACCCCAAAATTACACTTTGAATGTGTCATTTAATAAAACAATTGATGACTTCTCATTTCAGTGGACACTGATTTATCAACCCCTTGGAAGTGATGTTCACCTCAGCCGTTGGCTTCGGTGAACATCACTTCCTCAGGGTTGATAAATCACAGTGTCCACCTTATGAAAAGTCATTAATTGTATAATATTATATTTAGTTCAACCTAGTATTCTTTTAGGATCCAATGTGTGGTGGATACATTGTTGCTTGAGACCATGTGGTATTTGTGTACATAAAAGAAAAAACACACTCAAATTAAACATAATCATAATAATAACCAAATTGCCAAACTTGGTCATGTTGACAGCAAACGATAAACATACTACAGCACCGTCTATTTAAAGGGGGGTAAATCTTGCCAAAAATAAATAAAATCTATTTCACAGGCATAGCAGAGTTGCAGATAAAAAAAAATTCCTGTCAGACAGTCATTGGCCCTAGGCCTAGGTCCGACAGGGCCGACGGTTAGCTGCATCTCTGCATAGTCCCTGCTGGAAATCATTTGGTATAATCACCCATTGCCAAGATTAAGCATAAACTGTTCAAAAATGGTAAACACTAATCATTCCATCAAAATAAAGTATTTTCATATGATATGTACTAAATGGAAATAACATATCTAATTGTAATTTATAAGAAAGTATAAACAGTAATGGCCAACAATTACACCAAAAAAAACCAATCACCTCTCATCTTAAACAATTGAACAAAAATAGAACATGATATATGGCATTGGAAATCCAGGTCTTGGCTGGGTACAGACACAAAAATGTGTGATGACTTTGAGATAACGAGTTTCAATTGTTACAGAATTCTAATTTTCACCAAAAAATGTATATTTAACAGGTGAAGAAGAGCCTGTTGAACTTGATGGATACTGCCTACATACAGAAAGAACCATTTGGTGTTGCCCTCATTATTGGAGCGTGGAATTACCCTATACAACTAACAATTATGCCTGTATTTGGGGCTCTGGCTGCAGGTACTCTTTGAAATGCTACTGTCTGTTTATATGTGTTTTTGTAGTAGTTAAAATCTGTTAATTAATATGGAAACTTTGATTGCATCTTTCCTTAACTGGAAAAATGTAAAAAGAAGATTTACTGTCACAATGTTAGAAATTAAATTTTGGGAATATCTTTTGATTTGAAGCAACAACAGTTGGAGACTTTGAAGTTGTTATTAATACGGGGTTATGGTGTTTAACACCACTTTCAACAATATTTCAATTATATAGTGGTGGTCAGTTTTATTGTTGGAGGAAGCCGAAGTACATGTACTAGGAGAAAACGACGGACCTGCTTCAAGTCACTGACAAACTTTATCACATGAAGTTGTAATGAGTACACCTCAACATGAGCGGGATTTGAACTCACAACCTTAGTGGTGATGGGCACTGATTGTATAGGTAGTTGTAAATCCAACTACCATATGATGAAGGGGCCGATGTGGTAGTGATTGGTAGTTGAATTTACAACTAATTATAAAATCAGTGCCTATCACCACTAACGTTGTGAGTTTGAATCCCACTCATGACAAGGTGTACTCAATGCAACATTATGTGGCAAGCACTAAAGTTGATGGATTCTAGGACCTTTCTTGTGAGGGGCAGGGAGCTTGAAGATACCAAACAGGTAGTCAGAAGCTGTAAATAGAAGATGATAGACAATGCAATGTCTAAACGAAAAAAGACCGCAGGCCAGACAATGTTCCACAAAGCTCTACAGAGACAACTAAAGAATGAGGAACACACACCCTAGTAATAAACAGTGGTGTATTCTTGTTCTGCAGAATAATGGGCATTTCCCTGTCCAATAGTGGCACCCACTGTTTTTGATGAGATTCCACAATCCAACACTTCTTTCTTTCAAAAAGAAACAACGATAAACAATAAAAATCTTGCACAGATATGCTTAATCTTTAAAAAAAAAGCCAAAATAAAACCCCACACACTTCCTCAGAAATGACAAATTTGATATCAAAGTTTTTTTTTATTATTTTGGATCCGATAACTATCCTAATTTTATATTTTAGGTAATTGTGTTTTGTTGAAGCCATCAGAAGTGTCTTGGAATACAGCAAAGTTGTTGGAGAAACTTTTCCCAAAATATCTGGATAATGTAAATACATTCATTTATATTTTTTTTCTAGAATTTTTTTCGCCGAGAGAAAAAAAAAATTGCTTACTCCAAAAAATATAATCTTAGTTTTATAGATGTGCTGCTGATGTTTCTTCCAAAAATAGATAAATTTGATTTTGTACAAGCACATTTTCAGTATTGATTTAGTTTTCATGGTATTACAGAAATGAAATAAGTCATTGCGGCAGGCACATTTTGACAAGGAGGAAGGAGGTGATGTTATTTGATATTCGAGAGTTCCATACTTCTGTCTGCACCTTCAATCCTTTACACACCTTAAACCATTGATTGGAATTCAGTTGAAACTCGTAGGGGTTCTATATTAATTCATGCATTGTGACATCCTATTTTGTTTTATTATCTGAATAATAATTGGGATTTTCTGACTTTTAGATCACAGTACCTATTTTTAGTTCACCTGGACCAAAGGTCCATGTGAACTATTGCCATCACTTGGCGTCCGTCGTCTGTCGTCTGTCGTCTGTAGTCTGTCGTCTGTCGTCTGTCGTCTGTCGTCTGTAAACTTTTCACATTTCAAGCTTCTTCTCCGAAACCACTTGGCCGATTGGAACCGAACTTAGCAGGAATGTTCCTTGGATGGTCCTCTACAAAGTTACTGTTTTTCGTTCCAGTCGAATATTCAATATGGCTGCCAGGGCCAATAATATGCTCTGATTGGCTGAAATTTCAAAGATCTTCTTCTCTGAAACTAATGAACTGACTGAACCCAAACTGTAAAGGAATGATCATTGGAATGTCCTTTACCAAGTTACTGTTTTTTATGCCGATCGGAAATCCAAGATGGCCGCCATCGCAGGACATAGATTAACATTGTACCCTATGGGAAAATGTTCAAATGCCTTCTTCTCAGAAACTACAAATATGATTAAAGCCAAACTGTACATGAATGTTCATTGGATGGTCCTCTACAATCTTAAGGTTTTTTGTTCCGATATGAAATTCAAAATGGCGGCTACGGCAGGACTTAGTTTAACATTGGACCCTATGGGAAAAATGTTTCAAAATGCTTCTTCTCTGAAACCACTTGGACAGTTGAAACCAAACTGCCCAGGAATGATCATTGGAAGGTCCTCTACAAATTTTCTGTTTTTTATGCCGATCGGAAATCCAAGATGGCCGCCACCGCAGGACATAGATTAACATTGGACCCTATGGGAAAATATTCAAATGCCTTCTTCTCAGAAACTACAAATATGATTAAAGCCAAACTGTACATGAATGTTCATTAGATGGTCCTCTACAAACTTTACGTTTTTTGTTCCGGTATGAAATTCAAAATGGCGGCTACGGCAGGACTTAGTTTAACATTGGACCCTATGGGGAAAATGTTTCAAAACGCTTCTTCTCTGAAACCACTTGGATAATTGAAACCAAACTGCCTAGGAATGATCATTGGAAGGTCCTCTACAAATTTTATGTTTTTTATGCCGATCGGAAATCCAAGATGGCCGCCACCGCAATACATAGATTAACATTGGACCCTATGGGAAAATGTTCAAATGCCTTCTACTCAGAAACTACAAATATGATTAAAGCCAAACTGTACATGAATGTTCATTGGATGGTCCTCTACAATCTAAAGGTTTTTTGTTCCGATATGAAATTCAAAATGGCGGCTACGGCAGGACTTAGTTTAACATTGGACCCTATGGGAAAAATGTTTCAAAATGCTTCTTCTCTGAAACCACTTGGACAGATGAAACCAAACTGCCCAGGAATGATCATTGGAAGGTCCTCTACAAATTATCTGTTTTTTATGCCGGTCGGAAATCCAAGATGGCCGCCACCGCAGGACATAGATTAACATTGGACCCTATGGGAAAATATTCAAATGCCTTCTACTCAGAAACTACAAATATGATTAAAGCCAAACTGTACATGAATGTTCATTAGATGGTCCTCTACAAACTTTACGTTTTTTGTTCCGGTATGAAATTCAAAATGGCGGCTACGGCAGGACTTAGTTTAACATTGGACCCTATGGGAAAAATGTTTCAAAACACTTCTTCTCTGAAACCACTTGGATAATTGAAACCAAACTGCCTAGGAATGATCATTGGAAGGTCCTCTACAAATTTTATGTTTTTTATGCCGATCGGAAATCCAAGATGGCCGCCACCGCAGGACATAGATTAACATTGGACCCTATGGGAAAATATTCAAATGCCTTCTACTCAGAAACTACAAATATGATTAAAGCCAAACTGTACATGAATGTTCATTAGATGGTCCTCTACAAACTTTACGTTTTTTGTTCCGGTATGAAATTCAAAATGGCGGCTACGGCAGGACTTAGTTTAACATTGGACCCTATGGGAAAAATGTTTCAAAACGCTTCTTCTCTGAAACCACTTGGATAATTGAAACCAAACTGCCTAGGAATGATCATTGGAAGGTCCTCTACAAATTTTATGTTTTTTATGCCGATCGGAAATCCAAGATGGCCGCCACCGCAATACATAGATTAACATTGGACCCTATGGGAAAATGTTCAAATGCCTTCTTCTCAGAAACTACAAATATGATTAAAGCCAAACTGTACATGAATGTTCATTGGATGGTCCTCTACAATCTTAAGGTTTTTTGTTCCGATATGAAATTCAAAATGGCGGCTACGGCAGGACTTAGTTTAACATTGGACCCTATGGGAAAAATGTTTCAAAATGCTTCTTCTCTGAAACCACTTGGACAGTTGAAACCAAACTGCCCAGGAATGATCATTGGAAGGTCCTCTACAAATTTTCTGTTTTTTATGCCGGTCGGAAATCCAAGATGGCCGCCACCGCAGGACATAGATTAACATTGGACCCTATGGGAAAATATTCAAATGCCTTCTTCTCAGAAACTACAAATATGATTAAAGCCAAACTGTACATGAACGTTCATTGGATGGTCCTCTACAAATTTACGTTTTTTGTTCCGGTATGAAATTCAAAATGGCGGCTACGGCAGGACTTAGTTTAACATTGGACCCTATGGGGAAAATGTTTCAAAACGCTTCTTCTCTGAAACCACTTGGATAATTGAAACCAAACTGCCCAGGAATGATCATTGGAAGGTCCTCTACATGGTGTGTGTTTTTTATGCCGATCGGAAATCCAAGATGGCCACCACCGCAGGACATAGATTAACATTGGACCCTATGGGAAAATGTTCAAATGCCTTCTTCTCAGAAACTACAAATATGATTAAAGCCAAACTGTACATGAATGTTCATTGAATGGTCCTCTACAAAATTTACGTTTTTTATTCTGATATGAAATTCAAAATGGCGGCTACGGCAGGACTTAGTTTAACATTGGACCCTATGGGGAAAATGTTTCAAAATGCTTCTTCTCTGAAACCACTTGGACAGTTGAAACCAAACTGCCCAGGAATGATCATTGGAAGGTCCTCTACAAGGTGTGTGTTTTTTATGCCGATCGGAAATCCAAGATGGCTGCCACCACAGGTCATAGTATTAACACAGAACCATATGGGGAAAATACAGAAATATATTCTTCTCTGAAGCTATTGCACTGATTGAACCTAAACTGTGCATCAATCATTGGAAGGTCCTTTACAAACTTGGTGTTTTTTATGTTGATCGTAATTCCAAGATGACTACCACTGCAGTACATAGTTTTTACATAGGACCAATTGTTTTTTTTTATTACCAGGTGAACGATACAGGCTCTTGAGAGCCTCTGGTTAAGAACTTCTGATTGTATATTTACCTTGTGGAAGTTGTAATACACAACTTGTTTACTCTATAATTGACTTACAGAAGTTAACATTTAAAATCACAAATATTTGAATAATTCTTAATTATTCAAATATTTGTGATTTTAGTGAAAAAAAAAAGTGAAAGAAACAACAAAATATGTCCTGCATTTCCCCAAATTAGTTATTATTGTTTAGCTACATGTACACATCTATTGTTATATATTAGAATACAGTCAAAGGGAAATAACTCTTAATTGTCTATTTCTTATTCTCGAAGCTATTGTTGAATATCGGTTAGAGAATACTGAATAAAAAATAGACAATTTAGAAAAACTGGCAACATAGAATACACAAGATGAAGACAAACAAAGCAAAAACACAACACAGTCACTATGTGTTGGACACCACTAATAACGTAAATAATTAAACGTTAGAGAAGGGGCAACCAAAAATTGACGATCCAGAGAAACTGGCAACTTAGGGTACACAAGACAAAGAAAAACAAAACAAACACACGACACAGTATGTGTTGGACTCCACTATATGCAAGCAAACACAAATAACGTAAATAAGACATGATTTGATTGGCATATTGACTCGTTGAGATTAGATGGTATGACTTGTCTTAAGTAGATTTTTTAATCATTTTAGGACTGTGTAAAGGTTGTAAATGGTGGAGTAGAAGAAACCACTGCACTACTGAAGGAGAGATACGATTATATCTTCTATACTGGCAACACATTTGTTGGGAAAATTGTCATGAAAGCTGCGAGTCAGTATCTTACTCCCGTCACGTTAGAACTGGGAGGAAAAAGGTAGTTTATAATATTGGTACTTTATGTGTAAATCCAATCTTTTCATTGGTTTAGACTATGTTAGCTTTCTACTCTCACACTGTTGGGTTAGGGTTATGGTGTTTGATGCCACTTTCAACATTATTTCAGTTATAATGTGGCAGTCATTTTTATTGGTGGAGGAAACCTGAGTATCCAGAGAAAACCATTGATCTGTGGCAAGTCACTGACAAAACTTTATCACATAATGTTGTATTAAGTACATATCTCCAAGAGCTTGACAACATTAGCTAATGCTGTTGATAAACAAAAAAAATACCAAACACAATATCAAATAAACGTTAGAGAATACCGAAAGGGCAATTTGGAGATAACTGTATTGTATTTGAAAATTTCACGGCATCAATTGGAGTTTGATGGTCGCAAATTGAGTTTACTGGCGACGCGATTGCGGAGCCAGTAAACGGATATTTGCAATTAAATCGAGATATTTTCAAATACAATACAGTTATCTCCATTCTAATGTAATCATGTGTATTGCCACATTATGATGTAAGCGGTAATCGGCTAAAATTCTAAAAATATCTCATGATATTTCAACCGTGGAATTGATACCTTGAAAATTACAACATTGTCCAATCACAAACCAGGTAAAAGTTTAACATTAATCATGTATTTAGGAGATAACTGTATTGTATTTGAAAATTTCACGGCATCAATTGGAGATTTGATGGTCGCAAATTGAGTTTACTGGCAACGCGTTAGCGGAGCCAGTAAACAGATATTTGCGACTATCAAATCTCCAGTTGATGCTGTGAAATTTTCAAATACAATACAGTTATCTCCTTTCTAATGTAAGCATGTTTATAGATGTGTATTGTCACATTATTGACAAGATGATGTAAGCAGTAATCAGCTAAAATTCTAAAAATATCTCGTGCCATTTCAACCATGGAATTGATACAGTGAAAATCACACCATTAAATCGACAGTTGATGTCGTGAAATTTTCAAATACAATACATTCTAATGTAATCGTGTGTATTGCAACATTTTTGACAAGATGACTTAAGTGGTAATCGGCTAAAATTCTAAAAAATATCTCATGATATTTCAACCGTGGAATTGATACCGTGAATATTACAGCATTGTCCAATCACAAACCAGGAATATTAAACAACTACATTAGAATCATATTTCATTGGTTGGTACTAGCACTTTATTAAAATCTGGTTGAATTATGTTTTAATGACATATTATGCTATCATTATTTGAAAATATTATATTAGTATGAGAAGCCACATCTTTTCAACAGAATGCTATTTAAAATGTCCATATATATTTTATTTCCAGTCCTGTATACGTAGATAAAAATTGTGATTACAAAGCTGTTGCCAACAGAATACTATGGGGGAAAACATGTAATGCTGGACAGACATGTATAGCTCCTGATTATGTCATGTGTACTAAAGAAGTTCAGGTACAGTACACAATCTCCCTCTTATAATGCTACATGTCTTACCAGGCAAGATTTCAGATGCACTGAGATAGTAAAATACTACTAAATTGTCTCCTGCCGGAGAGGCCACCTCTCTTATATGGCCACCTTTTTAATGCAGAAGGTGTGGCCTTATAAGAGAGGGACTACTGTATTATCAAAGCACAGTTATTTTCCACCATTTTTAGTTGCCACGCAGCAAGTGATGGGAGGAGGCGAGCATGTTTTCTTCGTTGTGATAGCATTCCACTCAGGAATTACATTTCTTCAGCCTTGCATTTGGTGTAATTTTGATTTCTGCAACTAACAGGATGCTTTAGTAACTGTTGCTGTTGTTTTATTGGGGGGGGGGGGGAGGTGTCCATTGAAGTAATTTATTGAGATATATTTATATTCTTTATTCTCATAACCATTGTAGATGCACAGGTACAGATACAGTACCAACTAATTACATATACATTTGTATATACAAGACAGTAATATACAACTAAAACATGTTAAACACCATAAACCTAAATCTAAGCCTAAACCTTATTTAATTGGTTAAAAGTACTTGTATATTTGATTTGTTTTTACAGGAAGAGTTGATACAGAACTTAAAGACATCTTTAGGAACATTCTATCCTGATGACCCATCTACTTCAGAAAGTTATGGAAGATTAGTAAATGGCAAACATTTTCAGTAAGTTTTTTCCTCATCTGATATGGAAATTGTATTGGTTGGTTTTCGTTGGTTTATGGTCTTTAATGCCACTGTCAACAATATTTCAGTTATATCGTGGCAGTCAGTTTTATTGGTGAAGGAAACCGGAGAAAACCTTTGACCTGTCGCAAGTCACTGACAAACTTGATCACATAGTTTTGTATCAAATTTTAAATTCAACTACCATATGATCATGACCACGAAGGACCCATAAATAAGTACAAATAACATAAATGAAACACAAACCCCCCCTACAAACCATTTGGGGGAAAAGACCAGAAAAAATTATTTTAGTTAAAGGTCAATTTGATTGGTCAGTCTGGTAACAGCAAACCAACATGTATTTAAGGATTGCTTTGAACAAGCTTACGGAAATACATGTAAGAAATTCAGTTCATAATATTCAATTACCAGTTTTAGTTATGCCATTACATTTAATATTTTTCAAAATACAACAAAGCGAAATGAACTTTTTTCTTTAAAACAGACTACTTTTGTATATGTTCTAAGCTCTGATTGGTGAATAAGTGGGTTGACCCCTAAAGAGCAAAAAAGACTTGTTTCTCTAACCGTTTGTTGGCCTAATCTCTATTCCATAGGCAATATTCACCCACAAAACTCATAAGGTATTTGGCTGTCTCATATTTGCAAGAATAAGTGTCTAAATGCAAGATTTTTTATGAATATATCCACAATACAGCTGTTGAGTTCAGATTGGATAATATGACAAAACACACTTATTCTCATTATATATTACAGTTATTATGCTAATTTCTAGCATAATAAGCAATTTTAGCACATATATATGCCTCAATTGTATATTTAATATCTGAACGAAATGAAATATTTGCATTTAAGCCCCTCCCTCCCCTTTTTTGTCACATAAAATGAGTTCACAGCATTCTAAGCTTTGTTAGTTTATGCTTTAACCCCATAAATTATGTAGTTTACAACATTAAATAAGTTTTTGTACCTATATCTTAAGTTGAAATTGCTTCCAAATGCATCAGATTTGTAAATAATATGATTTATTGATATTAAAGTTTTGTAATTTCTTATGGCGTGCAACTGTAATTCCCCCAAAATTCAATAAATATATGTTTCATCATTATTTTTTTTCACTGTTCAAGTAAGCCTGATGTTCAAATGTACTTTTACAGCCAAACACTACTTCAACAATATTTCAGTTATATTGTGTCAGTCGGTTTTATTGATGGAGGAAACAGGAGTACCCGGATAAAACCACCGACCTGTCGCTAGTTACTGACAAACATTATCACATAATGTTTTATTGAGTATACCTCACCATATGATCTAATTGCCCAATTTGCAGTAATATTAAAAAATTATTTGATTTTTTTCCTGTAATATTTTCAGACGTGTGAAGAAGATGATTGACAGTTGTGAGGATAAGATTGCTATCGGTGGAAATACTAATGAAAAAGATAACTACATATCACCAACAGTTTTAAAAGATGTTAAATTTACAGACTCGGCTATGCAGGAAGAGGTAGTATAATATAGGTTTATGATGTTTAACGCCACTTTCAACAATATTTCAGTTATATTGTCTCAGTCAGTTTTATTGGTGGAGGAAACCGGAGAAAACCACTGACCTGCCGCAAGTCACTGACAAACTTTATCACATAATGTTGTATTGAGTAAACCTCGGCTGAGCAGGATTTGAAATCACAACGTTAGTGGTGATAGGCACTGATTGCATAGGTAGTTATAAATCCAACCACCATACGATCACGACCACGACAGCCCCTATAATAAGAATGCAGATATCTAATTTAGTGCACACGACAAGATTCTGGAATAACCTTCATCAGGTACACTCATAGTCTAAAGATTGTAGAGTCAAATAATTTAAAACTTTTTGGGAGCAATTTAACCAATTGGGTGAAACAGAATAGCCAAAATCGTCTAAGGTTACTTATAATAAATATGTCATTAGACACACAATAGTTTTGTACATGAGGCATTTAAATGAATTTTTTATACCATGTATAGATAAATTTTGCGAAAACAAAAAAATTAAAAGGGTTAGATCATACAACCAGTGCAGTTTTTAGCATCTACCACCAGTACTTTGAAATCATTAGTACATGCATACTGAGGATCTTTTCACACTCATATTAGGGTATGAGTTATGCTCGTAATCGAGGGGGGGGTTTGGTGTTTAATGCCACTTTCAACAATATTTCAATTATATCGTAGCAGCCAGTTTTATTGGTGGAGAAAATTGTAGAAAACCACCAACCTGCCTCATGTCACTGACAAACTTTATCACATAATGTTGTTTCAAGTACACCTCGCATGAGCGGGGTTAGAACTCCCAACGTTAGTGGTGATAGGCACTGATTTCACGACGGCCCCTTCTCATTATTAAAGAGCCGACTGTGAAATGTAAAACTGCTAAAAAATTGTTGTTCCTTTACTTTAATTTGTGTCTTAAATGTAAAGTTGGATGGTTTTTCATTTACAACCGTATCCTTTCTTACTTTACTGTTTTGGTTACAATTGAATGCCAACAAGATTACTAAAGTCTCAATGGTATTTTGAAGAAATATGTTTCAATTGACAAAATTTTAAAAGTTATATAATAATGAAAGATGTATTCAAGCCTATGCATTTTTTTAGTTAGATGTTGGACAAAAAATATAATTAACAAATTATGATGGAAATCCAATTGATATTTTTTTATGCACAGAAACTGAAAATATGGTGAGTGTGAAAATATTTTTCAGATATTTGGTCCAGTTTTACCCATAATTCCAGTTAAAAATGAAGATGAAGCAATAGAATATATTCAAAATGGGTGAGTGTGTTTCCTTTGATATTTTGTTGTTGATAAAAATCTATGTAAAAGAAGTGAGTTAGTGAGTGATTGTTGGTTAATGCCAAATGAAAATTTTTTCAGCTATATCATGGCAAGGACAAGTTACATTTGAAAGGGTAACGGTAATGGTGTTTAACACCACTTTCAACAGTATTTCAGCTATATCGTGGCAGTCAGTTTATTGTTGGAGGAAACCGGAGTGCTTGGAAAAAACTACCATCCGCAGGTCACTGACAAACTATATCACATAATTTTATATCGAGTACACCTCGCCACGAGTGGGATTCAAACTCGCAACTATGGTGGTGATAGACACTGATTGTATAGGAATTGTATATTCAACTACTATACGATCACGACGGCCCCTACATTTGGATGAGATGATTATGATGTTGGTTTTGTACTAGACGAACACATTTAGATTTTTATAGTGCTTTATCACTGAAGAAAAATCCTCTGGTAGACATGTCGCTCCACTCCAACACATTATCCTGATTCCGAGCCAACCAGTCTTTGCTCTTACTCCTTAATGCTGCATGCTTAGCAGGGAAATAACGAATACATGTATCAATTAAATAGTTTTTGGTTTTACCCGACCACAGTGCAGATCTACCATCTACCACACTCTAAGCATTACACCACTGATATGGTCCACTTGGAAGTAAGGGGAATACTACTACTAAAATATTTCACAATAATGTATGTATGTACTCATAGGGCCGTCGTGGTCGTGATCGTATGGTAGTTGGATTTACAACTATCTGTGCAATCAGTGCCTATCACCACTGAAGTTGTGAATTCGAATCCCATTGATGGCGAGGTGTACGCAATACAACATTATGTGATAACCTTTGTCAGTGACTTGCAACATGATAGTGGTTTTTTCTGGGTACTCCGGTTTCCTCCACCAATAAAACTGACCACCACGATATAACTGAAATATTGTTCAAAGTGACGTTAAACACCATAAACCGAACTAAGCCATATGTACTCACTGAATATCACCATAGAAATAAAAAAATTGTTAATCATTTAGGAATTTCATCATACATAAATACACATTATACATACATACAAACTGAAGTCACGAAAGTAATTCAGACTAATGTACTTCTTGTATCACAAACACATAATTATGATACCAGGCCTTAATCCTGTATTTTATTATAAAGCAGGAATGATTTTATTCCCAGTTATTTAACTGATTTCAACGATTCTCTCTGAAACTAAAATTCTGAAAGTTGCAGGATACAGTGAAAACAGGTGAAAAATTACCTTTTTGAAAGTGGGTGTAGATGGTTCCAGCTATTTTCATTGATTTTCAGTTATTTTATATTCTATCCAGAATCGTTCCTGATAAAGTGAAAACTGTCGAAACCGAATCATGAATAAAAGATAATCATACAGTGAAACTGAACCCTAAATAAAACGGAATCCTATATAAACCGAAATTTAAAACAAAGTCCCAATGTAGGATATCTTTGTTAATTTAACCTGTATAAACCAAACACTTGTCTATTCTGAACACAAAGGTAGGTCCCAATGAGGTTTGGTTTAGACAGTATTTACTATATTAGTTTAGTGTGAAATCTTTCTTATGTATACAGAAATATAATAAAAATGTTCTGCCTTATTTTAGGGAGAAACCATTGTCTTTCTTATGTATACAGAAATATAATAAAAATGTTCTGCCTTATTTTAGGGAGAAACCATTGTCGATGTATGTGTTTTCAAATGATAAAGTGGTGAAGGAGAAGTTTAGAAATAGTACTAGCAGTGGAAGTCTGCTATTTAATGATACCATGATGCAGGCAGGAGGTATTTAACATTGTTATGGTTTTTTTTTAGAAAAATGTTGAATCCTTGTGTTTTAAAGTAGAGAGTTTAAAAAACATGTGCTACACCATTGTTTTAGTGGAGACAAGCAGTCATGGTTACATCCACTTATAGGTATGCTATTCATAGTTCACTGATATTACCAGATATTTTTTGTCTAATTAATATCAAACTTCACATGTTAGAATAATGTACATGGTTTGCTGCAAATAATTGTTGACTCAACCAAGGAAAAGGGAGATAATCCTTATATTTTGAAAACAAAAATTGTCCTAGGTGATATCAAATTTATATTCTGATATGGGCCATCATCGTCATGATCATATGGTAATTGGATTTACAACTACCTATACAATTAGTGCCTATCACCACTTAAGTTGTGAGTTCGAACCCCATTCATGGCGAGGTGTACTCGATACAACATTATGTGATAAAGTTTGTCAGTGAATTTCGCTAGATCGGTGGTTTTCTCTGGGCACTTTGGTTTCCTCCAACAATAAAACTGACCGCCACAATATAACTGAAATATTGTTGAACATGGCGTTAAACACCATAACCCTAACCCTATATTTTGATTAAAAAAAACACTAACTAGTGCTATTAGCTTTCAGTTGCAATAACTTCCATCATGAATTATTTTTTGTTTCAGTAATGACATTACCATTTGGAGGTGTGGGTAATAGTGGTATGGGAGCTTACCATGGCAAGTTGACCTTTGACACCTTTAGTCACAACAGAGCCTGTTTAGAGAAGGAGCTTAAAATGGAAGGTTTACAAAGGTAATTTTTATCAAGAATTATCCCAGAAGGAATGGTAATCAAAGTCAGATGATTATCCCAGACAATCATTGTAGTAAAAGTCATAGCAGAACACCCTTACCATCCAGAGTTCAATCGAATTAATTATTAAGAAAGGATATGTATGTAAATGAACGTAAGAGACTATCCAATTTTACACTTAGACACAAATGAAAGGAACAGCACTTTTATTGCTGTTCTATATTTTAACAGTAACAATTGGGTCTTCAATAATGCTTATGGGAAGAAAGTCCACCCACAGGTAAGAAAGTCCACCCACAGGTAAGAAAGCCCACCCACAGGTAAGAAAGCCCACCCACAGGTAAGAAAGTCCACCCACAGGTAAGAAAGCCCACCCACAGGTAAGAAAGTCCACCCACAGGTAAGAACGCCCACCCACAGGTAAGAAAGTCCACCCACAGGTAAGAAAGCCCACCCACAGGTAAGAAAGTCCACGCACAGGTAAGAAAGCCCACCCACAGGTAAGAGTCTGGAAACGTTAACACTTGAGTAGGTTAGAAAGTCCACCCACAGGTAAGAGTCTGGAAACGTTAACACTTGAGTAGGTAAGAAAGTCCACCCACAGGTAAGAGTCTGGAAACGTTAACACCTGAGTAGGTAAGAAAGTCCACCCACAGGTAAGAGTCTGGAAACGTTAACACTTGAGTAGGTAAGAAAGTCCACCCACAGGTAAGAGTCTGGAAACGTTAACACTTGAGTAGGTAAGAAAGCCCACCCACAGGTAAGAGTCTGGAAACGTTAACACTTGAGTAGGTAAGAAAGTCCACCCACAGGTAAGAGTCTGGAAACGTTAACACTTGAGTAGGTAAGAAAGTCCACCCACAGGTAAGAGTCTGGAAACGTTAACACTTGAGGTGGGTACTGGGGTATTTGTTCTGAATAAAATTTCACTATAAGATGATTTCCTCGATTGTCTCCCCTATCAAACACTAATCTATGAAACCTTTTTCAATTATAATGTGCAACCTTTGACCTAATCTTGACATAATTGTGTAGAAATGTAATGTGCAAGAAAGTACGGTAATTGTTTTTTTCACATTTACTGGATTTTTTAAGTTTACATTTATTATGCTTAATATGTCATAAAAATATATCATATGTGTAAATATATAGCACAATAAAATGCATATCAATGCTTATCTATCCTGGACACCCACTTAAATGTTTTATATTTAGCCTCATCTTTGTCTGGCAAACCTCAAAAACCTGTTACTTTTCAAATGTTGTTCAAACTTCAATGTCATTGTGGGAAATCATTGTTTTGCTGTAAATTAATTTTTGGGACTTATTATTTATTCCTTGATGTATAATCCTTTTCACACAATAAAATCACACACATTATGAAGGATTAGGACTATGGTGTTTATCTCCATGTTTCAACAATATTCCACTTAGATGGCAGCTTTCATTTTTATTGGTGGAGAAAACCAGAGTACCAGTAGAAAACCACCAACCTGTCGCAACTCACTGACAAACTTTATCACATAATGTTGTATCGCTCACATTATCAAGGGTGATCATCCTGTTTTTTTGTGTGTGTATCTAACGTACCACACGTACTGGATAGTCGGTATATTTTGTGGTATGAAATGTAGTGGATTTAGGTAATAGTAGTGTATTACCCCATGAAATAATACCCTTTGCAGATGCAATTACAATCTACTGTTCCATTTTCTCTTAAAACGTGGATGTATTCTTTCTGAACTTTAACAGCAAATCTGCAACTGTAATATAATGCTTGCCACGTTTTTTGCATAGAATTTCAGTTATGTAACATTCAAAGTCCAATCTGAGTTATCATTTATGTCTTTTTCATTTCTGGACAGTACTTTCTGCTAAGTTTGGGAATGACAGTATTTTCTGCTAAGTTTGGGAATGTTTCTTTAAATCTATTGACAGAAGCATCTAGTACATTTGTGAGAGCAATATTTTCCTTTATTGGTAATTTGTTCTGCATTCTTTTGAAGTGTGCCGATAGATAAAGCTAGGGTCGACGTACTAGACCATATCAGAAATTTATTGGGTCTGTTTAAATTGTAAAATGCGGTTGTTTGCAATAAAATATTCAATTAAATTTGAAGAAAAAATAAATTAATATAATTCACTTTGTTTCCACGGTAAATTCCTATTAATTACACTACATCTTGGCGAGATTTCCACCGTCAAATCGTCTGCTACACGAAAATCTACAAAAATGCATGCAACATGAACTATTTTAAGATGATCAACTAAAAAAATCTAGATGTCTTGATGTTTTATTTGCCATATACACTAGCTACTAAAAATGTACTAAGATTCAACATAAACAAAGTACTATCCAGTAACCAGGAAAATGACAATCTTTTTACGCCTAGACCATTATTTGATGGTATTATGTTTCTCACGGCATGTGATGATGATTTTATCTTAAAATGTGAATGGAATACACATATCCGATGGAAGTATGTGGAATGTTTTCCTGTCAAAAACCAAAGTACACCATGAATCATGACACGTGTGCCGCACATTATTATGTGTACACAGAAAAAAACTGTTTGAATTCTTAAAATATAATAATATATGTTCACTTACTGCAATTTTAAATGATTCAATTTCCAAATTATGCGGGTTATCCACAAAATATGCACAAATTTGAGAAACGGCGAAAATGACGTCACATTCATAGTTCAACTGAAAATGAAGCACGTGCGATTTGAATGAATGATGTTTCACAAACCAAAATACGCTAAAAAGTAGTCCCCAAAAAGAATAGTTTTTGCATGGAAATAAATAGAGTTTAGACCCGAAATATTTTCTGTATCTGTAAAAAAATCTTTTTTCCAACATTTTAATGATTTTTGTATGTAAATTACTGATAAACAAAATAAAGGGCTATTTGTTTTCGATACTGTCTTTATCAGTACCATCATCTGGCTCACCCTATCAGGTTTGACAGATAATGGCCCTGATAAAGACAGTATCGGAAACAAAATGCCCTTTATTCTATATATCAGAACGATTATTTGGTGGAAAGGTGATGCATTTGTGTTTGTGATGAATAAGTATTAATTTCGGACTTTCGACAATTGTACAGACATTTTCTTTGGCTTCTATCAATACAGGAGGTCCCAATATGCCCGCAATTTCAAAATTATCCTTTAGGTTTAAAGAAATTCAAAATACTCATCTTTCAACATTTTAGATTTAACAAAGAACTATATATTTGACACTTGTTAAAGTAGAGTAAATACAAACTTGGTTATAAATCTAAGGAACTCTGGATGGGATTTACAAACCTTTATACGTGTGCATGCTTTTGGGTGTAATGACTCTCAGTTAAAAAACATCATCATGATATAAAACTGCCGACGATATTGAAAGGTAACTTTTCTAGATTACAAAACTTCATGGTTTTGGTTTATGGTGTTTAATGCCACTTTCAACAATATTTCAGTTAAATCTTGGCGATCAGTTTAATTGGTTGAGGAAACCGGAGAACCCAGAAAAAACCACTGACCTGCCGCAAGTCACTGACAAACTTTATCATTTAATGTTGTATCGAGTACACCTTGCCATGAACGGGGTTCGAACTCACAACTTTAGTGGTGATAGGCAACTATCATACACTCACAACCATGGCAGCTTGTTGTAGATAAAAATGTTACAATATTACATGTTATTTACAAGTGCATTCTGGGATTTGTTTGCACCACAAAATAACATTGATTGATTGAAAATAATATAAGGAATCAGATACTAACATGATACAATATTTTTTATAATATTCAGAATTTACACTACGCAAGTTTTTCATATATGACGCAAGTTTGTCATATATGACTCGCGGCAGGTCTGCGAATTTCTCTGTGTACTCCAGTTTCCCCCACCAGTAAAACTAACCACCACGATATTACTGAAAATATATTGTTGAAAGTGGTGTTAAACACCATAACCCTAACTAAGCCCTAATCTACACAAAATTATAATCATCCACTGCATTAACCTGCTTGTAATACTATCCACTGCCCACTGCATTGTTATAAAACATTCAGCCAACGTGCCTTAATGTTATGTATTTCAGTGTAAGATACCCACCGTATACAGAAAAAAATCTTAGCACCATGACTTGGATGACCAAGAAAAACCCCAAGAAGGGATGGTTTTCTTTTCTGGGATTTTAATAGGTAAATATAACATGTATATATTGTTTTATGTACTTCTGTTTAGCATGAGATACCCACCATATACACAGAAGAAAATGGGGATCATTCAGTGGGTATCCAAGAAGAAGTTAAAGACAAAGTCCTTCATGTCTTTCGTACCTTTCTTTGTGTTCGGAACAGTTGCTGCTTACTTATTTAAGGTAGATGTCTTATTGTGTTTAATTTATTTAATATCTCTCTAATATAGAAATTATATACAGTAGCCCTCTACCCCTCTTATAAGGCCACCCGTTCTGAAATGAAAAAGTAGCCTTGAGAGAGAAGTGATCTCTCTTGACAGGGACAATTTAGTAGTATTTTACAATCTTATTGCATTTTGCATCTGTCCTGATAAGAAAAGTGGTCTTTGGTGAGAATGGCCTTATTATAAGAGGGGTGTTGCTTTATTTAAAAAAAAAAAAAAAAAAAATTGCTAAAGCATGCTGGAAAATCAGAATATAAACTGTGAAATCATTATTATTCATGGTTCACCAATTTTCATGGATATTGTGGATAGTAACAAACCACAAAATTAAGAATTTAACATACTTTGTCACCATAATTTTATGTATTGACCATTACAGTGGAACCACAAATTTACATATCCACTTTAACAAAATATTTCCTCCATCCACGACAAAATTGATATCCATGACTTCAAATGAATTCCTGATAATATTGTATTGCATAACTGTAATGTGAAAACATAATTTAATCTGCTCTTCTTCTATTTGAGCAATCAAATTGAATTAACTGTATCAATTTTTGCTATATACTGTCAGGGATTTAGCCAGGATTTTGAGACCATTAGTCACTTTTGCGGAACAGATTTTTTTTTTAAAATTATGAATAAACAAGAATATATTGAGCTTAATCTTATAATCAGTTACGTTGCCTTATTGGATAGTAATGGAGATTGAAAACCTCCTAGGATGGGAACATACTCTGCAAATTAACAACCAACTGATAAAACATAACATTGCCACTATTTTGATCTCAATACCACACAAATTGTAATACCCCCCCACCCCACTATGTTATATTACTGTGCTTTGGTCTAATACCACACAAATTGTAATAACCCCCTCACCCACCCTTTTTGAAATGTTACTGTGCTTTGGTCTAATACCACAACAATTGTAATAACTCATATTTGTGTAGTCTTCAGCAGAAAAAAAAAAATCTGCCAGTTTGCCCAATGGTCCAACTTCTATCTAGATTCTTTGTAGGAAATCAGTATAGAACAAATGTAAAAAAACTGAAGCAAGTTGTAAAATAAATAATTATTTCTCAGACCTCATAATAAAATTGCAACAATTGGAATAAAAATACTGTAGTTATTTTGCAGACACGTGTCTGTTTGTAAATAGTTCTATAAATAGAACACAATTGTTACCTGGATGCTGATCAATATATAAAAAAAACTTATAGGCCCTATGCGTTCTTGTGCAGTGCATTTCAACGAATTGAATGGCCAACCTTTGCATATAAATGACCATATTAAATATGAGAACTAAGATTTCATTTCACAGAACCTGCGACAGGTCAGTGGTTTTCTCTGGGTACTCCGGTTTCCACTACCAAAAAAACTGACCGTCACGATATAAATGAAATATTGTCAAATACCATAAACCCCCCTCAAAAAACACATATATATATTTATGTGATTTGCCAATTTTAAACACATTTTCTGTTTTAGACTAAATCAGGATAATGTGTCTGAGTGGTACAAGATGTCTAGCCTCGGACAGTTGTTTCAGTGAGCTAGCACTATAAACATCAGATTTAGTGTTTTGGTTTAGTACAAAACAGGGCATCATTATCATCTTATCGAAATGTAACTTGTTCTTGCAATGATATTGCTAAAAAAAAAATGCTCATTTGGCAGCAATAACTCAATTATTCAATATTCATTTCAAAGTCAGTAGTTTTGTAGAAGGGCTCATGTCTTATTTACGTTTGTTTTTTTGTGTTTGTTTGTATATAGTAGTGTCCACAACATATTGTGCTTTTGTTTTGTTTGCCTTCGTATTTTATCTCGTGTACCCAATATTGCCAGTTTCTCTGGATTGTCCATTTTTGATTGTCCCTTCGTTTTTCTCTAACGTTTATTTAAAATTGTATTACATTTTGTTTAATGTATTTTTTACCTTTTCAGATGTTTGGGTTGTACAGATTACCTTTCCTTAAAGACTAAACATTATAGAATTGACAAAGATGGTTGCATTAAAAATAATATAACATAGAAAAAAATATGTGATACACTGTGACATTATTTTTTTATAGAATGTTAGAAATAAGTTTTGATACAGTCAAACTTGTATATAAAGAACACTAAAGTGAACTTTAAAATGTTTCCTTTATGAGCAGCCGACTTTTATATACAGTTTCAAATTATATGCATTATTCATTAAATGGAGAAAATGAAACTGGCCTTTATAGACAGTGATTTGTTCTATACACAGGGTTCTCAAAAAGAATTGAAGTAGGAGTCTCAATTTAGAAAGTAGGGGGAGATTTGATTGCCGGAGGCACAAACTGAGTGCCACAGGCTCAAGGGGGGAGAGCCAGAGAGGTTTTTGAAATTCTAGATTGCAGGAGATGCATTCTGAGGCCATTCTGAGCATATTTTGCCATTGAATTCTCCTAAAATTTTTGGTACTCTGAAAGGCATTTTTTTTTGTAAAATATACTACAATGTTGTATCGGTGGCAGCTGGTGAAAAACAAGGTTATACAAAGCAATTGTATATTTCTTGCTCCTGTACTTAAATTGAATTCTTCTATGGATTACTTACCTTTTTGATTAAAAAAAGCTCGAAATTTTTCTTTGTTTATGTACTGGCACGTAGTCGGACATGAGGTGATGGAATTGTAATGATGATTCTAAATTTTCCACTTTTGGAAATGGAACTGAATGTAAATCTGGGGTCGCACAGACGTTTATTCCTTCGGTTGATTGCAATAGTAAAAGTAATCGATAAGAAGATATAGATCAACAAAACGCGATAACGACAATTCACATAAACATAAAAATTGTTGGAAAACCCATGCTCGATACATTTTTAACCGGCGAAAATGTGAAAGTAAACGGCGAAATCGCCGGTCACCGGCACATTTTGAGAACCCTGTATACAGGTACCATTTTAGACAGGTTTGACTGTATTTTTGTAATAATCATAATTATGTAATTGTACACATTTCATTATTTTGATTTAAGTTTTTTTGCCATAAAATGTACTTTTGAATATTAAAATCAGTTTAGATGGAATTTATAAACATGTTTTCTGCATGACTGTCATAAAACAAAATCGTCCAACCAGAACACCTTTTGTACATTTTGTAAAGGATACAGTGTTTTGATTGATCGATTTAAAAAAATGAGTATATACTGAATACCATGTTTTGATTGGTCGGTTTTTGAATATGACCATATACTGGATTCTATGGTTTGATTGGTCGATTTTTGAAAAATGTCTATATACTGGATTCTATATTTTGATTGGTCGATTTTTTAGAATGATTTTACAATATTGGATACAATGTTTTGATTGGTCTGTTTTTGAGTACGAGAACAAATAATCTACTTGAAAAAAGTTTTTGATACAAGAATAAGTACTGTATAATTGATTTTTTTTTTTATTATGGATACAGTGTAATTTATTTTCCCTATTCACAGTACACAGGCAGTCTTTGCCTTAATTTTTTTCACCTACTTGCCCGAAATCCAAATTTAGAAAAAAAAATCTATTTATTCAAACAAATTCTTTAATCATTTTTACTTGTCTGAATCCAGTTGTACTTTTCCCAGGCTTCGGGCAAGTGGCTTAGTGTGAAGACTTTACAGGTTATCATGAAAAAAAATGCATATTGACGTGCAATAAATAATATATGTCAATTTCATGAACTGTAAAGTTTTGTTTCCTCATATATGATATATCATAGTTATTTATTGATATACGGAAATTCATGTGAAAAGAAATCTGCAGCACTGATCAAGTCAGAAAAATTATTGCTCATTGATTAATTAATTTTTTACAGGATAGTACTACATATTATATGTTATTCAGCTATCAGACAGGGTATATAATGTCACATTATATACCCTGTCTGATAGCTGAATAACAAATATATTAAGGATTTAACCATTTTTTTGTTAAATACAGAACCAAACTGTCGTATAAATTATTTTTTTAATTTTTTTTTATTTATTTTTGTTTGTTTGTTTCCTTTTTGTTTGTTTATTTTTATTTTCCTTTTGGTTTTTTTTACCACGTACATAGTCCCAATTCATATTTAAAACCTTATTAAATATTTTGCGTCTTTTATTTTCATTTTCCGTATTTCTAGATGTCCCTTTTCGTACCTCTGACATTCTTTGTTCAATGACGTCAAATATTTGTCACGTGATATTTTATGTACTGAGGTGTCTCATAAAGGAAAATCCTGTTCAATATTTCTAAATCAACACAATTTCATATGCAGTAAATTTTATAAACTTTATAATTATAACATTAATATATTACATAACAAAACAACGAGTTTGTGAAACAATTTCAATAATTAAAATGTTAACAATAAGCAAAAACTTGGTGTGGCCCCGTGACCTCCAAAGTTTTAAAGGCGGAAAGTTTAACACACTTTCACTTGTTGATTGTTATGTTCAAATTTGTAATGGTACAGCCACAGTCACTCGACGTTCAATGAATAAAATGTAGGGTCAATGTGGAAAAAAAAATAGTGTCACTGTTATAATAAACAGTAACACTATTTTGTTTTCCACATTGACCCTACATTTTATTCATTGAACGTCGAGTGCCTGTGGTACAGCCGTGGAACATAGGAGTTTGCTGAATTGTTCTGGTGTTTGTGACGGAATTAACTGTTGTAAGAGTGTTATAATCACAAAATAAATCATCATAATTTACATCCAAAATGTCAACGACGTCCGTAACCGACGATGAAACATGTGTATTGGCTCTCATTTGAACAAGTGATGTTGAACTTGAACTGTTTTGTGTCGGCGGCATGAGTTGCAACCGGGAAGTACTGTGCGGTGGCATTATTGAGGATAGTTGAGATGGTTGCTCTCCACGAACAGAACTTGTGATAATGTCTCCCATAACTTGTTTTTCCTTTGATGAAACACGTTGATATACTGCAACTGACGAGGCAGATTTGTCCGGTAACTGCCATAATTTGTGCCATTGAACAGTTTCTTTCGAGGATAGTTGCACCCGTTGTACGAATGGAATGGTTGGTGTTGATTTGTGAAAGGCCTGTTTTTTTACTTAATGTGGACATAAATGATGCCAATGTGTCTTTCCCTATCGGTCTTTTTTGGAACCAACATTCATCGGAAATATTAAAACTGTCTTTAGGAAATTGCCAAAGCCTGTTGCACTGAGGGTGAAGTTTTTGAAGGTAGGTCTCAAAATTTCTAACTGGACAATATTCAGGCATTTCATGATCCTCCGGCATATGCCCAGAAATATTTTCTCTGTCCATTTCCCTACGATTTTTAGTTAATTTGGTAAAAATACATTTATTATTCCGTATTATGATATTGATTCAGTGAAGCGTAAATATTTCTGTTTTTGTCAATCATGTTGTTATTGTTTTTTGGGGCCCAAATGAGGGAGACCGAAAACGTACATATATACCCCGTCTGTTTTCCGAATATATGCTGACATTCAGGGTTGAAGAACCAATGAAAATGTGTGTAACAAACTAAATTCGTAATATACATATACATGTGTAGGTCTCATATATTGTGTATTCAATACCTCATTTTGATGCTGATATATTTAGTGTCTCAGCCCAAACTAGAATAGATCCTCAATTCTGAATCTAGGCAACCCATATGTAATTCTGGTTTGTATTGGGATGTCCCATTCTGGAATATGATGCATTATCATTACCAATAACATTTTTTGGCAGTAAATAAATAAATATATACATTTTTGTAAGAAGAAAGTAATGTTAATTGAGAATGAAATTCCAGTTTGGGAAGCTGTGCTTAGGAATTGGGACATATAAATTTAATATCCTGGAAAAAAGGAGACATCAAGAAATTTATATTTGGGTGAAATTGATAAAATTTACTGTAAATTAATTTGATTAAGTACGGTTAATAGTGCCAAATATATTTGTTGCAAGTTTATTTAATAATTTATATTTGCATACAGGAAGTAAATTAATAAGAAATGATGGACGTAAATGAACATGAGAGATTATCCAACAGTAATGGACATTGAAAAAAATGCCATATACTTACACAATACATTGGATTAGGATTATGGTGTTTAACACCACTTTCATTAGCATGGACAGGAAAAATCAGTGGGAATGAATGCTCATGGTTTACTGACTGCTGTTTAGAATTGGTTGGTTGTAAAGTAAATACATTTTGTACTATGTACCAAACTGTAGGTGACCTTAGGTGATGACCATTTAACTTTTATGTTTTTATTTTTAATTTCTGTTTTCGTGTTTAACACTGCTTTCATCAATATTACAGTTATATTGTGGCAATCAGTTTTATTGATGGAGGAAACCGGAGTTACCAGAGAAACCACCGACCTGCCGCAAGTCACAGACAAAATTTTGTTTACAAAAAATGAATTGACCTGAAAATACAAAGCAAAATATAATCTTACACTGCAATTTTCAGAGAGAACTTTTGGTAACATTTGAAGAAAAAAACTGATTTTTCATGAAAAAAATAATTCTGGTGCTTGGTAAAAATTATAGCACCCCCTTCCCCAAAAAAGTTAAGTGGTCTGTCCCTAATTACTTAATTCAACATTTATAGCAGGTTGTAGAACAGAACAAAGTTAATTATACATGTATTTTTTGATTTATGAAATAAATAATTTTCCTTGGTAACAAGATTCTTATTGTGTTAATTGTCAAGTCAAGACTTATCTATTTTCTTTAGTTACAAGACTCTGATTGTGTTAATTGTTAAAAGTCATGACTTATCTATGTTCTACGATCACGACGGCCCCTATAATTAAGAGGGATATATAATTATATATACATAACATAAGAAGACAACATATTTGTACATGATTCTTAAACAATTACAAAGATAAATGGAAACAAATATTGATTGATTTCTTCTTCTTCTTCTTCCATTAGTGTGCATAATTCCTCTGGAACATTTTCGCACAATTGACTATGTACACGTGAGGAAGGGTCGGTTAGTGTATTTACAAAAATTTACAGGTGCAGGATAAAACGATCTGGTTAAAGAAATCTGAGGATGATCTAGTGGAAGCAATCCCTCCCTTGAAAGCCTCTAGGGATTGCATTCTTGTAATATCTGATGGAAGACTGTTCCAGAGTCTGATGGTAGACGGGAAGGAGCACTCCTGAGCCATCACATTTCTTGCTTTTGTTGTTTATTGTCAAGTAAGCAATATTGCAGCAAAATCATGATGATAAAAAATTTACAAATTGTATGTCATGTAAGGTAAGAAGGGGAAGTGGGATTGATCTATGTTTAGAAATTTGGATTGTGACAGGAAAATGAGGCTATAATAGATAAGGTCGAAAAAAAAAATTCCGCTACGAGCCACCAACTACCACTTCCAACAAGCGATTGTTCATTATGAGATGCTGCAGATTGTCTATTATGTGTAAGGCTATGACATTATCAATACACGAAGCACAAGTTTTCGCTCATTCTAAAGATGAGTTGTGTATTTTATTCTTCCCATACAACTAGCGATACCATCATATTTAAAATCAAAATGATCAGTGGAAGAATCGTATAATTGTACTTTAGTCATGCACCGATAATAAGATAAGATGTCAATATCAAGTACATAATCACATTATTGGTAACAATCAGGAAACAACTTTAATCAATAGTCAACTCTGTCATAGAACACAGGCGCTCGTGGCACGGACTTACCACCCCCCTTTTTCTAACTTTCTGTTTACAAATTTATTTTCAATAAAATTTCTTTATTATTTCATCTCTTTTTTCCTTATTTTATCTTGTTCGTGTCAATATTCATACAATCTTATGTTAACATCAAATTGCATTTTTTTTAGATAGATACTAATAATCCACGTGATTCCTACGTATCTATAAAAAAAATAAATAAACAGAAAGTTAGAAAAAAGGGGGGTGGTAAGTCCGTGCCACGAGCGCCTGTATCCTAGACTAGATAGTTATAAAGATGCATTATAAATAAAGCAACAGACAGAGCCATGTACATCTGAAATTTTAGATAATATCAGTGAAAGAGCAGAAACATTACGATCGTTTGTTTTCTGTGTAGTATTTTTTCTTTTGGCCATTGTGTTGTCTGTTCTTCTTCGATATACGGATGCTGATTACCCCTTTGGTATCTTTAAACTCTTCTTACAACAATACAACAAAACTACAGATAAACAAACATATTTGAAAAAAAATATATTATGAAATAAAGTCGAGACAGAAAGTTAAGAAAATTAAGACATTATTTGTGTTGGGTAAGATCGAGGAAACAAAACTTTTCCAAAATAAAATTTGGCAGAAACTGAAATCTTTATGAAAAATATAAGGGAAGTATCGTTTTGGAAGTAGCAGCAGAAATTCTTCATTATCTATTAGAAATTGCAAATCATTTTAGCACCTTATTTACCAGAGTACCTTCCTCACTAGCTGAACATTTTTAAAATCAGCCCCATCCCCCTATTTGATGTCACCTCCTCAGACGAACTGAAACTAGCCAGAGTAAAACCGTGTAAAGGTAAGCATTCTTTGTAGCATCTCTAAAATAAAACAGAAAACAAAAAGTACCACACTGTCGGAACGTATAAAAAATCTAATAAAAAATATATCGAATTGACCACTTGTATGCCTTTAAACATAATTATTTTTATTTGATCATGAACATAAAATAATATTTTAACCTAATAAAACGTTACCATTTACGAACTTGACAAGATAACGGTTAAACATAGATTAACACGAAGAACAAGATAAAATTTGAAAGTAAAGTAGAAGGTAGTATATTGTGAGAATGCAATCAAAAGATATTCCTAGACTTGTAGATCTGCCGAGCGGAGCGAAATATCCAGTAATCGGATTAGGAACACATGATGCTACGGTAAGTGTCTGCTGTGTCGTATAGAGTTTGGGTGGAGAGGGTGGGACCATCTAATCTCTCATCTACTATCTATAGAAAATGGCGTATGGTATATTAAAGCAAAGTGCATAAAGTGATCGTTCATCACCACAGGTGAAATAGTCTTGTCTGCATGGTTCACTGATTGCATGTTGTTCTTATATTTCATTTTAAACATATTTTATTCATAAATAAATGAAATGGATTGGATAGCAGGCAATAGCCTATATAAATCCTCTCCATACACAAGGCAACAGCAACAATCAACAATGTATGCAGTTAATATTTACAATACACAATATAGAATTTCATACTCAAAGGGAAATAACTCAGTAGAAATCTCATATATTCAGTTATTGACAAGTAATTAACATTGATTAGATTTTATCGACAATTTGGCTGATATGAGATCTACTAATTTGTTTAAATACACTTATATTTGACATTTAAGCGAAGTCACTCTCTCAGAACCATGGCAAAATTAAATAGAAAAAACATATTGATTATTTCTTACTTACAAAGCTGTCTGTTAATATGTAGACCCTATAGTGTATATGCTATTTATTAATCCAACTGCATTTTCCCTATAATTCCATTTGAATGAATAACACAAACTGATGATAATTGTAGGTCCCAAGAATGAAAATAGGAAAATGTATGTAAGAATAAATAGCCACGCTGCTGTAGTAAAACTACACTCAAAACAATAAGGTGTGTTCGATTTATCAGGTAACTGCAGTTAGTTTTATTTAGTGATACCGTTCTCAAATCGTTATAATTAGTTTTTCTATTTGCTACAATAATATTTGTTATAAAAAATAAAATTAAAGAAAAAAAAATTAAATGTACATGTATATTTGTAATTTTCATTCTGTGAATGAAAGGGAGTATAATTTTTTACTCAATTTGATATTTTCCCTGGTCAAAAGAGTTATGTAAACCACAGGGGCCCCTATGTAGCTCCCCTGGGCTACATAGGGTAATTATATAGCAGGGTTTTTGAATAAAATAATCTGAAATTTAAAAAAAAAAAAAAAAAAAAAAAAAAAAATAGAAAAAACATAGAAACGAAAGGAAAAACAAACAATACCACAATGAGGGAGCACTTTCAAATCCAATAGAAAATACGAGAAAGAGAAGCAAAATCGATATGCATGACCACTTTCCTGGCCTTCTAGCTAATCTTCTTCTTCTTTAATTACGGAATAGCGCTCAGCATAAATGATCCGGCAGTACATGTTTTTTTTACTAAGTACAGCCAACCTATCTAAACAATATTTCGCTTAAGTAAGGTGCATAGAGATAGCTGTAATCATATGTTTAATTCTGATTAAAAACTGATAACAAAAATAGAACAAGCCTCGTTATTGACCCCTATCTAATATGAAGATAATATGAAATGCAGGCACTTGCCCTCTACAGTATTTTATTTGGTTGTAGGTAGAACAAGCCATGCATGTTGACCTCAACCTGACCAAAAATTAAAACAAAATATTCATCCGGATGTAGTTTTTAAATATAAACGTTAGAGAAAACCGAAGGGAAGTCAAGAACGGACAATCCAGAACCAACACAAAACTAAAAAGATGAGCAACACGGACCCACCAAAAAAAATAATAATCTAGGGTGGACCCGGATGCTCGGTTGTAAACGACACCCGCCATGTTAATCATATAGTTAAGTCGTGTATGACAGCACTATACACAACTATTTTGAAAATGTGTTCTACGTAATCTTTTAGAATTAAGTCCCTCTGGTATTGAGTGTTATATCATTGGCTTCAGATGCAGGTTGTTCAATATTTTCACTGCCTGTGGCTAAGTGTCTTAGTAGAGAGCTGGATGAAACTTAAATTGAACTTGTAATCCAGATTGTTCCATTTATTCTAACAAGGATGCACCGATTTCCTGTACCGTTGACATTTGCATGTGCAACATCATTTAACCACCACTTGTATGTGTTCTAGTTGCTTTTTACTGCAAGTCTAACCGAAGGCGATTACTTGCTGGAACCATGGTAAATGCCGACCCCCCTATTATATATTTTACTGGTAGAACATGGGAGGTGCGTGCCCTGCATATCATCTATGTACTTCCCTTCAGTCAAATTTTTAGGTACATCCTTTTTCTTCAGCCTGCATCTTTGTTTTGCCATTTTAATGTGATGTGGGATCGAGCCCCGGTTTGGTCAAACAAAAGACTATAACATTAGTATCTACTACTTCTCCGCTAAGCACGCAACATAAAGGAGTGAGGACAAAGATTGGAGCGATATGTCTTACCGCTGACTGTTTTTTAAGTGAGCTAGCATTATAAAAACCCAGCTATGCGTGATGATCTAGTTTAAAGCGGACATCATCTTATCCAAATGTAATTTGCTCTCGCCATGACATAGCGGATAAATTGCTCACTTGGAGTTAATCAAAACTTACTCACTCTCATTCCCCAAACCATAAAATGACATTGACACAATCCGCTGAAATGTAAGAGTTGAAATAGGTATAAAAATACAGCAGTTAAACCAGTTAATGGGATAAGGGCATGCAATTCGATACAAATCTTACTTTTTTATTATGTCGATTTAGACTAGCGAATGGGATAAGGGCATGTCATTTGATTAAAATCTGACTTTTTGTATTATGTCAGGGTGGAGCAGGATCAGTTTGTGAAGCTGTTAAGTATGCTATTGGCTTAGGATATCGCAGTGTTGATTGTGCTTATGTGTATGAAACCGAGAAAGAAGTTGGAGAAGGTATACAAGCTAAAGTAGATGATGGCACCATAAAGGATAAAAGTGAAATATTTATCACCACCAAGGTAATTACTAATATAAAAAAACCACCCAATTATGATCGTCATCAGGTAGAAGAATGGTTTGAAGATACAAAAGGGGTAACCAGAATCCGTAAATCGATGGACAAACAGAAAAAGGACAAAAGGACAAACAACGATCTACAAAACGTACACATAAAATCAATGATCGAATAACACGAACCCCACTTAAAACCGGTGCTCCGGAAGGGTCAGCAGTTCATGCTCTACTAGTGACACCCGGATAGCATTTGTCGTGCATCCTTCAGAAAATATCAAAAACAGAGGTGTAGAGCATTAAATTAAAGCATACATGCATCTTGGTAATTCTTTGTTTAATAAAAGATAACAAGGGACAATCAGAAGCCGAAAATCAAAGAATGGCAGACAATAAAATGGCCAAAAGAAAGGACAAGCAATTTTCTATAAAACACTACACATCGCACTAAATATTGAACTAAAAGCACTGGATGCACCCAGGTACACCGCACGGTTCCTGCTCCACTAAAGGGACTCGTCGTGTTAAAGATCCGGTGATAAGTCATGAAAGACGAAAGGAGGCGGGATTGTTACTACGACAAACGAAACATATCGGGGTAATCAGAAACAGATATTCCGTAACAGTTAATCAAATCTTGTGTGCAACCGCAAGACATTCGGAGTGTAAATCTTTGTTTAGAAGATTCATTGTTAGCAGCAACCAAAAAAAAAAATCAAAAAAATCGAGAGAAATCGCAATATCAGTAATGCATTCAATTAGTAACATACTTTTGTAAAGAAATTAGCTGAAATTTATAAAGATATATACGTTTTTATTACAGTTGTGGGATACTCATCACAATCCTAAAGATATCAAGGAGAATTTCCGGAAATCGTTACAAAACCTTGGAGTGGATCGTATACAATTGTTACTTATGCATTGGCCTATTGCACTGCAGGTTATATATATTTTCTCATTGCTTTCATATTGTTTATAAGTTAGTGTACATATAAACTTGAATAATATAAAGTATAAAGTTCAAGATTATGATTTTTAGTAATTTACGTCACGATAACTGATGGTCACGTGACAATTTTTCAAATCAGATTACAGACGCTGATGAAGCTTGTCGGTCAAGCGAAATATCCGTCGATTTAATTATAATTATAGTCTTTTTGTAGACTTATAGTTATTTTTGTTACATTTTAACATCTTTTTTTGATTTCGTTGTGCTAACATTTTAGACGTTTATTTAGCATTTTTGTTTGTTTGCACAGTATCGTTAACACTTGTTTCCGATCCGACATCCCGTAGGCTCATACGTTGGCAATTTTTTCAGACTATATATATCTACCAACCAGAGAACTTAATGAGTAACGGATCGTCGAGACATGACGATGCAGCACAAACAAAATAAATTATAGAAGTCTAGAAGATTGTGCAACGATACCGATCAAGATGTTACAAAAAATATATTTACAAAATTTTCGATCAACAAATGACCTTCTTCAGTGTCTATCAAAGTTAGACTGAGTTTGTAAAGATAGGATGGTATAATTACCACTCACTAAATAGTCAGGTGACAAAGTGTGGCCTATTAAAAATCTTAAACTCCCTCATTTCACTGTAAAGATAGGATGGTATAATTGTCACCTGGTAAAGTGTGACCATTTGAGAATGTTAAGGATTATCGTTAATAAAAGGTGGTGAGTACAAATCTTTAACTTTGTGACAGTAGTAAAATATTCGTTAACTATAAACAATGTGAAAGAAAATATACGTAAAAACCTATTGTTTTCTGTTAATACCGTCCGGATGTAAAACACGGAATTCTTTAATCCAAAATCTTTCCCGATTCTCACGTTGAAAATCACTCTACAGACAGTTCTGTTCAATGATGAGGATTTTCATTCTGTTGAAATCCTCGAGACTGTGGTCAGACAGTCTAAAGTGCTGGCTCACAGGAAGAAATGGCTTTTTTGTAAGGTCACTCCTGTGTCCATTCAGGCGTTTGTGGAAGGGCTGCTTAGACTCGCCAACGTATTGGAGGCCACAGACGGAACACTCAAGAATGTAAATAACATTTGCACTCTTGCAATTAACAGTACAAAATATTTTGTACTGTTTTCCGGTGACCTTACTGGTATACGATGACGAGTGTTGCATATGTCTACAACATTTGCAGCGTTTGTCTCCACATGAGTGATTCTTGCCTATAGTTGTGTTAGGCTTAGAAATATCTGCCCGCACCAACAGGTTTCTCAGACTGTTTGGTTGTTTGAAGGCAACCATGGGAGGATGAGGAAAGACTGGACAGTTTGGAATTTTTTTCGACGGATGTCCAATGCCCACGAATGGTGTTGAAGCTGTTTCTCAGACAGGGGTGGTATGTGAGGACACAAGGGATTCTTTAATATTTCTCTTTTTCTTTGTACTGAAGTAAAAATATACATATTTCGGTTTTTACTCTGCATTGTATGAATAATATTTATTAACTGTTGCATGAGACCATTAGATTAAGTTGATATACATGTACTCTAAAGGAGTGGTCGTGATCGTATGGTAGTTGGATTTATAATTATCTGTGCAAGTAGTGCCTATCACCGATAAAGTTGTGAGTTCGAACCCGTTCATTGCGAGGTATGTACGATGCAACAATATGTGATAAAATTTGTCAGTGACTTGCGACAGGCCGGTGGTTTTCTCTGGGTACTCTGGTTACCTCCACCAATAAAACTGACCGCCACGATATAACTTGAATATTGTTGAAATTGGCGTTAAACACCATACACCAACCAATCATTTAAAGGAGTATACATTCAAAGCTACGCACATTTCTGCTCAATGTCGTGAAGTCCATGATTACCGTTATACTAACACCTTAACAACTCTATTCCAACATTGTCTGTATTTGCTACTTCATCTATTGTGCGTGGTTATAAATTTGTATTGTGACTTACAACAATAGTTCCAGAAGTGAGAGAGTGTGTTTCAATGAATGTTCCATTTAATGACTGATGCAGTTCCCATTCCCTATGCCACTAGTAACCCTTTAAACCAATTAAATATGAATTATAAATGAATTGAAAATGTTTCACCTTTTCAACTGTAAAAATCTAAAAATACTCAATATTTACCATAGTTATTTTCAATCTTGGAATTAAAGTACACCAAGCAGATTTGTGTACTTTCACTTGATGCATAGTATTAATTGTTACCACTTATATTTATGTTCATATGATTCATGTTGCTAAAATTATTATTATATATCTATTTTAAGGATGGCGACGAAATAGTTCCAAGAGATGAAAATGGTAAGGCGATATATGCTGATCATGATATTGTTGATACATGGAAGGTACATTTATAATTTAGATGCTCATATTAATGACGGACGTGATGATTTTGTTTTTCCCTCAGTAAGTTTCCCATTATTATGGAATTTTATGCATATAGAAATTGATTACTCTAAGTGTTTCTTATAAATCTAAATTTGTACGTCGTAATTAATGGTTTTACATTGATAGAGCAGCAATATTGAATGCTTAAAATTAATTTGGCTTTCCGACTTTGAGCGTACTTGATGACGGTTATTCCAGATACGCTTCATGCGCACTCAATTTGATATCTACGATTTGTTTCTTGTTTTTTTTTATCAAACATGTTACCAAATACTACATTTTATTACACATAAAAAATATCTAATCACAACTTACATGAAGAACTAATTACCCCCAAGCACACACACATGCGGTGGAAAAATTAACAAAGACCTCTGTCAGACTATTTGTTTTTTCGTCTGTCCATTAAACCTGTTTTGTATTGATATCACATATTTGCTAGATTTTGATTGTATTTCTTAGGAAGTTGTTTTTCGTAATAAGACCATGGAGAAGTTTGTGAATGGAGGATATCGGAATATTATTTTGGGTTAAAATTGGTTTATTTGTTGTTGAAAAAAACAGGGATTTCGAGAGGTATTCTATTATGATGACCTTGACCATCAGCAACAATGGACAATACTGGTATATCATTTTGGGTTTAGAACTTGATTATTGATTGAAAATATAGGGATTGCCAATTATTTTTGACATAATATGAAACCAAAAGAACAATAACTGTTAATTCAAACTATGGTAAAAATACTGGAAGACTCTCAAACAAATTATTATTTTTCAAAGGAACTAGAAACCGTATATTTCTAGAGGCGAGGAACAATAGAGTAGCACGACAAATGTCACTAGAGGAGCAGGAACTGTTTACCATTCCGGAGCAGCGGAGATCACCCCTGATTTTTAATGGGGTTCGTATTGCTCGATGTTTAGTTTTCTGCGCATTGTTTTGTAGATCGTTGTTTGTCCTTTTGTAATTTTTCTTTTTGCCATTGTGTTGTCTGTCCTTCGATTTATGAATTCGGATTACCCCTTTGGTATCTTCAAAATATTAAGGCATCCTGGAAGACTGATACTTGCATTTCCTCGATGTTACATTAATTACCTTACCTACTTAGATGTAATTTTTACTGCACCCTAACATTGTAGATTGGGTAGTCGATCACCCTCTGGATTTTGTCGAAGAATCTTATCCGTTTCAAGTTCCTACGTTGATTTCCGGCTTTTTGATGATGTCCAATATTTTATTTCTTTTTGATGCTAACACTTCGCGAGTACCTGGCTATGCCCCGTTTTTTGTTTTGATTGGGGGCGGGGTCTGTTTTGCTCATCTTTTTAATGTCTATTTTGCGATGTTTTGTTTGTTTGTCTCTGTCCGGTTTCTTGTGTGCTCAATAGTTATTTGTCTCAGTCCTGTGTCTTGTGTGCTCAATAACTATTTGTCTCACTCCTGTGTCTTGTGTGCCCAATGGTTGTTTGTCGCAGTCCTGTGTCTTGTGTGCCCAATGGTTATTTGTCTCAGTCCTGTGTCTTGTGTGCCCAATGGTTATTTGTCTCAGTCCTGTGTCTTGTGTGCCCAATGGTTTTCTGTCTCAGTCCTATGTCTTGTGTGTCCAATGTTGCCGGTTTATCTGGATACTCCATTTTGATTGGCCCTTCTGTATTATCTAACTGGTAGTGTCTTATTTATCTATCTGTCTGACGTTATTATTCTGTCCTGAACAAGCAATGTCTTTATTTCAACATAAGCAAATACGAAATATTATTCCATATTCAAATAATTAGATTAATTAATTACTCTGCATGTTGAACATCTTACAAGACTGAGTAGAAATGCGATACGAGTTATCCAGAACTGGATATAAGTATCATAATTTACTTTCAACATATTCATATCTGTATATTATCGTTAGGCATCATCAACACCAAAGGTTACAAATTGTTTAAGAACATACATCGCTTTAATAGCTATAGTAAATCGCGTAAAATCGCGATTTTTCACACGAAATACCTCAAATATTTTCGCGCCTCCCTCCGCTCGGCGCCATTTTTTTAAGTGCGTCCCCCCTAACTTGAAATCCTGGATCCTGGATCCGCCCCTGATGTGTATATGTATGTTAGATGTATCAAGTTTACCTCTATCCACGATTGTGGGATTGATTTCTGGAACTGTTCCGATAGTGTCGTTGCTTTAGGTTTTATTGCATGAACAAAGTGAGCATTCATGTGTATATGTATGCTAGGCGTATCCATGTTTCCTCTATTCACGATTGTTTGATCGGATTTTGGAACTGTTCCTACAGTGTGGTAGTTTTTTGGTATTTATTTTATTTCAGGGAATGGAAGAACTAGTTAATGCCGGAATGGCAGAAAATATTGGTTTATCTAACTTTAACAAAGCACAAATTGAACGAATATTACAGGCAGCGAAAATAAAACCATGTAATTTACAGGTACGTAATAATAAATATAAATGTATTATTTATTATTGGATCTACTGAACGATAACATGTCTTCTTCGACTGAACACAGACGTCAAATGACTGTTTTGATCATCACACCATTTTGTACGCAGTCCTTTCCTATTTCATGACTTATTATCCCCTCGCCAACGAAGTTGCGAAGGGAAATAGAAACGCTACCGTCCGTCCGTCCGTCCTTCCGTAACATCCTTGTGAACACTCTAGAATCAACATCCTTCAATGGATTTTGACCAAACTTGGTACATACTTAGTCCTGAAGAGAATCTGGAATCCTATTGATTTTCAAGGTCAAAGGTAAAGGTCACGGGTCAAGTTTTTAGGCAAGGGGATACGCCACGCTTTGCGTTTCCCTTGCTACCGGGTTTGTTACTAGATTAACACTACGGGTGCCACAAGTGGAGTAGGGAAACTACTTACACTTCCGGAGCACATGAGTTAACCCCCGGTTTTTAGTGGGTTCGTGTTGTTCGATCTTTAGTTTTATGTGTATATTTAATAGATCGGTGTTTGTCCTTTTTCGTTTGTGTTGGGAACAAACAGCGATATACAAATCATTGCACAGACAAGTAAAGATTGGGCAACACGAACCTACAAACAACAAAAACTGAGGTCGAACGTAGGTTCTCCGGAATGATAAGCAGTTCTTCCTGCTCCACTGGTGGCATTCATCATACTTCATTCAATATACTCTGTAACAGTGATCTCAGATATTATTGTTGTTTTCTGTTTTAGATTGAAATACACCCTTATTTCTCAAACAGACGATTGGTTGACTTTTGTACGTCAAAAGGTATATCAGTTACGGCCTATGCACCCTTAGCTAACCCGTTCAGTCCACTGTGAGTACACTGTATTTTCACTTTCACTTCCATATAATGTAATGATATGTTTGCTGAATAAAATAATACCTGCTTTAACATACTTCATTTATTGTAAAATAGCCTCGAAACAGAGCTTAATATTTCTCTGTTGTCGTTTTAGAAAAGTATAAATTTACAAATTAATGCGATGTTTTTATTCATGGCAATTTAGTGCGGACGGCGCATTTTGGAATAATTGTCAACAGGTAGCTCATAATCAAACGATTGGAAAGCGAAATAATATAAAAGTCTTTTAGAGCAAATAAACCAAAGGAAATAAACAGAAAAGCCTAAATCGACTCAGGTCACTTACACCTGAGGGAGGAGTACCTTAGTTTTATTAATAATTACATAAAATTAAAAAAAACACACCAGTACCGAGCTCGCATTATTTATTTCTGACATTACAATGCATGCGTGATAATTTCCCATTTGGGACACTCATTTGAGATTTTTGTATCTCACATCATGTGACACCGTATCTTAAATAGGCAAACCTACTTTATCATCTGCAGACGATCGTTTCGTTAAATTACAAATATTTATGATGAGTGAGAGGCCAAATTGAGGTTGAAGATTTTGTTGATGGAAATAAGAACCAAAAACAAGGAGAAAAACTCTCGATCATTTACGTTTGCTTAAATCTTTTCTTGAAATGGAAAAACTAAAACGGAAACATTGAAACCATCCTTTCTTCCGAGATTCACGAGCTCCTGTCTAGTTTTTTTGTGTGTAAAAGTGAGGACTAAAGAAGGGAAAGATTATGACATTGAGCCATATGTACTGTAAGAGGTATGCTGGGATATTTTGAGAGATGTTTAAGTCCTCATCGTTATAGTGGATCCTTAATGGATAATACTATATTCCAGAAAACAAGGGATTCCACACGTGTAAAGTCTCGTTTCTACCTAAAAATGTGAGTCCTCGTGTAGAATTCTTCTATCTCAATCATCAAGTCGTGTATGAACATTTATTCTCACATTTGTAAATGCATTTTATCGTTTGTGTTTGAATTGTATTCTTGTGGGGGCTGTCATAGTCGTGATCGTATGGTAGTTGAATTACTACCTGTTGCAATCAGTGCCTATCACCATTAAGGTTGTGAGTACGAACCCCGTTCATGGCGAGTTGTACTCGATACAACATTATGTGATACAGTTTGTCAAAGACTTCAGACAGGTCGGTGGTTTTCTCCAGTTTCCTCCACCAATAAAACTGACCGTGCATACATGTGCAAGTAAGCATAGCGATGCACAAGTAGCTTTGTTCATGAAACCTAGTGATTATTAGACATTGTATATGTGGTTATTATATGAGACTGGTATCAGATACGAAACAATATATGTAGACATTTTTAAATAGCATACGCCAGTGGTGTGACGTGAGAAAATTTGGTTTATATGTTTTGTTTGATGTTGTTTAACGCCACCTTTAACAATATTTCAACTATATCGTGGTGGGCAGTTTTATTGGTGGAGGAAATCGGAGAAAACCACCGACCTGTTGCAAGTCACTGACAAACTTTATCATATAAAATGATAGACACCTGGTGATGGGCACTGATTGCATAGGTAGTTGTAAATCCAACTACCATACGATTACGACCACGATGACCCCTAATTTGGTTTATATTAAAACTCATTAGTTTGAGACAGTATTTGTAGTATAGTATGAAGCGACGCAGAAACATATTGTATTCAATTATGATTTTATTTTAAAGGAGAAAAGAAGGTGAGCCACGAATATTTAATGAATCTATTCTACAAGAGATCTCTAAAAATAATAGCAGAACCATTGCACAGGTAACAAGTAAAATGATATAATCGTTATCAATTATATTTTCTAGTATATCGTTCTATATTTCGTTTTTGAATCACTACTATAATTAAAAATGAAGCCAAACATATATTACTTTGTCAATTCTACTCACAATTACAGTAATTACTTCCAGTTGTTTGTAAGAAGGCTTATGTTTTATTTACGTTATTTGTGCTTGTGTGGGTATAGTAATGTCCAACACATATTGTGTTGTGTTTTTGTTTGTTTTTATTCGTCTTGTGTGCCCTATGTTGCTAGTTTCTCTGGATTGTCCATTTTTGATTACCCCTTCGGTATTCTCTAACATATATTTACGGTTGAACATATATTTCTGTGAGGGGACGTCGTGGTCGTATAGTAGTTGGATGTATAACAAACCATGCAATCATTACATATCACCACTAAAGTTGTGAGTACGAATCCCGCTCATGACGAGGTGTACTCGATACAACAATGACTTGCGGCAGGTCGGTGGGTTTTTCCTGGTACTCTGGTTTCCTCCACCAATAAAACTGAGCGCCGCGATATAGCTTAATTACATTACCCTAACCCTACCCTAATATAATAATTTTGTAGCAATTGTTGTTGACTAGATAATTTTGTTAGTATCTATTGTACTTTTTGCAATTGATTTTTAACGTACCAATGGAGGGACAATCTTCAAACACAGGTATTAATTTACACGGGGGATGAACTCTGGAAGGGTAATCAGTTCCTGCTCCACTGGTGGCATCCGTCGCGTTACTTTAATTACAAACCCGGTGATGGTTTTCGTTTCTATACACCTGGGCTTGTTTGGGATTAATTATCTTTACCGCGATGTGGTGTTTTTTAAGTGTTAATAATGAATTGTTTTGATAGTTCTGTAATAATCAATACACTGCTTTCTTAAATTGTCGCCACCATGACTTGGTTGACCGTTATGGCATATCTATGTCACAAATGACCACGGATATGTTCCACTTGTCATAAACACTTTCCGGTCGTTTCCTCATACATGACTTATCACCGGGTTTGTAACTAGATCAACACGACGGGTGTCACTAGTGGAGCAGGAACTGCTTACCCTTCCGGAGCACCTGAGTTCACCTCCAGTTTTTGTGGGTTCATGTAACTCGATCTTTAGTTTTATGTGTATGTTTTGTAGATCGTTGTTTGTCCTTTTTCTTCTGGTCATAATGTTGTCTGTTCTTCTTCGATATACGGATTCTGATTACCCTTTTGGTATTTTAAAACTCTTCTTGCTAATAAACTATTGTCAATACTTTTCTAAAAATCGTTTTATATTCATAGGTTGTCCTAAGATTTCTGCTGCAAAGAAATGTTGTTATTATTCCAAAATCTATTACATCATCCAGAATCAAGGAGAATTTTGATGTGAGTAAATATATGGTACTCAACTATAAGTCATTTATAACTATTTATAATTCTGGTAGAATAAAACATGTAGAACAACAAAGAAGTATGTTGTATTGAAAAGGGGAAGGTTGTGTCCATAAAACTGGTTTTACCCTGTCACTATTTATTGAAGTGCCTGTATCAAGCAAGGAAAATGAGCGGTCATGTATTTTTGTGTTATGGGTTTCAATTTTACCTTTTTCTTCTATTTGATTTTGAAACTGTTTTGACAGTGTGGAATTTATTGTTTTCCATTTTTATTAAAGGAATGTTTATTTAAAATGCAAAATTATACCCTTCTCCGTTACTACTATGAGGCAGAGTTTATACATGATTGATTGATTTATTGTGATTAACGCCACTTTCAGCAATATTTCAACTATATCATGGCGATCCGTTTTAGTGGTGAAAGAACCCGGAGAGAACCACAGACCATAGGCAAGCAACTGGTAAACTTTATCACTTGCGGCTGCGAGTCGAGTGCACCCTTTTTTGTAATTTACAAAGCCGAGCGCGAACCCACGCCGTATTGCTTGTATGAGTCTTTAGGTAATCCAACTATCTAACTCATTGAGCCCTCGAGTTTATACCCCCCAAAAAATACAAAAGTAAAAATAATTACCGCAGCTAAAGCCTTTTATCTCAAATTCAGGAGTTCATTTAATCAAAAATTCAAACTTTGTTGATATACTCTCAAGAGCTTCATCTGCCGCATTTCTTGATATGTTTTCATGCATTTGATACCAATTGTCATCTTTCGTCTAGTCTTTTCAGGTTTGACATTTTGACAATTTAACACCTTGGCAGTAATACACCACATATATAAGCTCGAGCTTGCAATTTGTATTTCAACTTGGTATATAGTCATCGTTTTCTGCAGGGCGCTACAGTATTAAATCTATGATTTTGGTATGATGTTGAGTATCGTTTCCCTATTATGCGTTCCTATGTCCTTAATTACTATTTAACATTTTAGTTCACAATGAGGACTCGGCGTTCGTCACAACAACGCAGCTATATTCGAGGATCGATATATTACTTACATCTTAAAACACTTGCACTTGACAAAATCATATTACTTAAAAGAAATGGGCACATAAATCAAGTTTAGCACCGCCTTTTTTTTTTATTGAAGTGTAAGTAGCAAGCTAGGATAGTGATCGTGAGTGGCCATGTATATATGTTAATAATATCGATTGTTCCTCTGTTTCTACGATTCTCAAATTAGGTTTTAGAACTGTTTTGCATTTCGTTTTCTTGTAAGAACACTTTGAGGATGCTAAATGTATATTCAGAATCTGTAAATCGAACACGCACAGACAACGCAATGGCTAAAACGACAAACAGCGATCTACAAAACACTACACAAACAACTAAAGCTTGTGCAACACGAACCCCACTAAAATCCGTATGATTAACAGTTCCTGCTACACTAGTGACACGCGTCGTGTTACTCTAGTAAATAATGAAAGTGCTGTAATGTATTTTAAGTTCCACCATCTGTGTGTGGATTACTAACCTCATTACATGATGCATACATACAAAAACGTCTGTAATTAGATCAATAACCAATAAAAGACTAGAATAATGAACAATAAAGATATTTGTATGAATAAATTGAAAAGTATAATAGGTTGCTGGGGGGTTATGGTGTTTAACGCCACTTTCAACAATATTTAAGATATATCATGGTGACGATCAGTTTTATTGATAGAGGAAACCGGAGAAAACCATCGACCTGTCGCAAGTCAGTGACAAACTTTATCACATAATATTGTATCGAGTATATCTCGCCTGAACGGGATTCGAACACACAACGTTAGTTGTGATAGACACCGATTGCATAGATAGTTAAAATAAAACGACCATACGATCACGACCACAACGTCCCCTATTAATGGTTGTATTCAAGTAGAAACTTAATAAGCATATTATTAAAAGAAAGTTTAAGCCTTGGTGTTGAACAATCCACCAACATCAGCAAAACTAACAACCACTTCTCACCTCAAACAATTGAAAACAGAAAAGACCACACGTCCTGTGGTGTTGAAAACCCAGATCCTGGCTTGGGACAAGCACACAAATTTAGCCAGTTAATGGGATTTACACCTTCCCCTCTGCTAATTGGATCACCACTGCTTTAAAATATCTAAAATGCAACATTTACTGACCAATTTATTTTTTGAATAATGAAATAAAATCACCATCAGATAATATACCCGTGTATGACGATACTCAAACCGTGAAACGCCCAACTGATTTCGATCACGTGTGTGAAAATGAAACGACGTGTACAATAGCTTCGTTAGATATTTCAGAACAATCAACTCTTGATGACACCATCGTACCCCCAAATGATGAAGATTCTTCTTCTGAATTAAACACAAGTGACATTAACTTAATGCATGAACTTGAGCCGAGCGAGGATAACACTTCACTTAAAATCTCAGTGTGAGAAAGTGGAACAGAAAATACTACAATGCAAACTGACAATACACAACATGAAAATAAAATTGGTCAAAATCAAGCATATAGTTCAGTAACACCTACATGCTCAATCAGTTGTGTTCAGATTACTGAAAAATTTATGATACATTGCAGTAAGTGCCAGCAATGGACACACTATAAATGCATCCTTTTACCTGCATATCAGTTGTATATGTTTGTAAACACAACTAGAAAATTTACATGTGAAATGTGTTCAAATGTCCCAATAAGGTTTAAACAGAAATGGGACCCATGTGTTCAGGAAACATTTGATAAACCATCTTTAGACACCACACAAAAAGAATGTGATCATCCAAAGACTCTTGAAATTGTCGTCACAGCTCTGACAACAATCCATGATTCCAGTCAAGAGGAAAAGATCAAAATCCTAAACAGCCAAATAGATGAAATGAAATCTGAAAAAGAGAAAAACTTATCCAGTCTGTCAGATCAAATGTCTAGGCTATCATTTGACACTAACGTAATTCAGTCTTTGTCCAAAAAGGTTGACGAAATTAATGCGTTAAGCAATAATGTTACCGAAGCCATTAAGGCCCGAAATGAAAACACCTTTAAGATGTCACAAACTCTACAGAAGACTTCTGAAATGTTACAAAGAAGTTCAGCAAACAACAAAGACTTGTCACAAAGCATCAGCACACTTACTCAAAAGTTGGCGGTACAAAATGCTAGTGATAATAGTGTCAAAAAACCAACCAGGATCTCATAATGTACAGACTACACCTACCAACTTGCCAACATCAACCCGTTTCGCCGTGTTGGCCGATTTAAATGATTCCATTCAGGAGGAGGGCACCAAAGAAAGCAGGAAAATATTGATTATGGGGCATTCCCATATTAGAAACATTAAAACTAGATATTTCATAAATGATTGTTTGGTTAATAAAATTATGGCATTTTCTTTCTATCAAACTATATAAAAAATCTTTAGTCTTGATAATGATTATAACTGTGTTTTTGTACAAGTTTTTACAAATGACATAAGAGAGTCAAGCCCAGAGGAATGTGTCCAACTTTGCACCAAGTTTTCTGTTGAATTATCTCAACAATGTGAATTTTCAAAAATGTTATTTCACTGCCATTCCCAACATTTAATGACATTTCTCTTAATGAGAAAATTCAGAAATTTAACATTATCATGCAGTACAAGGTTCTTAGACACCCTACTGTTTGTTTACCTGACAATTCAGGTCTTTCATTCAAAGGTAGACCCATTTACATTTTTTTTTGCAAAAGATGGCCTACACTTGTCAGTACAGGGTACTAACATCTACGCTTCAAGCATGAAGTCATGTATCAGGAGATGTCTGAACATTGAAGAAATTCAACAGGCAGACAAAGCCTAAACTTTGGTCCTCCTAATTCTGATTCAATGTACAATGAACGTAACTCAAAAGGCTTTGATAGGACATACTAAGCACTAAGTAGAGAAGGTCCTGGCTTTGGTACAGGCAATAACCAGTTTAATTAAAACCCAAACTTTGGTCCTCCTAATTCTAATTCAATGTACAATGAACGCAACACAACAGGCCTTGATAGGACATACCAAGCACTAAGTAGAGAAAGTCCTGGTTTTGGTACAGGCAATAACCAGTTTAATCATCCCCCATTCACGTACCTATTTTTTCCTGGGGTTAATCCTGGTATGGTTAGATTCTAAATTACAGGACACACATTTATTATAATGTAACAAGAACAGCATGTCTTACATACAGGTATAATCATGCATTTGATCATGTTAACATGATAAATTTTCATGTATTCATATTTTATTTCATTCTATTTTCAACAGAAGAACAATTTACTTTTGAAGAAATGAGTCTTGCAGTCTTACACTTCTGTGTATTTATATCATTTATTCCTTTTTATGTAAAATGATGGTACTTTATTATAATATGCATAGATTATTGTTTTAATACATGTATTGTGTAATATATGTTTTTTCATTCTTATGTTTAATGATAACTTTGCATCAAAATGTGCATAATAAGCATACATTATTATCAGACACATAGTAGTATTGTGATTTTTTATTTTTTATTTAATGACAATCAGTTTGGAAGTACTTTGATAACATCTGTAATATGGCCAGTTACTGTTTCATAGATAAAATTTATTACTTATGAATTTACTATATACTTCTTACTCTAAAATAAAAACAGGGTTAATTATTAGAATAACTGTATTTATCTCTGTAACCTTTATAAAGAATTCAGTCTTATAATTTGTTACTGACTTCACTAAAAATGTATTGGAGTTATCTCCCATACACTGTATGTTTTAGACAATAGCTACTCATTATTCAAATACATGTAAATCTTTTTCTTTACCATAGGTACTGAGATAGTCAACGATTATATTAAATCTTAGACATTTTTATTATGACAGAGAAAAAATCCTTGCATGTTGCATGTTGGAATATAAACGGGTTTACTCATAAGGGATATAACAAGTTCAGTGACCCTAGATTTTTAAATGAAATCCAAAATAAGGATATGTTTTGCCTACTTGAAACTCATAGCTCACTAGAGGAATCTTTAAACCTGCCATTTTTTAAATCTGTACATCTAATAAGGCCGAAGTCTGCACGTACAAACAAAACGATCAGGGGGGATCTCTGTCTATGTGAAAAATAATATCAGAAAGGGCATAACATTTTTGACTCATAAATCTAATGACTATATTTGGTTACAATTGACCAGAGAGTTTTTCAATCTTGAGAAAGATATTTATTTATGTTTTATATATGATCCTCCAGGAAATTCAACATATACACATTCTCTTGAAAATATTTTAGATATTCTTGAAGAAGATATCACAAAATATGCTGTTGACGGTGATATCATTTTAATGGGAGATATTAATGCCAGAACTGGGGACCAAGAGACAGATTTTATGCCAAATGAATGTATATCAGATCATGTTCCATTATTTGAAAATTATGCACCAGATATAAATATTCCTCTGCGGTATAGCATGGATCAAACTATGTCACCGAGGGGCCAAGTTTTTAATGATTTGTGCGTGCAGACAGGACTCAGGATATTAAATGGTCGAGCTCCAGGAGATTTTGTGGGTAAATTAACTTGCCACACTCCAAGAGGTAGCAGTGTAGTTGATTATGGGGTAGCATCCCAGTACCTCATTCCTGGTATTAAATTTGTTACTGTTCATAGGTTCCTGGCTGACTTTTCAGACCACTGTCAAATTTCTCTGTTGCTAAAAGTAAACTTTACACATGAAGAAAATAACAAAAATCTCCCACTTATGCCAGATAAATATATCTGGGATAAAGAAAGTGGCCCTGAATTCCAAACAACACTGGCCTCTACACCATTTCAAGACAAAATTAAATCTTTTTTAAATCAAAGCTTTGAAAATTCCGATATGATGGTTGACAGTCTTAACTCTATTATTTGTCAAGCTGCCGATATATCGATTAAAAAAGTATGATATACTGATAAAAATATTAAAAGTAAACAAAACAAAAAACAGAATAAATTAATATGGTTTGACCAGTCTTTAGTAGGTCTCAGAAGGCAGCTTGAGCAAAAACAGAAGCTTCTTGACAAATATAGGAGGGATCCTCAAATTAGAGGATCTTTTTTTAGTTTGCTCAAGAAGTATAGGAAAGCAAGAAAGTTAAAATATAAAGAATATAAGAAAAATCTCTTTGACCAGTTAGACCTGTTAAGGGACAGTGACCCAAAAAGTTACTGGTCTCTTCTAGAACTTAATCATTTTGATAAACCTAGTTCAAGCTCTCCATCAGATGAAATCCCAGAGGAGGAATGGTTTAGATATTTCAAAAGTTTAAATAAAAATAATAAAAATGTAGACTCTTCATTTTTAAAAAAGTTAAAAGATTTAGAAAATATTAAAATGTTTACAGAGCTTGACAATAGAATTTCAAGTAAAGAAATTATAAATGCAATAGCATCTTTGAAAAATAATAAAGCTAGCAGCTTTGATCAAATATTAAATGAAATGTTGAAGTTTGGACAAACTTATATTATTGATCCACTTTGTAAATTGTTTAATAATATTTTAAGTACAGGTAAATTCCCAGTTGTATGGGCAAAAGGAATAATTGTTCCCATTTTCAAAAGTGGTGAAAAATGTAACCCTTCTAACTATAGGGGCATTACAATTGGCAGTTGTATTGGCAAGTTGTTTTTAAAAATTCTAAATAATAGATTAGACAATTTTCTAACAATGCATAGTATTATATGCCCTGAACAAATAGGTTTTAGTAAGGGCAGTCGTACTAGTGACCACACGTTTGTATTGAAGACATTAATTGATAAATATACTCAACAAGGGTCTAAACATTTATATACCTGTTTTGTAGATTTTCACAAAGCCTTTGATACAGTATGGCATACAGGCCTACTTTATAAACCCCGAAATTCAGGTGTTAGTGACCTTTTTTACAATGTTATAAAAAATATGTATGAAAATACACTCTTTAAGTGTAAAAGTGAATAACATTTACTTGACAGATAATTTTCAATCATTCGTCGGGGTAAGACAAGGTGACAATCTGAGACCCACTTTATTTAAGCTCTTCATAAATGATATTCATAACATTTTTGATGATAGTTGTAGCCCTGTGAGCCTTCTGACAAGGAAACTTCATTGTCTACTTTATGCTGATGATTTGGTGTTGTTGTCAGAGAGCCCGCAAGGGTTGCAAAATAGTTTAACAAAATTATCAAATTACTGTGATGAATGGGGTCTTCAGATAATATTTCTAAAACCAAATCTTTAGTTTTCAACAACATTGGCAGAACAACATCCCATAAATTTTATATTAATAATACTCCTATAGAAAATTGTAGGAATATGTCTATCTAGGAGTAACCTTTTCAATATCTGGTAGTTTTACAGAAGCCAAAAATAATTTATATCATAAAGGCTTGAAGGCTCTTTTCAAGGTTTAAAAATGTTTTCAAGGCTCTTTTCCAGCACAAAAATATTAACACAAGGGGATAATTACTTTTCTAAAGTTTGCAGGGACCTTATAGTGGAAAAGGCACATTTTAAACTATGTAAATATTCAATTAAAGTTGGGAAAAGGGCAACAAATAGCGCTGTTATGGACGAGCTTGGAAGATATCCCCTCTTTCTGGAAGTTCTTCTAAACATGATAAAATATTGGGTCCGCTTATCTAAAATAATACTTCATCAACTTTACTATCTGAGTGTCTACTCCTTTCAGAAGCCCTACATAAACAAAGCAAAAAAAGTTGGTATGCAAGCATCGATACCATATTTAAGTATCTTAATGTAAGTGCTAAGTCGATATTGACTACAAAAAGAAATATAAAATCATACTTTTATTCAAAACTTAAACCTAAATACAATGCAGTTTGGAAAACTGAAATTTTTAATGACAGACCTGGAAAGCAATATGGAAATAAATTGCGCACATATAGACTTTTCAAAAATAACTTTCCATTTGAATCTTATCTTGATTAAGATAATTTTAACAGAAACATATTGATCAGATTTAGAATAAGTGCACATAACTTAGAAATTGAAAAGGGGAGACACCAGAATATACCATTGAATGAACGAATTTGTAAACTATGCAAATTAGAAATAGAGGATGAAATACATTTTTTACTGCAGTGTCCCATTTTAAATTCATTTAGAACTGAAGCTATGCAGCAAATCTCAGATATTTGCAAAAATTTTGCATCATTGGATAACAAATCTAAATTTATTTGGTTACTTTCCAATGAAAATATAATTATTATTAATATAGTCATAAAACTGTTGATATCATTAACAGAAACTAGAACTAAATTGTTATCTGGGAGTGAGGTTTGTCCTCCTGGCTCTCTTCCAAGTTCACATTGTAATATTACATCCAATATAGTGGTATGATATATATTATGCATATACATATAAGTATTTACCTTTTAAATTATATGCATAACATACAAATCTAATAAAATAATAATAAATTAATAAATAAATGATACATATTAATAACTATTTAATGAAAAGAATTCAAGTGTAAACTTATGTGTATGGTGTATATATATATATATATATATATATATATATATATATATATACACGTCTGAAAATTAAACCAAACAGTGTTAGAATTAGATTTTAGAGCTGTCAAATTTTTGTTCTTCCCTCGACGGGATTTGAACCCACACCATTGTTACACTGCAGCACCATTCGCTTAGCCTTACGTCCAGCGCCCTAGACCACTCGACCACATCAACTCCCTAAAAAAGGACCTTCAATAATCGTAGTATTACCTTTTCTCGTAAGGCAAATCTAGGGATAGACGTAAGACATGCGTATAAGCGTGTGTAGATGTTACATATATACTTAATATTATAATTTGACAGCAATCTAACTCAGCAATTTTTAATATATTGCATAGGATAATGAAGAATTCATTATACAGTCACAGGAAATAAAGTATATTATACAAACGTCTAGAAGCAAGTGACAACCATACAATATATATGTCCCACTGGATCTCAAAGTTACTAAGGATACTAGGTTAAAACTAAATATTATATACGTCTGAAAATTAAACCAAACAGTTAGAATTAGATTTAATATATATATATATTTATATAAATCCTCTCTGAAGTTCGACCATTATTATTTTATAACTGATGGGTCACTGTGCTTGTTATATAGCATACATCGAATGCAACTATTACTATGTCAATGGTATGATTAAATTTTGAATTGTTATTGTTTCATTAAATTTTGTCATCTTCCAATCAATGTAATCAATCCATAATCATTGTATTAAATTCTTTGTTAATTGTTCTGCCCGAAAGGGCTCCTTAATTGGAAATAAAAATATTTGTATTTGTTCTTGTCTAGGTTTTTAGCTTTTCATTGACAGAAGAAGAAATGAACAGTGTATGGTCATTAGATAAGAATCTTCGAATGTGGAATGAAGAATTGTAAGTTTTTAATCCCTTTATGTATAGCTTAATACACCAATTATAATGGGTTTTATTATTGATTAAATTCCAGCAAGTTATATTTCACTTATATTTAGAACGATATTGTAATATAATGCACAAGTATATCTATAATATCAAATACAAAGAAAAGATACACCCGTCAAGTTTAAATATATTCTTGCTCTGTTCAGATTTGAGAAAGCAGTTATTTTGCGTTGCGGAACTATACATAATGATATGGAAAACCAAGATAAACTCCAGGACATCGTTTGTTTGAGTTATAAGGAAGACGTGATGAACAAGAGGACCTGCTGCTTACGTGATTGCAAAACCTCATGTATCCCTTTCATTTGGCATCGGAAACCTTATCAGTGATGGAAATAACTAATTTGACCTTGACATTTATAGTAAATGATACAGTAGCTTCATATTCCAATATGACACTTATCCATGTTCTAAATCGGACAATAGCTGTAAAAATCCAATTAATTGTGTTGGTCTAGTACAAAACGGACATCCACGATCTCATCGAAATGCAAATTGTTTTCACCGTGATACAAACATGTACATATAGGGAACATTGCTCACTTGGCGATAATTATAAGCTACAAACAATTACTCGCTTTATCCAACAGGGTACAATTGGGCTCAGTTGGATATATTTCATGTTTTGTTCCAATACCCACGACAAGGGAGTGTTATAAAAAGAATATAAAAAACGTGTCCCACATTTTGACCTTAATCGCCATAGCGACATGCATGTTTTTTTTCTATTGGAGAAATACAAGATCTTACCAAATGATGGTGCACAAATGACCGAATTAAAATGATTTAATTGTCAAGTTACAATACGGAATATGTTCATAAATTTAATGTCGCACATTGTTTTGAATTTTATACTTAATAACGATGATATATAACAAAAATATCCTTGGTAACAAATATAACCATTTTCGTGATTAAAAGTGGCGATAAGTAATACTTATGTCTACATATTTAAATAAATTTTGCCTGTGTTTGATTTTCTTATAGTGCCATTGGTCACAAAGATTATCCATTTGACGATGAATTCTAACTCCAGATGGAGTCAAAGTATTGAAGAAGGCAGCGACCTGATAAGGACAAAGATGTGCATTTTTAATAACTGTTGTATGCAAATATTTTGTGATTTACCTTTAAATTTGTTTCCCGTTTAGTATGTATTGGCGACCATAGTATATTGCCATTTTCTGCAGGTAGGAAGATGTGTTAACGGCTTCAAGTGGTGTTTTGTATAAATTGTGAATTTATTATGGTTTGTTGAAAACTCTTCATCTTTATTCATGTAGTAATAGAGAAGGGATCCCGTTAACCGGTTTAACACCGCCACATTTTTGTGTCTTTCCCAGATCTTGAACTGGTTTTCGTGATGTTTTTATATTTAATGGTTTAAGGTTGTTTTGTTGAAACTGTGGACCATCACTGTTTAAACTTTCTTTCCATAATGTTTTTAAATGTGGAAATCGTGGAAAAGTTCTGAAGTCGTATACAGTCAGAATAATATTAAATTCATCGGTCTGTTCTTTAACTCCATTCTATATTATAACTGGGAGTAACACAGGTCAATGAACCGCTTTCTCTGTCTGTCCACCTGACACACTTTGATGATACGTATTTTGCACAAGCTGTCTCCATTCAATATTATTCAACATTTGCACACAAATTAAATATGTGCAATTCATATTTTAGACAGATTTGAACAATTTAAGCGAAATCCATGTGTGAAACTGAATTATAACAAGAAAGTTTAAACAAATCCAACAATATAAAACAAACGAACAACTACGTCGCACCCCAAGCACAATAAGACGACGACATATGGCGTTTGAAATCCAGCTATAGAAAGTTGCGGGTTAAATCAGTTATCGGTATTTCAATTCCCTTTCTGATAATTGTATGTCCAACGACAATACAAATATAAAGAAACAATAAAACACCAGCACTAATTTCCTTCACTGAAAACTACCATTTAATACACAACACAAACATGGACTGTACAATAACGGTCAGAGAATGCTCCTAGTTTATTTATCGCGAACACTGAGTTCACACCCCGTTTGTTGGTGGGTCCGTGCTGCTCATATTTTTTAAAGGTTTTCTTTGTGTTGTTCTATTGTGTGTCTTTACGTTCTGTTGTGATGTCCGTTACGATTTCCGCATAAAAACGATGTTCGATTCGTCTTTATCTCCAGTTGTTTGTTTGCACATAGTGGTGTCAAACATATATTGTGTTGTGTTTTTGTTTGGTTCGTCTTGGTCTTGTCAGTGTCTCTGGATTGTCCATTCTTGATTGCCCCTTCGGTATTCTCTAACTTTTATGTAATATAAATATTGTAATGTAGTATATTGTGTATCTCTATATCATGTTGGTTTATGAGAATAAAGATACATAAACTAACAGAAGGTAATCAATGAATAAAATTGTTAATGTTAGATTGTACAACAAATTTGATTAATCACTATATAATTGAGCCAGTTTGTTAATAGAGTTTGATTAATATTAGATATCTGATGGGAACTGTCTTGTAATAAGATCAGGTCATTTTGTGCATATTTAATGAGACGAGGTTTATTTTATATAAAGCCACTATTAAAACTATTGTTCCGAACAATAATTTCCATTCCAAATGAATATATCAATGGACGAGTCATAAATTGGTATCTTCCTATTCTTAAATATGCTAAAATAAATTTTATGGAAATCAACGTTATTTGAGATTAGATTGTTAACATATCTATAATTATTCCGCAATAAACCGGAAAACAGACCGTATCTTACGTAGTATTGATGGCAAGAGATTATATTAAGATTTTTGTATAATATTAAATTCAGTATCGAATTTGCGCTTGGACAAAATAACCTGAAAAATCGCAATTTTGCCTAAGAAAAAAAACCACATTTTTGAGTGATACTAATAAAAAAAAAACCTTAATATTACGATGACGAAAGATAGAGTAATATGGATATTTAAGCAACACATTATAATGATGGAATACATAGATGAATTTGGATGTAAAGAAACTTATTTTTAAGAAAAAATGCACTGACAGAATACACAGGTGAATATGGATATTAAAACTAATATCAATTATTAGGGGAAAAAATTGCACTGACGGAATACACATGAATATGGATATTCAAGCAAATTTAATTTATTAGGAAAACAACTTGCACTGACGGATCACACTGATGAATATGGATGTAAAGTAAACAAATACAATGACGAATACCCAACCGGAGTTGATTTTTAATGAAAGCTACTAAAAATAATTGTATAAAATTAGCAATGTCAGAGGCAAAAGTTACATTGTACTTTGGACACTATTCCTCATGGATTATCTGGATAAATAGTTACATTATACCACCCGCCGCAATAGTTGTAGTGGCTACAAATGCTTGTGTGATATTTGTGTATTGTACACAATTTAAGAAGACTAGAAACGAGACTACAAAAATGTCTAGTTTACTCTATGTTGCCATAGCAACATCTAACATATTAGCTGTTATTCCTAAAGCGGTGTTGTATATTTATTCGTTTGTCCTGGGACACGTGACTTCTTACATTCCATATGAGCTTTGCTGGAATTGGTATTTTCTTCTGAAATTAAGTATTATTCCACATATATCATCCATTTGGTTTGTGGCCGTGCTATCCCTTCAACGTTATATGGTAATTAGACATCCCTTTACCAGTGGGCAAACATGGAGTTTGCGAAAAACTGTGATTGCAGTCATACTGATTGTGTTTGCCTCATTTGTAATGGAAACCCCATATATTTTTGCATGCAAATTCTTACCACTTGATCTACATTCATTTTCAAATTTTACTAACATCACCAGTAAATTAACATGCCATGTTCAGTATGCCGATTGGCTAAATGATAGCGGGAAAGAAGTAGAAATATTTATGCTATGTATAATACTTTTCTTTGTGATAATTGTGTCTTCAACTATTATATTATATTGCGATTTTTCTTTAATTGGATTTTTGCTTACATCTGCAAAAGTGCGAAAACTCATGGTCAATATATTGAATTATGACATAGAAAGTGGTTTTCAGAGCGCAAAATTGAAAACAAAGCTACAGTCATCCAGACACAGTTCATCAAAACGAAAGACTAATTCTAAATTGGAGTCATCAGATACGAATCACCAGATAATACTAATTGTAACATTTTCTCTTATAGTCTTCGTTGTTGAAATACCATACGGAATAATATTGTCACTGTACATATACTTCACCGTGAACGAAATACCCAAGCCGTTTGAATGGTACTGGGTAGGTCCAATCAGAACTATTTTTGATGTTTCCATTGTTATGAGTTATCCATCATTATTTATTCTTTCGTGTACATTGAGTAGGCGTTTTAGACGTATTTTGTGGGCTTCTTGTACAAATAGAAAAATACATAAGAATTCACCCACACCATATAGTACAGTACGAACGTCAGTCCGATAGTTGTAAAGATTGTTTTTTGTTGTTTTATTTTAAATATATTGTTTTATTAAGTCAAGCTGAACGTCAGTGTTGTGTGTAGAATATCACATTTACATTTTGTTAGAAAAACATTTTCAATGTAATCTGACTATTGTAATTGTGAATCTAATTTATTTTTTTTTACCAACAAAGAGGTGTACATTGCTCACATTTCATCATGAAATGTAATTATGTAACTACCACAGACAAAATATTGATATTACATGTATTGTATTTTTAACGTGTAAATAAATGACCTTTGTATCATCATCTGAAAAGTTACAAAACGTATAATCTATTCATGTTTTTTTTTTTTTCATTGGAGTAATTCTCTACAACCACAAAATTCTAACCTTTCAGTAATCATAAGACTATTAGCATTCCTATAGATACTAATGTGTGTCGTGATGGGTGGTTTGTTTATAAAGATATAAGGAAGTCAATAAAAATGTCAAAAATATTTTTTATCAATGTGTGACGTAAAATTGTTTTTGACATTTGCTTCACTGGGTTTGGTACTGCTTTGACAACTATTTTACCTATTTTGTTCCAGTATTGTTATAAATACTGTTATCTTGACAGCCGGAACCTTTGAGCCGTAATGAAAGCGGGAGGTTTGGTGCTTTAAAATATGATTCAACCCACCATTTCTTTAGAAATGCCTGTACCAAGTCAGTTTTCCGGTTGTTGACTGATTCTGTCTGTTTATATAATTATGAGTTTTGACTTTTTCTTTGTAAATTGTTCGGAGTTCAGTAATTTTGTTTTTACCCTTATTGTTTATACAGGCCTATATAGCAGATTTTCGTCGTGGGCTTATCAATAACTGTATATATATACAATATTGGTCTGTTGACGGTAAATATAGAATTTATTTGACAAGGCTGAGAAACGGGGTGAAAGACGAGCTTCTAGCGAGTCTTTCTCCCCGTTTCGCGCCGAGTCAAATAAATTCTATATTTACCGTCAACAGACCAATATTGTATTTATCCTGCAATCCACGATGTCCTAAAAAATAATGCATTTTTTAATGCAACGGAATCCTCACTATTTGGCGTAGTAAAATACCAGATTTTTTGCTGACAAAAATTCGCGAACAAATAGTTCTTAAAAGGAAGTGAAATAACTTTATTTAAGTGAAGATTTATTGATTAAGGTGAAAATCTATACAGAAAATTGATAGTTTAGAACCTGAAATATATATATTTAATATGTTTTTCATAGATATGAAAACACATTAATTTATCGATCATACGTCACATGCGGTCATACTTAAATACGCTTGCAGTAGTAAACCAGGTAAATATATACGCCTGTGTGAAAAGGTATACCCCTGCAACTATATGGTTCACTTTTATTTTTATTTTTTTATATCAAATAATAAACATCCGATATATTTCTTTTACTAGTTTATATTAAAAAAAAAAAAATAAAAAAGAACCATATAGTTGCAGGCGTCCACCTTTGTATGACACACAGGCGTATATATTTGCCTGGTTACTACTGCAGGCGTATTAAAGTATGACCCACACAGTTTGTAAACATGTGAAAGCAATACACACATACATGTATAGACGATTCGAGCATGTTTTACGTAAACTAGGTAGAGTAGAGAAAACAGAAAGATTAATCATTTATCTCAACAAACTGAACTGATTCACGGAAATGTATTTAACAACGATGTCAAACACTCAAATGCTCAGTTATTGGGATATTTAGTCATTTGTGAAAATTGTGTACACATTCACCATTTGTAACTTATGGATGACCACGCCGTAAAACATAGAACTAATTTGACTTGACATATTTGTATTGGAACTGTAAAAAGGAACATCGGGATTGCTTCGACACGAAACATCAGAAGTGCTACTGGCTGTAGAATTTGTGGAGGTTTTACGAGGTAAGTTTGCTGAAAAGCATTTCTGTTGGTTTCACCACAGGGCCTTGTCACTATCCAGGTAAATATACTATCAATGTATAAACATATACAAAGGCGGACATCTTTTTTTACCCCCGCTCGCTTCAAGTCGTGTTTGTTTTTTAAATTCCTTCTAATATATTCAAAACCCTGTTTGGTTCAACTCCCAAGACCTTATTCTTTTAAAAAAATATCATGACCTCCCTCCCCTCGACTACCTCTTGTGAAGGCGCAGCGGTCGTTTTTGTCAGGAATTCGCCTGAGTAGAGAACAACATGGACCCAAAGTGAAAGTAACGGCGCCACCTAAAAAAACCCCCGGAAGTTCGGAACTCTCGGGGTTTTAGCTTTGAGGTAAAGAAAATACCGTTAAGATTCAAACATCATTAAACGAGCGGGACGATTTGAAGTGAAAACTGAACATTTTTGACTTGTACATACAATGAATGATAAATGCCATTTTCAAGGCTTGTTCTTGATTGCTGTCCATTTTCTTTAATTTATTATTTCGTCTTATTTCCCGCGGTATCTTATACTTAGAAACACGATAACTAGCAAGAAAACCAAATATCAAATGGTAAAACCCAGAGAGTTCTGAACTTGCGTTTTTTTATAGGTGGCGCTGTTACTTTCACTTTGGGTCCATGTTGTTCTCTACTCAGGCGAATTCCTGACAAAAATGACCGCTGCGCCTTCACAAGAGGTAGTCGAGGGGGGGTCATGATATTTTTTGAAAAGAATAAGGTCTTGGGAGTTGAACCAAACAGGGTTTTGAATATATTAGAAGGAATTTAAAAAACAAACACGACTTGAAGCGAGCGGGGGTAAAAAAAGATGTCCACCCTTGTATATGTTTATACATTGATAGTATATTTACCTGGATAGTGACAAGGCCCTGTGGTTTCACAATCAGTGTTGCTGAGGATGTTTGATATTTTCTTGTGTCTTTCCTCACTCAATGTTGAGTAATTATTAATAAATGCCACATTGTTATGCCCTGATATTTGCATAATATCTATCCCCTCCACATTGTTTTCTCTTAACTTCTGGACGGGATAAGATATTTTCTGGCACTGATTGATTAATGTCTAATTTGCAACTATCCTTCATTTTTTTCATGAGACTGGAAAGTTTTCTTTCATGCACTTTTCTACCTGTTTCTAAAGCTCGTACAAATAAATTATGTATTTTGCGACAATGCAAGTATATAAAGGAGGAGAAGCTAATACCAATCTTCTGGACTTTACATAGGTTTCAATAGAAAATTGGAATTTATTTTTATAGAATAAAATAAAACTTTCATATATACATGGTAAATTGAAGAAAATCAAAATAGAGATCTGATTTAGTGTCAACAAGCACCAGATATGATTTTAATTACTATATTTAACTTCTGTTTGTATATCATAATCAAATGAATTAATATGCATTGAAGTCTACATGTATGTAGAATCCCCACCAACTATTTTCTTCATATCAAATTTGCTATTATTAAACCATAATCCATTGATTGGTAAATTACATAATGCGATGTCACTAAGGAACCAAGAATATTATGGACATAGGTGTTGTGACCAGAAAAATATTAGAGTGAAGGATATATTTTTCTGGAATGAACAATATTTACATGATAATGTTGGTTGTTGCGAGTAATGACTAATGTGCGAATATATTTTCTGAGTCGGATCATACAAAAATGCATTTTGTTCCTTTTTTCTTGTTATTTTATTAGTAAATATATAATAACATGTATTTTAATTATAATCAATGCTATATTAATGTCTTTCAGATGAATGGCTGGATTAATGGTTTAACAGTGTACAATATACATGTGATGTTTGAAATAAGTGCAAAGACTATATATGAAAGAAATAATTGCATAAAAACCTATGAACGTTTTATAAATATCTGATTAAACAAAGGACATTTTTCAAGAACTATCACTCAGTTGTTGCATACAGGCCAGGGGTATGTGAATCAGTTTCAAATGGAATTGCACAAAATAAAAAATGTACTGTAATCCTGATCAACAGTGAGTAGAATTCCAGCAGATAAAACACTAGTTTCAACTGACAAATCATACAACTTTGTTGGAATTTTGCAAAAGAAAAAAATGTTTTAAAAAAAGATGCAAAATGCTTGGAGGAAGTGACTGAATACAATTATTCCAAATGGTTAAAGCAAATTATATAGATATTTTGTGGTGTCATAAAGAATTCAGAATATAAAAAATTATCTATAATTTTAAAGTGACTTGATGCAATAGCAGGAATATGTGTTATTTTCACCTTGAAGAAATCTACTATCTGATATGTTGAAGTGATTGATGTGAATTAATTGAACATTTAATATGAAGAAATTTTATAATAAAATATATGTAGTAATCTTAGAGTTTGATGTTCAAACTGTACTGAGTTATTTAACCATATAAGTGTGTTTAGTAAAGATTGTGGTGTGTGACTACCCAGAACGTTTCTGATATAAAGGATGTTAATTCCCTCATCTGTTGGAGGGCATGCCCTCTTTGGTTTATTCCCTTTGTCCTGTAGTTTTAGTTGCTTTTGTTTTGTTTTCAAAGCTTCCCTGTCAAGTTATAAATGATTCGGATTTGTTTAAGATTTTTGTTTTGTTTTTTATTGACTTCTAGGATTTTTTTTATCGTAAAATATGTATAAAAAATATGAAATTTTAGAATTATTAGTTTCATTTTGTCGGTTTGTAAATTTACAAATAGTGAGAACGAAAACATTTATTAGAAAAATACGATGTCGATTATTGACATTGGTTACGGTTAATATTTTAACTCCTTCACAGGAGAGCAAAAACACAAAAAAGTAGTTCCGGAATCTATGGGCGGGGCTTAAAAGTTTATTCGTAGGTTTAAAAGTTTATTCGTAGGCTTCAAAAGTTTATTCGTAGGCTACGAATAAAGCAAAAATTTATTCGTGTGGTATATTTGTACAGCAAATGTACTGATTGCAGGATAAATAGATGGTGTTCTGTCACTGAGCAATTCTCCACTCTGTGATTATTTGAATTTTATATAGCAAATTGAGCTTGAAGTAAAGGATACCACTGACACTTAAAGATCTGCTTCTTACCTTGAACTTCATAATTATAATGACAACGAAGTTTACATTTAACAACTCATACGTTATTCTAGGACTATTTTATTTCACACAAAACACACAAAATAAGGGTAATAACAAAAAGGAAACCTCTTTAAAATATTGAAAGTTTGTATTCAGTTGTAGTCATATGGCGCAGCATAAAATGCACAAACTACTGTCTCTTGTTAGCAAGTATATGATTTTTCGTAAATAATAATAGTCACATAGAATTCGATCGATTCCATAATGTTATAATACAGTAAATCAATTCAAACAGAATTAGGAAATCCACAGAAACGTGGGTATTTAACAATGTCAACATATAGTCGAGATAAAATATTGAAGCGAAGACACATAAATGAGCCCGAACAGAGGAGTGCAAATATCATTGTTTGATCAAACTCGGCATCTTAACACGTTGAGCTACAGGAAGTGAGTAAGAAACTATGCATGTATACATTGGGACGAACAACTGATTTTCTAAGATGGAGAGCTTTGAATTTTATTTTAAATTTCATGTTTCACTCCGATAATCTTTTTTTTGTTAAATATTTTCTTCACAGTTTTGCTTTGGTGTTTAACACCACTCTCAACAATATTTCAGTTATATCTTGGCGATTAGTTTTATTGTCAGAGGAAACCGGAGTGAACAGAGAAAACCACCATTCGCAAGAACTGACAAACTTTTGCACATAATGTTGTAGAGAGTACACCTCGCCTGAGAAGGATTCGAACTCACAATTTTAGTAGTGATAATCACTGATTACTATTTAATTTGAACATTATTTTCGGACAAAATTCATAAATCTGAGAACATAAATTATAAATCTTTAAAAAAAAAAACACAGCTACTTATTAAAACATTAAATATCAGAATTGTAGCAAACAAGCGACAACAGAACAAAGCATATACACACTGCATATTTGTCATGTTTGAATATCACACAGAGTCATCTATTTTATTTGAACATTATTTTCTAAAAGAACAAAAATTATAAATAAAAAAAAAACAACACGCAGCAACTTATTAAAACATTAAGCATTTCTAGATTATAAATGATAAAATTATCACACATATACACTAATGTATATTAACACACAAGTTTTAACTACACTGCAGTGTCTTCCAAATCTTTCCTGGGGATCAGAAATGCTGACAGGTTGAACAAATCAATGAAAACTCTGTATTCATCACTGGAAAAAAACGATTGCAATTATAGCATCTAAATGGTATAAATGTACATGTATGTATTTATCTGAACATGAAAAACTAGCAAATTAAGTGTGATTCGTATTGCTTAATTATTTTCTCTGGTTTCCTCCATCAATAAAACTGACCGCCACGATATAACTGAAATATTGTAGAAAGTGAGGTTAAACGCTATAGTTCTAATGCATTACCCGTCCTGCTCAATTGTTAGTTCTCTCTGTAATGTGTTGTGGATCATTATTTGTATTATTGTCACTTTTTTTCTTTTGCACATTGTTTTGGTATGTCCTTCGATCTACGGTTTCTGATTACCCCTTTGGTATTTTCATTCTTCCTTTCAGTCGAGATCATTCGGATTTCCTAAATCACATACCAAACGAAGTAGAACAAACTGTATATTAGTAGCTTTGGTTACACTTGTTTGTACACAAACATGTCATTTTAATGTGGACTCGTAAACAGTATTCTGTTAAGAAAAAAGCATTAGAATATAATTTATACCCGATTCTCCAAACTATCTACTGTGGTTTTTTTGGGTATAATTCTGTTTATTTTAATCGATAAAACTCTTTATATATATGGGATACGGGTTATGGTGTTTATCGTCTCTTTCAACAATATTTCTGTTATATCGTGGTCGTCAGTTTTGTTGGTAGAGGAAACCGGAGAAAACCACCAACCTTCCACAAATCAGTGACAAACTTTATCACATAATGTTGTATCGAGTACACCTTGCCATGAACGGGGTCCGAACTCACAACGTTAGTGGTGATAGGCATTGATTGCACATCTAGTTGTAAATCCAACTACCATACGATTACGATCACGATGACCTCTTTACAGATATGGAGAACTGCAACTGGAATCACAGTTGTACAAACAAAAACGTAGATATCTAATATTTTGTACCAACATATACAACAACTGGGATGGAAATCTTGAATATACTGTGCATCAAAATTTTGAAACAAGTGTTGATGCAGGCTTTTCCAAGTATATTAAAATACAGTGGACATATTTCCTAGCTGACCTCTGTATTCGTTGGAATAGCAACAATGGACATTTAGAAACATTTAATTGCTTATCAAACAACGTAATGCATCAATTAAACCCGGAGGGACAATCAAGTATGGAAAATCTTCACCCAGTAGGCAATATTAAGGACATAAGACACAGGACGAAGACAAACAAAACAAAACAACACAGAAAATCGGAGGGTGAACCCATGTGCTACTTTTTATAAGACACCCGTCATAATGCTAGGCATATAATTATTACAGTATACCAAACGGTGTGGGTTCAGTTTCTTCTCAGAATGGATAAACAATTATAAAAAAACCCATTATCAGATATACAATCGAACTTTTACTCTATAATGTTAATTTTTTTCAGACGTTTACACATACACCCACCCACTCAAAACCACATCCCCACACCTATGTGTATGTGTGTTTGTGAGAGAAGACCGTGTACTACTCTTGGTAGTTTTCGCTTTCTTTTACATTTTGTATCACGATAAAAATGATTACCACACTGTAGACTTAAGATAGTCATAACCAGATGATCCTCCTGTTCCCTGTTTGCTGCCAATCATTCTGTGTACCATGAGGACATGATTGTCTGAAATACAAACAAATCTATATTTAGATTTTCCTTTATTCATTGTTATCTGTTGTTTTGCTTAACAGTTTACATTAAGGTTTGTCACGGCATAATTAACACAAAAGAAAGACAAACCAATACCGAACGCCCTCATAAAAAAGAACGAGCGCGGTATGAATAGTACCAACTACAATATTTAGGAGAATTTTTGTTATCGAGCATATAGGGAAAAAAACTCATTTATTGTTCATTTTTTGTTTTCAGAAATCATTGCAACAAGAAGTGTTCCAAATATTATCAACATCAAAATATATGTATATGCTGTGACAATGTAGTTGTCGCTTAAACAGCAAGTCGGTAATTTTGCCAGTTATATCATGGCGAGAAGTAACTTTCCGATGAGATATATTCGTGTTTGCAATTTAGTTACTAAATAGCGTAATGCATTAACACTATGGTCAAGCTCCCTGAGGCATAACCGATTTTTTGATATCTTGTTTCGGATCTTTAGTTAACTTGCTCACAATGACATAAATGATTTCTCTTTCCAATCTCTTGACCTTGAACCTACCTAGTAAAGGTTAAAGGTTAGTACAAGAAACACATCGTGCGTACTAAATCATTCATCTACGTTTCTGTTTGTACTAGACAAAAGGCTTTAGTTTGATATGTATAATGTAGGTTCAATAAAGCAATAGTCAACAGAGAGACATGTCGCTCTACCCCGACGCATTCCAACTTACATTCAACCAATGCATAGCGGAGGTACTATGCATACCATATTTATAGATTTTGACTACACATCCTGGAACTGTATACACAATCCACCACACCAGAGGCTAGTACTCTAACCATTACCCAACAGATGTGTCCTAATTCTTTTTACAATCAACACAAACAAAATTATATCAGTTAATTTGGTCGTTAAACTACATAGACATACAATGAAGAACCTGTTACTGTGGAATGTAGAACGGCAATACAAAGCGCTGTTCCTTTGCTTTAATTTATGTCTACGTGTAATATTGGATCGCCTCTTGTGTTTCTTTGTATCTATATCCTTTCATATGAGGACAACCGGTATGAAATGAATTGTAGTATTTACTTACATCTCCATTTCATTATCAAGGCATCTACATCTGTCAGTAATGTCATAACTTGATATGGAAGACAATATCCATCTTCATCTCTTTTCAGTGCAATTGTAAGAGCGCCCTGAAACCCCTTGTGGCTCAAACGTCTAAGACCTTTTTGTTGATCGGCTATATAAAGAAAAAAGTTTACACAACAAATGTTTTGTTCGAAACTACAGGCGTTTAAGTTCGAAAACATTGCTCCATAACAATTGCTGAAAATCAACAAAATGCAGACAAATGTTTTGTTCGAAACTGCAGGCGCTTTAGTTCGAAAACATTGCGCCATAGCAATTGCTGAAGATCATATGAGTGGCGATGTTAATTATCTTACAGTGAGAATACATATGTTGTCTATTGTAATACATTACAAAATTAAAGTTTGTTATTTGAAAGTTCCTGTTACGTATGATATAAAAATAATCCCATCTTAAAGCAAACTGTTGCTCAAATGTTATCATCTTAGCCTTGCTGTTTGCATTCTTTTGAAATTTTAGTTGTCACATTGAATATTGTTTTTTTTCTGTCTTTTTTTTTTACTATTTTAAAGATTTAACTTTCTACATTATTAAGGAAAGAGGAACAAGCTAGAGTTTGGGCATCCGCGTAATTGTGGTTAACGCCACTTTCAATCATATTTAAGCTATATCGGAGCAGAAAGTTTTATTGGGGGAAGAAACCGGAGTACCCGGATAAAATCAACGACCTGCCGCAAGTCACTTACAAACTTTATCGCATAATGTTGTATCAAGTACACCTAGCCTTGGACGAGGTTCGAACTCTCAATGTTAGTGGTGATATACACTGGTTATCTTGGTAGTTGTGACTCCGATTAACATACGATCACAACCCCGACGATCGCGGAACAAGTTAGGTACTGATATATCATAAGACTTACCGTCATATCTGGCAGTGTCTGTCACAGCTTCACATGCATCCTTGAATTAAAAAAACTCATTAGAATACTACATTTATTGTTTGATTGATATAATGTTTTATATCATACCTCGATTACAATAAATGGAACTCCCAATACCATTAGAAACGTTTCAAGATATCAGAGGGGTAATCGGAAGCCATACATCGAAGACGCACAGACATGACAATGGCCAAATAAATAAAACAAACAATAAACAGGAAAAGAAAGATCGAGCTACACGAACCCAACTAAAATAGTGGGTGAACTAACATGTTCTTCAATAGTCTTATTGTGTAAATGGAATGTTCATGGGCTTATCTATGCTACAATTAATGTGTACACTTTTCCTTTTTATATAATATCTAGACTATTACCGTATAAGTTATTGCTTTGTATGGGGCTCATGTTTTATACGTTATTTGTATTTATTTACGTAAACTGGTGATGAACACGATTTGTTCGTGGACCATAGTATAAGGTGTCCGCGTGAAGCGACATATCTTCCCACAGACTGTTAATAGCACTATAAGCATTTATATTAACGTGCTTGTCCAAAGCGCACATCATAATCATAACGAGAGTTTTGAATGTTTCTACCAACAGTATCACAAGTATCGTCAGATCGGACTCTCTGCGATACTATTAATAATGTCTGTCTCGACATTCAAAACTGTCGTTATTCTATATATTTGTAACTTTCTAAATACAAGTTTTGCTGTAATGATTTACTCTCCTATTATAATATTTTACAAAGATTACAATTTTTTATGTGATTTACATTTAAATCATGTATATGTGCAATTGTTTTTCTTACCTTCGCTGCTTTAGTGTACCTGTCCCAAAATCCAGTGTCAATATCGGCGATGCCTTCCAACCATTTCTGTAATACGAATAAATATAACATGTCTGCAATGTCTTACAAATGTACCGTAATGAACCTGTCTTAGTCACATTTGAAACAGGAACTGCTTACCCTTTCAGAGCACCTGAATTCACCCCCGATTCTTAGTGCATGTGGTTCCAATGGCTCGCTCGTTAGTTTTCTGTGTAGGGCTTTGTAGATCGTTGTTTTTCCTTTCTTTAGATTATGTGTTGTCAATTTACGCCTTCTCATTATCCCTTTGTTATCTAGAAACTTCCTTAGTCCGATCGGAAATGTTAACAAAAATCACAGATAATAGGTGCTAATATTATCAGTGTTTTATTAATACGTTTACCACTAAGACATCGACGAAAAGTAGGTTCTTATGAAAGTCTATTTTCAAGATCAGTGAAATCTTCCACGAAGATGAGAACTTTTCGTGAGTGGAGCACACCGATACGAGGACAAAAAATACAAGATTCACCTAACAAGTGGAAGATATCCCGATCTTAACTTTTAGTTGAACGCAAGATCCCATTTCGTCCGACCAGTTGCTTGCCCATGGTCGGTGGTTCTCTCCGTGCATTCCGGCTTCTTCCACCACTAATACTGGTCGCCATGATATAGCTGAAATATTGCTGAAAATGGCATTAAAACACCAAATATCAATCATAAATCAACCATTTTGTCCGTCAAAAGCGATGATAAAACTCCATTGACAAACAGGATTGAAAACAAAAAGTTGCCATACTTTGTGATGATGATTTTATTTGTGACCTCAAATCATTCATGGCGTTTACTATGGTGATCATAGTAAACTGTGACATCGAACAAATATGTACGGTTGACTGGACATTTTCATATTGGACACAGATTCACGCGACCCCGTCTCCTATATAAAAATGTTTCAACATTTATGGCGATGCTATTTGTAACCGTTTTTTCGTCCGTGATACCCCTCATTTATTTATAAGATTCAAGGAAAACAAAAACAAATTCAGCAAAACCACATTCAGTTCAATGTAATATAATATAAACACCTACCACCATATTCTTTCGTATCTTCAAACGTTTTAATGTTACTATTTTTTTCCAGAGGTGTATAGGATTTATACACGTATATAACTGTTGAATCATACATGTGTGTGATGTAAAATTCACTTTCAGTTGTATGCGCTCATATCCGTCGAAACCAACCTTTCGTGCGTAACCGAATGCATGTTTATTTATCATGCTGATTTCATGTCATACAAGATGGCCATATTAAGTAATTGCTCGTCTTTTTAGATTTCTGTGTTGGTTTTTTGTTGTTGTTTTATTTGTCTTCGATTTGTGTGGTGTGCCCAACACATTGAGTTGTGTTTTTACTTTGCGTTCTTCGTCTTGTGTGCCCAATGTTGCCAGTTTCTGTAGATTGTTCGTATTTGGTTCTCTAACGTTTATTTGCCTCTGTCTCTGGATTCTCCATTTTAGATTGCTATGTCGGGTTTCTCTATCATTTATTGGCTTTCTATATGACCGACAGATACCACTAATTATCAGCCAAATTCGAATGGGTAACGTGTGTCAAGGATAAATTATTTATTAACAACGAGATTTGTAATTACAAATTTAGTACCTCCACAACACCAAACAATGTTTTAGCCTCTGTTGACCTCATCAATTTCTCCTTCGACTCTTCAGAATGCATCTGCTCGATATAATTATTAGCTCCATATAACTTTCTGTCTTTCTATTCAATATAATATCAGGTGTAATACATGTAAAAAAGAAGTACAGAAGATTTTGGCTATCCTGTTTAGACCCGTTTGTTTTCTTGCTCACATCAACTTTTAAATTATTTGGCTTTAAAATATTTTGACTTTGGTCGTACCTGATGAAGGTTGTTCCAGAAACGTGTCCTGCGCACTAAATTTGATATCTACGTTTTTATTACGCTTTTGTTGAAATAATTTATTCAAACATATTTCTAAACATAACAAGTTTCTCAAATGTTTTTCGGATACTTTTGTCAACAATGCATCAAATATAGTCAAACCTTTCTTATGTGACTGTCCAAGGAAACATTGAAACATGGTCAAATAAGACAGGTGGTCGCTTAATACAGAGTATACATCGTATTTACCTCCATTTGATTGTAGGAGGGATAATGTCTTATTTAGGTTATTTGTGCGTGTTTATGTATAGTGATGTCCAATACATATTGTGTTGTGTTATTGTTGTGTTTGTCTTCGACCCTTAATTGCCAGTTTTTCTGGATTGTCCATTTTTGATTGCCCCCCGGTATTCTCTAATGTTTATTGAAAAGGCAATTCCTCGAAAACAGTATGAAGCAGATAGACGTCACTTGACTGTAACATGATGCCGATTTGACAAGGTAATGTTGACTTTCCCTTTGTAAGATTGTTCGGAGTTCGGTAATTTTGTTATTACCTTTATGCCTACCTTAGACGCGATTTCAGAAGGCACAACACTAAAGTACGGATCCTGTCGACGCAATTAGGAAATCAATTGTGTAGCATGGATATTTTAGAAGCAAAATGAAAAAGAAAATTACGCAAATGTAGAAGCGACTTGGTAATGCAATTCCTACATAAGTTAGTGTAGCACGAATCAGTTTGAATGTACTTGATAAGGCAATTACACGAATGTAGCATGACCCATTAAGATTTCCCCCTCACATGAGAATACAAATGCATTAAAGAAGGAAATTACTCGAAATTATCATGGTCCATTATGACCCCTCCCCGCACCAAAGATAAATAGCAGACATGATTTATCCAGTCTTTACACGGCTGGTTTTTATGTACATTTCTTACCTCCTTCAGTCCATATTTATTTTCGATTAATCGAAATTGCAAGCTCTGAAATCCAGAGGCTGAACCCAAATGACATCTAGAATTAAAATGTAAATATAAAACATACCTTAGATTAATTATTAACGTTTTGTAATCAAACCCAAACATTAAGTACAATGTATTAAGCTTACATGTATGTAAATAAAATGAAAAAAAGCCACATTGTCGGAACCATTCCAAAATCAAATACCAAAATCGAAGAAAGAGGCAAAAATCAACATCCCTAACATACAAATACATGACCGTGCACTTTCCTGGCTTGGTACAGGCACTTTATTAAAAGGTTGCGGGGTTTAAACACTGATGATCAACAATTCTACCAAATTCAACAAAATGAACAATCACCTCTCACCTTAGCTCAAAATGCAGGGGTAAACCAACAGAGTTGCTCAGCGCGTCACCGGATAGCGGATAGGAAGCAGAAATAAAGACAGGTAAACGTTTCCAGGCATTTTTCAAAAACAGTTGCCAAGCTTTAATACACTGGTGTTGTTTTCTCTATTCTAATTTTACCTAAATCATAATTTTTATACATAATAAAAAAATAATAATACCTGAATTCCAGAAAATTCAAAGGAGGCATGGTCTCGATAATGTAGAGCTGGTCTATCAACAGCTTAAAATGAATAGGTAGATACATGGTATGTGCAGGTGTTTCAAGATTTTAGTACTTAATATTTAAATATACAGATCAATCATCCAACAGACCATGTTATGGTTAGGGTTTATGGTGTTTAACGCCACTTTCAACACTATTTCAGCTATATCGTGGCGGTTAGTTTTATCGGTAGAGGAAACCGGAATACCAGGACAAATCCACCGACCTGTCGCAAGTTACTGACAAACTTCTTCACATAATGCTGTATCGAGTACACCTCGTCTGAGCGGGATTCCAACTCACAACGTTAGTGGAGATAGGGACTGATTACATAGGTAGTTGGAGATCCAATTACCATATAATCACGACCATGACGGCCCCAGAACAGAACATGTTATGAGTCGAACTGTTTTCTTTGAACATCTGCATTAATGATGTTGACAGATGAATGTCTTGTTTGTTGGTATAAAGGTATCGAAAAAGACATACACTGTATACTGAATACCATTATTGAAACAAGGGGAAATAACGTAGATAACTAGCTCGTGCACAGAAAATGTTACGCTAAATAAACGTTAAAGAAAACCGAACGAGAAATCAAGAATGGACAATTCAGAGAAACTGGAAACATTAGACACAAGACAGAAGACGAAGACAAACAAAACAAAACACACAACGCAATATAAGTAATATGTTTATTAATTCACCAATCAAAGGCCCACAGGAGGCATATACAATATGAACATGATTTATGTTGGACACCACTATGCGCAAGCAAATAATGTAAATAAGACATGAGTCCTCCTACAAAGACGAACCCAGCATCGTTTTTATGGGACTAAGAACAAAAAGACACGTAATAGGACAACACAAGAAAATAAAATGGTGATCAACACAGGTAGAACCTCCTGATGGGTAAGAGCTAGTTAAATGGTTACAAGAACGTTGGTGACCAGCAGCGCAGCAATACAATTAGATCTATACCTAATATATGGCAATTCTGATTTTCGATCATATGGTCTTTTCAGTGCACGTATTTTTACCTATATGATTTATAATTTGTAAGAAGAGTTTGAAGATATCAAAGGTGTAATCATAATCCGTAAATCGAAGAAGGAGACAGCACAAAGGCTAAAAAAAAGGGCAAAGGGCAAACAACGATCTACAAAACACTACTATAAAACTAAAGATCGAGCAACACGAACACCTCTTAAAACCGGGGATGAACTCGGGAGCTTCTGAAGGTTAGGCAGTTCCTGCTCCACTAGTGGCACCAGCCTTGTAGCGCTTGTCATCAATTTAGCTAATATACAGGTATTTTTTCGTGAATCAATCACATTCATGTTCATTCTAAAAAAAACCGACTTCATTACTATCGGTAATTATCCTGTTAGTAATTAAACAACCCTGTTCTATTTCAATGAAGCTATCAAATTGTTGTCAAACCTTCCAAATCAAAACCATCCTTTGTAATCGGTTGATTATAGTCAACATTTTCTTTTCTTCTCGTCCCTGTAAAATAATATTTAGCAAATATGGTTATGCTTATGGTGCTTAACGCCAATTTCAACAATATTTCACCTATATCGTGGCGGTCAGCTTTATTGGTGAAGGAATCCCGAATACCCGGAGAAAACCACCGACCTGTCCCAAGTCACTGGCAGACTTTATTGCATAATGTTGTATCGAGTAAACCGCGCCATAAACGGGTTCGAACTCACAACTTAAGTGGTGATAGGCACTGATTAGCAAATATGATATTGGAGTCCCTTTCTATATGTAGCAAATGTATAACCCGGATAAATAGTACATACTGGTTATGTTACAATTACTATCACAGACAATAGGGAGACATTAGAAACACATATGTCTTCTCAAAATAATTTCGCAAGATTGCAGGTAGAGATAATTAAATAGGAAAACGCAAATTATATATAAAATAATAAGTCTGTTAAAATTAAACAAAAATCTGTAAATAAAAAAGATGAAAATGTAAAATTTTTGAATAATTTAAATAAACAATCTTTTAAAAAGTCTTAATTTAAAATATTATATGATACTTATGCAATTAAATAATTTTCTTCAAATTTAAATTTTAGAATAATATTTATTAATAAATTTAGAATTATCAGAGTATTTTTTAATTGCTCACTCCAAGCTTATTAATCATAAGATCGGTCATTTTCACATTGATGTGATTTTGGATAATATTTGATTATAGTAATTAATGAAAATTGATCACTACTTTAAGGAGTTGACCAAGGTAACAAATGGTATATTACGAGTCCATTGACTCCAGCCATTACCTAAGTTACAATAATGTCCTGATTTATTTTCATAAAGTTTGATATTAAAATATATGTGCTTATAATGTCCTGGTTTATTTTCATAAAGTTTGATAATAAAATATATGTTCTCATTATGTCCTGATTTATTTTCATAAAGATTGATATTCATATCAGTCGAAATATTATACAAAATATTATATTAAATATTTTTCATTGTAAATAATCTGAATATTTATATTTGTGTATTCCTGCATGCTGTAGTTGAATGTATGTTTGATGACAGTCCAACTTTTGGATTTTAAAACAATAAAATCTTATCTTATATATGTGCTGATATACTGATTAATTTTGTTATTCATTCAATACTCACACAAAAACAAAACAACTTCTATACATTTAATGAAAGTTAATTGTGGACTAGGACATTGATATCTCCCCCAGATTTTACACTAATTAAGCATATCTAGTAATTTAGCTATTCAACATATGCCAACATTTATTCTTATGTTTTTATACCTATTGTTCAAAATATTTCAAAATGATTACAAAATTGCAATTATAAAGCGTTATAAAGCAATACAGGACGACCAACGCTGAGTAAGAAAGTCAATACGTCCTTAATCAAGTTACAGCATCACATGCAATATAACACGTATCTTTATGATTTTAGAGATATTAATTGTATACGATAATTCATTTTAAAATACTTTGCATAATACAATTGAAAGAAACGTAAATTATTACGTAACCGGACACATGTTTGTCTTTGTCTGAAACCAGAACCTGGATTATATCATATATCGTGGAATTCGTGACGAGGAGTGATTAATGGTTGATATTGTTGATATTGATGAAATTGTTAACCATCACAGTTTAAACTTTCTGACATATTTAATCTTTGCGAGATTTTGTTAGTCATAAGTAGATTTATAGAAATAGTAGGAGGCAGGTGCCCGTAAAGAATAAAAATCGGCCGTCCACCGAGATTGTACGGTGGCTTGTTTAGGACATACACGTTCATTATTTTCATCCCTAGGTTCAATTAAAAAGTCGAGCGCTCTAGATACTAAGTCGAGTGCTCGAGATAGTAAGTCGAGCTGTCGAGATGCAACAATTAATAAAGCTATGTGTCCTAAACCAGCCACCATAAGATTATAGGTTGAATTTAAAACAGTATATGGCATCACTACGTATGATATGTAACTAGATTAACAAGACGGGTGTCACTAGTGGAGCAGGAACTGCTTACCATTCCGGAGCACATGAGTTTATCCCCGGTTTTTAGTGGGGTTCGTGTTACTCGATCTTTAGTTTTATATGTAAAGTTTTTTAGATCGTTGTTTGTCCTTTTTTTTTTTGGCCATTGTGTTTTCTGTTCTTCTTCGATATACGGATTCTGACTACCCTTTCGTTATCTGCAAACTCTTCTTATGTACTAGGTGTCAAACCAATAGTTCACCAATCAGAGCTTAGAACATATGCAAAAGTAGTCCCTTTTAAAGAAAATAGTTCCTTTCGCTTTGTTGTATTGTGACAAATACTGAATGGAATGGAATAATTAAAATTGATAATAGAAGTTAAATATATAAGGATTATTTTGAGCCCAAATTTGAAGCATTTAGTTGTATTCTAATACCTCTGGAGGATTTGATGCATGACCTCTAAATATTGAATATCCCGGGTTGACCGAGCTATTTTTAGAGTAGGTGTTTTCCATAACCTGGCATTTCACTGCAAGACTTTAAACATCCCTTGATATTTTCACAGAACGTAGCGGAATCATGTACGTTTCAGAAAATATATGGTCTTAGAAATGTTAAACTTAAGATAAAATAGCCAGACAGGCTCTAAAAATCACAAATTTAGTAGAAAATGTTAAAGAAATTAATAATAGGTTTCACACCACTAATCAATCAAACACTTACCGGACGTTCATCAAATATTTCGATAATGGAATCCATATCGAACAGCATTTGCTTAAACCAAATTTCAAAGGCTGAAAATATAATATGAATATCTTGAATAACATAGTTAATGATGATCTATTTTGTTTTTAATTTATTTGTCTTTCTTTCTTTCTTGTTTTTAATTTTTTCTCTCTCTCTTATTTCTTTTTTTAAAGGAAAATAAGAAATGTCCTATATTTAAACTGTTTTTGCGTCTTTCATCTTTTGTCGATTGTATAAAGAGTGACTTGACTTGTCATCAGGATTGTAGGAAGACAAACACGACGGGTGCCACTAGTAGAACAGAACTGAACTGAATGCCACTTCGATGCACCTTATATCACACAGGTTTTATAGTGGGGTTTGGGTAACTCAGTCTTTAGTTTTATGTCCACTGTTTTGTAGATCATTGTCCTTTTGTAAAGCAGACATTATATTATTTATTTAAACTTAATCACAACGAACTACAATTTTTTTGAACTCCTGTCCCACTAATGCCACCCGTCTTTTTACTCCTGATACAAATTAGATGATAAGTCATGAAAGAGGAAAGAGCCATATTTGCTAGACATGCGCGACAGACGTTTGTTTTTTCTTAATTTACGTTCCTTTTAATTGTATTATACAAAATATTTTAAAATGAAGATGAGATGGATTAAAAGTAATATAGCAACAAGATGCTTCCATTACGATAATCTCCCTTTTATTATCATCTATGGCGGTAAAAAAAAATACACATGCTTATTTAATTTACATTCAATCTTATTCGTAATATATACCTTGGTGAATTATTATAAACAGATGTTCATCGTGTTGGGGGTCTCCATTTTCTTTGCTCAGTCGCCTTACGCCATCTAGAACCTTCTCCAACTAGAATGAAAACGGTCTTAATCATATTAATATATACAAAGAAAATGACTACGTAAGTAATAATTATTTCGCAAGGCCTATATACAAAAACGTGTTAGTGAAAATCGAAGGGACAATCCAAAGACGGAGACAACATCAGAAAAAAAACACAGAACAAAGATAAAAACAACACAGAAATCTAAAAAGATGAGCAAACGGATCCGACAAAAACACCGTGGGTGACCCAGATCATGGCAGATGCTCGCAAGCGGTAAGAAGGTCCATTTCATTATTAAACACCCGCTGTGTGTATTTTATAAATTCATTTATTTTTAATAATTTAAAGTGGCATTGTCTGTAACAGGTTATTCCAGAAACGCGTCGTGCACTAAATTGGATATCTACCTTTATATTACTATCACGTGGTTTATAAGAATATTTGTAGGTATAGTAGTATCAAAATTATGAAATGTATGTTTCCATCAGGCAGAGGTGACCTTAGTCTATTTGTGCTATCCTTTTGAGGTCCTTTTGGTTACTTGTTCTAAAAGACTATACATATCCAGACATTGATGGTACTTTTCCTCATAAATATTCATCATATTTAAATTAGATTTTGATCACCTGACTGCAGTTTCAAGCGCGAGGGATTGTTTATCAGATTTGTCAAATAATAGCATACACAGTATGGAAATTCAATTTTATTTTTCAGCTTGATTCATTGTATCATTTTAAAGTTCAGAAAATGACATGCCTGAAATTAGGAATGATATCTTCTATATAGATCATATAACAAGTGCAGACGTCCAGGCGTCGCCGTCTTAGATATCAAATTAGCAAACTGCATCTCATTTCTGACTATGAAAAATGTAAGTCAAATGTGTTAATGGTGTTGTATGAAAATGGGGACATTGATCATTTTTCAGAATTCAATCTTCTACACACCACCCTCTTAAGTAGTTAGATTCACAGTAACTTTGTAGTCCGGTTTTTGACTGCTGATAGAATATATATGTTTATAATTTGAAAGAAGTCTCGTGGAGCCTTTGGCAGACCCAGCAATATAATGATGTTTGAAAGGACACTTGTGTAATTAGGTATCCAGTAAAGTTACAATAGATGTACAACTGCCTAGAAATATTGCTGCTGTCACAATTGCCGACACCTGTCCTTTCGTGTACGCTTTATTTATATTACTTGCCAGGGATTTTGTTTTTTTCTAAAAACGAATATATTTATTGTAAATTATACTTGGTCTTTAGTACAGCATGTATGTATATATGTGTTTTGTTTGTTTTTTGTTTTTGTGTTGTTTTATATATGTTTTGTTGTTTTCTTTTTGTGTGTTTTTTTTTGAAGGTCAAGTGCTACATGTCTGGCTGACATGTGCTCACCATCATTGATGTGTTTGATATAGCATGACAAGCCTAGATCATATGGTAAATTAAAAATGGATCGATCTAATCACATTTCTAAAACCATCGCCATAAGAATATACAATACCTAAGTCTCGCCTTGGGATGACCTTTGTGGAAGGAGAGACACAGAATGGTTTATATATCCTCTAATGTAAGATAGACCCGCTGTACAGCATTATTTTATTACTATTCTGCGTACACTTTTATAGCTACCCTTTGTACATTTATTGTGAAGTCGCTAATCACTACTCTGTGGAATTGAGGTGAGAAGAATTGGATCTTCGGTTTTGTCGGTTAGCTTGTATTCAGAAAATGGACGTATTTTTTAATACACCTTCTTTGTGATACGCCGGTCATATATATATCATATGTAATGGGTATTTATCACCACTTTCAACAATATTTCTGTTATATCATGGCGGTCAGTGTTATTGGTGGAGGAAATAGGAGAAAACCATCGACCTGCCACAAGTCACTAACACATTTTATCACATAATGTTGTATCAAGTACAGCTCGCCTGATCGGGAATCGAACTGACAACTTTAGTGGTGATAGGTACTGATTACATAGGTAGTTATAATTCCAACAATCACATGATCACGACCACGTTGTCCCGTAATTAATCATGTGTCAGGTGCATTTAACCTAGGTGTCAGGTGCATTTAGCTTAGGTGTCTGTGCATTTGAAGTGCAGTTTGTCAAAATCTATCAAATAAAACCCAAAAATGTAAGATAAGAAAATTGTCGATCGTCGAGATAGAGTTTAAATAAATACATTACTGTTTGTTTAATCAAATAAATCTTGTTCATGAAAAAATATCTTTGTATAGTTTTTATTGGTGTACCTGTACTTAACGTTTATATTTTTCCTTTGATAAAAAGAAACCCAAAAGAATGTTAAAAGATATTAATTGTCAATGTTAATATATTGTCAAAATATTTATCTAAATAAGGACCCAATGTATTTTCACCACGTGTGCTGGAGAAGAATAAGAAATATATCAACAATTCATATTGAATTAATACAGAAAAATACATAAATACTAAATACAAAAAAGGGTATTGCATTATAAATAAGATACAATATTTAAATACTTCTGGGTCTAATTATTAAAAAAAAGAGGGGGGGGGGGGACAAAATCATAACATTGGTAAATTAAACTATCCAGAGCAATTGGGTAGATTAATATTTCTGGTATCTTGATTTAACATTGAGTATTAAAATGAAAAACAAAAAATACCACATTGTCATCTCTGCATCCGTGCATATATTACAGTCTATTCCCATGGTCAATACCATTCCATCTTCCTGTTTCGATAGGTAATCGATGATTACCAGTTCTAACTTTCCAGAATGTGATTCTGTTTTTATATGCTAAAATATCTAATTATGGTTCAAATTCAAAATTTTCTTTAAATATTTTATAACATATCCCTTTTGACGAGTTTTCCATATTTGATCGCCATTCTTGTTGAAACTGGTCAAATAATCTTCGCTTTAATGTAATATTTAATCATGTAGAATTAAAAATTCCCCGACTCTCCCAGATATTACTGAAACCATAATTATCTAAGATGCTCTGGTATTGTCCATGAAGAGTTTTGATATATACATATATTAATAAAGAATGAGTGATAGTTTGCTATCTTTACCATAACTTTCCAACCAAAAGTGAGGCTCATGAATAAATGTCATGCATATTCAGTGGAGGCAGAAGCCTCCACAACAGATAACTTTCCAACCAAAGTGAGGCTCATGAATAAATGTCATGCATATTCAGTGGAGGCAGAAGCCTCCACAATATACATACATCAATGCATTATTTAATCAGTCTTATCATTATTTGTTATTGAAAATATGGTTCACAGCTGTTGCATAGTTGGATGTGCACAAAGACAAAACAAAGCAAAATATATATCATTGCATAGAATTCCATCTTTTCCTGAAGAAAAAGAAAACAATGGATAAATGCAATTAAAAGAAAGGAACCATGGACTCCAACATAATCCTCACGTGTGTGTAGCTTACATTTCTTACAAGGTAAGCTGTTTTTAATTTACTTGTAAATAAATAAATTTAAAACAAAATCATTATTACATGGAAAACACTCCTTTGTGTTGTCTTAGATTAAAATCACTATATTATTTAAAATTCATCCTCTACAGAGCAGAACTGTGTAACTTGGTGTTACCAGTGGTTACATCTGGACTATTTGTCAACTCAATACTTACTAATCTATAGCATACATTATTTTTGTTCTGATTTTTATCTTGATTTATTAATAAACATTCTTGTCCCAAATTAGCTGCACTAATCATTCAATATTATTTAAACTGTAGGTAAACCCTCAGATGATAGCTCACACCCAGACTATATACCAAATCAAAATCTACCAGGATTGGAACATCGTTAAAAAGATGAAAAATCATTAGACAGATATAAAAGAGCAGTAAAGAGAAAACTGGATGTTGATGAGGAAATCATCGATGACAGTGACCATGGTTCAGAAAATGTTGCCAACATCTTATTAGATCTTAGTACCAGCGAGATTCCAGTTATGAAAAAGGTATAAATATATATACATACACATATGAAACATTAATAAATAATGTGAACATAAATAAATCCGATGTTTTATTAATTTTGTATTTGATTTAAATACATTCAAATACTATTTGAATATAATGACAGGAGAACCAATTTAACTAATTAACAATATAGACCATTACTCATATAATTAATATATCTATTTCATGTTTTAATGATAATATTATAATACAAATAGTTCCTTTACCATATAAATAAAACAAAATTAATTATTTTTCAGAAACGCAGACAAAAGAGGATCCCAACATAGAAAATATTGCATCCTTGAGCAAAAAGCTATCCTCCCAAGTGAATGCAAATGGCGTTTTAAAATCAAAAATACCAAAGCTGGAAACACAGGTGCTGAAATCAAGATTTTCCTACAACAATTTAACCGAAAGAGAAATAACATTCTACACTGGTTTGACAATGCAGTTATTTTTATGGGTATTAACCAAAGTATCAATATGTGCAGAGCTTTGTGTTAAAACAATGTCCATGCAAGATCATCTATTACTGGTATTAATGAAGCTTCGTTTGGGTTTGTTGAATAGGGATTTGGCATTTAGGTTTAACTTGTCTGACACATCAGTTTCTAGAATTATAAACCAATGGATACCAAATATAGCAAATTGTATAAAGGGCTTAATCATTTGGCCAGAAAATGATATTACATATTCCAATATTCCAGAATCGTTTAAACCCAATTACAAAAAAGTTGTTTCAACGATCGACTGTTTCGAAGTGTTTATAGAAAGGCCTCACAATTTAACTGCCCGAGCTCAAACATGGAGCAATTACAAACAACAACACCATCAAATACTTAGCGTCAATAACTCCATCTGGAGCAGTCAATTGTATTTCACAAGGATGGGGAGGCAGAGTCTCGAATAAGGAAATTACCCTAATGTCCGGATATATATATAAACTATCCCATGGTGATGAAGTCTTGGCAGACCGGGGATTTTTGGTATCGGAAGAAATTGCTGCACATGGAGTGACATTAAGGATGCCATCATTCACTCGAGGCAAAAAACAATTGTCTGCAATGGAGGTTCACAAGTCTAAATGTCTATCTAATGTGAGAATTCATGTAGAGAGAGTCATCGAAACAATGAGGAATTATTTAATACTTCAATCTACTATCCCAGTGAATCAAGTACGCCTGTTGGATGACATTGTGGTGATTATTGCTGCCTTGACAAATATACTTCCTTCAGCTGTTCCATCATAATGAACTATTCGCCATTAATATATACTGATATATATCAGGATAAAATTTGTCTGGGCATTTATTTACATCATTATCCCAACAACTCTTTGTTATGCCATAAGGATCTGGTAGTTGTAATTCCATCAACTTAATTATTCAATGTAAAATGAAACATCCTCATGATTTAATGATTTAACATAGTCTGATAATGTTACAGGTATTAAATTTAAAGAATCATCCATTTTTCATTACATAAACACAATATATAAATATAAAATTCTCTTTGGTTACAACCTTATCATACGCTGAGTTCTATGTAACATGATAATGTTTTGCCTCCACTAATGCACGTGTGTGATAAGAGGTCAAAGGTGAAACTATAATTAGACACTTGGAAAATTATCTACATACATACATCAATGCATTACCAAATATAGCAAGTTGTTAAAGGGCTTAATCATTTGGCCAGAAAATGATATTACATATTCCAACATTCCAGAATCGTTTAAACCCAATTACAAAAAAAGGATGGGGAGGCCAGACTTAGGGTCAATTACATTCAAATGTAATCGATTACATTACAATTACTTTGCAATTTTCATGATTACATTACATTACGATTACATCAATTTTCAAATGTAATCGATTAAATTACAATTACTTTGTAAATGTAATCGATTACATTACTGATTACTTTTAATGGCATGATAACCTATCGGAGAATTCCAAAGGCAGAGTATTGTCACTGTAACTATTACATTGAATTCTGAGCTTTTAATTAATAATGAGAACCGCCTTGCTTCTGATGAATGATAATTATAGGGAAAACTTCATCGCGTTTCGCTAAATTCCGTTTCGTTCTATTGCGTTTCGCACTTTAGTATATTTCGTTTCGTTTCGTTGTATTCATTTCATTTCGTGTCGCATTATAGTAAATTTCGTTTCGTTGCGTTGCGTTTCGTTTCGCCATTTAGTATATTTCGTTGCGTTTCGTAATATTTCGTTTCGTTTCGTAGTTTAGTACAACCCCATACAGTACATTGTAAATTATAAACAGCAATCTCATTTTCCTTTTTTCAAAAAAATATGTTGTGTCTTATTACTATAAGTAAAGTTATAACCAATATTCATTCCATCTTATACTATTAGTAAATATTATAACATACATTTGCACATTTTAATAATATATATCAATAATTTCAAACATCCTGTCAAAAGTTTATTGTGGATAATAAACTGGCAGTTTACCTGTGCCACAGATAAAATTTGTAATTGTGGTCTAATTTATGACACCAAATTGTGTAAAAATCACCATTATTAAATTTCACACCTGAAATGTGATATATAATTCAGAAGATAAAAAAACCAAGTCATTCTGGTTCTAAAAACTTGCTTAAAAATATGCACAATTTCTCAGTATAAATATGAAAACTAAATCTTTAATTTATGTAAATAGATTTAATCAAATATCCATTACAGATTGCACAATAACCCACAAATAATAAAAATTATCATATAATCCAATATTAAAAGGAAAATCAGCACTAAAATAAAAAGCAGAAATATCACATATCTCTGAATATCAGATACTCATCATACATTGGAATATTCTTTAAAAAAAATCAAAAATTTTACAAATATTACAACTTGCTATTTATCACTTAATTTGTGATTGAAAATATTTTGTTATTCTACTATATAATTTACACTTTGCTTTTTATATAATATCTTTATTGAAATTTAGATCTCTTTTTAAACTTATATAAGAAATCTTCATGAGATACCTATGTTTTCGTTTATATAAAATATTTCTTTATCTTATGGGAATCATGAGGACATGGCGATAGTCTTTCAAATTAATTTCATATATATTGTATATATTTAATTTTAAGAAAGTTGATGTTCAGTTAACATACCCTTAATGGTGCTCCCTTACTGAACTTCAGTTTAATAGATTATAATTTCTAAGACATCAATATGTACCATATGTGATTTTAAGAAAGTTAACGTTCGGGGAACACACCATTCAAAAGTAATGGGGACAAATGGTCAATTATTTCTCCTAACTGATAACACAGATGGCGCTGCTGTAGATCAGGTTCAACAACAGCATCTTTTTCATATATGAAATTGCTTCTTAGAAATACTTTTTTCCATTTTAACTTTTTTGTATTTTATTTATTGCTGGTACCAATGTTTATAGGAAACAACTAAAAAGGGGGTAAGGGGGTGTTTCAAATGTGGTTTGTTGTTAAAGAAAATGCCCATCTAGTGCATCTGAAGGAGGTGACAGACTTGGGAACAAATTACAAAAGAAACAAAATATGAGTTCTTAACAAAAGAAGAAGAGGAATGCGGACTTCTGTGTATATCTGATGTAGGGGAAGAGTGACGTATTTAGAGTGAAAATTAGTTTTACTTAAATGCAAAAAAATGAAAAAAGTGTTGTGCTGTTCCACAATATTAGGAATTTGGATGTCAAACTCCAGCTTGGCCATCCCTTGCCATTGCAAACTTTAGACCTGACAATGATCAGCATTAATTCATACTGGGTAGGCAAAATACACCAACATCAAATTTGTATTGGCTTCCCGAGGTGGTGGAGCATATAGCTTGAACTATGTATACAGCAGCGTGTGGACTAGCTAAATTTTGAAGATCAATATCCTGGAAAAATGTTGTGTCTAGACAATGGCAGGAGTTATCTTTGTGTCCACATAGTGAATTAGTATGTTATAGTCCATCTGATTGAAATAAAATTTCACCAACCCGCCTTATTTAATTATTTTACACAAAAATACCATTCCAAAAATCAAAACATCAGGTTGTGCAATGATCTACTTATTCTACATATAAAACATATAAAACAGAAACACAGTAAAAGTATTGTTTGGATGTTCAACTGGTGGACTTGTGTCATATCTGTCTCCTGCATATGGAGAATCAGATGTCACAATTGATGTTCCAACATTTATTTAAAGAAAAGAAATAGGATGTCTGGAAAAATAGTGCAAAGAGACAGAAAAATATCCAGTAAACTTGTTCATATTGATAGGTTTAGCAAAATCATTTAAAATTCTCATCCTTGCTTCAAACAGAACAGAAGCAAAGCTTGTCAGTGCCATCATGCATTATTTCACCATTTAAACTAAATTATTTCATAATTGAAATTAAATTATTATTATATACATATGTATGTCTGAGTACACTAATAAACAGAGTAAATATACATGTATAACTATCATATATAATTTTGTTTAGGTCGTATATACATGTTCATAACAATAAAGTCAGTTTTGGAATATAACTTTATTTAAAGTTTCATATCACCAAGAATAATTTGTAATATCCATAATAACTAAACTTATTTAGAACTGTCTTTTTAAAATTGATTTATCATAAAATACAGTTAAGCTAATGTACTATTAATTTCAGAAATAAACTCTTCATTTCTATCAACTGTTATTATTTTGTTAACCTTATGTGTATACAGATACAGGTGCACTCCTTAATTTTAATTACTTTTTTTCAGTTCAAGTATATAATACACAACTTTCATAATTTGACATTTAGTGTATCATTAATATTATTATAAAGTAGATAAATAAAAAATCAAAGAAAGGAATTTATTGATAAATAACACAAACACATAGCAGCGAATGCATGCTGGCTTATCCTTATAACAAATGCTGAACCTGATCTACCATAGCGCCACCTGTAATCAAGTGGGGATAATCTTCACCAATGTTCCCCATTGGGTGATAATTATCAAGGCTAAGTGGGTCGTTTTTGTTTGTGTTTGTTTTTTTATATATCAGTGAAATAAGACCAATTTCCTGCGTATTTGATAGTTCCTCTTTGACATAACAAAGAACTTTTAAATTTAAACATTTTAAAATTAAAATTTTAAAAGTACGTAACTTATACCATTTGGTTCGTTTCTATCATCAAATAAGTTGCTTACCCATCCTATATTGTTAATTTTACAAAGCTTAGCTTTTATATTTTGCAATTTATGTCTATTGGAATAAGAACTAAATATATCCATAATAACGAGGATATTAGCCTTTTCAATACATTTTTGTCCCGTGACCTAGATATGTTCCTACTTCACATGTGCATCTTATAATCAGTCCCTGATTTAGGACATATGAGGCCATGTGCTAGTTAAGTTATGAGGCCCCTTACTTGGGCCCTGAAGGAGGTAGACCTGGTAGACCTACACAGACAGTCAGGAATACATGCTCCGGAAAATTAAGAATAGTTACAATATTACTAATATTAGGTAAGACATGTACACAGCGTCTTCAACAAACTAGAAGCTATTATATATTACCCAAAGCCCCAACCCGTCCAACACTGTGTTACACTGGTTACATAATGAAACAGTCAAACTTGATAAAAAGAGAACAGTCAACATCATGTAATTAAATCTAAGCATCATTTAACGCAGTGGTTCTCAACCTTTTTTACCCCATGAACCTCTTTTACTTTTAATTTTTTGGGTGGACCGCCATAACCATTTGATGAAAAAGCTTATTTTATTTTTTACTAATAGATAATTTTAGGAATTGTATTATAGAAATAGTAAATGTATATGCTTTATTTGGAGTAAAACTAATTTAATGAAAATAAACCTGTATTTAACAACTAAATGCTATGGATCACTTATGTACTCAGTACACTACTAGAATTACTCATAATAAACCATTTTAATGTACGGTAAAAATAACATGAGTCTCAAAAAAAGAAAAAAAAATTAACCATACGCCATATTGCTGGCAGCATAATGATTAGCATTGTGACTGAGAATACATCAAACGAAATGCCAAGACAGCATCGCTATCAGTAACCTTGCCTGTAACCCTGAGCGCGAGTAAGAGCTTGTTTGCAAGTACAGAGTGTATCAAGACAGTGATGTTTGCTACTCGCAGGAGGGAGGGAGTCATGGTGGCCCCAGTAGGCGTTACTAACAATATGACAGTTTGCTATGTCAGTGTCAATTAAATCTGAAAGTAGACTGTTGTTAACTTGTAGAACCCTTATTATCAGCAAGGACGAATAGCTTTAATATGGATAACAAAAACTTAAGATAACGTCATCATAAATAAACTGCTATTCAGAAAAAAGGTATATCATGTGTATGTATGTATGTATAATAATATCAGTGGTGGTGTTGCATGCAAATATATTTTACCAGAGTTGTGCACAGATAGATAATAATCAACAGGTATATGAAGCACAGATTCAGGTGCCAAGATGTAACAGTATCTTAAAGGCAGGTTCACACGAGTGTCAAAAGCTCAGGCCACTTCATCTTGATCGATGTACGGATGAGCACACATACCACAGTCCCAAGGCAACTCATCTTAATGTCTGTATGTTGTCTTCCGTTTGGGCAAGATCTTGCTTTTGGATAGGTGTTTCCACAACTCACCAAATATTTCTTCATCCATTATTCTTATTTACACTTTATTTTATTATTATTATCACCATTTTTACTTTTATACTTTCAATAGCTATTTTATGCCACTATATTCTACTATAAGTGTCCAAATTGAACAGAACGCCGTCAAATTTAAAATTGCACTACGTAAACATGAATCCATCTTCAACTTTTTTTTGGGCCAATAACCAGAGGCTCCTAATAATTTTGTTTCTATGCCACTGAGCCACTGTCATGACTGCCTGCTTTGTGGCACACTCCAATAGGCTATCAACTCTATCATTATGTCTCGAATCGCTCCGAAACACAATGCCTTCAAATTTAAAATTGAACCACATAAGCAAAAATCCATCGTAAGCAATGTTTTGGCAGGAAGATGAGCCCCCCCCCCCCCCCCCCACACCCCCTGGCCAAAGAGGCCCTGTGCTTAAGTATACCTAAGCACAATGGTAAATCCGTCACTGCTTATAGCAAGTCAATCTCGTATCATATGTGCTACGCACTCTTAGTTTCTAATAATTCATATACATATGTAAATGATCTAAACAAAATGATCAGATATTTAGACATTGTATGTAAATCTTTTAAGTTTATGTCTCATAAACTTTCAAATTTAAAGTTCTTAAACACACGGTAAGTGAAACAAGGTGAACTTAGGGGACGATCTTCAAGTTGAATGGTGGTTACTTTGATATAATTACAAAATACATGCCGTTAAATTTGCGTTTTGAACATAAACGCTGGAGAACACCGAAGGGACAATCACAATGAACAACCCAGAGAAACAGGGCAACATAAGGGTACACAAGACGAAGAAAAACAAAACAAAAAACACAACACAATATGCGTTGAACATCTCTATGCGCAGACACAAATATCGTAAACAAGACATGAACCCTCCAATAAACAACCAGAGGGAACATCGTTTTTATGCGGAAAGCGTAACGGACATCACAACACGAAACTCAGAATCTTATGGCGTTTGGAACAAGAGAAGTAACTGGGTTGCACATACATGCACATTGTATATGTTCTAGGACTACACTGATTGTGTTTTTATTACACTAATACCTATAAGGTATTGTCCGGGTGTCGGCCCGATAGTCCAAAGGCCCAATTGTCCCAAGGCCGGATAGTCCGAAAGCCCAATAGTCCGAAGGTTCAATAGTCCGAAGGTATAATATTCCGAATGACCTTAAAGCAATGCACTGTTGAAGTAAAAAAGATACGCCTGCCGATCCAGCGTTTTATGCTATGATAATCTAAAATAGCATAATTTAATGGCAACATATAAATATATATACAACTGTTTCATGACTTTCGAGAATAAATCCATGACTCTGTTTGGTTTGATTTGGTTTATAGCTTTTAACGCCATTTTCAATAATATTTCAATTATATAGTGGCGATCAGTTTTATTGGTGGAGGAAACCGAAGTACCCGGTGAAAACCACCGACCTGCCACAAGTCACAAAAAAACCTTCATCATATGATGTATCGAGTACACCTCGCCTGATCGGGATGCGAACTCACCACGTTAATGGTGATAGGCACTGATTGCATAGGTATTTATATATCCAACTACCATGCGATCACGACTATCAGACCTTCGGACTATTGGACTGTCACCTAATCATATAGTGGTGTTATTAAGCTAGGAATGACAGTCTACATATATGCATGATGGTTTTTTTTCTGTTGGAATCGCACGATAATATCGCACCTTTGTAATACGCGTCAAAAATGGGTGGCATCTTATAAAATAAAAATGTTGAGCTATACAAGGAAATTTAAAAGAACATGACATGGTATTCATTCTTCTGCTTCAAGATCTCTTCTATTTGGGGTTAGTGCTAAGTTTTTGCCGTGAGGTTGTCAAATCACATTTATAGTTATACAACCCTTCCCTTCCATTTTGCACTGACTACCATTTTAGGTATTCACACAATACATTCAAAGATTAACATTTTCATTACAACATTTCTTACTGCGATAAAAATAGTACAGTGATCTTACCTGTAAGTAATCTTCGTAAGATTTAGCTTTTTCATGTTTTTCTTCACTGTTTCCACCATGGACATTGCCAGCAGTATTTTGTTGTTGTGCTTCTGTCATAACTATAGTTTGAAAACAGAATATTGAGTTTCAATTCACTCCCGATAGCATTTTTTTTTAATAAAAAAAAATTAAAAAAATTACAGATTTTTATTTTGTTGTAACTTATAATTATGTGAACGAATTTTCCCAATTGGATTAAAATGTATCAGGAAATCTTAACTATTAAAACATAGCAAATAATAGAAGAAAATTAAAACAAAACAAAAAATAAACAAACAAACAAAAATCAGTAATCTATGTTTGTGCTTCTGTCATAACTATATTTTGGAAACATAATATTAAGTTTCAATTCACTCCCGACAGCATTTTTTTTTAAATACGGATTTTTATTTTGTCTTAACCTATAATTATGTGAACGAATTTTCCCAATTGGATTAAAACAAAAACACATTTGATCTAGCATCAACAACAAAAAAATTAATTTCAAAATGTCACCTTTTTCCAAATGAATTATTTTGCCGAAACATTAAATGTTGCTATTATTTGCTCAGGAGTGACGACTCCAAAATATATTTGTTATAAGGCTCTAGTTTCAAGTATATATAGGGTCGCCTGGTCGTCGCCTATAACTTCTTGTATTTAAACTGGATATTTTGCCAGGTAATCCTTGTCTCAGCGAATTTTTACCAGGAAGTGTGCACGATACAGAAAGTTACTTGGTAATTCCGATTGCTTGTCATTCTATTTTCGACCTTCCTAAGTGGTAAGTGTATAACATATATTTCACATTTATATATTATGTAATTTGCGTTTGGTTAATGGTGTTTATCGCCACTTTCAACAATATTTCAGTTATATGGTGGCGGTCAGTTTTATTGGTGGAAGAAACCGGAGTACCCGGAGAAAACCACCGACCTGTAACATATTGAGTATCTCAATGTCAATGGATAGTTGATGATGATTTTATTTGTTAAATTAACGAAAGGGATAGGACACAAGTTTTACCAACTTATGAAGTCTTCTCCCATTTATACAATAAATTCACATAGTATAATGATCATTCTGAGCATACATATAATACATATAGAGATATATTGTAAATAATTAACAAATTAATAAAAAGGTTGTGTTGGATGGATACGAGGTTGGAGAGTAGATAATTATCGAGTAATTATACTACAAGGAATCTTTTTGAAGATTTAATAAAATTGAAAACGTGTTTGATGATATTAATATTTCCTTCGTATGTTAAATCTTGTTAATGAATATAAGACAATTGAAGCCTCTTTTTGGAACTAAAAGTTATAAACGTAAGGACTAATTTTGTCATGGTTCTGGTGTGGGTCTCCTCAAAGTGGAGCATACAATTTTTGTACAAGATGACAAATATAACACCTAAATTCTCCGGGGTATGAAGGGCACCGGTGACTAAATTATGTACATTTAATTGTTAAATTAATATATGGTGAGATCATTATATAAATTGAATTTTGTAATGTATTGATATGTGGGGGGAAATATTAATAGTCCCATTTGAACGTAAAAGTTGTGACCCGTTTACATGAATAAACAAATCTTCAGAGTACGTCGCTCAGCAATTTATCAATACATGTATTTCGATATTGAGTGTACCCGAGGGTCGTGCTCTCTAAATTTGATATCTAAGTTTTTCAATTATTATTGGAAATAGTTAAAATTGTTTTAAAACAGGGGATGAATTGTAAAATTATAAAATTTACCAGAATGATACAGTTTTCTTTATTACACTGAATGTGGGTAAAGTAAGCCAGTATTTTATCCATATTTTGTTCGTAACAATGCCAACAAGGACATTGACATGAACAAACGGAATTTATGCACAATTAAGTAGGTAAAGAAATGTTTTGGGAGAAAATTTACAATTATCAGAGGGGATGGTAAGGATCCCAATGACCGTTTTTACCCGCCAAATGTTTGTGCCTGTCCCAAGCCAGGACCTAGATTTCCAACGCCATAATTCGTGGTCACGCGTGTGTTTAATTGCTTGTGGTGAGAGATAATTGTTCGTTTTGTTGATATTGGTGGAATCCTTGATCATCACTGATAATGCAAAAAGGGTTGAAATGGAAGTCTTTGTCGCTATGCAGATTCGGGAATTTCAAAATTGCCTAGATCTGGGATTATTTTTATTGTCCAGAATTCGACCCCTTCAATTACCTATTTCTCTATAACAGATTTGGATGAAGAGATCCAGTTAATGCAAAGACATCTGTTTATAAATCCCAATAACTTGTGGTCAGGATCAGATGTTCTAATACATGTAGGACTTAAAGGAAAATTGAGAAATTTGACAGGTGCCACTAGTAGAACAGGAACTGCCTACCTAAGGCCATCACCGGTTTTTAGTGGGGTTCGTGTTACTTGATCTTTAGTTTTATGCACATTGTTTTGTAGATCGTTGTTTGTCCTTTTTCTTTTGGTCATTGTGTTGTCTGTCCCTCCTCGATTTACGGATTCAGATTTCCCCTTTGGTGTCTTCAAACTATTCTTGCATATTTGGGACAAGATGACCAAATGACCATTCTATGTCATTAAGGACTCTAGATTGTTTTGGTTTCAAGCCTACGGTCCATCTCTAACTCCTACCCCATTGATTGCATTACAACTAATGATGTTAACCAGAGGTTGACGATATTTGCTGCAGTGAGAAGAGCTTGAAGATACCAAAGGGATAGTGAAAGTAGTTTCGAGTGAATGTGATGCATACCCAACAGTTTCTGCATAAATGGTAGACGTTCATTTAGTGAAACATCATGAAATATAGGGGATGTATAATGACGATGACCATGGCTTTGTTTACATTCACATTCACCGATCTACAGATAGGGCTAGATAGGATGCCTATACCATCAATTTTGTCATTACAACCATAGGATGTTGCAGTCCCTAATTCTCGTATCCAGTAGTTTTACTTTTGTCTACGGGGAGATTTTGCTAGGTTTGGATTGTTAGTCCTATATTGTTGGTATATTTTTCGGTGATACGAACTCGCCTTGAAAGGATCGAATGGTCAGGTTGATAAGAATGCTGGAAAACAATATCATTAACATTGTTAATGAAATATGTGGGCTGGTCTATTAAGAGAAGTCGCATGTTATGTCTTTCCGTAAAAAATATTTATCACGCCCACTCTTTTGTCGAACGCTATGTAAAAGTCACGTGTCTTTTGTCCATGTCTTTAGCTGTTTGCTTAGAAACCAAAATAACGTATTGATAAACGAAACAGTACATTGTACATGATGTATTTGTAAATAAACATCATAAATGCATTTACACAAAATATTATTTCACTTGAAATAAAGGGCCGTCGTAGTCGTGATCGTATGATAGTTGGATTTACAACTACCTGTGCAATCATTACCTATTACCACTAAAGTTGTGAGTTGAATCCCGTTCATGGCGATGTGTACTTGATACAACATTATGTGATAAAGTTTGTCATTGACTTGCGGCAGGTGAATCGTTTTTTCCGGGTACTCCGGTTTCCTCCAATAATAAACCCGACCACCACAATATAACTGAAATATTGTCAGAAGTGGTTTTAAATACCATAACACTTGAAGTAATTCCTTAAATAAATATATCCCTTTCGTTGTACATTTTATAATACAAATTATACAATTCATCGTTTTAAAAAACTGATAATCAAAGAAACGAAAATGAACAACATCTCATGGTTAACGTGCTGAACGGCGTGCTTGCAAGCAATGAAGAGTAATTACTTCATGTTACATGCATGGCATTTTGTTCACTGGTGGAAAATACTTGCATGGCCGCATTATTGCAGGCTCGCGCCCATACATCTAGGTTAATCTCGCCTGGAAAATGAGCGGTCATGCTATTATACTGCTTCTTGCACCTATTATGATGTTTGTTCTGACAGTCTATAGCTACTGTTTATTATGTTTCGATAAAGTTTTAGTTCCGTATTGTTAATGTGTATGTTCGGAATGGTCGGGGAACAGCTAGGCCGGGAACGAGGGAGACTCCTGCTTCGTTGATGGCTTGAAAGAAAAGAAATTGGAACCGCACTTTTATTATACAGATAAAATGCAATATAAAATACAATGCAAAACAAATAAATGACAAAATACATAATCTCAATAGTTCAGTTTAATAATAAATCGAAGAAATATTTCAAATAGAAATTTATAAATCTAATGTGTTCACATATTTATCTGGCATTTAAAACTTGTCTGATTATAAATAAATTTTAGTAATTATATGAAGTAAATCTGAACATATCTTTTTCCATTTAATTCTTTAAATTAATTTACTTTAAATTACAATTAACAAGTAACAAGTTCCTTTTTATTAATTATTTCTACTTACTATACTATAACAATAACAACATCTATACTAAAAATTATAACATAACAATAAATATTGATTTAAATAAAATTGTCCATAAAAAATGAATTATCAATGTTCTTTATTTATCTTTTTTGCTTTAATTTGAATTAAAAATAATTATTGAAAATAATTCAAAAAGAAATAATATGAGTAATTTCCGAAATAGAAAATGAAAAATGTTTTAAATTATTTTCTCACCTTGAAATAAAAGAAATTGGAACCACACTGGGTTTTCCAGCAATTCTTTCTTTTTATATTAGGCTAGGGGTCAATGATTACACCCACAGGTAAAGTTGATTATTTTGCTAGGTTAATATGATTTAATTACTTTGATCAGGAATATTCTATTTCAACAATTCTGATATAACATTTTTCTTCTAGGTCACCTCCTACGCCAAGAAAATGCTTATTATTTTATTCTGGAGATAAAACTATACCGGAGTCAATATTTAGACTTTTAGAATAAAAATTTAGTATTATATTTGCACTTTTAAAATTGATGAAAATTTATGCTATGATAATGCACTTGTGTGTTAGGGGCAGGCCCACTGAGAGGGTGAGGGATCAACCGGGGAGGTGCCGCGGGGTCCATGAATTTAGGGGGCCCAAATAAACAAGTAGAAAGCTGTTTCCTAAATCACAATTCATAAATTCATTTTTGTTGTACTTATTCCTTGCTTATGACACCCCATGGTGTACTTAGTTTGAGTATCATTATTTAGAGAATTGGTTAAGGGTGTTTCGTTGAGTATCATTATTTAGAGAATTGGTTAGGGGTGTTTCGTTGAGTATCATTATTTAGAGAATTGGTTAAAGGTGTTTCGTTGAGTATCATTATTTAGAGAATTGGTTAGGGGTGTTTCGTTGAGTATCATTATTTAGAGAATTGGTTAGGGGTGTTTCGCTGAGTATCATTATTTAGAGAATTGGTTAAGGGTGTTTCGTTGAGTATCATTATTTAGAGAATTGGTTAATGGTGTTTCGTTGAGTATCATTATTTAGAGAATTGGTTAAGGGTGTTTCGTTGAGTATCATTATTTAGAGAATTGGTTAGGGGTGTTTCGTTGAGTATCATTATTTAGAGAATTGGTTAGGGGTGTTTCGTTGAGTATCATTATTTAGAGAATTGGTTAAGGGTGTTTCGTTGAGTATCATTATTTAGAGAATTGGTTAGGGGTGTTTCGTTGAGTATCATTATTTAGAGAATTGGTTAATGGTGTTTCGTTGAGTATCATTATTTAGAGAATTGGTTAATGGTGTTTCGTTGAGTATCATTATTTAGAGAATTGGTTAGGGGTGTTTCGTTGAGTATCATTATTTAGAGAATTGGTTAAGGGTGTTTCGTTGAGTATCATTATTTAGAGAATTGGTTAAGGGTGTTTCGTTGAGTATCATTATTTAGAGAATTGGTTAGGGGTGTTTCGTTGAGTATCATTATTTAGAGAATTGGTTAGGGGTGTTTCGTTGAGTATCATTATTTAGAGAATTGGTTAAGGGTGTTTCGTTGAGTATCATTATTTAGAGAATTGGTTAAGGGTGTTTCGTTGAGTATCATTATTTAGAGAATTGGTTAGGGGTGTTTCGTTGAGTATCATTATTTAGAGAATTGTTTAGGGGTGTTTCGTTGAGTATCATTATTTAGAGAATTGTTTAGGGGTGTTTCGTTGAGTATCATTATTTAGAGAATTGGTTAAGGGTGTTTCGTTGAGTATCATTATTTAGAGAATTGGTTAAGGGTGTTTCGTTGAGTATCATTATTTAGAGAATTGGTTAATGGTGTTTCGTTGAGTATCATTATTTAGAGAATTGCTTAGGGGTGTTTCGTTGAGTATCATTATTTAGAGAATTGGTTAGGGGTGTTTCGTTGAGTATCATTATTTAGAGAATTGGTTAAGGGTGTTTCGTTGAGTATCATTATTTAGAGAATTGGTTAGGGGTGTTTCGTTGAGTATCATTATTTAGAGAATTGGTTAGGGGTGTTTCGTTGAGTATCATTATTTAGAGAATTGGTTAGGGGTGTTTCGTTGAGTATCATTATTTAGAGAATTGGTTAGGGGTGCTTCGTTGAGTATCATTATTTAGAGAATTGGTTAGGGGTGTTTCGTTGAGTATCATTATTTAGAGAATTGGTTAGGGGTGTTTCGTTGAGTATCATTATTTAGAGAATTGGTTAGGGGTGTTTCGTTGAGTATCATTATTTAGAGAATTGGTTAGGGGTGTTTCGTTGAGTATCATTATTTAGAGAATTGGTTAGGGGTGTTTCATTTTCTACTATTTCTGCCATTTTTCTATTGGATTATGGTTTTGTTACGACAGTGGGACATTTAATTTGTTTTATTTTATTCATGCATATCACAGATTACAAATATCAAGAATTTGACGTTCAAACGGAACAAGAGTTTGAAATACCAAATGATTTATTAAATCACAACAAATACAACTGAACTGTACAAATTGAGATAAATACCAATTTAAATAATCACTCCCATAATATGTTAATGTACCAATTATATAATTTTCCACCGACACGGATCCCCTCCCTTAATACCGGGATTTCCTAAGTTTGTCCTTAACACATAATATAACTATTCTTCATTATGCAAACGTTGCTATATGCATAAAAAGCGTTTGAAGAAACCAAAGGGTCAATCAAAATCCGTAAATAGAAAAAGGACAGACAACACAATGGCCTAATGTAAAGGGACAAAAGAACAAACAACAATCTACAAATCATTGCACATAAAAGTAAAGATCGACTAACACGAACCCCACTAAAAACCGGGGGTGAATTCAGTTCCTGCTCCACTAGTGGCACCCGTATTATACTATTTCTACAAAGAGAATCATTGGTTTTAATCACCATGTAAATTAGATAGTCGACAAGGCTATCGGAAGACAAAAGATTTTTTTTTTAATTGAAACAAACATCGAATTGTTAATAGCGAGGTGTGCTCCGGTTTCCTACACCAATAAAATTGACCACCACGATATAGCTGAAATATTGTTGAAAGTGGCGTTAAACACTATAGCCCTACCCGAATTGTCAATACAATCTTTCGTTATCAGTATGCAAGTGACACTACTTTCAACAAGATATTGATCTCATTTGGGCACCTTTTGAATGATTCGTAGGTTCTTTGAAAATCCCTAGTTCTAATAGTTCACCTCTTCTTAACTTTGACCTTTATTTATAACTATGCTAAGTGTGTGATATCCCAAGAAAAGCCCAAATGCAAGCGTATATGTTTTAGCTTTTTGTACCCTCGCATTTGTACGTTCAGGTTCCTTATATATACATATGATCTAGGCTTTCAAGCTTCAAGATACCAAAGGGGTAATTAGAAGCCGTATAGGACAGACAATAAAATGACAAAAGAAAAAGACAAACAATGATCTACAAAGAACAAAGCAGATTGAGAAACACGAATCCCACTAAATACGGGAATGTTGTGTAGATTTAATTTTATCAAAAGATTTTAAATATATATATATTAGGTACAACATAGTTTATCGATCGAGTGTTTGTTTTTTAAATGGATTTTGACATTATCAGTGTTTTCACTGTATAGATTATGTTGAAATGAAAATGAAAGTAGGATATTGATTTTTTACAGAATACCTTGTTAACATGGCATCATCGGAGGTAAAGCAAATTAATCCAGATATCACAGATTCGTCAAAAGGTGATGAAGATGAGGACATTGTTAATCCTTGGGATGTTGCTAGTTCATCCTCGAAAGGTGTGAACTACCAAAAGCTTATCCGTGAGTACATAATTTTGAAGACCGTGAACACAATTCCTCCTTTCTGAGTGTAATATTGCAGATTGTATTAACAGAAGAAAAACATTCCTCGACAATATTTAAGTATATTTAGTGTTTTTTTATTTTTACTTTTGTTGTGTTGTTGCACACATTATTGCAAAGACAGTAAAAGGTGATACCAATCATTCCAACATGTAAAATTAGACAAGAAGTACAACCAATTTTAGGAAAGATGGAACAAACGCACAGATCGTATATATGTCGATTCTTCCGTCTGGAAGAAAACCAGAAAACAACGCTTTCGAAGAAGATGTTCCCCCGGTTACTGTGATTTCCTCCACAAATAAAGTTGACCTCAACGATGTAACAGAACTATTGTGGAAAGTGGTTTTGAACACCATAACCTTAACAATATACATCAACTTGAAGTTATTCATATCGAGATAATAAATTGTCCATTTGTAAGACGATATGGATTTTAGTTCACCTTGCCAAAGGCAATGTGAGCTTTTTGCCATCACTTGGCGTCCGTCGTCCGTCGTCTGTTGTCCGTTAGCTTTTCGCATCTTAATCTTCTCCTCTGAAACCTCTCAGTCATATGAACTGAAACTTGGTAGGAAGCATCTATGGAAGGTTATCTATAAAGACTGCTCATTTCATCCCGATCCGTTAACAACCATGACCGCCACAGGCAATTCTTGTTTCTGATTGGTTCATTTCTAAAACAAATTTCTCCATTGTAGTAAACTGTTAAAAGGGAGATAACTCTTGCATTAAACTGTTAAAAGAAAGATAACTTGCCATTATCTCCCTTAGAAATTAACTGATATAGTGTAACATGTTTATACTATACCTTACATGTAGGTATTCACATTTTAATATTCTTTTTAGCTCTCCGTGCCAGAGGCAATGTGGGCTTTTAGCATCACTTGGCGTCCGTCGTTTGTTGTCTGTCATCTGCTAACTTTTCAAATTTTCATCTTCTTTGAAACCCATCAGCCAAATGAACTGAAACTTAGTAAGAAATATCTATGGTAGGTCCTCTCTAAAGAGTGCACATTTTGTTATGATCCATTACCAACCATCAATTCTACAGGCCCAAATTTGAAAACTACATTAATGACCATTAATTCAAACCATCAAAACTCAAAACATGATGATGTACCAAATATTACGTGGACATGTCAAATATGCATTAGGGAAGACCAGAATGCAAGTAAAAAAACAAAAAGACACTTTATTTTGGATCCATGTTTATATTAATCTGTTGAAAATTCTAAAATCATATTGTCAATAGCATCCTCGGTATATTCCATATCATAATCACTGTCCACCTCCACCTCATCATCATCATCATCACAACCAATATTGTTATAAGACTCTTATAACAAAAACTTATGGTGTCATCATTGCTGTGACATATAATTTGGTGATAATTTTTAATATGTACCCCTCCCCTTTTTAGCTCACCTTGCCAAAGGCAATGTGAGCTTTTGTCATCACTTGGAGTCCATCGTCCGTCGTCTGTCGTCCGTTAACTTTTCGCATTTTAAGCTTCTCCTCTGAAACCTCACAGCCATATGAACTGAAGCATGGTAGGAAGAATCTATGGAAGGTCCTCTCTAAAGATTGTTCATTTTTACCCTATCTATTAACAAACATGGCCGCCACAGGCATTTCTTGTTTCTGATTGGCCAAATGAATCGACACTTCGTAGGAAGCATCTATGGAAGGTCCTCTATAACGATTGCTCATTTCATCCCGATCCGATAACAAACATGACCGCCATAGGCAATTCATGTTTCTGATTGGTTCATTTCTAATAAAATCATCTCCATTGTAGTAAACTGTTAAAAGGGAGATAACTCTTGCATTCAGCTGTTAAAAGAAAGATAACACTTGCCATTATCTCCCTTAGAAATTAACTAATGCTGATATAGTGTAACATGTTTATACTATACATTACATGTAGGTATTCACATTTTGATATTCTTTTCAGCTCACCTTGCCAAAGGCAATGTGGGCTTTTTGAATCACTTTGCGTCCGTCGTTTGTTGTCTGTCATCTGTTAACTTTTCACATTTTAATCTTCTCCTCTGAAACACATCAGCCAAATGAACTGAAACTTAGTAGAAGCATCTATGGAAGGTCCTCTCTAAAGAGTGCACATTTTGCTATGATCCATTACCGAACATGGCCCTCCACAGGCAATTCTTGTTTCTGATTGGCCAATTTAAAAAAATCTCCTACTCTGAAACCGCTTGGCCAAATTAACCGAAACATAACAGGAAGCATCTATGGAATGTTCTCTATCGGAAGATTGCTAATTTTGTCCCGATAGGTTAACAAACATGGCCACCACAGGCAATTATTGTGTCTGATTGGTCGATATCTAAACAATCTTTTCCTCTGAATCTGCGTAGCCAAATGAACCGAAACTTGGTAGGAAGCATCTACATGTATTGAAGGTTGTGTATTAAGTTTCCTCAAAACAGAATGAAAGATGAGCGACACAGAGCCTCTAGTTTATTATGTACTTACAGAGAAATTTGGCAGTAGTAACATCGATAAAGACTTGATAGAGAGAATGGAAAAGCTTACAGGAAAACCAGCACATCATCTACTACGAAGGGGGATTTTCTTCTCTCATAGGTATATTGTATCTGTTAATATTGGTTATACTAGATTAAGACGACGGGTGCCACTAGTGGAGCAGGAACTGCTTACCCTTCCGGAGCACCTGAGTTCATCCCCGGTTTTTATTGGGGTTCGTTTTACTCGATCTTTATTTTTATATGTATGTTTTGTAGATCGTTGTTTGTCCTTTTGTACTTTCTCTTTTGACCATTGTGTTGTCTGTTCTTCTTCGATATACGGATTCTGATTGCCCCTATGGTATATTCAAACTCTTCGTATAATGACGAGGGATTAAATTAAGACCTGTCAATATGTTGTGAATTCCAGGTTAAACCGAAGGAAATATTTATCCAATAACATTGACATGGACGTGAAAACGCTAGCTTTGAGTTGAAAAAAGTATTAATTTGCCAGCCCAGGTTGGCCAGTGCCATATTTTATCATTTTTGCCGCAATTGTCAGCTGGGACCCCTAACATAAACGTATTAGTAGCCCACCAAGACATTCTTGGGGTGAAGCAACTGACCGAAATGAAATATTAAAACTTTCAGTAGCGAGATGGACTACTGTCTGAAAATGTTAATGGGTCAAGATCAAGTGTTTGTGGTCTTAGGCTACTGGACCTCTGTTAAATATTATCCTTGTTTGTTTCTATACTGTTGAATAGTCAACTATTTTGTACCTCTATCTTACTTTAACAGGGGAAAATCCGGATTACATGTACATATATATGCATTGTTTATTTATTCTAATGTTCCATGTTTTGCTATCTGTATTTAGAGACATGTATAAGATACTAGGCCATGTATCGCGTTAAGCACCAATCAATCAATCAATCAATCAATCAATCAATCAATCAATCAATCAATCAATCAATCAATCAATCAATCAATCAATCAATCAATCAATCAATCAATCAATCAATCAATCAATCAATCAATCAATCAATCAATCAATCAATCAATCAATCAATCAATCAATCAATCAATCAATCAATCAATCAATCAATCAATCAATCAATCAATCAATCAATCAATCAATCAATCAATCAATCAATCAATCAATCAATGTACTGATTATTTATCATAATGTTCCATGTTTTACTATCTTTTTTCAGAGACATGCATCAGATACTTGACCTTGTTGAACAGAAGAAAAAGTTTTATCTATATACAGGACGAGGGCCATCATCAGAGGCAATGCATCTGGGACATCTTATTCCATTCATGTTTACAAAGTACGTTGTAATATCCTTTGCTAGTGTAATGCAGTCACCGTGTGATATTGAGGGCCGTCGTGGTCGTGATCGTTTGGTAGTTGGCTTTACATCTACCTATGCAATCAGTGCCTATCACCACTAACGTTGCGAATTTCGAAGAAGCTATAAAGTTTGTCAGTGACTTGCGGCAAGTCAGTGGTCTTCTCCGGTTTCCTATACCAATAAAAATGACCGCCACAATATAACTAAATTATTGTGACGATAAACACCATAACCCTAACACTAGCCATTGTGTTATAGATCAAAGCAAACGCAACATAAAAAATATATCACACCATCAGACCAGTCTCTTGGTGAAATGATGTGGTATTCCAAGTGTTTTCCACATGTGAGTTAAATCACGGCCACACCTATAGCAGTGAAAGGAGCGGTGTTGCAATGTTCCCTGAGCCCCAATCTCGTACTGTGTACATAGTATATCTATGCTTTGCGAGACAAATGATGTCATATGCACAATGCTAGTTCTATGGAAGAAAACGTACGGTCTTAACCATTATTGTAATGCTAGGCGGTACGCAAGAACATTGGAACCAATAACATGGAGACATTGTTCAATGTTGAACAAAAAGCTAGTTGCTAATACCATCAATCGTCATCTGGTCGCGAGTGACAACATACTTTGTAAAGAAAGGTGTTGATATCTTCGGAAAGATAACATGAGACGATTCCTTTAAATCCTTGATTTAATTGTTCAGTACTTACTTTATAGAAAATGGCAATGTTGTGCAATGCCTATATACAAATTGCACGCTCGAACGTAGCGTATGAGTTGTGAAATATCGCATCGGTGGTGTAATGGCTAGCGTTCCCGCCTCAAGTGCGAGATATTGTTGGTTACCGATGATATCTTGCTTACTGTGCCTTCTGAACTTGGCAAATTTTAATTTTACTGACAATGTAAGCATATTAGCATTTATTCAGCACATTTAAAAGTACCATTTATTACAGAGAACATCAATGTGTTTAGTTTGCAGATGTGTTCTCTTCCAAATTTTTGGTAAGGTCCATGTCATGTTGCTCAATTTTTTGGTTTCCCATGTTGTGTTATTTGGTTGCCTTCGTTTTGTAATGTGTGGTTAATGTTACCTATCTCTCTGGATCGCTCATCATTTCGTTTTCTAACGTTTATTTACTCTTTCAATAAATTTAAAATGACGCTAATTATTTTTTCCGTTGTTATATAATATCATTTACCATTAGTAAATTTGTTGTAGTTGGGTTGCCTTGATTTATGGTGTTTAACAGCACTTTCAAATTTGTTGTAGGTGGTTACAAGACACATTTGATGTACCGCTGGTGATTCAAATGACCGACGATGAGAAATTTCTGTGGAAAGATTTGACCATTGAGGAAACAAATAGGCTTGCACATGAAAATGCCAAAGACATCATCGCATGTGGTTATGATTTGGACAGGACTTTCATCTTCAGTGATGTAGAATACATCTCGTAAATATATGGTTTAATGTTTCAACACAATAGGAAAAATAGATATGAAAATTAATTTTACTTTTGATAATCAAACGACAATGCAACTCAAATAAAAAAATACAGATATATAAGGACGTTTGAGGATACCAATGGGGTAATCCAAAGCCGTAAATCGAAGAGAAACAATACAATTGCCAAAATGAAAAAAACACATTCAATGATCTACGAACACTACCCAGAAAACAGATTGAACAACACCAACCCCAAGGAAAACCGGGTTACACTCGTGTGAACCGGACGGGTAAGCAGTTTCTGCTCCTGTAATTGCACCCGTCATGTGAACGACCAGAGTATCAAATTACGACCACGCAATTTTAAGCACTAATCACTCTCCATTTGAATTGTCATATAATTGATTTTCAATTTTATTAAATTTGTGAAGTAACTAAATCATGCCTTCTTGAAACAAAATTTCAGTTATATCGTGGTGGTAAATTTTATTCATGGAGGAAACTTGAATGTCTAGAGAAAACCCTGGAATTGCGAAAAGTTACTGTGTAAGACTTTAGAAAATAAAGTTGATTTGTGTACACATCACCATTGGCGGAAATCGAATTCACAAACAATATGTTATTTCTATCAATAAGAATTTCAACTGTCAATCATTAACAAATAAATGTTAGAGAAATCCGCATGGACAATCACAAATGGACAATCCAGAGAAACGGGCAGCATAGGGTACACCAGACGAAGAAAAACAATACAAAAACACAACACAATATGTGTTGGACACTACTGTACGCAAACAAAGATAAATAACGTAAATAAGACATGAGCTCTCCTACAAAATACTGGAGGAAAAGACGAACCGATCATGTTTTATTCGGAAATTGCAACGGACATCATAGCATAAAATCACTTAAAATACTATATTTTAGAGAAAGCACAGAATTCTACAAGATGATGTGTAAAATACAAAAGTTGGTGACATTCAACCAAGTTAAAGGAATTTTTGGATTCTCTGATAGTGACAACATTGGAAAGATAAGTTTTCCTGCAATTCAAGCGGCACCAAGCTTCAGCTCTGCTTTCCCTCAAATATTCAACGGAAAGGACGACGTACCTTGTCTAATTCCATGTGCAATTGACCAGGTACGTGAGAGTGTGCACATATAGCATAATTTGAAATAAAAATTAAATAATTTATTGTCTATTGCAGATACGCGTGATGTGCTCTAAATTACATATCTACCTTTTTCTTAATTTCTATTTATAGATTTAGAACAAGGAATAAGAGTTTGTGTTAAAAAGGAATTAAATGTAAAGAAATAGGAATATTGTTTTTTCTTCTCTTTTACAGAACACATTAATTATTGTCTAGAGAACCGTATAGTAGAAACGCGTCATGGGCACTGAATTTGATACATGTTATTACATGTATATAACTAAGCATTACAGTAGATAACCGCATCGGTGATGTAATGGTTAGTGTGCTCACCTCGAGTGCGATATATCGTGGGTTCGAGCCCCGATCGGGTCAACCCAAAGACTATATAGTTGGTAGTTGTTGCTGCTCCGCTAAGCACGCAGCATTCAGGAGAAAGAGCAAATATTAGTTGGCTCGGAATAAGGAGAACGTGTTCGAGTGGGGCCTCATGTCCATCCGCGGACAGTTGTTTCAGTGAACTAGCACCATAACAATCCAACTAAGCGTGTTGGTCTAGTACAACGCTGAACTCATTTTTATCGCATTGAAATTTAGCTTGTTCTCGGATTGATATAGCTGGAAAAATTGATCACCCAGTAACTCACTTACTTGATTATTTTACTGGTTGTCAATTCAACAAGGTCAACATTTGCTTGCAGGATCCATATTTCCGTATGACTAGAGATGTCGCACCACGTCTTGGACTTCTGAAACCAGCCTTGCTGCATTCAACTTTCTTTCCCGCGTTACAAGGGGCTCAGAGTAAAATGAGCGCCAGTGATCCAACATCATCTATTTTTCTGACAGATTCTGATGACACGATCAAAACTAAGGTAAATGTTTACATTGAATATACGTACCACAGTGGTTAGGGTTAGGATGATAGTGCTTAATGTCACTTTCAACAATATTTCTGCTATATCGTGGAAGTCAGTTTTATTGGTGGATGAAACCAGAGTACCGAGAGAAAACCACTGATCTGCCGCAAGTCGCTGACAAACTTAATCACATAATGCTGTATCGAGCATACCTCGCCTGAGCCGCATTCCAACTGACAACTTAAGTGGTAGCTAGCACAAAGTATTCATCTTTATCATAATTAGAGTTATTAGAGATTGGACAGTATTTGCTATGAATGATTCAACAAGTTCATGTACCAATTAAGCGATCACATCTGCCAAGACGTTTCTATGTTGTAATTGGACGATAGAAATAATTGTTTGTCAGATTTTATTTTGTAATAATTAGCTATGTAGATTATATCATGTTGATTTCTAAATTATTGGATTGTCCAAACCTCAATACAGTGGATTAAAATATAATTTTTTTTATTATAAAGTTCTTTTTTAAAAGTCCAGAAACTACCATATTTTGTCATTCACATGTTCGCCGCGATATAACTGAAATAATTGTTGAAAGTGGCGATAAACACCATAGACCTAACCCCGTTTGTATGTCAATATTGTTTCATTAATAGGTCAATAAATATGCGTTCTCCGGTGGTAAAGATACAGAAGAAGAACACAGAAAACATGGCGGTGACTGTGAGACAGATGTATCATATCAATATCTCACATTCTTCATGGAGGACGATAAGAAATTGGAAGATATCAAAATGGTATAGTGTAAAATTCTGTCTTGCTTCCTATTGATTTAAATAAGTTATATTGTATTCTGAAGACCGCATCATTTCACTAAGGAACTATTAGGCCAATAAAACTACTTTAACCCTGTACCTTTTATCATTGAACTGCCTATACAAAGCCAGAAAAGGGAACAGCTACGTATTAGATTGTTAGGGTATTGGTCTTGTCTCTTTGTACGATTGTTCTATTGGATTTTGGAACTGTTCTGACAGTTTTTTGTGTTTTTCATTTTATTATTCTGGAATAAGAGTGGTAATGCAAGTTTTACTGATAGTGCTAAATTACTAGTAGAACACATTTGTTATATAGTTGCGTCAGGAAAGACTATGGTACGTGTTACTCGACCTTTGGTTTTTTTGTCATGTTTTGTAGATCGTTGTTTGTCAGTTTGTCCTTTTTCTTTTGACCATTGTGTTGTCTGTCCTTCTTCGATTTACGGACTCTGATTATCCCTTTGGTATCTTCAAACTCTTCTTAAAATCAAATCAAATAGAAGGATTATTATTTTTTAAAGAAGTAATCTTCATTTGCGTCTAGAGTTTCCTTATATTGTTTTATTTATTCTAAATGGTCAAATTGATACAATGAAGCATACAATCCACTAAAGATAAAGGAAAGAAACAATGGAAGAGCTATTTGCGTTTTTGTATCAATTCGCTTTCACAGGTGTATATTTATACAAATAAACGTTAGACAATACCGAAGGAGCAATCAAAAATGGAAAGTCCAGCGAAACTGGCAACATAGGGTAAACAAGACGAAGAAAATCAAAACAAAAACTCAACACAATATGTTTATCAATATACGACATGGACGTAATATAATGTGTTAATTGACAAGACATACTTAATATTTTTCTACAGTACAATGTTATTTTTAGTAAATGAAAATGTTTATCATTACCATATGACTTGCTCGTTAATATAATCAAACATTATAATGTACGCACTAATAAAGCATTATACTGATTCAGACTGTTTGTAAATACAGTTTTATATATAGCAAATGATTGATTATTTCCGGTTTTACAGAATCTTTATTTCGTGAGAAAATTGGGCTTGTTTTTGGAGGCGAAGTATAATGGCTCTCAGTATCATGAAGTATTTGTTGAATAAATATATATATAAATAATAATAATAATAAAAGACTGAATAATTACCTTGACATTATATGATATTTCAGAAATATGGAAGTGGAAAAATGTTGACGGGAGAACTAAAGCAGGAATTGATTAAAGTGCTACAGAACCTTGTCGGAGCGCATAGAAAAAGGAGAGAAGAAGTTACTGACGAAATCGTCAATGAATATATGAGATCAAGAAAGCTTAAATTTGACTATTAAGTTTCGGCTAAATTCTAGTTATATACATTTTAAGACTTATCAACGTTACCTACTGCTGTTTGATAAACTGTCTCATGTGATTTGTCTGCTCTGCTACCTATGGTGTTAGAAATCATTTAAGTAATCATTTACTTATTCATGCTGCCTATGAAATTATGAATGAATTCTTATAAACTAAAATCATAGTTACATGTATTTGTACTTTCTTGTTTTGTTGTGTTTATTATCTGTATTAATGTGTGTGTTGACCTATACATTTTCTTGAAGGGGGTGGGGGGGGGGGGGGGGGGGGGGGGTTGTCGCTTTCTATTTGTATGCCTATCAAACATATCTACTAATATGCTATATACTTACACTTAGTAATGTGACGATGAAGATTACATAGCTTGACTATTATTTATCCTTGTTAAAATTTAAAGTTATACGTTGTTGAATAGAAATTAAGACTATGAGAGTGATTTCAAGTACATGTATCTCTTTTTCAATCTTAAATATCATCCGGATATATTAATTTCGGGAACAAAGTATATTTTATCTCCGTTGATAATATAATTCCATATATAATAAAAAAAAACCAAAAAAAACCACAACATTTTAGATTTTTCATATCTCCCAACACTTGGGTGAAAACGAAAGTAAATCGGAAGTAAATAAATAAACCAAAATTAGAAACAATCATGAAATAACTCTCAAAATACGTATTGAATTTGTTGATCTATCTTAATTGTATTACTTTTGTACTAAAAAGACTTATAACACAATTCCTATACATGCCACTAATATTAACGAGACCAGGATAAGGTACTGGTATTTTATGTTTCTCTAACTAACAAATGTAAAGATTTCGAATAAAGATTTTAATTGGGGGAAAAAAAATCATAGTTACAAAGAACAAGCATAGATCAATGTACAGGTCGGTGGTTTTATCCGCGTACTCCGGTTTCCTCCCACAATAAATCTGCCTGCCACGCTATAGCTGAATTGTTTTTGAAAGTGGCGTTAAACACCATAACCCTAAACCATGTTACAATAAACATGACTTGTGTGAATAATTGCATCTAGTTAAGTAAGATGGATGGGTTACATTCACATTTATAATTTTGATGAATCTACATAGTTTTTTTTCCAATATTTCTTAACTGTGGGAGCTATTTAATTGTTGACATTTGTATTTGTCTTTTTGGAATGGTAAATAATTGTGTGGTATTAATTTCTTTCTTTCATCTTTTAGAGCACAACATAGCATGATCTAATTATATTCATGACCGATTTCTTCTGAGATGTAAATGCATATAGTAATATAAGGGATAGTTAAGCATTTTCCTTTTTAATCATACTTATTTTTCTTCATGATTCCGGTAATGTTGCAAGAAGTTCAAACGATCTACAATGCATTATTACAAAAAATGAAATGCCGTAGAAGTGTTGCATGCATATGTGTATAGTATGTCTCTAAAATGCACCCACGTTCATTGTTGATAAAACAGAACACACATTATGTTGTTGTATGTGTAGATGTGTAGTTTATAAATATAAAGTGGTCATGGTTATTAAATAGCTTGAATTGATCTCTGTCTATGTGGTCTTATTTGACCCCCCTCTCCTTCATTATCAAACAGTAGCACCACTGAAAAAAACTGTCAACAGTAAAATCACCAACCAAAACGAAACAAAACACTTGAACATAGAAAAAAACCCACACACAACGTACCTTAGAAGACGACGGAATAAATTAAGCGTCTTGGTATATACACGGCGATGTGGCAAGTGTTAAGTCGTTTCAGGGATCCAAACCCACGTTTTTAAAATCGGATAATCTAATTTGGATATCTACGTTTTTATTGCAGAAGACATAATTTTAAGATGAATTAAACCCAGCTTTCTCTGATTGTTCTGAACATGATTCGTTTTTTCTATAACATTATTTAGTACAGGTTATTTCGAAGAATACAACTTGAGAGGTTATAATCCAGACAAACATATGTGTATATGCCATTGATGATGGTCAATGATTTGCCCATTTTCATTGGCTTGCTGCAAAGCTTGTTGTTGAAGGTAGATAGTATGATCACTTTTCCCGTTCCACAATGGATCTTTTATGATACCTGGGATGTTCCTAAGTGTGATGGTTACCGTTATTTGGTCATTGTCGTGTAACAACTTATGCCTTTATATTCTTCAAATTGAATCGTCATAATGTTTTTATTGCGAGAATAAGCACGTAAAGCCCTGATGCAAAATCAATATTTTATTGATTTCTATTGCAAACAGATTCGGTTTCAAAATAAGATGGACATCTTGCATTAATAAAAACGTAGATATCAAATTTAGTGCGCACGACGCGTTTCTAGAATAACATACATCAGATACGCTCAAAGTTGAAAGGCTGGAAAGCCAAATAATGTAAAACGTTTTGGGAGCAAGTAAACCAAAGGGCCTAAATAGGATCGCCAAAATGGGCTAAGATCTGAGGGAAAAGAACCTTAGTTTTAATAATAATTACACTAACTGTAAATTGACTAATTTATAGAAAAAACCTACTAGTACTATTACATATTAAGACATTCGTAATACAACCGTTCATTACAAAACAAACATAATTTGATAACCATCCACCAATAACGGTTTTTCACGTGTCCTTCTTAGATTAGTCCTGATATAATAAACACATTTGTTGTCTTCATATTAGGAAGCCATCAAGTGTTCAACACACGTGCGGTTGTTGTCCCACTAGGTAAAGCCTTCAGGAAAACATGCGGCCGTCACGTGAGGTTGTTGTCCCAATAGGTAAAGCCTTCAGGAAAACATGCGGCCGTCACGTTATGTTGGTGTCCCACTAGGTAAAGCCTTCAGGAAAACATGCGGCCGTCGTGGTCCTGATCTCATGGTAGTTTGATGTACAACTACCTGTACAATCAGTGCCTATCGCCGTGTACTTTGGATTCCTCCATCAATAACACTGACCACCACGATATAACTGAAATAATGATGAAAGTGGCGGTAAGCACCATAAACCAAACCTAAACCAAAACCTCTGTAAACAATCGCTCCGAAATGACATTTTCGATGTTCACCTCATATGAAGGCAACAATTGTATAATCTATGAATCTTTGTTGCTAAAAGTAAACTCTAGTGATCATTAGATAAATTGAGATATATGTATAAATAACATGTAGGAATTGTTTTGGTGAAATTCTCCTGTATTACAATCATTGTAAGTGGGATTTTTATGTTATAAAACGAGTTTTGTTCTCTCTAGTCTTTGTAACTCTTGTGACAACCTATATATATTCGGTGTATTTAACTACACAACAGGTTGACATTACCATGGCCTTTAATATTTTAATAGAGTATAGGTTATGTTGTCTAAATGTCTTGATAATATTTTCATTCATGGAATATTTAAGATTCAATGCAATAACTGGACATATTTGGTAGTAAGTCGGAAACACGAATTGCCATACATATATAACACTCGAGGTTCAAATGCAATATCTAGACTTATTTGGTAGTAAGTCGGGAGCAAGAGCTGCCATACTTATATAACTAGTTTTGTCAACAAATTGCAGATTACATAGCCACATTTTTCACAGCTTATTATATTGTTTGAATTTGTACCTTTGCTTCTTTTTGTAGTTACTATACGATTAGGGACATTGTGGCTTGTGCATGATACACAATTAAAACAGTATTATAATATTTTTTGGGTAACTCGAGGTTCAATGGCAAGCATTGGACGTATTTGGTAGTAAGACGGAAACAAGAGCTGCCATATTTTTTAACTATTTTTGGGTAACTCGAGGTTTAATTGCAATCATTGGACGTGTTTGGTAGTAAGGCGGAAACAAGAGCTACTATATTTATATAGCTATTTTGGGTAACTCGAGGTTCAATTACAAACATTGGACGTATTTGGTAGTAAGACGAAAACAAGAGCTGCCATATTTATATATCTATTTTTGGGTAACTCGAGGTTCAATTGCAAGCATTGGACGTATTTGGTAGTAAGACGGAAACAAGAGCTGCCATATTTATATAGCTATTTTTAGGTAACTCGAGGTTCAATTGCAAGCATTGGACGTGTTTGGTAGTAAGGCGGAAACAAGAGCTGTCATATTTATATAGCTATGGTTGGGTAACACGAGGTTCAATAGCAAGCATTGGATGTATTTGGTAGTAAGACGTAAACAAGAGCTGCCCTACTTATATAACTATATTTGTCTACCAATTACAACTTATATTCCCACAATTTACAGCTTATTATATTGTTGGTATTTGTACCTTTGCTTCTTTCTGGGGGATACTATGGTTTGTGTCAGATACACAATTATAACAGTATTTACAAACGAAAATATCCTAATACCGGTTTAACCCCGTCACAATTATGTTCCTTTCTGAAGCCAGTACCTGGATTTCCAAAGTTATATGCAGTGTCATTTTAGTCTTTAGTTCGTTTTGTGTGTATTGGTGGAATTGCTGACCATCACTGTTTAAACTTTCTATTTATAATATGCACTTTTTATCAATGAATTTTCTGATTTGCTGATTGTTACAAACCCCGTGACAAGGAACGAATTAGGAAAGAGCCGAGGAGTGTTTACGGCAAGTGGAACATATCCGTGGTCATTTGTGACACATATATTCTTTATGCTTAAATAAGTAAAAACAGAAGGAAAATACATTGGGTAGCTAATTATAAAACATTCACATAAAACTTGAGATCGAGTAACAAGAACCCCACTAAAATCCGGGGTGAACAGTTCCTAGGTAAATCAATTTCTAATTGCAACATCTTTTATTCTGTTATAACAGCTACACCTGTGCAATCAGTGCCTATCATCACTAGTGTAGGAAGTTCGAATCCCGCTCATGGAGGGGTGTACTCGATACAAAATTATGCGATTCAGTTTGTCAATAATTTCCGGCAAGTCGCTGGTTTTCTCCACTAATAAAACTGACCTCCACGATATAACTGAAATATTATTGAAAGTGGCGTTAAACACCATGACCCCAACCCTGGTGTTGTTGTGTATCGCTTCAGTATCTAAGTAATGATGAAATTCAAATTAGATACTAAAGCTTTTTACAGCAAAAGATAAAATAAAGCTATGTATATTAGAAGGTATGGGTTCCGACAACAGATTTCAGTTATATTAGCATTGGCGCTGTAATGGTTAGCTTGCTCGTCTCGAGTGCGGTAGATCATGGGTTTGAGTCCCGATCGGATCAACCCAAAGACTATGAAATTGGTATTTGCTGCTTTTCCGAGTGGGGTGACACTGGTCTACCCAAATAGCTAGCACTATTAAAATCCAACTAAGCGTGTTGGTCTAGTATAAAGTCACCTCATTATCATCTCATTGAATATTCAATTGTTCTCGCCATGATATAGCTGAAAGATTGCTGAATTGGCATTAAACAACAACCAATCAATTAATCAGAGTTAAATACTCAGATTTTACGGAAGTGTATTTGAGCCATTTTCCCCCCTCAGAATGTCAACTTTAAAGATTACAGTTGGAATTACCAAAAAGTAGGCAGGTTGAAATTAAAAAAACAAATTGGACCCATACGCATCCGTAAGATATAACTAATGCCAAGTTACCCTCCTTATTACTACGTTATAATTTTAGAAGACAAAGATATTTATACTCTATGCAAATTCAGAATTACTAACCATAAACTACCTATTGAAACTGGCCGGTGGAATAATATCGACCGTGTCAACAGAATATGTACAAAATGAGACAATATTAACTACTGGAGATGAATACCATTACATAATGGAATGTGAACATTTTTCAAACTTTAGAAATAGGTTCATTGTTACAAATTCACGAGAAAGACCAAATATTCTTAAATTCAAACAAATCATGAGTGCTTATCAAAAACAAATTTAGAAAAAATATGTAAATTTATACGAAATATAAATAAATCTTTTGTTCTCTAGGCTGTCTCACATCCATGTCTCTGTTGTATATACTGTATATATGTTTATATCTATTTTGTATTTGTTATTGTATATTTATGTCTTCTCTGTACCGTTGTATATGATTATTGAAAATAAAGATGATTGATTGATTGATTGATTACTGTATTTCGGTACATCGATGGTGGTTAGGATTTCAATAAAATCATTATACTGGTTAATCTGTCTCAAGCCGCATTCTCACCTCGATATAGAGCGAAGTATAGTAGCGTATGAGCACGGGGGCAGAATTCGTCGGTCTATAAAATCATATTCAATTTGAAAGAATGTTAATATGTGTTAGGGGTATCGATTTTTCTATTGTATTTTGGAGCTGTAATTTTTTTCATATTGAAAATGATGTGTATTATAAATATATAATTATTTGCAAAAATGCTATCAAGTGATACCATTGACCATTCGTTTTATTTAATATTAATCATAGCATAACTAATATCTACATAATATATTTTGCATTATAAAAATTGTCTTCAAATTGTCTTTTGGAAGTTAATAAAGCTTATAATACAGATTGTTCTTTATAGGAATATATATAATACATAATTAAAAACATTTAAAATAAATTTTTAAAATGTGGATCTCTGGTTTTCGTATAATCCAGAACAATGATAGGTAAGCATAGCAGAATTTGACTATCCCCTTTAAGCCCATTGACTTTCTTGCTTTCAATTATTTGTCTTTCAAATATTTTGGCTTTTGGGGAGGGGAGTTTATAAAGGCAAGCATGTCAGTTCTGTGACAATAACATACTAGTGTATGCCTTTCTTTAAGTAGGATGAAAAAAAAATCATGAGTATGTATATATATTATAAACGTCTAAAATGGTTTGTAAAACAACACCAAGTACACAAAACAAAGTGATAAAGAATTAAACACTTCGTTGAATGACAAAATGTTCGTCCCACCGAGGGACTTTATCAATGTCTAGACTGTTTTACTTGTATAGTATCGTTATACCGTAACGATCCAACACCCCGTAAGATTGATCGTTGACTGGTTTTTCAGACGTTGTATATATTATATATATATACGTCTGAATATTAAACTAAACAGTGTTAGAATTAGATTTTAGAGCTGTCAAATGTTCGTTCTTCCCTCGACGGGATTTGAACCCACACCATTGATACACTGCAGCACCATTCGCTTAGCCTTACGTCCAGCGCCCTAGACCACTCGACCACATCAACTCCCTAAAAAAGGACCTTCAATAATCGTAGTGTTACCTTTTCTCGTAAGGCAAATCTAGGGATAGACGTAAGACATGCGTATAAGCGTGTGTAGATGGTACATATATACTTAATATTATAATTTGACAGCAATCTAACTCAGCAATTTTTAATATATTGCATAGGATAATGAAGAATTCATTATACAGTCACAGGAAATAAAGTATATTATACAAACGTCTAGAAGCAAGTGACAACCATACAATATATCTGTCCCACTGGATCTCAAAGTTACTAAGGATACTAGGTTAAAACTAAATATTATATACGTCTGAAAATTAAACCAAACAGTTAGAATTAGATTTAATATATATATATATTTATATAAATCCTTTCTGAAGTTCGACCATTATTATTTTATAACTGATGGGTCACTGTGCTTGTTATATAGCATGCATTCGAATGCAACTATTACTATGTCAATGGTATGATTAAATTTTGAATTGTTATTGTTTCATAAAATTTTGTCATCTTTCAATCAATGTAATCAATCCATAATCATTGTATTAAATTCTTTGTTAATTGTTCTGCCCGAAAGGGCTCCTTAATTGGAAATAAAAATATTTGTATTTGTTCTTGTCTAGGTTTTTAGCTTTTCATTGACAGAAGAAGAAATGAACAGTGATGGAAATAACTAATTTGACCTTGACATTTATAGTAAATGATACAGTAGCTTCATATTGCAATATGACACTTATCCATGTTCTAAATCGGACAATAGCTGTAAAAATCCAATTAATTGTGTTGGTCTAGTACAAAACGGACATCCACGATCTCATCGAAATGCAAATTGTTTTCACCGTGATACAAACATGTACATATAGGGAACATTGCTCACTTGGCGATAATTATAAGCTACAAACAATTACTCGCTTTATCCAACAGGGTACAATTGGGCTCAGTTGGATATATTTCATGTTTTGTTCCAATACCCACGACAAGGGAGTGCTATAAAAAGAATATAAAAAACGTGTCCCACATTTTGACCTTAATCGCCATAGCGACATACATGTTTTTTTTCTGTTGGAGAAATACAAGATCTTACCAAATGATGGTGCACAAATGACCGAATTAAAATGATTTAATTGTCAAGTTAGAATACGGAATATGTTCATAAATTTAATGTCACACATTGTTTTGAATTTTATACTTAATAACGATGATATATAACAAAAATATCCTTGGTAACAAATATAACCATTTTCGTGATTAAAAGTGGCGATAAGTAATACTTATGTCTACATATTTAAATAAATTTTGCCTGTGTTTGATTTTCTTATAGTGCCATTGGTCACAAAGATTATCCATTTGACGATGAATTCTAACTCCAGATGGAGTCAAAGTATTGAAGAAGGCAGCGACCTGATAAGGACAACGATGTGCATTTTTAATAACTGTTGTATGCAAATATTTTGTGATTTACCTGTAAATTTGTTTCCCGTTTAGTATGTATTGACGACCATAGTATATTGCCATTTTCTGCAGGTAGGAAGATGTGTTAACGGCTTCAAGTGGTGTTTTGTATAAATTGTGAATTTATTATGGTTCGTTGAAAACTCTTCATCTTTATTCATGTAGTAATAGAGAAGGGATCCCGTTAACCGGTTTAACACCGCCACATTTTTATGTCTTTCCCAGATCTTGAACTGGTTTTCGTGATGTTTTTATATTTAATGGTTTAAGGTTGTTTTGTTGAAACTGTGGACCATCACTGTTTAAACTTTCTTTCCATAATGTTTTTAAATGTGGAAATCGTGGAAAAGTTCTGAAGTCGTATACAGTCAGAATAATATTAAATTCATCGGTCTGTTCTTTAACTCCATTCTATATTATAACTGGGAGTAACACAGGTCAATGAACCGCTTTCTCTGTCTGTCCACCTGACACACTTTGATGATACGTATTTTGCACAAGCTGTCTCCATTCAATATTATTCAACATTTGCACACAAATTAAATATGTGCAATTCATATTTTAGACAGATTTGAACAATTTAAGCGAAATCCATGTGTGAAACTGAATTATAACAAGAAAGTTTAAACAAATCCAACAATATAAAACAAACGAACAACTACGTCGCACCCCAAGCACAATAAGACGACGACATATGGCGTTTGAAATCCAGCTATAGAAAGTTGCGGGTTAAATCAGTTATCGGTATTTCAATTCCCTTTCTGATAATTGTATGTCCAACGACAATACAAATATAAAGAAACAATAAAACATCAGCACTAATTTCCTTCACTGAAAACTACCATTTAATACACAACACAAACATGGACTGTACAATAACGGTCAGAGAATGCTCCTAGTTTATTTATCGCGAACACTGAGTTCACACCCCGTTTGTTGGTGGGTCCGTGCTGCTCATATTTTTTAAAGGTTTTCTTTGTGTTGTTCTATTGTGTGTCTTTACGTTCTGTTGTGATGTCCGTTACGATTTCCGCATAAAAACGATGTTCGATTCGTCTTTATCTCCAGTTGTTTGTTTGCACATAGTGGTGTCAAACATATATTGTGTTGTGTTTTTGTTTGGTTCGTCTTGGTCTTGTCAGTGTCTCTGGATTGTCCATTCTTGATTGCCCCTTCGGTATTCTCTAACTTTTATGTAATATAAATATTGTAATGTAGTATATTGTGTATCTCTATATCATGTTGGTTTATGAGAATAAAGATACATAAACTAACAGAAGGTAATCAATGAATAAAATTGTTAATGTTAGATTGTACAACAAATGTGATTAATCACTATATAATTGAGCCAGTTTGTTAATAGAGTTTGATTAATATTAGATATCTGATGGGAACTGTCTTGTAATAAGATCAGGTCATTTTGTGCATATTTAATGAGACGAGGTTTATTTTATATAAAGCCACTATTAAAACTATTGTTCCGAACAATAATTTCCATTCCAAATGAATATATCAATGGACGAGTCATACATTGGTATCTTCCTATTCTTAAATATGCTAAAATAAATTTTATGGAAATCAACGTTATTTGAGATTAGATTGTTAACATATCTATAATTATTCCGCAATAAACCGGAAAACAGACCGTATCTTACGTAGTATTGATGGCAAGAGATTATATTAAGATTTTTGTATAATATTAAATTCAGTATCGAATTTGCGCTTGGACAAAATAACCTGAAAAATCGCAATTTTGCCTAAGAAAAAAAACCACATTTTTGAGTGATACTATAAATGCGCATAATAAAAAAAACCCCTTAATATTACGATGACGAAAGATAGAGTAATATGGATATTTAAGCAACACATTATAATGATGGAATACATAGATGAATTTGGATGTAAAGAAACTTATTTTTAAGAAAAAATGCACTGACAGAATACACAGGTGAATATGGATATTAAAACTAATATCAATTATTAGGGGAAAAAATTGCACTGACGGAATACACATGAATATGGATATTCAAGCAAATTTAATTTATTAGGAAAACAACTTGCACTGACGGATCACACTGATGAATATGGATGTAAAGTAAACAAATACAATGACGAATACCCAACCGGAGTTGATTTTTAATGAAAGCTACTAAAAATAATTGTATAAAATTAGCAATGTCAGAGGCAAAAGTTACATTGTACTTTGGACACTATTCCTCATGGATTATCTGGATAAATAGTTACATTATACCACCCGCCGCAATAGTTGTAGTGGCTACAAATGCTTGTGTGATATTTGTGTATTGTACACAATTTAAGAAGACTAGAAACGAGACTACAAAAATGTCTAGTTTACTCTATGTTGCCATAGCAACATCTAACATATTAGCTGTTATTCCTAAAGCGGTGTTGTATATTTATTCGTTTGTCCTGGGACACGTGACTTCTTACATTCCATATGAGCTTTGCTGGAATTGGTATTTTCTTCTGAAATTAAGTATTATTCCACATATATCATCCATTTGGTTTGTGGCCGTGCTATCCCTTCAACGTTATATGGTAATTAGACATCCCTTTACCAGTGGGCAAACATGGAGTTTGCGAAAAACTGTGATTGCAGTCATACTGATTGTGTTTGCCTCATTTGTAATGGAAACCCCATATATTTTTGCATGCAAATTCTTACCACTTGATCTACATTCATTTTCAAATTTTACTAACATCACCAGTAAATTAACATGCCATGTTCAGTATGCCGATTGGCTAAATGATAGCGGGAAAGAAGTAGAAATATTTATGCTATGTATAATACTTTTCTTTGTGATAATTGTGTCTTCAACTATTATATTATATTGCGATTTTTCTTTAATTGGATTTTTGCTTACATCTGCAAAAGTGCGAAAACTCATGGTCAATATATTGAATTATGACATAGAAAGTGGTTTTCAGAACGCAAAATTGAAAACAAAGCTACAGTCATCCAGACACAGTTCATCAAAACGAAAGACTAATTCTAAATTGGAGTCATCAGATACGAATCACCAGATAATACTAATTGTAACATTTTCTCTTATAGTCTTCGTTGTTGAAATACCATACGGAATAATATTGTCACTGTACATATACTTCACCGTGAACGAAATACCCAAGCCGTTTGAATGGTACTGGGTAGGTCCAATCAGAACTATTTTTGATGTTTCCATTGTTATGAGTTATCCATCATTATTTATTCTTTCGTGTACATTGAGTAGGCGTTTTAGACGTATTTTGTGGGCTTCTTGTACAAATAGAAAAATACATAAGAATTCACCCACACCATATAGTACAGTACGAACGTCAGTCCGATAGTTGTAAAGATTGTTTTTTGTTGTTTTATTTTAAATATATTGTTTTATTAAGTCAAGCTGAACGTCAGTGTTGTGTGTAGAATATCACATTTACATTTTGTTAGAAAAACATTTTCAATGTAATCTGACTATTGTAATTGTGAATCTAATTTATTTTTTTTTACCAACAAAGAGGTGTACATTGCTCACATTTCATCATGAAATGTAATTATGTAACTACCACAGACAAAATATTGATATTACATGTATTGTATTTTTAACGTGTAAATAAATGACCTTTGTATCATCATCTGAAAAGTTACAAAACGTATAATCTATTCATGTTTTTTTTTTTTTCATTGGTGTAATTCTCTACAACCACAAAATTCTAACCTTTCAGTAATCATAAGACTATTAGCATTCCTATAGATACTAATGTGTGTCGTGATGGGTGGTTTGTTTATAAAGATATAAGGAAGTCAATAAAAATGTCAAAAATATTTTTTATCAATGTGTGACGTAAAATTGTTTTTGACATTTGCTTCACTGGGTTTGGTACTGCTTTGACAACTATTTTACCTATTTTGTTCCAGTATTGTTATAAATACTGTTATCTTGACAGCCGGAACCTTTGAGCCGTAATGAAAGCGGGAGGTTTGGTGCTTTAAAATATGATTCAACCCACCATTTCTTTAGAAATGCCTGTACCAAGTCAGTTTTCCGGTTGTTGACTGATTCTGTCTGTTTATATAATTATGAGTTTTGACTTTTTCTTTGTAAATTGTTCGGAGTTCAGTAATTTTGTTTTTACCCTTATTGTTTATACAGGCCTATATAGCAGATTTTCGTCGTGGGCTTATCAATAACTGTATATATATACAATATTGGTCTGTTGACGGTAAATATAGAATTTATTTGACAAGGCTGAGAAACGGGGTGAAAGACGAGCTTCTAGCGAGTCTTTCTCCCCGTTTCGCGCCGAGTCAAATAAATTCTATATTTACCGTCAACAGACCAATATTGTATTTATCCTGCAATCCACGATGTCCTAAAAAATAATCTTAACTCGTAAAAATGCATTTTTTAATGCAACGGAATCCTCACTATTTGGCGTAGTAAAATACCAGATTTTTTTTGCTGACAAAAATTCGCGAACAAATAGTTCTTAAAAGGAAGTGAAATAACTTTATTTAAGTGAAGATTTATTGATTAAGGTGAAAATCTATATAGAAAATTGATAGTTTAGAACCTGAAATATATATATTTAATATGTTTTTCATAGATATGAAAACACATTAATTTACCGATCATACGTCACATGCGGTCATACTTAAATACGCTTGCAGTAGTAAACCAGGTAAATATATACGCCTGTGTGAAAAGGTATACCCCTGCAACTATATGGTTCACTTTTATTTTAATTTTTTTATATCAAATAATAAACATCCGATATATTTCTTTTACTAGTTTATATTAAAAAAAAATAAATAAAAAAGAACCATATAGTTGCAGGCGTCCACCTTTGTATGACACACAGGCGTATATATTTGCCTGGTTACTACTGCAGGCGTATTTAAGTATGACCCACACAGTTTGTAAACATGTGAAAGCAATACACACATACATGTATAGACGATTCGAGCATGTTTTACGTAAACTAGGTAGAGTAGAGAAAACAGAAAGATTAATCATTTATCTCAACAAACTGAACTGATTCACGGAAATGTATTTAACAACGATGTCAAACACTCAAATGCTCAGTTATTGGGATATTTAGTCATTTGTGAAAATTGTGTACACATTCACCATTTGTAACTTATGGATGACCACGCCGTAAAACATAGAACTAATTTGACTTGACATATTTGTATTGGAACTGTAAAAAGGAACATCGGGATTGCTTCGACACGAAACATCAGAAGTGCTACTGGCTGTAGAATTTGTGGAGGTTTTACGAGGTAAGTTTGCTGAAAAGCATTTCTGTTGGTTTCACCACAGCCACAGGGCCTTGTCACTATCCAGGTAAATAGCCGATTTATTTTTATACTCATATGAGTCGGAGTTTCTTCAAAAGCTTGTAAAAGATAAGAAGATTCATGAGGCTAGAGCCTTTAATTTCACATACAGGTATATTGATGACGTTTTATCTATCAATAATTCTAGATTTGCAGAATTTCTTCCATTGATATATCCTCCAGAGCTGGAAGTTAAAGAGACCACCGATACAGCTTCGTCCGCATCATTTTTGGACTTATACCTCGAATTTGACGACAGTGGTCAACTCAGTACTAAAATTTATGATAAGCGGGACGACTTCAATTTTAAAATCATAAATTTTCCAAATATGTGCAGCAATATACCAGCTTCTCCTGCATATGGTGTTTACATCTCGCAATTGATTCGCTATGCAAGGGGCAGTAGCAATTATTCTGATTTCCTGAAATGTCATCTTCATCTGAGAAACAGGCTACTGGACCAGGGCTATAAAAAGATTCGCCTTATTCGATCTCTTAAAAAGTTTATATTCTGATACCAATATCTTGTCGAAATATATTCCGTCTCTGCAGAAAAAATTATAAGCGATGCATTTTCATATAGTGAAAATGTATAAAGATAAAGAGTCAAATATGTCAAGAATTTTTTTTTGTCAATGTGTGACGTAAAAATATTTTTGACATTTACGTCACCGAATATGGTACTGCTTTGACAACTATTTTACGTATTTTGTTCCTGTATTTAAATACTGTTACAGTGACAGCCGGAACCTTTGAACCGTAATGAGAGCGGGAGGTTTGGCGCCTTAAAATCTGATTCAACCCACCATTTCTTTAGAAATGCCTGTACCAAGTCAGGGTCATTACGGTTTTCACAGTTTTCCGGTTGTTGACTGATTTTGTCTGTTTATATAATTATGAGTTTTGACTTTCCCTTTGTAAGATTGTTCGGAGTTCGGTAATTTTGTTATTACCTTTATTTATCAATGTATAAACATATACAAGGGCGGACATCTTTTTTTACCCCCGCTCGCTTCAAGTCGTGTTTGTTTTTTAAATTCCTTCTAATATATTCAAAACCCTGTTTGGTTCAACTCCCAAGACCTTATTCTTTTAAAAAAAATATCATGACCTCCCCACGACTACCTCTTGTGAAGGCGCAGCGGTCGTTTTTGTCAGAGTAGAGAACAACATGGACCCAAAGTGAAAGTAACAGCGCCACCTAAAAAAAAAACGGAAATTCGGAACTCTCGGGGTTTTAGCTTTGAGGTAAAGAAAATACAGTTAAGATTCAAACATCATTAAACGAGCGGGACGATTTGAAGTGAAAACTGAACATTTTTGACTTGTACATACAATGAATGATAAATGCCATTTTCAAGGCTTTTTCTTGATTGCTGTCCATTTTCTTTAATTTATTATTTCGTCTTATTTCCCACGGTATCTTATACTTAGAAACACGATAACTAGCGAGAAAACCAAATATCAAATGGTAAAACCCAGAGAGTTCTGAACTTCCGTTTTTTCATAGGTGGCGCTGTTACTTTCACTTTGGGTCCATGTTGTTCTCTACTCAGGCGAATTCCTGACAAAAACGACCGCTGCGCCTTCACAAGAGGTAGTCGAGGGGGGGTCATGATATTTTTTGAAAAGAATAAGGTCTTGGGAGTTGAACCAAACAGGGTTTTGAATATATTAGAAGGAATTTAAAAAACAAACACGACTTGAAGCGAGCGGGGGTAAAAAAAGATGTCCGCCCTTGTATATGTTTATACATTGATAGTATATTTACCTGGATAGTGACAAGGCCCTGTGGTTTCACTTTCAGTGTTGCTGAGGATGTTTGATATTTTCTTGTGTCTTTCCTCACTCAATGTTGAGTAATTATTAATAAATGCCACATTGTTATGCCCTGATATTTGCATAATATCTATCCCCTCCACATTGTTTTCTCTTAACTTCTGGACGGGATAAGATATTTTCTGGCACTGATTGATTAATGTCTAATTTGCAACTATCCTTCATTTTTTTCATGAGACTGGAAAGTTTTCTTTCATGCACTTTTCTACCTGTTTCTAAAGCTCGTACAAATAAATTATGTATTTTGCGACAATGCAAGTATATAAAAGAGGAGAAGCTAATACCAATCTTCTGGACTTTACATAGGTTTCAATAGAAAATTGGAATTTATTTTTATAGAATAAAATAAAACTTTCATATATACATGGTAAATTGAAGAAAATCAAAATAGAGATCTGATTTAGTGTCAACAAGCACCAGATATGATTTTAATTACTATATTTAACTTCTGTTTGTATATATCATAATCAAATGAATTAATATGCATTGAAGTCTACATGTATGTAGAATCCCCACCAACTATTTTCTTCATATCAAATTTGCTATTATTAAACCATAATCCATTGATTGGTAAATTACATAATGCGATGTCACTAAGGAACCAAGAATATTATGGACATAGGTGTTGTGACCAGAAAAATATTAGAGTGAAGGATATATTTTTCTGGAATGAACAATATTTAGATGATAATGTTGGTTGTTGCGAGTAATGACTAATGTGCGAATATATTTTCTGAGTCGGATCATACAAAAATGCATTTTGTTCCTTTTTTCTTGTTATTTTATTAGTAAATATATAATAACATGTATTTTAATTATAATCAATGCTATATTAATGTCTTTCAGATGAATGGCTGGATTAATGGTTTAACAGTGTACAATATACATGTGATGTTTGAAATAAGTGCAAAGACTATATATGAAAGAAATAATTGCATAAAAACTATGAACGTTTTATAAAGATCTGATTAAACAAAGGACATTTTTCAAGAACTATCACTCAGTTGTTGCATACAGGCCAGGGGTATGTGAATCAGTTTCAAATGGAATTGCACAAAATAAAAAATGTACTGTAATCCTGATCAACAGTGAGTAGAATTCCAGCAGATAAAACACTAGTTTCAACTGACAAATCATACAACTTTGTTGGAATTTTGCAAAGGAAAAAAATGTTTTAAAAAAAGATGCAAAATGATTGGAGGAAGTGACTGAATACAATTATTCCAAATGGTTAAAGCAAATTATATAGATATTTTGTGGTGTCATAAAGAATTCAGAATATAAAAAATTATCTATAATTTTAAAGTGACTTGATGCAATAGCAGGAATATGTGTTATTTTCACCTTGAAGAAATCTACTATCTGATATGTTGAAGTAATTGATGTGAATTAATTGAACATTTAATATGAAGAAATTTTATAATAAAATATATGTAGTAATCTTAGAGTTTGATGTTCAAACTGTACTGAGTTATTTAACCATATAAGTGTGTTTAGTAAAGATTGTGGTGTGTGACTGCCCAGAACGTTTCTGATATAAAGGATGTTAATTTCCTCATCTGTTGGAGGGCATGCCCTCTTTGGTTTATTCCCTTTGTCCTGTAGTTTTAGTTGCTTTTGTTTTGTTTTCAAAGCTTCCCTGTCAAGTTATAAATGATTCGGATTTGTTTAAGATTTTTGTTTTGTTTTTTATTGACTTCTAGGATTTTTTTTATCGTAAAATATGTATAAAAAATATGAAATTTTAGAATTATTAGTTTCATTTTGTCGGTTTGTAAATTTACAAATAGTGAGAACGAAAACATTTATTAGAAAAATACGATGTCGATTATTGACATTGGTTACGGTTAATATTTTAACTCCTTCACAGGAGAGCAAAAACACAAAAAAGTAGTTCCGGAATCTATGGGTGGGGCTTAAAAGTTTATTCGTAGGTTTAAAAGTTTATTCGTAGGCTTCAAAAGTTTATTCGTAGGCTACGAATAAAGCAAAAATTTATTCGTGTGGTATATTTGTACAGCAAATGTACTGATTGCAGGATAAATAGATGGTGTTCTGTCACTGAGCAATTCTCCACTCTGTGATTATTTGAATTTTATATAGCAAATTGAGCTTGAAGTAAAGGATACCACTGACACTCAAAGATCTGCTTCTTACCTTGAACTTCATAATTATAATGACAACGAAGTTTACATTTAACAACTCATACGTTATTCTAGGACTATTTTATTTCACACAAAACACACAAAATAAGGGTAATAACAAAAAGGAAACCTCTTTAAAATATTGAAAGTTTGTATTCAGTTGTAGTCATATGGCGCAGCATATAATGCACAAACTACTGTCTCTTGTTAGCAAGTATATGATATTTCGTAAATAATAATAGTCACATAGAATTCGATCGATTCCATAATGTTATAATACAGTAAATCAATTCAAACAGAATTAGGAAATCCACAGAAACGTGGGTATTTAACAATGTCAACATATAGTCGAGATAAAATATTGAAGCGAAGACACATAAATGAGCCCGAACAGAGGAGTGCAAATATCATTGTTTGATCAAACTCGGCATCTTAACACGTTGAGCTACAGGAAGTGAGTAAGAAACTGTGCATGTATACATTGTGACGAACAACTGATTTTCTAAGATGGAGAGCTTTGAATTTTATTTTAAATTTCATGTTTCACTCCGATAATCTTTTTTTTGTTAAATATTTTCTTCACAGTTTTGCTTTGGTGTTTAACACCACTCTCAACAATATTTCAGTTATATCTTGGCGATTAGTTTTATTGTCAGAGGAAACCGGAGTGAACAGAGAAAACCACCATTCGCAAGAACTGACAAACTTTTGCACATAATGTTGTAGAGAGTACACCTCGCCTGAGAAGGATTCGAACTCACAATTTTAGTAGTGATAATCACTGATTACTATTTAATTTGAACATTATTTTCGGACAAAATTCATAAATCTGAGAACATAAATTATAAATCTTTAAAAAAAAAAAACACAGCTACTTATTAAAAATTAAATATCAGAATTGTAGCAAACAAGCGACAACAGAACAAAGCATATACACACTGCATATTTGTCATGTTTGAATATCACACAGAGTCATCTATTTTATTTGAACATTATTTTCTAAAAGAACAAAAATTATAAATAAAAAAAAAACAACACGCAGCAACTTATTAAAACATTAAGCATTTCTAGATTATAAATGATAAAATTATCACACATATACACTAATGTATATTAACACACAAGTTTTAACTACACTGCAGTGTCTTCCAAATCTTTTCTGGGGATCAGAAATGCTGACAGGTTGAACAAATCAATGAAAACTCTGTATTCATCACTGGAAAAAAACGATTGCAATTATAGCATCTAAATGGTATAAATGTACATGTATGTATTTATCTGAACATGAAAAACTAGCAAATTAAGTGTGATTCGTATTGCTTAATTATTTTCTCTGGTTTCCTCCATCAATAAAACTGACCGCCACGATATAACTGAAATATTGTAGAAAGTGAGGTTAAACGCTATAGTTCTAATGCATTACCCGTCCTGCTCAATTGTTAGTTCTCTCTGTAATGTGTTGTGGATCATTATTTGTATTATTGTCATTTTTTTTCTTTTGCACATTGTTTTGGTATGTCCTTCGATCTACGGTTTCTGATTACCCCTTTGGTATTTTCATTCTTCCTTTCAGTCGAGATCATTCGGATTTCCTAAATCACATACTCGTAAACAGTATTCTGTTAAGAAAAAAGCATTAGAATATAATTTATACCCGATTCTCCAAACTATCTACTGTGTTTTTTTTGGGTATAATTCCGTTTATTTTATATTTATATATATGGGATACGGGTTATGGTGTTTATCGTCTCTTTCAACAATATTTCAGTTATATCGTGGTGGTCAGTTTTATTGGTAGAGGAAACCGGAGAAAACCACCGAGCTACCACAAATCAGTGACAAACTTTATCACATAATGTTGTATCGAGTACACCTTGCCATGAACGGGGTCCGAACTCACAACGTTAGTGGTGATAGGCATTGATTGCACATCTAGTTGTAAATCCAACTACCATACGATCACGACCACGACGACCTCTTTACAGATATGGAGAACTGCAACTGGAATCACAGTTGTACAAACAAAAACGTAGATATCTAATATTTTGTACCAACATATACAACAACTGGGATGGAAATCTTGAATATACTGTGCATCAAAATTTTGAAACAAGTGTTGATGCAGGCTTTTCCAAGTATATTAAAATACAGTGGACATATTTACTAGCTGACCTCTGTATTCGTTGGAATACCACAATGGACATTTAGAAACATTTAATTGCTTATCAAACAACGTAATGCATCAATTAAACCCGGAGGGACAATCAAGTATGGAAAATCTTCACCCAGTATGCAATATTAAGGACATAAGACACAGGACGAAGACAAACAAAACAAAACAACACAGAAAATCGGAGGGTGAACCCATGTGCTACTTTTTATAAGACACCCGTCATAATGCTAGGCATATAGTTATTACAGTATACCAAACGGTGTGGGTTCAGTTTCTTCTCAGAATGGATAAACAATTATACAAAAAAACCATTATCAGATATACAATCGAACTTTTACTCTATAATGTTAATTTTTTTCAGACGTTTACACATACACCCACCCACTCAAAACCACATCCCCACACCATTGTGTATGTGTGTTTGTGAGAGAAGACCGTGTACTACTCTTGGTAGTTTTCGCTTTCTTTTACATTTTGTATCACGATAAAAATGATTACCACACTGTAGACTTAAGATAGTCATAACCAGATGATCCTCCTGTTCCCTGTTTACTGCCAATCATTCTGTGTACCATGAGGACATGATTGTCTGAAATACAAACAAATCTATATTTAGATTTTCCTTTATTCATTGTTATCTGTTGTTTTGCTTAACAGTTTACATTAAGGTTTGTCACGGCATAATTAACACAAAAGAAAGACAAACCAATACCGAACGCCCTCATAAAAAAGAACGAGCGCGGTATGAATAGTACCAACTACAATATTTAGGAGAATGTTTGTTATCGAGCATATAGGGAAAAAAACTCATTTATTGTTCATTTTTTGTTTTCAGAAATCATTGCAACAAGAAGTGTTCCAAATATTATCAACATCAAAATATATGTATATGCTGTGACAATGTAGTTGTCGCTTAAACAGCAAGTCGGTAATTTTGCCAGTTATATCATGGCGAGAAGTAACTTTCCGATGAGATATATTCGTGTTTGCAATTTAGTTACTAAATAGCGTAATTCATTAACACTATGGTCAAGCTCCCTGAGGCATAACCGATTTTTTGATATCTTGTTTCGGATCTTTAGTTAACTTGCTCACAATGACATAAATGATTTCTCTTTCCAATCTCTTGACCTTGAACCTACCTAGTAAAGGTTAAAGGTTAGTACAAGAAACACATCGTGCGTACTAAATCATTCATCTACGTTTCTGTTTGTACTAGACAAAAGGCTTTAGTTTGATATGTATAGTGTAGGTTCAATAAAGCAATAGTCAACAGAGAGACATGTCGCTCTACCACGACGCATTCCAACTTACATTCAACCAATGCATAGCGGAGGTACTATGCATACCATATTTATAGATTTTGACTACACATCCTGGAACTGTATACACAATCCACCACACCAGAGGCTAGTACTCTAACCATTACCCAACAGATGTGTCCTAATTGTTTTTACAATCAACACAAACAAAATTATATCAGTTAATTTGGTCGTTAAAATACATAGACATACAATGAAGAACCTGTTACTGTGGAATGTAGAACGGCAATACAAAACGCTGTTCCTTTGCTTTAATTTATGTCTACGTGTAATATTGGATCGCCTCTTGTGTTTCTTTGTATCTATATCTTTTCATATGAGGACAACCGGTATGAAATGAATTTGTAGTATTTACTTACATCTCCATTTCATTATCAAGGCATCTACATCTGTCAGTAATGTCATAACTTGATATGGAAGACAATATCCATCTTCATCTCTTTTCAGTGCAATTGTAAGAGCGCCCTGAAACCCCTTGTGGCTCAAACGTCTAAGACCTTTTTGTTGATCGGCTATATAAAGAAAAAAGTTTACACAACAAATGTTTTGTTCGAAACTACAGGCGTTTAAGTTCGAAAACATTGCTCCATAACAATTGCTGAAAATCAACAAAATGCAGACAAATGTTTTGTTCGAAACTGCAGGCGCTTTAGTTCGAAAACATTGCGCCATAGCAATTGCTGAAGATCATATGAGTGGCGATGTTAATTATCTTACAGTGAGAATACATATGTTGTCTATTGTAATACATTACAAAATTAAAGTTTGTTATTTGAAAGTTCCTGTTACGTATGATATAAAAATAATCCCATCTTAAAGCAAACTGTTGCTCAAAGGTTATCATCTTAGCCTTGCTGTTTGCATTCTTTTGAAATTTTAGTTGTCACATTGAATATTGTTTTTTTTCTGTCTTTTTATTTTTTACTATTTTAAAGATTTAACTTTCTACATTATTAAGGAAAGAGGAACAAGCTAGAGTTTGGGCATCAGCGTAATTGTGGTTAACGCCACTTTCAATCATATTTAAGCTATATCGGAGCAGAAAGTTTTATTGGGGGAAGAAACCGGAGTTCCCGGATAAAATCAACGACCTGCCGCAAGTCACTTACAAACTTTATCGCATAATGTTGTATCAAGTATACCTAGCCTTGGACGAGGTTCGAACTCTCAATGTTAGTGGTGATAGACACTGGTTACCTTGGTAGTTGTGACTCCGATTAACATGCGATCACAACCCCGACGATCGCGGAACAAGTTAGGTACTGATATATCATAAGACTTACCATCATATCTGGCTGTGTCTGTCACAGCTTCACATGTATCCTTGAATTAAAAAAACTCATTAGAATACTACATTTATTGTTTGATTGATATAATGTTTTATATCATACCTCGATTACAATAAATGGAACTCCCAATACCATTAGAAACGTTTCAAGATATCAGAGGGGTAATCGGAAGCCATATATCGAAGACGCACAGACATGACAATGGCCAAATAAATAAAACAAAACAATAAACAGGAAAAGAAAGATCGAGCTACACGAACCCAACTAAAATAGTGGGTGAACTAACATGTTCTTCAATAGTCTTATTGTGTAAATGGAATGTTCATGGGCTTGTCTATGCTACAATTAATGTGTACACTTTTCTTTTTTATATAATATCTAGACTATTACCGTATAAGTTATTGCTTTGTATGGGGCTCATGTTTTATACGCTATTTGTATTTATTTACGTAAACTGGTGATGAACACGATTTGTTCGTGGACCATAGTATAAGGTGTCCGCGTGAAGCGACAGATCTTCCCACAGACTGTTAATAGCACTATAAGCATTTATATTAACGTGCTTGTCCAAAGCGCACATCATAATCATAACGAGAGTTTTGAATGTTTCTACCAACAGTATCACAAGTATCGTCAGATCGGACTCTCTGCGATACTATTAATAATGTCTGTCTCGACATTCAAAACTGTCGTTATTCTATATATTTGTAACTTTCTAAATACAAGTTTTGCTGTAATGATTTACTCTCCTATTATAATATTTTACAAAGATTACAATTTTTTATGTGATTTACATTTAAATCATGTACATGTGCAATTGTTTTTCTTACCTTCGCTGCTTTAGTGTACCTGTCCCAAAATCCAGTGTCAATATCGGCGATGCCTTCCAACCATTTCTGTAATACGAATAAATATAACATGTCTGCAATGTCTTACAAATGTACCGTAATGAACCTGTCTTAGTCACATTTGAAACAGGAACTGCTTACCCTTTCAGAGCACCTGAATTCACCCCCGATTGTTAGTGCTTGTGGTTCCAATTGCTCGCTCGTTAGTTTTTTGTGTAGGGCTTTGTAGATCGTTGTTTTTCCTTTCTTTAGATTATGTGTTGTCAATTTACGCCTTCTCATTATCCCTTTGTTATCTAGAAACTTCCTTAGTCCGATCGGAAATGTTAACAAAAATCACAGATAATAGGTGCTAATATTATCAGTGTTTTATTAATACGTTTACCACTAAGACATCGACGAAAAGTAGGTTCTTATGCAAGTCTATTTTCAAGATCAGTGAAATCTTCCACGAAGATGAGAACTTTTCGTGAGTGGAGCACACCGATACGAGGACAAAAAATACAAGATTCACCTAACAAGTGGAAGATATCCCGATCTTAACTTTTAGTTGAACGCAAGATCCCATTTCGTCCGACCAGTTGCTTGCCCATGGTCGGTGGTTCTCTCCGTGCATTCCGGCTTCTTCCACCACTAATACTGGTCGCCATGATATAGCTGAAATATTGCTGAAAATGGCATTAAAACACCAAATATCAATCATAAATCAACCATTTTGTCCGTCAAAAGCGATGATAAAACTCCATTGACAAACAGGATTGAAAACAAAAAGTTGCCATACTTTGTGATGATGATTTTATTTGTGACCTCAAATCATTCATGGCGTTTACTATGGTGATCATAGTAAACTGTGACATCGAACAAATATGTACGGTTGACTGGACATTTTCATATTGGACACAGATTCACGCGACCCCGTCTCCTATATAAAAATGTTTCAACATTTATGGCGATGCTATTTGTAACCGTTTTTTCGTCCGTGATACCCCTCATTTATTTATAAGATTCAAGGAAAACAAAAACAAATTCAGCAAAACCACATTCAGTTCAATGTAATATAATATAAACACCTACCACCATATTCTTTCGTATCTTCAAACGTTTTAATGTTACTATTTTTTTCCAGAGGTGTATAGGATTTATACACGTATATAACTGTTGAATCATACATGTGTGTGATGTAAAATTCACTTTCAGTTGTATGCGTTCATATCCGTCGAAACCAACCTTTCGTGCGTAACCGAATGCATGTTTATTTATCATGCTGATTTCATGTCATACAAGATGGCCATATTAAGTAATTGCTCGTCTTTTTAGATTTCTGTGTTGGTTTTTTGTTGTTGTTTTATTTGTCTTCGATTTGTGTGGTGTGCCCAACACATTGTGTTGTGTTTTTACTTTGCGTTCTTCGTCTTGTGTGCCCAATGTTGCCAGTTTCTGTAGATTGTTCGTATTTGGTTCTCTAACGTTTATTTGCCTCTGTCTCTGGATTCTCCATTTTAGATTGCTATGTCGGGTTTCTCTATCATTTATTGGCTTTCTATATGACCGACAGATACCACTAATTATCAGCCAAATTCGAATGGGTAACGTGTGTCAAGGATAAATTATTTATTAACAACGAGATTTGTAATTACAAATTTAGTACCTCCACAACACCAAACAATGTTTTAGCCTCTGTTGACCTCATCAATTTCTCCTTCGACTCTTCAGAATGCATCTGCTCGATATAATTATTAGCTCCATATAACTTTCTGTCTTTCTATTCAATATAATATCAGGTGTAATACATGTAAAAAAGAAGTACAGAAGATTTTGGCTATCCTGTTTAGACCCGTTTGTTTTCTTGCTCACATCAACTTTTAAATTATTTGGCTTTAAAATATTTTGACTTTGGTCGTACCTGATGAAGGTTGTTCCAGAAACGTGTCCTGCGCACTAAATTTGATATCTACGTTTTTATTACGCTTTTGTTGAAATAATTTATTCAAACATATTTCTAAACATAACAAGTTTCTCAAATGTTTTTCGGATACTTTTGTCAACAATGCATCAAATATAGTCAAACCTTTCTTATGTGACTGTCCAAGGAAACATTGAAACATGGTCAAATAAGACAGGTGGTCGCTTAATACAGAGCATACATTGTATTTACCTCCATTTGATTGTAGGAGGGATAATGTCTTATTTAGGTTATTTGTGCGTGTTTATGTATAGTGATGTCCAATACATATTGTGTTGTGTTATTGTTGTGTTTGTCTTCGACCCTTAATTGCCAGTTTTTCTGGATTGTCCATTTTTGATTGCCCCCCGGTATTCTCTAATGTTTATTGAAAAGGCAATTCCTCGAAAACAGTATGAAGCAGATAGACGTCACTTGACTGTAACATGATGCCGATTTGACAAGGTAATGTCTCCAATGTAGCATGCCTACCTTAGACGCGATTTCAGAAGGCACAACACTAAAGTACGGATCCTGTCGACGCAATTAGGAAATCAATTGTGTAGCATGGATATTTTAGAAGCAAAATGAAAAAGAAAATTACGCAAATGTAGAAGCGACTTGGTAATGCAATTCCTACATAAGTTAGTGTAGCACGAATCAGTTTGAATGTACTTGATAAGGCAATTACACGAATGTAGCATGACCCATTAAGATTTCCCCCTCACATGAGAATACAAATGCATTAAAGAAGGAAATTACTCGAAATTATCATGGTCCATTATGACCCCTCCCCGCACCAAAGATAAATAGCAGACATGATTTATCCAGTCTTTACACGGCTGGTTTTTATGTACATTTCTTACCTCCTTCAGTCCATATTTATTTTCGATTAATCGAAATTGCAAGCTCTGAAATCCAGAGGCTGAACCCAAATGACATCTAGAATTAAAATGTAAATATAAAACATACCTTAGATTAATTATTAACGTTTTGTAATCAAACCCAAACATTAAGTACAATGTATTAAGCTTACATGTATGTAAATAAAATGAAAAAAAGCCACATTGTCGGAACCATTCCAAAATCAAATACCAAAATCGAAGAAAGAGGCCAAAATCAACATCCCTAACATACAAATACATGACCGCGCACTTTCCTGGCTTGGTACAGGCACTTTATTAAAAGGTTGCGGGGTTTAAACACTGATGATCAACAATTCTACCAAATTCAACAAAATGAACAATCACCTCTCACCTTAGCTCAAAATGCAGGGGTAAACCAACAGAGTTGCTCAGCGCGTCACCGGATAGCGGATAGGAAGCAGAAATAAAGACAGGTAAACGTTTCCAGGCATTTTTCAAAAACAGTTGCCAAGCTTTAATACACTGGTGTTGTTTTCTCTATTCTAATTTTACCTAAATCATAATTTTTATACATAATAAAAAAATAATAATACCTGAATTCCAGAAAATTCAAAGGAGGCATGGTCTCGATGATGTAGAGCTGGTCTATCAACAGCTTAAAATGAATAGGTAGATACATGGTATGTGCAGGTGTTTCAAGATTTTAGTACTTAATATTTAAATATACAGATCAATCATCCAACAGACCATGTTATGGTTAGGGTTTATGATGTTTAACGCCACTTTCAACACTATTTCAGCTATATCGTGGCGGTTAGTTTTATCGGTAGAGGAAACCGGAATACCAGGACAAATCCACCGACCTGTCGCAATTTACTGACAAACTTCTTCACATAATGCTGTATCGAGTACACCTCGTCTGAGCGGGATTCCAACTCACAACGTTAGTGGAGATAGGGACTGATTACATAGGTAGTTGGAGATCCAATTACCATATAATCACGACCATGACGGCCCCAGAACAGAACATGTTATGAGTCGAACTGTTTTCTTTGAACATCTGCATTAATGATGTTGACAGATGAATGTCTTGTTTGTTGGTATAAAGGTATCGAAAAAGACATACACTGTATACTGAATACCATTATTGAAACAAGGGGAAATAACGTAGATAACTAGCTCGTGCACAGAAAATGTTACGCTAAATAAACGTTAAAGAAAACCGAACGAGCAATCAAGAATGGACAATTCAGAGAAACTGGAAACATTAGACACAAGACAGAAGACGAAGACAAACAAAACAAAACACACAACGCAATATAAGTAATATGTTTATTAATTCACCAATCAAAGGCCCACAGGAGGCATATACAATATGAACATGATTTATGTTGGACACCACTATGCGCAAGCAAATAATGTAAATAAGACATGAGTCCTCCTACAAAGACGAACCCAGCATCGTTTTTATGGGACTAAGAACAAAAAGACACGTAATAGGACAACACAAGAAAATAAAATGGTGATCAACACAGGTAGAACCTCCTGATGGGTAAGAGCTAGTTAAATGGTTACAAGAACGTTGGTGACCAGCAGCGCAGCAATACAATTAGATCTATACCTAATATATGGCAATTCTGATTTTCGATCATATGGTCTTTTCAGTGCACGTATTTTTACCTATATGATTTATAATTTGTAAGAAGAGTTTGAAGATATCAAAGGTGTAATCATAATCCGTAAATCGAAGAAGGAGACAGCACAAAGGCTAAAAAAAAGGGCAAAGGGCAAACAACGATCTACAAAACACTACTATAAAACTAAAGATCGAGCAACACGAACACCTCTTAAAACCGGGGATGAACTCGGGAGCTTCTGAAGGTTAGGCAGTTCCTGCTCCACTAGTGGCACCAGCCTTGTAGCGCTTGTCATCAATTTAGCTAATATACAGGTATTTTTTCGTGAATCAATCACATTCATGTTCATTCTAAAAAAAACCGACTTCATTACTATCGGTAATTATCCTGTTAGTAATTAAACAACCCTGTTCTATTTCAATGAAGCTATCAAATTGTTGTCAAACCTTCCAAATCAAAACCATCCTTTGTAATCGGTTGATTATAGTCAACATTTTCTTTTCTTCTCGTCCCTGTAAAATAATATTTAGCAAATATGGTTATGCTTATGGTGCTTAGCGCCAATTTCAACAATATTTCAGCTATATCGTGGCGGTCAGCTTTATTGGTGAAGGAAGCCCGAATACCCGGAGAAAACCACCGACCTGTCCCAAGTCACTGGCAGACTTTATTGCATAATGTTGTATCGAGTAAACCGCGCCATAAACGGGTTCGAACTCACAACTTAAGTGGTGATAGGCACTGATTAGCAAATATGATATTGGAGTCCCTTTCTATATATAGCAAATGTATAACCCGGATAAATAGTACATACTGGTTATGTTACAATTACTATCACAGACAATAGGGAGACATTAGAAACACATATGTCTTCTCAAAATAATTTCGCAAGATTGCAGGTAGAGATAATTAAATAGGAAAACGCAAATTATATATAAAATAATAAGTCTGTTAAACAAAAATCTGTAAATAAAAAAGATGAAAATGTAAAATTTTAGAATAATTTAAATAAACAATCTTTTAAAAAATCTTAATTTAAAATATTATATGATACTTATGCAATTAAATAATTTTCTTCAAATTTAAATTTTAGAATAATATTTATTAATAAATTTAGAATTATCAGAGAGTATTTTTTAATTGCTCACTCCAAGCTTATTAATCATAAGATCGGTCATTTTCACATTGATGTGATTTTGGATAATATTTGATTATAGTAATTAATGAAAATTGATCACTACTTTAAGGAGTTGACCAAGGTAACAAAGGGTATATTACGAGTCCATTGACTCCAGCCATTACCTAAGTTACAATAATGTCCTGATTTATTTTCATAAAGTTTGATATTAAAATATATGTGCTTATAATGTCCTGGTTTATTTTCATAAAGTTTGATAATAAAATATATGTTCTCATTATGTCCTGATTTATTTTCATAAAGATTGATATTCATATCAGTCGAAATATTATACAAAATATTATATTAAATATTTTTCATTGTAAATAATCTGAATATTTATATTTGTGTATTCCTGCATGCTGTAGTTGAATGTATGTTTGATGACAATCCAACTTTTGGATTTTAAAACAATAAAATCTTATCTTATGTTATCTTATCTTATATATGTGCTGATATACTGATTAATTTTGTTATTCATTCAATACTCACACAAAAACAAAACAACTTCTATACATTTAATGAAAGTTAATTGTGGACTAGGACATTGATATCTCCCCCAGATTTTACACTAATTAAGCATATCTAGTAATTTAGCTATTCAACATATGCCAACATTTATTCTTATGTTTTTATACCTATTGTTCAAAATATTTCAAAATGATTACAAAATTGCAATTATAAAGCGTTATAAAGCAATACAGGACGACCAACGCTGAGTAAGAAAGTCAATACGTCCTTAATCAAGTTACAGCATCACATGCAATATAACACGTATCTTTATGATTTTAGAGATATTAATTGTATACGATAATTCATTTTAAAATACTTTGCATAATACAATTGAAAGAAACGTAAATTATTACGTAACCGGACACATGTTTGTCTTTGTCTGAAACCAGAACCTGGATTATATCATATATCGTGGAATTCGTGACGAGGAGTGATTAATGGTTGATATTGTTGATATTGATGAAATTGTTAACCATCACAGTTTAAACTTTCTGACATATTTAATCTTTGCGAGATTTTGTTAGTCATAAGTAGATTTATAGAAATAGTAGGAGGCAGGTGCCCGTAAAGAATAAAAATCGGCCGTCCACCGAGATTGTACGGTGGCTTGTTTAGGACATACACTTTCATTATTTTCATCCCTAGGTTCAATTAAAAAGTCGAGCGCTCTAGATACTAAGTCGAGTGCTCGAGATAGTAAGTCGAGCTGTCGAGATGCAACAATTAATAAAGCTATGTGTCCTAAACCAGCCACCATAAGATTATAGGTTGAATTTAAAACAGTATATGGCATCACTACGTATGATATGTAACTAGATTAACAAGACGGGTGTCACTAGTGGAGCAGGAACTGCTTACCATTCCGGAGCACATGAGTTCATCCCCGGTTTTTAGTGGGGTTCGTGTTACTCGATCTTTAGTTTTATATGTAAAGTTTTTTAGATCGTTGTTTGTCCTTTTTTCTTTTGGCCATTGTGTTGTCTGTTCTTCTTCGATATACGGATTCTGACTACCCTTTTGTTATCTGCAAACCAATAGTTCACCAATCAGAGCTTAGAACATATGCAAAAGTAGTCCCTTTTAAAGAAAATAGTTCCTTTCGCTTTGTTGTATTGTGACAAATACTGAATGGAATGGAATAATTAAAATTGATAATTGAAGTTAAATATATAAGGATTATTTTGAGCCCAAATTTGAAGCATTTAGTTGTATTCTAATACCTCTGGAGGATTTGATGCATGACCTCTAAATATTGAATATCTCGGGTTGACCGAGCTATTTTTAGAGTAGGTGTTTTCCATAACCTGGCATTTCACTGCAAGACTTTAAACATCCCTTGATATTTTCACAGAACGTAGCGGAATCATGTACGTTTCAGAAAATATATGGTCTTAGAAATGTTAAACTTAAGATAAAATAGCCAGACAGGCTCTAAAAATCACAAATTTAGTAGAAAATGTTAAAGAAATTAATAATAGGTTTCACACCACTAATCAATCAAACACTTACCGGACGTTCATCAAATATTTCGATAATGGAATCCATATCGAACAGCATTTGCTTAAACCAAATTTCAAAGGCTGAAAATATAATATGAATATCTTGAATAACATAGTTAATGATGATCTATTTTGTTTTTAATTTATTTGTCTTTCTTTCTTTCTTGTTTTTAATTTTTTCTCTCTCTCTTATTTCTTTTTTTAAAGGAAAATAAGAAATGTCCTATATTTAAACTGTTTTTGCGTATTTCATCTTTTGTCGATTGTATAAAGAGTGACTTGACTTGTCATCAGGATTGTAGGAAGACAAACACGACGGGTGCCACTAGTAGAACAGAACTGAACTGAATGCCACTTCGATGCACCTTATATCACACAGGTTTAATAGTGGGGTTTGGGTAACTCAGTCTTTAGTTTTATGTCCACTGTTTTGTAGATCATTGTCCTTTTGTAAAGCAGACATTATATTATTTATTTAAACTTAATCACAACGAACTACAATTTTTTTTGATAAGTCATGAAAGAGGAAAGAGCCGTATTTGCTAGACATGCGCGACAGACGTTTGTTTTTTCTTAATTTACGTTCCTTTTAATTGTATTATACAAAATATTTTAAAATGAAGATGAGATGGATTAAAAGTAATATAGCAACAAGATGCTTCCATTACGATAATCTCCCTTTTATTATCATCTGGCGGTAAAAAAAAATACACATGCTTATTTAATTTACATTCAATCTTATTCGTAATATATACCTTGGTGAATTATTATAAACAGATGTTCATCGTGTTGGGGGTCTCCATTTTCTTTGCTCAGTCGCCTTACGCCATCTAGAACCTTCTCCAACTAGAATGAAAACGGTCTTAATCATATTAATATATACAAAGAAAATGACTACGTAAGTAATAATTATTTCGCAAGGCCTATATACAAAAACGTGTTAGTGAAAATCGAAGGGACAATCCAAAGACGGAGACAACATCAGAAAAAAAACACAGAACAAAGATAAAAACAACACAGAAATCTCAAAAGATGAGCAAAACGGATCCGACAAAAACACCGTGGGTGACCCAGATCATGGCAGATGCTCGCAAGCGGTAAGAAAGTCCATTTCATTATTAAACACCCGCTTGTGTGTATTTTATAAATTCATTTATTTTTAATAATTTAAAGTGGCATTGTCTGTAACAGGTTATTCCAGAAACGCGTCGTGCACTAAATTGGATATCTACCTTTATATTACTATCACGTGGTTTATAAGAATATTTGTAGGTATAGTAGTATCAAAATTATGAAATGTATGTTTCCATCAGGCAGAGGTGACCTTAGTCTATTTGTGCTATCCTTTTGAGGTCCTTTTGGTTACTTGTTCTAAAAGACTATACATATCCAGACATTGATGGTACTTTTCCTCATAAATATTCATCATATTTAAATTAGATTTTGATCACCTGACTGCAGTTTCAAGCGTGAGGGATTGTTTATCAGATTTGTCAAATAATAGCATACACAGTATGGAAATTCAATTTTATTTTTCAGCTTGATTCATTGTATCATTTTAAAGTTCAGAAAATGACATGCCTGAAATTAGGAATGATATCTTCTATATAGATCATATAACAAGTGCAGACGTCCAGGCGTCGCCGTCTTAGATATCAAATTAGCAAACTGCATCTCATTTCTGACTATGAAAAATGTAAGTCAAATGTGTTAATGGTGTTGTATGAAAATGGGGACATTGATCATTTTTCAGAATTCAATCTTCTACACACCACCCTCTTAAGTAGTTAGATTCACAGTAACTTTGTAGTCCGGTTTTTGACTGCTGATAGAATATATATGTTTATAATTTGAAAGAAGTCTCGTGGAGCCTTTGGCAGACCCAGCAATATAATGATGTTTGAAAGGACACTTGTGTAATTAGGTATCCAGTAAAGTTACAATAGATGTACAACTGCCTAGAAATATTGCTGCTGTCACAATTGCCGACACCTGTCCTTTCGTGTACGCTTTATTTATATTACTTGCCAGGGATTTTGTTTTTTTCTAAAAACGAATATATTTATTGTAAATTATACTTGGTCTTTAGTACAGCATGTATGTATATATGTGTTTTGTTTGTTTTTTGTTTTTGTGTTGTTTTATATATGTTTTGTTGTTTTCTATTTGTGTGGTTTTTTTTGAAGGTCAAGTGCTACATGTCTGGCTGACATGTGCTCACCATCATTGATGTGTTTGATATAGCATGACAAGCCTAGATCATATGGTAAATTAAAAATGGATCGATCTAATCACATTTCTAAAACCATCGCCATAAGAATATACAATACCTAAGTCTCGCCTTGGGATGACCTTTGTGGAAGGAGAGACACAGAATGGTTTATATATCCTCTAATGTAAGATAGACCCGCTGTACAGCATTATTTTATTACTATTCTGCGTACACTTTTATAGCTACCCTTTGTACATTTATTGTGAAGTCGCTAATCACTACTCTGTGGAATTGAGGTGAGAAGAATTGGATCTTCGGTTTTGTCGGTTAGTTTGTATTCAGAAAATGGACGTATTTTTTAATACACCGTCTTTGTGATACGCCGGTCATATATATATCATATGTAATGGGTATTTATCACCACTTTCAACAATATTTCTGTTATATCATGGCGGTCAGTGTTATTGGTGGAGGAAATAGGAGAAAACCATCGACCTGCCACAAGTCACTAACACATTTTATCACATAATGTTGTATCAAGTACAGCTCGCCTGATCGGGAATCGAACTGACAACATTAGTGGTGATAGGTACTGATTACATAGGTAGTTATAATTCCAACAACCACATGATCACGACCACGTTGTCCCGTAATTAATCATATGTCAGGTGCATTTAACCTAGGTGTCAGGTGCATTTAGCTTAGGTGTCTGTGCATTTGAAGTGCAGTTTGTCAAAATCTATCAAATAAAACCCAAAAATGTAAGATAAGAAAATTGTCGATCGTCGAGATAGAGTTTAAATAAATACATTACTGTTTGTTTAATCAAATAAATCTTGTTCATGAAAAAATATCTTTGTATAGTTTTTATTGGTGTACCTGTACTTAACGTTTATATTTTTCCTTTGATAAAAAGAAACCCAAAAGAATGTTAAAAGATATTAATTGTCAATGTTAATATATTGTCAAAATATTTATCTAAATAAGGACCCAATGTATTTTCACCACGTGTGCTGGAGAAGAATAAGAAATATATCAACAATTCATATTGAATTAATACAGAAAAATACATAAATACTAAATACAAAAAAAGGGTATTGCATTATAAATAAGATACAATATTTAAATACTTCTGGGTCTAATTATTAAAAAAAAGAGGGGGGGGGGGACAAAATCATAACATTGGTAAATTAAACTATCCAGAGCAATTGGGTAGATTAATATTTCTGGTATCTTGATTTAACATTGAGTATTAAAATGAAAAACAAAAAATACCACATTGTCATCTCTGCATCCGTGCATATATTACAGTCTATTCCCATGGTCAATACCATTCCATCTTCCTGTTTCGATAGGTAATCGATGATTACCAGTTCTAACTTTCCAGAATGTGATTCTGTTTTTATATGCTAAAATATCTAATTATGGTTCAAATTCAAAATTTTCTTTAAATATTTTATAACATATCCCTTTTGACGAGTTTTCCATATTTGATCGCCATTCTTGTTGAAACTGGTCAAATAATCTTCGCTTTAATGTAATATTTAATCATGTAGAATTAAAAATTCCCCGACTCTCCCAGATATTACTGAAACCATAATTATCTAAGATGCTCTGGTATTGTCCATGAAGAGTTTTGATATATGCATATATTAATAAAGAATGAGTGATAGTTTGCTATCTTTACCATAACTTTCCAACCAAAAGTGAGGCTCATGAATAAATGTCATGCATATTCAGTGGAGGCAGAAGCCTCCACAACAGATAACTTTCCAACCAAAGTGAGGCTAATGAATAAATGCCATGCATATTCAGTGGAGGCAGAAGCCTCCACAATATACATACATCAATGCATTATTTAATCAGTTTTATCATTATTTGTTATTGAAAATATGGTTCACAGCTGTTGCATAGTTGGATGTGCACAAAGACAAAACAAAGCAAAATATATATCATTGCATAGAATTCCATCTTTTCCTGAAGAAAAAGAAAACAATGGATAAATGCAATTAAAAGAAAGGAACCATGGACTCCAACATAATCCTCACGTGTGTGTAGCTTACATTTCTTACAAGGTAAGCTGTTTTTAATTTACTTGTAAATAAATAAATTTAAAACAAAATCATTATTACATGGAAAACACTCCTTTGTGTTGTCTTAGATTAAAATCACTATATTATTTAAAATTCATCCTCTACAGAGCAGAACTGTGTAACTTGGTGTTACCAGTGGTTACATCTGGACTATTTGTCAACTCAATACTTACTAATCTATAGCATACATTATTTTTGTTCTGATTTTTATCTTGATTTATTAATAAACATTCTTGTCCCAAATTAGCTGCACTAATCATTCAATATTATTTAAACTGTAGGTAAACCCTCAGATGATAGCTCACACCCAGACTATATACCAAATCAAAATCTACCAGGATTGGAACATCGTTAAAAAGATGAAAAATCATTAGACAGATATAAAAGAGCAGTAAAGAGAAAACTGGATGTTGATGAGGAAATCATCGATGACAGTGACCATGGTTCAGAAAATGTTGCCAACATCTTATTAGATCTTAGTACCAGCGAGATTCCAGTTATGAAAAAGGTATAAATATATATACATACACATATGAAACATTAATAAATAATGTGAACATAAATAAATCCGATGTTTTATTAATTTTGTATTTGATTTAAATACATTCAAATACTATTTGAATATAATGACAGGAGAACCAATTTAACTAATTAACAATATAGACCATTACTCATATAATTAATATATCTATTTCATGTTTTAATGATAATATTATAATACAAATAGTTCCTTAACCATATAAATAAAACAAAATTAATTATTTTTCAGAAACGCAGACAAAAGAGGATCCCAACATAGACAATATTGCATCCTTGAGCAAAAAGCTATCCTCCCAAGTGAATGCAAATGGCTTTTTAAAATCAAAAATACCAAAGCTGGAAACACAGGTGCTGAAATCAAGATTTTCCTACAACAATTTAACCGAAAGAGAAATAACATTCTACACTGGTTTGACAATGCAGTTATTTTTATGGGTATTAACCAAAGTATCAATATGTGCAGAGCTTTGTGCTAAAACAATGTCCATGCAAGATCATCTATTACTGGTATTAATGAAGCTTCGTTTGGGTTTGTTGAATAGGGATTTGGCATTTAGGTTTAACTTGTCTGACACATCAGTTTCTAGAATTATAAACCAATGGATACCAAATATAGCAAATTGTATAAAGGGCTTAATCATTTGGCCAGAAAATGATATTACATATTCCAACATTCCAGAATCGTTTAAACCCAATTACAAAAAAGTTGTTTCAACGATCGACTGTTTCGAAGTGTTTATAGAAAGGCCTCACAATTTAACTGCCCGAGCTCAAACATGGAGCAATTACAAACAACAACACCATCAAATACTTAGCGTCAATAACTCCATCTGGAGCAGTCAATTGTATTTCACAAGGATGGGGAGGCAGAGTCTCGAATAAGGAAATTACCCTAATGTCCGGATATATATATAAACTATCCCATGGTGATGAAGTCTTGGCAGACCGGGGATTTTTGGTATCGGAAGAAATTGCTGCACATGGAGTGACATTAAGGATGCCATCATTCACTCGAGGCAAAAAACAATTGTCTGCAATGGAGGTTCACAAGTCTAAATGTCTATCTAATGTGAGAATTCATGTAGAGAGAGTCATCGAAACAATGAGGAATTATTTAATACTTCAATCTACTATCCCAGTGAATCAAGTACGCCTGTTGGATGACATTGTGGTGATTATTGCTGCCTTGACAAATATACTTCCTTCAGCTGTTCCATCATAATGAACTATTCGCCATTAATATACAGTTGACTCTCGTTATCTCGAATTTGATGGGACCATGGAAAAAATTCGAGTCAACGTAGTTCGACTCAAGAGGAGCTACGAAGATACCGGAAGTTTGGTTTGTTTAACAACGAAAGGGAGAAAACTCGAGCGAAATTTTGAAGAGCTAAAACCAGCATTGCATGTCCCTAATCTCGGAACGATTTTAAACATATTCGATGTTTTTGTTGCTGTTTTTTTCTCTCCGTTAAATTCTTTGAATCTTGTGAAACGACTGATAACTTCTAGATATCTTTTTTTGTGTGAATGAATATGTTTATCCGTTTTGTTTATGTTTTTCACCTGTTGCATTGTCATTAAACTTCACCCATCATGACGTATTTTTCTTTGTGTTATACTGTTTATTTACAATAAATGGTGTGTTTTTATTATTCAATAAAGTGTAGAAGAAAACTATTCTTCTTTAATCAAGATTAATTTCCGACAAATAATTCAATAGATAAAACGCTTCCTTTGTGTACTTTTCATAATCATTGATGTATGCCGACCCAAGCGCACTTATTATGAATCGATAATTTTTGATTGTACACATCTAACCTGTGTCATAATACCAAGCCAATTCAAATATTATCACTAATTAATTTGACAGATTGTGAAATAAACATGTGAAATAGCCTAAGGTAAAAATGTCAAATTCAATGACCGGATGTTTCACCTGTGATCCGATTTTAATCCTAAGGTAATACACATGTTTTGACAGGTAAATTTGACTTAACGAATGTAAATAATATAGCTTTCTACATCTCGGGACCAAAACTTTTATTCGAGACAACCGAAATTTCGACTCATCCGAATTCGACTCAACAGGAGTCAAATTATATATATGTATACACAACGAAGTTCGGGACTTCGATAAAAATTCGACTCAACCGGAAATTCGAGTCAACCGAATTCGAGACAATGAGAGTCAACTGTATATTGATATATATCAAGATAAAATTTGTCTGGGCATTTATTTACATCATTATCCCAACAACTCTTTGTTATGCCATAAGGATCTGGTAGTTGTAATTCCATCAACTTAATTATTGAATGTAAAATGAAACATCCTCATGATTTAATGATTTAACATAGTCTGATAATGTTACAGGTATTAAATTTAAAGAATCATCCATTTTTCATTACATAAACACAATATATAAATATAAAATTCTCTTTGGTTACAACCTTATCATACGCTGAGTTCTATGTAACATGATAATGTTTTGCCTCCACTAATGCACGTGTGTGATAAGAGGTCAAAGGTGAAACTATAATTAGACACTTGGAAAATTATCTACATACATACATCAATGCATTGCCAAATATAGCAAGTGGTCTAAAGGGCTTAATCATTTGGCCAGAAAATGATATTACATATTCCAACATTCCAGAATCGTTTAAACCCAATTACAAAAAAAGGATGGGGAGGCCAGACTTAGGGTCAATTACATTCAAATGTAATCGATTACATTACAATTACTTTGCAATTTTCATGATTACATTACATTACGATTACATCAATTTTCAAATGTAATCGATTAAATTACAATTACTTTGTAAATGTAATCGATTACATTACTGATTACTTTTAATGGCATGATAACCTATCGGAGAATTCCAAAGGCAGAGTATTGTCACTGTAACTATTACATTGAATTCTGAGTTTTTAATTAATAATGAGAACCGCCTTGCTTCTGATGAATGATAATTATAGGGAAAACTTCATCGCGTTTCGCCAAATTCCGTTTCGTTCTATTGCGTTTCGCACTTTAGTATATTTCGTTTCGTTTCGTTGTATTCATTTCATTTCGTGTCGCATTATAGTAAATTTCGTTTCGTTGCGTTGCGTTTCGTTTCGCCATTTAGTATATTTCGTTGCGTTTCGTAATATTTCGTTTCGTTTCGTAGTTTAGTACAACCCCATACAGTACATTGTAAATTATAAACAGCAATCTCATTTTCCTTTTTTCAAAAAAATATGTTGTGTCTTATTACTATAAGTAAAGTTATAACCAATATTCATTCCATCTTATACTATTAGTAAATATTATAACATACATTTGCACATTTTAATAATATATATCAATAATTTCAAACATCCTGTCAAAAGTTTATTGTGGATAATAAACTAGCAGTTTACCTGTGCCACAGATAAAATTTGTAATTGTGGTCTAATTTATGACACCAAATTGTGTAACAATCACCATTATTAAATTTCACACCTGAAATGTGATATATAATTCAGAAGATAAAAAAACCAAGTCATTCTGGTTCTAAAAACTTGCTTAAAAATATGCACAATTTCTCAGTATAAATATGAAAACTAAATCTTTAATTTATGTAAATAGATTTAATCAAATATCCATTACAGATTGCACAATAACCCACAAATAATGAAAATTATCATATAATCCAATATTAAAAGGAAAATCAGCACTAAAATAAAAAGCAGAAATATCACATATCTCTGAATATCAGATACTCATCATACATTGGAATATTCTTTAAAAAAAATCCAAAATTTTACAAATATTACAACTTGCTATTTATCACTTAATTTGTGATTGAAAATATTTTGTTATTCTACTATATAATTTACATTTTGCTTTTTATATAATATCTTTATTGAAATTTAGATCTCTTTTTAAACTTGTATAAGAAATCTTCATGAGATACCTATGTTTTGGTTTATATAAAATATTTCTTTATCTTATGGGAATCATGAGGACATGGCGATAGTCTTTCAAATTAATTTCATATATATTGAATATATTTAATTTTAAGAAAGTTGATGTTCAGTTAACATACCCTTAATGGTGCTCCCTTACTGAACTTCAGTTTAATAGATTATAATTTCTAAGACATCAATATGTACCATATGTGATTTTAAGAAAGTTAACGTTCGGGGAACACACCATTCAAAAGTAATGGGGACAAATGGTCAATTATTTCTCCTAACTGATAACACAGATGGCGCTGCTGTAGATCAGGTTCAACAACAGCATCTTTTTCATATATGAAATTGCTTCTTAGAAATACTTTTTTCCATTTTAACATTTTTGTATTTTATTTATTGCTGGTACCAATGTTTATAGGAAACAACTAAAAAGGGGATAAGGGGGTGTTTCAAATGTGGTTTGTTGTTAAAGAAAATGCCCATCTAGTGCATCTGAAGGAGGTGACAGACTTGGGAACAAATTACAAAAGAAACAAAATATGAGTTCTTAACAAAAGAAGAAGAGGAATGCGGACTTCTGTGTATATCTGATGTAGGGGAAGAGTGACGTATTTAGAGTGAAAATTAGTTTTACTTAAATGCAAAAAAATGAAAAAAATGTTGTGCTGTTCCACAATATTAGGAATTTGGATGTCAAACTCCAGCTTGGCCATCCCTTGCCATTGCAAACTTTAGACCTGACAATGATCAGCATTAATTCATACTGGGTAGGCAAAATACACCAACATCAAATTTGTATTGGCTTCCCGAGGTGGTGGAGCATATAGCTTGAACTATGTATACAGCAGCGTGTGGACCAGCTAAATTTTGAAGATCAATATCCTGGAAAAATGTTGTGTCTAGACAATGGCAGGAGTTATCTTTGTGTCCACATAGTGATTTAGTATGTCATAGTCCATCTGATTGAAATAAAATTTCACCAACCCGCCTTATTTAATTATTTTACACAAAAATACCATTCCAAAAACCAAAACATCAGGTTGTGCAATGATCTACTTATTCTACATATAAAACATATAAAACAGAAACACAGTAAAAGTATTTTTGGATGTTCAACTGGTGGACTTGTGTCATATCTGTCTCCTGCATATGGAGAATCAGATGTCACAATTGATGTTCCAACATTTATTTAAAGAAAAGAAATAGGATGTCTGGAAAAATAGTGCAAAGAGACAGAAAAATATCCAGTAAACTTGTTCATATTGATAGGTTTAGCAAAATCATTTAAAATTCTCATCCTTGCTTCAAACAGAACAGAAGCAAAGCTTGTCAGTGCCATCATGCATTATTTCACCATTTAAACTAAATTATTTCATAATTGAAATTAAATTATTATTATATACATATGTATGTCTGAGTACACTAATAAACAGAGTAAATATACATGTATAACTATCATATATAATTTTGTTTAGGTCGTATATACATGTTCATAACAATAAAGTCAGTTTTGGAATATAACTTTATTTAAAGTTTCATATCACCAAGAATAATTTGTAATATCCATAATAACTAAACTTATTTAGAACTGTCTTTTTAAAATTGATTTATCATAAAATACAGTTAAGCTAATGTACTATTAATTTCAGAAATAAACTCTTCATTTCTATCAACTGTTATTATTTTGTTAACCTTATGTGTATACAGATACAGGTGCACTCCTTAATTTTAATTACTTTTTTTCAGTTCAAGTATATAATACACAACTTTCATAATTTGACATTTTGTGTATCATTAATATTATTATAAAGTAGATAAATAAAAAATCAAAGAAAGGAATTTATTGATAAATAACACAAACACATAGCAGCGAATGCATGCTGGCTTATCCTTATAACAAATGCTGAACCTGATCTACCATAGCGCCACCTGTAATCAAGTGGGGATAATCTTCACCAATGTTCCCCATTGGGTGATAATTATCAAGCTAAGTGGGTCGTTTTTGTTTGTGTTTGTTTTTTTATATATCAGTGAAATAAGACCAATTTCCTGCGTATTTGATAGTTCCTCTTTGACATAACAAAGAACTTTTAAATTTAAACATTTTAAAATTAAAATTTTAAAAGTACGTAACTTATACCATTTGGTTCGTTTCTATCATCAAATAAGTTGCTTACCCATCCTATATTGTTAATTTTACAAAGCTTAGCTTTTATATTTTGCAATTTATGTCTATTGGAATAAGAACTAAATATATCCATAATAACGAGGATATTAGCCTTTTCAATACATTTTTGTCCCGTGACCTAGATATGTTCCTACTTCACATGTGCATCTTATAATCAGTCCCTGATTTAGGACATATGAGGCCATGTGCTAGTTAAGTTATGAGGCCCCTTACTTGGGCCCTGAAGGAGGTAGACCCGGTAGGCCTACACAGACAGTCAGGAATACATGCTCCGGAAAATTAAGAATAGTTACAATATTACTAATATTAGGTCAGACATGTACACTGCGTCTTCAACAAACTAGAAGCTATTATATATTACCCAAAGCCCCAACCCGTCCAACACTGTGTTACACTGGTTACATAATGAAACAGTCAAACTTGATAAAAAGAGAACAGTCAACATCATGTAATTAAATCTAAGCATCATTTAACGCAGTGGTTCTCAACCTTTTTTACCCCATGAACCTCTTTTACTTTTAATTTTTTGGGTGGACCGCCATAACCATTTGATGAAAAAGCTTATTTTATTTTTTACTAATAGATAATTTTAGGAATTGTATTATAGAAATAGTAAATGTATATGCTTTATTTGGAGTAAAACTAATTTAATGAAAATAAACCTGTATTTAACAACTAAATGCTATGGATCACTTATGTACTCAGTACACTACTAGAAATTACTCATAATAAACCATTTTAATGTACGGTAAAAATAACATGAGTCTCAAAAAAAGAAAAAAAAAATTAACCATACGCCATATTGCTGGCAGCATAATGATTAGCATTGTGACTGAGAATACATCAAACGAAATGCCAAGACAGCATCGCTATCAGTAACCTTGCCTGTAACCCTGAGCGCGAGTAAGAGCTTGTTTGCAAGTACAGAGTGTATCAAGACAGTGATGTTTGCTACTCGCAGGAGGGAGGGAGTCATGGTGGCCCCAGTAGGCGTTACTAACAATATGACAGTTTGCTATGTCAGTGTCAATTAAATCTGAAAGTAGACTGTTGTTAACTTGTAGAACCCTTATTATCAGCAAGGACGAATAGCTTTAATATGGATAACAAAAACTTAAGATAACGTCATCATAAATAAACTGCTATTCAGAAAAAGGTATATCATGTGTATGTATGTATGTATAATAATATCAGTGGTGGTGTTGCATGCAAATATATTTTACCAGAGTTGTGCACAGATAGATAATAATCAACAGGTATATGAAGCACAGATTCAGGTGCCAAGATGTATCAGTATCTTAAAGGCAGGTTCACACGAGTGTCAAAAGCTCAGGCCACTTCATCTTGATCGATGTACGGATGAGCACACATACCACAGTCCCAAGGCAACTCATCTTAATGTCTGTATGTTGTCTTCCGTTTGGGCAAGATCTTGCTTTTGGATAGGTGTTTCCACAACTCACCAAATATTTCCTCATCCATTATTCTTATTTACACTTTATTTTATTATTATTATCACCATTTTTACTTTTATACTTTCAATAGCTATTTTATGCCACTATATTCTTCTATAAGTGTCCAAATTGAACAGAACGCCGTCAAATTTAAAATTGCACTACGTAAACATGAATCCATCTTCAACTTTTTTTTGGGCCAATAACCAGAGGCCCCTAATAATTTTGTTTCTATGCCACTGAGCCACTGTCATGACTGCCTGCTTTGTGGCACACTCCAATAGGCTATCAACTCTATCATTATGTCTCGAATCGCTCCGAAACACAATGCCTTCAAATTTAAAATTGAGCCACATAAGCAAAAATCCATCGTAAGCAATTTTTTGGCAGGAAGATGAGCCCCCCTCCCCCACCCCCACCCCTGGCCAAAGAGGCCCTGTGCTTAAGTATACCTAAGCACAATGGTAAATCCGGCACTGCTTATAGCAAGTCAATCTCGTATCATATGTGCTACGCACTCTTAGTTTCTAATAATTCATATACATATGTAAATGATCTAAACAAAATGATCAGATATTTAGACATTGTATGTAAATCTTTTAAGTTTATGTCTCATAAACTTTCAAATTTAAAGTTCTTAAACACACGGTAAGTGAAACAAGGTGAACTTAGGGGACGATCTTCAAGTTGAATGGTGGTTACTTTGATATAATTACAAAATGCATGCCGTTAAATTTGCGTTTTGAACATAAACGCTGGAGAACACCGAAGGGACAATCACAATGAACAACCCAGAGAAACAGGGCAACATAAGGGTACACAAGACGAAGAAAAACAAAACAAAAAACACAACACAATATGCGTTGAACATCTCTATGCGCAGACACAAATATCGTAAACAAGACATGAACCCTCCAATAAACAACCAGAGGGAACATCGTTTTTATGCGGAAAGCGTAACGGACATCACAACACGAAACTCAGAATCTTATGGCGTTTGGAACAAGAGAAGTAACTGGGTTGCACATACATGCACATTGTATATGTTCTAGGACTACACTGATTGTGTTTTTATTACACTAATACCTATAAGGTATTGTCCGGGTGTCGGCCCGATAGTCCAAAGGCCCAATTGTCCCAAGGCCGTATAGTCCGAAAGCCCAATAATCCGAAGGTTCAATAGTCCGAAGGTATAATATTCCGAATGACCTTCCGAAAAATCGTCCAAAGCAATGCACTGTTGAAGTAAAAAAGATACGCCTGCCGATCCAGCGTTTTATGCTATGATAATCTAAAATAGCATAATTTAATGGCAACATATAAATATATATACAACTGTTTCATGACTTTCGAGAATAAATCCATGACTCTGTTTGGTTTGATTTGGTTTATAGCTTTTAACGCCATTTTCAATAATATTTCAATTATATAGTGGCGATCAGTTTTATTGGTGGAGGAAACCAGAGTACCCGGAGAAAACCACCGACCTGCCACAAGTCACAAAAAAACCTTCATCATATGATGTATCGAGTACACCTCGCCTGATCGGGATGCGAACTCACCACGTTAATGGTGATAGGCACTGATTGCATAGGTATTTATATATCCAACTACCATGCGATCACGACTATCAGACCTTCGGACTATTGGACTGTCACCTAATCATATAGTGGTGTTATTAAGCTAGGAATGACAGTCTACATATATGCATGATGGTTTTTTTTCTGTTGGAATCGCACGATAATATCGCACCTTTGTAATACGCGTCAAAAATGGGTGGCATCTTATAAAATAAAAATGTTGAGCTATACAAGGAAATTTAAAAGAACATGACATGGTATTCATTCTTCTGCTTCAAGATCTCTTCTATTTGGGGTTAGTGCTAAGTTTTTGCCGTGAGGTTGTCAAATCACATTTATAGTTATACAACCCTTCCCTTCCATTTTGCACTGACTACCATTTTAGGTATTCACACAATACATTCAAAGATTAACATTTTCATTACAACATTTCTTACTGCGATAAAAATAGTACAGTGATCTTACCTGTAAGTAATCTTCGTAAGATTTAGCTTTTTCATGTTTTTCTTCACTGTTTCCACCATGGACATTGCCAGCAGTATTTTGTTGTTGTGCTTCTGCCATAACTATAGTTTGAAAACAGAATATTGAGTTTCAATTCACTCCCGATAGCATTTTTTTTTAATAAAAAAAAAAAAAAAAATTACAGATTTTTATTTTGTTGTAACTTATAATTATGTGAACGAATTTTCCCAATTGGATTAAAATGTATCAGGGAATCTTAACTATTAAAACATAGCAAATAATAGAAGAAAATTAAAACAAAACAAAAAATAAAAAAACAAACAAACAAACAAAAATCAGTAATCTATGTTTGTGCTTCTGTCATAACTATATTTTGGAAACATAATATTAAGTTTCAATTCACTCCCGACAGCATTTTTTTTTTAAATACGGATTTTTATTTTGTCTTAACCTATAATTATGTGAACGAATTTTCCCAATTGGATTAAAACAAAAACACATTTGATCTAGCATCAACAACAAAAAAATTAATTTCAAAATGTCACCTTTTTCCAAATGAATTATTTTGCCGAAATATTAAATGTTGCTATTATTTGCTCAGGAGTGACGACTCCAAAATATATTTGTTATAAGGCTCTAGTTTCAAGTATATATAGGGTCGCCTGGTCGTCGCCTATAACTTCTTGTATTTAAACTGGATATTTTGCCAGGTAATCCTTGTTTCAGCGAATTTTTACCAGGAAGTGTGCACGATACAGAAAGTTACTTGGTAATTCCGATTGCTTGTCATTCTATTTTCGACCTTCCTAAGTGGTAAGTGTATAACATATATTTCACATTTATATATTATGTAATTTGCGTTTGGTTAATGGTGTTTATTGCCACTTTCAACAATATTTCAGTTATATGGTGGCGGTCAGTTTTATTGGTGGAAGAAACCGGAGTACCCGGAGAAAACCACCGACCTGTAACATATTGAGTATCTCAATGTCAATGGATAGTTTATGATGATTTTATTTGTTAAATTAACGAAGTTTTACCAACTTATGAAGTCTTCTCCCATTTATACAATAAATTCACATAGTATAATGATCATTCTGAGCATACATATAATACATATAGAGATATATTGTAAATAATTAACGAATTAATAAAAAGGTTGTGTTGGATAGATACGAGGTTGGAGAGTAGATAATTATCGAGTAATTATACTACAAGGAATCTTTTTGAAGATTTAATAAAATTGAAAACGTGTTTGATGATATTAATATTTCCTTCGTATGTTAAATCTTGTTAATGAATATAAGACAATTGAAGCCTCTTTTTGGAACTAAAAGTTATAAACGTAAGGACTAATTTTGTCATGGTTCTGGTGTGGGTCATCTCAAAGTGGAGCATACAATTTTTGTACAAAATGACAAATATAACACCTAAATTCTCCGGGGTATGAAGGGCACCGGTGACTAAATTATTTACATTTAATTGTTAAATTAATATATGGTGAGATCATTATATAAATTGAATTTTGTAATGTATTGATTTGTGGGGGGAAATATTAATAGTCCCATTTGAACGTAAAAGTTGTGACCCGTTTACATGAATAAACAAATCTTCAGAGTACGTCGTTCAGCAATTTATCAATACATGTATTTCGATATTGAGTGTACCCGAGGGTCGTGCTCTCTAAATTTGATATCTAAGTTTTTCACTTATTATTGGAAATAGTTAAAATTGTTTTAAAACAGGGGATGAATTGTAAAATTATAAAATTTACCAGAATGATACAGTTTTCTTTATTACACTGAATGTGGGTAAAGTAAGCCAGTATTTTATCCATATTTTGTTCGTAACAATGCCAACAAGGACATTGACATGAACAAACGGAATTTATGCACAATTAAGTAGGTAAAGAAATGTTTTGGGAGAAAATTTACAATTATCAGAGGGGATGGTAAGGATCCCAATGACCGTTTTTACCCGCCAAATGTGTGTGCCTGTCCCAAGCCAGGACCTAGATTTCCAACGCCATAATTCGTGGTCACGCGTGTGTTTAATTGCTTGTGGTGAGAGATAATTGTTCGTTTTGTTGATATTGGTGGAATCCTTGATCATCACTGATAATGCAAAAAGGGTTGAAATGGAAGTCTTTGTCGCTATGCAGATTCGGGAATTTCAAAATTGCCTAGATCTGGGATTATTTTTATTGTCCAGAATTCGACCCCTTCATTTACCTATTTCTCTATAAAAGATTTGGATGAAGAGATCCAGTTAATGCAAAGACATCTGTTTATAAATCCCAATAACTTGTGGTCAGGATCAGATGTTCTAATACATGTACGACTTAAAGGAAAATTGAGAAATTTGACAGGTGCCACTAGTAGAACAGGAACTGCCTACCTAAGGCCATCACCGTTTTTAGTGGGGTTCGTGTTACTTGATCTTTAGTTTTATGCACATTGTTTTGTAGATCGTTGTTTGTCCTTTTACTTTTGGTCATTGTGTTGTCTGTCCCTCCTCGATTTACGGATTCAGATTTCCCCTTTGGTGTCTTCAAACTATTCTTGCATATTTGGGACAAGATGACCAAATGACCATTCTATGTCATTAAGGACTCTAGATTGTTTTGGTTTCAAGCCTACGGTCCATCTCTAACTCCTACCCCATTGATTGCATTACAACTAATGATGTTAACCAGAGGTTGACGATATTTGCTGCAGTGAGAAGAGCTTGAAGATACCAAAGGGATAGTGAAAGTAGTTTCGAGTGAATGTGATGCATACCCAACAGTTTCTGCATAAATGGTAGACGTTCATTTAGTGAAACATCATGAAATATAGGGGATGTATAATGACGATGACCATGGCTTTGTTTACATTCACATTCACCGATCTACAGATAGGGCTAGATAGGATGCCTATACCATCAATTTTGTCATTACAACCATAGGATGTTGCAGTCCCTAATTCTCGTATCCAGTAGTTTTACTTTTGTCTACGGGGAGATTTTGCTAGGTTTGGATTGTTAGTCCTATATTGTTGGTATATTTTTCGGTGATACGAACTCGCCTTGAAAGGATCGAATGGTCAGGTTGATAAGAATGCTGGAAAACAATATCATTAACATTGTTAATGAAATATGTGGGCTGGTCTATTAAGAGAAATCGCATGTTATGTCTTTCCGTAAAAAATATTTATCACTCCCACTCTTTTGTCGAACGCTATGTAAAAGTCACGTGTCTTTTGTCGATGTCTTTAGCTGTTTGCTTAGAAACCAAAATAACGGGAAGACGTTTTCGTATTGATAAACGAAACAGTACATTGTACATGATGTATTTGTAAATAAACATCATAAATGCATTTACACAAAATATTATTTCACTTGAAATAAAGGGCCGTCGTAGTCGTGATCGTATGATAGTTGGATTTACAACTACCTGTGCAATCATTACCTATTACCACTAAAGTTGTGAGTTGAATCCCGTTCATGGCGATGTGTACTTGATACAACATTATGTGATAAAGTTTGTCATTGACTTGCGGCAGGTGAATCGTTTTTTCCGGGTACTCCGGTTTCCTCCAATAATAAACCCGACCACCACAATATAACTGAAATATTGTCAGAAGTGGTTTTAAATACCATAACACTTGAAGTAATTCCTTAAATAAATATATCCCTTTCGTTGTACATTTTATAATACAAATTATACAATTCATCGTTTTAAAAAACTGATAATGAAAGAAACGAAAATGAACAACATCTCATGGTTAACGTGCTGAACGGCGTGCTTGCAAGCAATGAAGAGTAATTACTTCATGTTACATGCATGGTATTTTGTTCACTGGTGGAAAATACTTGCATGGCCGCATTATTGCAGGCTCGCGCCCATACATCTAGGTTAATCTCGCCTGGAAAATGAGCGGTCATGCTATTATACTGCTTCTTGCACCTATTATGATGTTTGTTCTGACAGTCTATAGCTACTGTTTATTATGTTTCGATAAAGTTCACCAGTTCCGTATTGTTAATGTGTATGTTCGGAATGGTCGGGGAACAGCTAGGCCGGGAACGAGGGAGACTCCTGCTTCGTTGATGGCTTGAAAGAAAAGAAATTGGAACCGCACTTTTATTATACAGATAAAATGCAATATAAAATACAATGCAAAACAAATAAATGACAAAAAACATAATCTCAATAGTTCAGTTTAATAATAAATCGAAGAAACATTTCAAATAGAAATTTATAAATCTAATGTGTTCACATATTTATCTGGCATTTAAAACTTGTCTGATTATAAATAAATTTTAGTAATTATATGAAGTAAATCTGAACATATCTTTTTCCATTTAATTCTTTAAATTAATTTACTTTAAATTACAATTAACAAGTAACAAGTTCCTTTTTATTAATTATTTCTACTTACTATACTATACCAATAACAACATCTATACTAAAAATTATAACATAACAATAAATATTGATTTAAATAAAATTGTCCATAAAAAATGAATTATCAATGTTCTTTATTTATCTTTTTTGCTTTAATTTGAATTAAAAATAATTATTGAAAATAATTCAAAAAGAAATAATATGAGTAATTTCCGAAATAGAAAATGAAAAATGTTTTAAATTATTTTCTCACCTTGAAATAAAAGAAATTGGAACCACACTGGGTTTTCCAGCAATTCTTTCTTTTTATATTAGGCTAGGGGTCAATGATTACACCCACAGGTAAAGTTGATTATTTTGCTAGGTTAATATGATTTAATTACTTTGATCAGGAATATTCTATTTCAACAATTCTGATATAACATTTTTCTTCTAGGTCACCTCCTACGCCAAGAAAATGTTTATTATTTTATTCTGGAGATAAAACTATACCGGAGTCAATATTTAGACTTTTAGAATAAAAATTTAGTATTATATTTGCACTTTTAAAATTGATGAAAATTTATGCTATGATAATGCACTTGTGTGTTAGGGGCAGGCCCACTGAGAGGGTGAGGGATCAACCGGGGAGGTGCCGCGGGGTCCATGAATTTAGGGGGCCCAAATAAACAAGTAGAAAGCTGTTTCCTAAATCACAATTCATAAATTCATTTTTGTTGTACTTATTCCTTGCTTATGACACCCCATGGTGTACTTAGTTTGAGTATCATTATTTAGAGAATTGGTTAAGGGTGTTTCGTTGAGTATCATTATTTAGAGAATTGGTTAGGGGTGTTTCGTTGAGTATCATTATTTAGAGAATTGGTTAATGGTGTTTCGTTGAGTATCATTATTTAGAGAATTGGTTAGGGGTGTTTCGTTGAGTATCATTATTTAGAGAATTGGTTAGGGGTGTTTCGTTGAGTATCATTATTTAGAGAATTGGTTAAGGGTGTTTCGTTGAGTATCATTATTTAGAGAATTGGTTAAGGGTGTTTCGTTGAGTATCATTATTTAGAGAATTGGTTAAGGGTGTTTCGTTGAGTATCATTATTTAGAGAATTGGTTAGGGGTGTTTCGTTGAGTATCATTATTTAGAGAATTGGTTAGGGGTGTTTCGTTGAGTATCATTATTTAGAGAATTGGTTAAGGGTGTTTCGTTGAGTATCATTATTTAGAGAATTGGTTAGGGGTGTTTCGTTGAGTATCATTATTTAGAGAATTGGTTAATGGTGTTTCGTTGAGTATCATTATTTAGAGAATTGGTTAATGGTGTTTCGTTGAGTATCATTATTTAGAGAATTGGTTAATGGTGTTTCGTTGAGTATCATTATTTAGAGAATTGGTTAGGGGTGTTTCGTTGAGTATCATTATTTAGAGAATTGGTTAAGGGTGTTTCGTTGAGTATCATTATTTAGAGAATTGGTTAAGGGTGTTTCGTTGAGTATCATTATTTAGAGAATTGGTTAGGGGTGTTTCGTTGAGTATCATTATTTAGAGAATTGGTTAGGGGTGTTTCGTTGAGTATCATTATTTAGAGAATTGGTTAAGGGTGTTTCGTTGAGTATCATTATTTAGAGAATTGGTTAGGGGTGTTTCGTTGAGTATCATTATTTAGAGAATTGGTTAGGGGTGTTTCGTTGAGTATCATTATTTAGAGAATTGTTTAGGGGTGTTTCGTTGAGTATCATTATTTAGAGAATTGTTTAGGGGTGTTTCGTTGAGTATCATTATTTAGAGAATTGGTTAAGGGTGTTTCGTTGAGTATCATTATTTAGAGAATTGGTTAAGGGTGTTTCGTTGAGTATCATTATTTAGAGAATTGGTTAATGGTGTTTCGTTGAGTATCATTATTTAGAGAATTGGTTAGGGGTGTTTCGTTGAGTATCATTATTTAGAGAATTGGTTAGGGGTGTTTCGTTGAGTATCATTATTTAGAGAATTGGTTAAGGGTGTTTCGTTGAGTATCATTATTTAGAGAATTGGTTAGGGGTGTTTCGTTGAGTATCATTATTTAGAGAATTGGTTAGGGGTGTTTCGTTGAGTATCATTATTTAGAGAATTGGTTAGGGGTGTTTCGTTGAGTATCATTATTTAGAGAATTGGTTAGGGGTGTTTCGTTGAGTATCATTATTTAGAGAATTGGTTAGGGGTGTTTCGTTGAGTATCATTATTTAGAGAATTGGTTAAGGGTGTTTCGTTGAGTATCATTATTTAGAGAATTGGTTAGGGGTGTTTCGTTGAGTATCATTATTTAGAGAATTGGTTAGGGGTGTTTCGTTGAGTATCATTATTTAGAGAATTGGTTAGGGGTGTTTCATTTTCTACTATTTCTGCCATTTTTCTATTGGATTATGGTTTTGTTACGACAGTGGGACATTTAATTTGTTTTATTTTATTCATGCATATCACAGATTACAAATATCAAGAATTTGACGTTCAAACGGAACAAGAGTTTGAAATACCAAATGATTTATTAAATCACAACAAATACAACTGAACTGTACAAATTGAGATAAATACCAATTTAAATAATCACTCCCATAATATGTTAATGTACCAATTATATAATTTTCCACCGACACGGATCCCCTCCCTTAATACCGTGATTTCCTAAGTTTGTCCTTAACACATAATATAACTATTCTTCATTATGCAAACGTTGCTATATGCATAAAAAGCGTTTGAAGAAACCAAAGGGTCAATCAAAATCCGTAAATAGAAAAAGGACAGACAACACAATGGCCTAATGTAAAGGGACAAAAGAACAAACAACAATCTACAAATCATTGCACATAAAAGTAAAGATCGACTAACACGAACCCCACTAAAAACCGGGGGTGAATTCAGTTCCTGCTCCACTAGTGGCACCCGTATTATACTATTTCTACAAAGAGAATCATTGGTTTTAATCACCATGTAAATTAGATAGTCGACAAGGCTATCGGAAGACAAAAGATTTTTTTTTTAATTGAAACAAACATCGAATTGTTAATAGCGAGGTGTGCTCCGGTTTCCTACACCAATAAAATTGACCACCACGATATAGCTGAAATATTGTTGAAAGTGGCGTTAAACACTATAGCCCTACCCGAATTGTCAATACAATCTTTCGTTATCAGTATGCAAGTGACACTACTTTCAACAAGATATTGATCTCATTTGGGCACCTTTTGAATGATTCGTAGGTTCTTTGAAAATCCCTAGTTCTAATAGTTCACCTCTTCTTAACTTTGACCTTTATTTATAACTATGCTAAGTGTGTGATATCCCAAGAAAAGCCCAAATGCATGCGTATATGTTTTAGCTTTTTGTACCCTCGCATTTGTACGTTCAGGTTCCTTATATATACATATGATCTAGGCTTTCAAGCTTCAAGATACCAAAGGGGTAATTAGAAGCCGTATAGGACAGACAATAAAATGACAAAAGAAAAAGACAAACAATGATCTACAAAGAACAAAGCAGATTGAGAAACACGAATCCCACTAAATACGGGAATGTTGTGTAGATTTAATTTTATCAAAAGATTTTAAATATATATATATTAGGTACAACATAGTTTATCGATCGAGTGTTTGTTTTTTAAATGGATTTTGACACTATCAGTGTTTTCACTGTATAGATTATGTTGAAATGAAAATGAAAGTAGGATATTGATTTTTTTACAGAATACCTTGTTAACATGGCATCATCGGAGGTAAAGCAAATTAATCCAGATATCACAGATTCGTCAAAAGGTGATGAAGATGAGGACATTGTTAATCCTTGGGATGTTGCTAGTTCATCCTCGAAAGGTGTCAACTACCAAAAGCTTATCCGTGAGTACATAATTTTGAAGACCGTGAACACAATTCCTCCTTTCTGAGTGTAATATTGCAGATTGTATTAACAGAAGAAAAACATTCCTCGACAATATTTAAGTATATTTAGTGTTTTTTTATTTTTACTTTTGTTGTGTTGTTGCACACATTATTGCAAAGACAGTAAAAGGTGATACCAATCATTCCAACATGTAAAATTAGACAAGAAGTACAACCAATTTTAGGAAAGATGGAACAAACGCACAGATCGTATATATGTCGATTCTTCCGTCTGGAAGAAAACCAGAAAACAACGCTTTCGAAGAAGATGTTCCCCCGGTTACTGTGATTTCCTCCACAAATAAAGTTGACCTCAACGATGTAACAGAACTATTGTGGAAAGTGGTTTTGAACACCATAACCTTAACAATATACATCAACTTGAAGTTATTCATATCGAGATAATTAATTGTCCATTTGTAAGACGATATGGATTTTAGTTCACCTTGCCAAAGGCAATGTGAGCTTTTTGCCATCACTTGGCGTCCGTCGTCCGTCGTCTGTTGTCCGTTAGCTTTTCGCATCTTAATCTTCTCCTCTGAAACCTCTCAGTCATATGAACTGAAACTTGGTAGGAAGCATCTATGGAAGGTTATCTATAAAGACTGCTCATTTCATCCCGATCCGTTAACAACCATGACCGCCACAGGCAATTCTTGTTTCTGATTGGTTCATTTCTAAAACAAATTTCTCCATTGTAGTAAACTGTTAAAAGGGAGATAACTCTTGCATTAAACTGTTAAAAGAAAGATAACTTGCCATTATCTCCCTTAGAAATTAACTGATATAGTGTAACATGTTTATACTATACCTTACATGTAGGTATTCACATTTTAATATTCTTTTTAGCTCTCCGTGCCAGAGGCAATGTGGGCTTTTAGCATCACTTGGCGTCCGTCGTTTGTTGTCTGTCATCTGCTAACTTTTCAAATTTTCATCTTCTTTGAAACCCATCAGCCAAATGAACTGAAACTTAGTAAGAAATATCTATGGTAGGTCCTCTCTAAAGAGTGCACATTTTGTTATGATCCATTACCAACCATCAATTCTACAGGCCCAAATTTGAAAACTACATTAATGACCATTAATTCAAACCATCAAAACTCAAAACATGATGATGTACCAAATATTACGTGGACATGTCAAATATGCATTAGGGAAGACCAGAATGCAAGTAAAAAAACAAAAAGACACTTTATTTTGGATCCATGTTTATATTAATCTGTTGAAAATTCTAAAATCATATTGTCAATAGCATCCTCGGTATATTCCATATCATAATCACTGTCCACCTCCACCTCATCATCATCATCATCACAACCAATATTGTTATAAGACTCTTATAACAAAAACTTATGGTGTCATCATTGCTGTGACATATAATTTGGTGATAATTTTTAATATGTACCCCTCCCCTTTTTAGCTCACCTTGCCAAAGGCAATGTGAGCTTTTGTCATCACTTGGAGTCCATCGTCCGTCGTCTGTCGTCCGTTAACTTTTCGCATTTTAAGCTTCTCCTCTGAAACCTCACAGCCATATGAACTGAAGCATGGTAGGAAGAATCTATGGAAGGCCCTCTCTAAAGATTGTTCATTTTTACCCTATCTATTAACAAACATGGCCGCCACAGGCATTTCTTGTTTCTGATTGGCCAAATGAATCGACACTTCGTAGGAAGCATCTATGGAAGGTCCTCTATAACGATTGCTCATTTCATCCCGATCCGATAACAAACATGACCGCCATAGGCAATTCATGTTTCTGATTGGTTCATTTCTAATAAAAGCATCTCCATTGTAGTAAACTGTTAAAAGGGAGATAACTCTTGCATTCAGCTGTTAAAAGAAAGATAACACTTGCCATTATCTCCCTTAGAAATTAACTAATGCTGATATAGTGTAACATGTTTATACTATACATTACATGTAGGTATTCACATTTTGATATTCTTTTCAGCTCACATTGCCAAAGGCAATGTGGGCTTTTTGAATCACTTTGCGTCCGTCGTTTGTTGTCTGTCATCTGTTAACTTTTCACATTTTAATCTTCTCCTCTGAAACACATCAGCCAAATGAACTGAAACTTAGTAGAAGCATCTATGGAAGGTCCTCTCTAAAGAGTGCACATTTTGCTATGATCCATTACCGAACATGGCCCTCCACAGGCAATTCTTGCTTCTGATTGGCCAATTTTAAAAAATCTCCTACTCTGAAACCGCTTGGCCAAATTAACCGAAACATAACAGGAAGCATCTATGGAATGTTCTCTATCGGAAGATTGCTAATTTTGTCCCGATAGGTTAACAAACATGGCCACCACAGGCAATTATTGTGTCTGATTGGTCGATATCTAAACAATCTTTTCCTCTGAATCTGCCTAGCCAAATGAACCGAAACTTGGTAGGAAGCATCTACATGTATTGAAGGTTGTGTATTAAGTTTCCTCAAAACAGAATGAAAGATGAGCGACACAGAGCCTCTAGTTTATTATGTACTTACAGAGAAATTTGGCAGTAGTAACATCGATAAAGACTTGATAGAGAGAATGGAAAAGCTTACAGGAAAACCAGCACATCATCTACTACGAAGGGGGATTTTCTTCTCTCATAGGTATATTGTATCTGTTAATATTGGTTATACTAGATTAAGACGACGGGTGCCAATAGTGGAGCAGGAACTGCTTACCCTTCCGGAGCACCTGAGTTCATCCCCGGTTTTTATTGGGGTTCGTTTTACTCGATCTTTATTTTTATATGTATGTTTTGTAGATCGTTGTTTGTCCTTTTGTACTTTCTCTTTTGACCATTGTGTTGTCTGTTCTTCTTCGATATACGGATTCTGATTGCCCCTATGGTATATTCAAACTCTTCGTATAATGACGAGGGATTAAATTAAGACCTGTCAATATGTTGTGAATTCCAGGTTAAACCGAAGGAAATATTTATCCAATAACATTGACATGGACGTGAAAACGCTAGCTTTGAGTTGAAAAAAGTATTAATTTGCCAGCCCAGGTTGGCCAGTGCCATATTTTATCATTTTTGCCGCAATTGTCAGCTGGGACCCCTAACATAAACGTATTAGTAGCCCACCAAGACATTCTTGGGGTGAAGCATCTGACCGAAATGAAATATTAAAACTTTCAGTAGCGAGATGGACTACTGTCTGAAAATGTTAATGGGTCAAGATCAAGTGTTTGTGGTCTTAGGCTACTGGACCTCTGTTAAATATTATCCTTGTTTGTTTCTATACTGTTGAATAGTCAACTATTTTGTACCTCTATCTTACTTTAACAGGGGAAAATCCGGATTACATGTACATATATATGCATTGTTTATTTATTCTAATGTTCCATGTTTTGCTATCTGTATTTAGAGACATGTATAAGATACTAGGCCATGTATCGCGTTAAGCACCAATCAATCAATCAATCAATCAATCAATCAATCAATCAATCAATCAATCAATCAATCAATCAATCAATCAATCAATCAATCAATCAATCAATCAATCAATCAATCAATCAATCAATCAATCAATCAATCAATCAATCAATCAATCAATCAATCAATCAATCAATCAATCAATCAATCAATCAATCAATGTACTGATTATTTATCATAATGTTCCATGTTTTACTATCTTTTTTCAGAGACATGCATCATATACTTGACCTTGTTGAACAGAAGAAAAAGTTTTATCTGTATACAGGACGAGGGCCATCATCAGAGGCAATGCATCTGGGACATCTTATTCCATTCATGTTTACAAAGTACGTTGTAATATCCTTTGCTAGTGTAATGCAGTCACCGTGTGATATTGAGGGCCGTCGTGGTCGTGATCGTTTGGTAGTTGGCTTTACATCTACCTATGCAATCAGTGCCTATCTCCACTAACGTTGCGAATTTCGAAGAAGCTATAAAGTTTGTCAGTGACTTGCGGCAAGTCAGTGGTCTTCTCCGGTTTCCTATACCAATAAAAATGACCGCCACAATATAACTAAATTATTGTGACGATAAACACCATAACCCTAACACTAGCCATTGTGTTATAAATCAAAGCAAACGCAACATAAAAAATATATCACACCATCAGACCAGTCTCTTGGTGAAATGATGTGGTATTCCAAGTGTTTTCCACATGTGAGTTAAATCACGGCCACACCTATAGCAGTGAAAGGAGCGGTGTTGCAATGTTCCCTGAGCCCCAATCTCGTACTGTGTACATAGTATATCTATGCTTTGCGAGACAAATGATGTCATATGCACAATGCTAGTTCTATGGAAGAAAACGTACGGTCTTAACCATTATTGTAATGCTAGGCGGTACGCAAGAACATTGGAACCAATAACATGGAGACATTGTTCAATGTTGAACAAAAAGCTAGTTGCTAATACCATCAATCGTCATCTGGTCGCGAGTGACAACATACTTTGTAAAGAAAGGTGTTGATATCTTCGGAAAGATAACATGAGACGATTCCTTTAAATCCTTGATTTAATTGTTCAGTACTTACTTTATAGAAAATGGCAATGTTGTGCAATGCCTATATACAAATTGCACGCTCGAACGTAGCGTATGAGTTGTGAAATATCGCATCGGTGGTGTAATGGCTAGCGTTCCCGCCTCAAGTGCGAGATATTGTTGGTTACCGATGATATCTTGCTTACTGTGCCTTCTGAACTTGGCAAATTTTAATTTTACTGACAATGTAAGCATATTAGCATTTATTCAGCACATTTAAAAGTACCATTTATTATAGAGATCATCAATGTGTTTAGTTTGCAGATCTGTTCTCTTCCAAATTTTTGGTAAGGTCCATGTCATGTTGCTCAATTTTTTGGTTTCCCATGTTGTGTTATTTGGTTGCCTTCGTTTTGTAATGTGTGGTTAATGTTACCTATCTCTCTGGATCGCTCATCATTTCGTTTTCTAACGTTTATTTACTCTTTCAATAAATTTAAAATGACGCTAATCATTTTTTCCGTTGTTAAATAATATCATTTACCATTAGTAAATTTGTTGTAGTTGGGTTGCCTTGATTTATGGTGTTTAACAGCACTTTCAAATTTGTTGTAGGTGGTTACAAGACACATTTGATGTACCGCTGGTGATTCAAATGACCGACGATGAGAAATTTCTGTGGAAAGATTTGACCATTGAGGAAACAAATAGGCTTGCACATGAAAATGCCAAAGACATCATCGCATGTGGTTATGATTTGGACAGGACTTTCATCTTCAGTGATGTAGAATACATCTCGTAAATATATGCTTTAATGTTTCAACACAATAGGAAAAATAGATATGAAAATTAATTTTACTTTTGATAATCAAACGACAATGCAACTCAAATAAAAAAATACAGATATATAAGGACGTTTGAGGATACCAATGGGGTAATCCAAAGCCGTAAATCGAAGAGAAACAATACAATTGCCAAAATGAAAAAAACACATTCAATGATCTACGAACACTACCCAGAAAACAGATTGAACAACACCAACCCCAAGGAAAACCGGGTTGCACTCGTGTGAACCGGACGGGTAAGCAGTTTCTGCTCCTGTAATTGCACCCGTCATGTGAACGACCAGAGTATCAAATTACGACCACGCAATTTTAAGCACTAATCACTCTCCATTTGAATTGTCATATATAATTGATTTTCAATTTTATTAAATTTGTGAAGTAACTAAATCATGCCTTCTTGAAACAAAATTTCAGTTATATCGTGGTGGTAAATTTTATTCATGGAGGAAACTTGAATGTCTAGAGAAAACCCTGGAATTGCGAAAAGTTACTGTGTAAGACTTTAGAAAATAAAGTTGATTTGTGTACACATCACCATTGGCGGAAATCGAATTCACAAACAATATGTTATTTCTATCAATAAGAATTTCAACTGTCAATCATTAACAAATAAATGTTAGAGAAATCCGCATGGACAATCACAAATGGACAATCCAGAGAAACGGGCAGCATAGGGTACACCAGACGAAGAAAAACAATACAAAAACACAACACAATATGTGTTGGACACTACTGTACGCAAACAAAGATAAATAACGTAAATAAGACATGAGCTCTCCTACAAAATACTGGAGGAAAAGACGAACCGATCATGTTTTATTCGGAAATTGCAACGGACATCATAGCATAAAATCACTTAAAATACTATATTTTAGAGAAAGCACAGAATTCTACAAGATGATGTGTAAAATACAAAAGTTGGTGACATTCAACCAAGTTAAAGGAATTTTTGGATTCTCTGATAGTGACAACATTGGAAAGATAAGTTTTCCTGCAATTCAAGCGGCACCAAGCTTCAGCTCTGCTTTCCCTCAAATATTCAACGGAAAGGACGACGTACCTTGTCTAATTCCATGTGCAATTGACCAGGTACGTGAGAGTGTGCACATATAGCATAATTTGAAATAAAAATTAAATAATTTATTGTCTATTGCAGATACGCGTGATGTGCTCTAAATTACATATCTACCTTTTTCTTAATTTCTATTTATAGATTTAGAACAAGGAATAAGAGTTTGTGTTAAAAAGGAATTAAATGTAAAGAAATAGGAATATTGTTTTTTCTTCTCTTTTACAGAACACATTAATTATTGTCTAGAGAACCGTATAGTAGAAACGCGTCATGGGCACTGAATTTGATACATGTTATTACATGTATATAACTAAGCATTACAGTAGATAACCGCATCGGTGATGTAATGGTTAGTGTGCTCACCTCGAGTGCGATATATCGTGGGTTCGAGCCCCGATCGGGTCAACCCAAAGACTATATAGTTGGTAGTTGTTGCTGCTCCGCTAAGCACGCAGCATTCAGGAGAAAGAGCAAATATTAGTTGGCTCGGAATAAGGAGAACGTGTTCGAGTGGGGCCTCATGTCCATCCGCGGACAGTTGTTTCAGTGAACTAGCACCATAACAATCCAACTAAGCGTGTTGGTCTAGTACAACGCTGAACTCATTTTTATCGCATTGAAATTTAGCTTGTTCTCGGATTGATATAGCTGGAAAAATTGATCACCCAGTAACTCACTTACTTGATTATTTTACTGGTTGTCAGTTCAACAAGGTCAACATTTGCTTGCAGGATCCATATTTCCGTATGACTAGAGACGTCGCACCACGTCTTGGACTTCTGAAACCAGCCTTGCTGCATTCAACTTTCTTTCCCGCGCTACAAGGGGCTCAGAGTAAAATGAGCGCCAGTGATCCAACATCATCTATTTTTCTGACAGATTCAGATGACACGATCAAAACTAAGGTAAATGTTTACATTGAATATACGTACCACAGTGGTTAGGTTTAGGATGATAGTGCTTAATGTCACTTTCAACAATATTTCTGCTATATCGTGGAAGTCAGTTTTATTGGTGGATGAAACCAGAGTACCGAGAGAAAACCACTGATCTGCCGCAAGTCGCTGACAAACTTAATCACATAATGCTGTATCGAGCATACCTCGCCTGAGCCGCATTCCAACTGACAACTTAAGTGGTAGCTAGCACAAAGTATTCATCTTTATCATAATTAGAGTTATTAGAGATTGGACAGTATTTGCTATGAATGATTCAACAAGTTCATGTACCAATTAAGCGATCACATCTGCCAAGACGTTTCTATGTTGTAATTGGACGATAGAAATAATTGTGTGTCAGATTTTATTTTGTAATAATTAGCTATGTAGATTATATCATGTTGATTTCTAAATTATTGGATTGTCCAAACCTCAATACAGTGGATTAAAATATAATTTTTTATTATAAAGTTCTTTTTTAAAAGTCCAGAAACTACCATATTTTGTCATTCACATGTTCGCCGCGATATAACTGAAATAATTGTTGAAAGTGGCGATAAACACCATAGACCTAACCCCGTTTGTATGTCAATATTGTTTCATTAATAGGTCAATAAATATGCGTTCTCCGGTGGTAAAGATACAGAAGAAGAACACAGAAAACATGGCGGTGACTGTGAGACAGATGTATCATATCAATATCTCACATTCTTCATGGAGGACGATAAGAAATTGGAAGATATCAAAATGGTATAGTGTAAAATTCTGTCTTGCTTCCTATTGATTTAAATAAGTTATATTGTATTCTGAAGACCGCATCATTTCACTAAGGAACTATTAGGCCAATAAAACTACTTTAACCCTGTCCCTTTTATCATTGAACTGCCTATACTAAGCCAGAAAAGGGAACAGCTACGTATTAGATTGTTAGGGTATTGGTTTTGTCTCTTTGTACGATTGTTCTATTGGATTTTGGAACTGTTCTGACAGTTTTTTGTGTTTTTCATTTTATTATTCTGGAATAAGAGTGGTAATGCAAGTTTTACTGATAGTGCTAAATTACTAGTAGAACACATTTGTTATATAGTTGCGTCAGGAAAGACTATGGTACGTGTTACTCGACCTTTGGTTTTTTTGTCATGTTTTGTAGATCGTTGTTTGTCAGTTTGTCCTTTTTCTTTTGACCATTGTGTTGTCTGTCCTTCTTCGATTTACGGACTCTGATTATCCCTTTGGTATCTTCAAACTCTTCTTAAAATCAAATCAAATAGAAGGATTATTATTTTTTAAAGAAGTAATCTTCATTTGCGTCTAGAGTTTCCTTATATTGTTTTATTTATTCTAAATGGTCAAATTGATACAATGAAGCATACAATCCACTAAAGATAAAGGAAAGAAACAATGGAAGAGCTATTTGCGTTTTTGTATCAATTCGCTTTCACAGGTGTATATTTATACAAATAAACGTTAGACAATACCGAAGGAGCAATCAAAAATGGAAAGTCCAGCGAAACTGGCAACATAGGGTAAACAAGACGAAGAAAATCAAAACAAAAACTCAACACAATATGTTTATCAATATACGACATGGACGTAATATAATGTGTTAATTGACAAGACATACTTAATATTTTTCTACAGTACAATGTTATTTTTAGTAAATGAAAATGTTTATCATTACCATATGACTTGCTCGTTAATATAATCAAACATTATAATGTACGCACTAATAAAGCATTATACTGATTCAGACTGTTTGTAAATACAGTTTTATATATAGCAAATGATTGATTATTTCCGGTTTTACAGAATCTTTATTTCGTGAGAAAATTGGGCTTGTTTTTGGAGGCGAAGTATAATGGCTCTCAGTATCATGAAGTATTTGTTGAATAAATATATATATAAATAATAATAATAATAAAAGACTGAATAATTACCTTGACATTATATGATATTTCAGAAATATGGAAGTGGAAAAATGTTGACGGGAGAACTAAAGCAGGAATTGATTAAAGTGCTACAGAACCTTGTCGGAGCGCATAGAAAAAGGAGAGAAGAAGTTACTGACGAAATCGTCAATGAATATATGAGATCAAGAAAGCTTAAATTTGACTATTAAGTTTCGGCTAAATTCTAGTTATATACATTTTAAGACTTATCAACGTTACCTACTGCTGTTTGATAAACTGTCTCATGTGATTTGTCTGCTCTGCTACCTATGGTGTTAGAAATCATTTAAGTAATCATTTACTTATTCATGCTGCCTATGAAATTATGAATGAATTCTTATAAACTAAAATCATAGTTACATGTATTTGTACTTTCTTGTTTTGTTGTGTTTATTATCTGTATTAATGTGTGTGTTGACCTATACATTTTCTTGAAGGGGGGGGGGGGGGTGTGGGTTGTCGCTTTCTATTTGTATGCCTATCAAACATATCTACTAATATGCTATATACTTACACTTAGTAATGTGACGATGAAGATTACATAGCTTGACCATTATTTATCCTTGTTAAAATTTAAAGTTATACGTTGTTGAATAGAAATTAAGACTATGAGAGTGATTTCAAGTACATGTATCTCTTTTTCAATCTTAAATATCATCCGGATATATTAATTTCGGGAACAAAGTATATTTTATCTCCGTTGATAATATAATTCCATATATAATAAAAAAAAACCCAAAAAAACCACAACATTTTAGATTTTTCATATCTCCCAACACTTGGGTGAAAACGAAAGTAAATCGGAAGTAAATAAATAAACCAAAATTAGAAACAATCATGAAATAACTCTCAAAATACGTATTGAATTTGTTGATCTATCTTAATTGTATTACTTTTGTACTAAAAAGACTTATAACACAATTCCTATACATGCCACTAATATTAACGAAACCAGGATAAGGTACTGGTATTTTATGTTTCTCTAACTAACAAATGTAAAGATTTCGAATAAAGATTTTAATTGGGGGAAAAAAAATCATAGTTACAAAGAACAAGCATAGATCAATGTACAGGTCGGTGGTTTTATCCGCGTACTCCGGTTTCCTCCCACAATAAATCTGACTGCCACGCTATAGCTGAATTGTTTTTGAAAGTGGCGTTAAACACCATAACCCTAAACCATGTTACAATAAACATGACTTGTGTGAATAATTGCATCTAGTTAAGTAAGATGGATGGGTTACATTCACATTTATAATTTTGATGAATCTACATAGTTTTTTTTCCAATATTTCTTAACTGTGGGAGCTATTTAATTGTTGACATTTGTATTTGTCTTTTTGGAATGGTAAATAATTGTGTGGTATTAATTTCTTTCTTTCATCTTTTAGAGCACAACATAGCATGATCTAATTATATTCATGACCGATTTCTTCTGAGATGTAAATGCATATAGTAATATAAGGGATAGTTAAGCATTTTCCTTTTTAATCATACTTATTTTTCTTCATGATTCCGGTAATGTTGCAAGAAGTTCAAACGATCTACAATGCATTATTACAAAAAATGAAATGCCGTAGAAGTGTTGCATGCATATGTGTATAGTATGTCTCTAAAATGCACCCACGTTCATTGTTGATAAAACAGAACACACATTATGTTGTTGTATGTGTAGATGTGTAGTTTATAAATATAAAGTGGTCATGGTTATTAAATAGTTTAAATTGATCTCTGTCTATGTGGTCTTATTTGACCCCCCTCTCCTTCATTATCAAACAGTAGCACCACTGAAAAAAACTGTCAACAGTAAAATCACCAACCAAAACGAAACAAAACACTTGAACATAGAAAAAAACCCACACACAACGTACCTTAGAAGACGACGGAATAAATTAAGCGTCTTGGTATATACACGGCGATGTGGCAAGTGTTAAGTCGTTTCAGGGATCCAAACCCACGTTTTTAAAATCGGATAATCTAATTTGGATATCTACGTTTTTATTGCAGAAGACATAATTTTAAGATGAATTAAACCCAGCTTTCTCTGATTGTTCTGAACATGATTCGTTTTTTCTATAACATTATTTAGTACAGGTTATTTCGAAGAATACAACTTGAGAGGTTATAATCCAGACAAACATATGTGTATATGCCATTTATGATGGTCAATGATTTGCCCATTTTCATTGGCTTGCTGCAAAGCTTGTTGTTGAAGGTAGATAGTATGATCACTTTTCCCGTTCCACAATGGATCTTTTATGATACCTGGGATGTTCCTAAGTGTGATGGTTACCGTTATTTGGTCATTGTCGTGTAACAACTTATGCCTTTATATTCTTCAAATTAAATCGTCATAATGTTTTTATTGCGAGAATAAGCACGTAAAGCCCTGATGCAAAATCAATATTTTATTGATTTCTATTGCAAACAGATTCGGTTTCAAAATAAGATGGACATCTTGCATTAATAAAAACGTAGATATCAAATTTAGTGCGCACGACGCGTTTCTAGAATAACATACATCAGATACGCTCAAAGTTGAAAGGCTGGAAAGCCAAATAATGTAAAACGTTTTGGGAGCAAGTAAACCAAAGGGCCTAAATAGGATCGCCAAAATGGGCTAAGATCTGAGGGAAAAGAACCTTAGTTTTAATAATAATTACACTAACTGTAAATTGACTAATTTATAGAAAAAACCTACTAGTACTATTACATATTAAGACATTTGTAATACAACCGTTCATTACAAAACAAACATAATTTGATAACCATCCACCAATAACGGTTTTTCACGTGTCCTTCTTAGATTAGTCCTGATATAATAAACACATTTGTTGTCTTCATATTAGGAAGCCATCAAGTGTTCAACACACGTGCAGTTGTTGTCCCACTAGGTAAAGCCTTCAGGAAAACATGCGGCCGTCACGTGAGGTTGTTGTCCCAATAGGTAAAGCCTTCAGGAAAACATGCGGCCGTCACGTTATGTTGGTGTCCCACTAGGTAAAGCCTTCAGGAAAACATGCGGCCGTCGTGGTCCTGATCTCATGGTAGTTTGATGTACAACTACCTGTACAATCAGTGCCTATCGCCGTGTACTTTGGATTCCTCCATCAATAACACTGACCACCACGATATAACTGAAATAATGATGAAAGTGGCGGTAAGCACCATAAACCAAACCTAAACCAAAACCTCTGTAAACAATCGCTCCGAAATGACATTTTCGATGTTCACCTCATATGAAGGCAACAATTGTATAATCTATGAATCTTTGTTGCTAAAAGTAAACTCTAGTGGTCATTAGATAAATTGAGATATATGTATAAATAACATGTAGGAATTGCTTTGGTGAAATTCTCCTGTATTACAATCATTGTAAGTGGGATTTTTATGTTATAAAACGAGTTTTGTTCTCTCTAGTCTTTGTAACTCTTGTGACAACCTATATATAATCGGTGTATTTAACTACACAACAGGTTGACATTACCATGGCCTTTAATATTTTAATAGAGTATAGGTTATGTTGTCTAAATGTCTTGATAATATTTTCATTCATGGAATATTTAAGATTCAATGCAATAACTGGACATATTTGGTAGTAAGTCGGAAACACGAATTGCCATACATATATAACACTCGAGGTTCAAATGCAATATCTAGACTTATTTGGTAGTAAGTCGGGAGCAAGAGCTGCCATACTTATATAACTAGTTTTGTCAACAAATTGCAGATTACATAGCCACATTTTTCACAGCTTATTATATTGTTTGAATTTGTACCTTTGCTTCTTTTTGTAGTTACTATGCGATTAAGGACATTGTGGCTTGTGCATGATACACAATTAAAACAGTATTATAATATTTTTTGGGTAACTCGAGGTTCAATGGCAAGCATTGGACGTATTTGGTAGTAAGACGGAAACAAGAGCTGCCATATTTTTTAACTATTTTTGGGTAACTCGAGGTTTAATTGCAATCATTGGACGTGTTTGGTAGTAAGGCGGAAACAAGAGCTACTATATTTATATAGCTATTTTGGGTAACTCGAGGTTCAATTACAAACATTGGACGTATTTGGTAGTAAGACGAAAACAAGAGCTGCCATATTTATATATCTATTTTTGGGTAACTCGAGGTTCAATTGCAAGCATTGGACGTATTTGGTAGTAAGACGGAAACAAGAGCTGCATATTTATATAGCTATTTTTAGGTAACTCGAGGTTCAATTGCAAGCATTGGACGTGTTTGGTAGTAAGGCGGAAACAAGAGCTGTCATATTTATATAGCTATGGTTGGGTAACACGAGGTTCAATAGCAAGCATTGGACGTATTTGGTAGTAAGACGTAAACAAGAGCTGCCCTACTTATATAACTATATTTGTCTACCAATTACAACTTATATTCCCACAATTTACAGCTTATTATATTGTTGGTATTTGTACCTTTGCTTCTTTCTGGGGGATACTATGGTTTGTGTCAGATACACAATTATAACAGTATTTACAAACGAAAATATCCTAATACCGGTTTAACCCCGTCACAATTATGTTCCTTTCTGAAGCCAGTACCTGGATTTCCAAAGTTATATGCAGTGTCATTTTAGTCTTTAGTTCGTTTTGTGTGTATTGGTGGAATTGCTGACCATCACTGTTTAAACTTTCTATTTATAATATGCACTTTTTATCAATGAATTTTCTGATTTGCTGATTGTTACAAACCCCGTGACAAGGAACGAATGAGGAAAGAGCCGAGGAGTGTTTACGGCAAGTGGAACATATCCGTGGTCATTTGTGACACATATATTCTTTATGCTTAAATAAGTAAAAACAGAAGGAAAATACATTGGGTAGCTAATTATAAAACATTCACATAAAACTTGAGATCGAGTAACAAGAACCCCACTAAAATCCGTGGTGAACAGTACCTAGGTAAATCAATTTCTAATTGCAACATCTTTTATTCTGTTATAACAGCTACACCTGTGCAATCAGTGCCTATCATCACTAGTGTAGGAAGTTCGAATCCCGCTCATGGAGGGGTGTACTCGATACAAAATTATACGATTCAGTTTGTCAATAATTTCCGGCAGGTCGCTGGTTTTCTCCACTAATAAAACTGACCTCCACGATATAACTGAAATATTGTTGAAAGTGGCGTTAAACACCATGACCCCAACCCTGGTGTTGTTGTGTATCGCTTCAGTATCTAAGTAATGATGAAATTCAAATTAGATCCTAAAGCTTTTTACAGCAAAAGATAAAATAAAGCTATGTATATTAGAAGGTATGGGTTCCGACAACAGATTTCAGTTATATTAGCATTGGCGCTGTAATGGTTAGCTTGCTCGTCTCGAGTGCGGTAGATCATGGGTTTGAGTCCCGATCGGATCAACCCAAAGACTATGAAATTGGTATTTGCTGCTTTTCCGAGTGGGGTGACACTGGTCTACCCAAATAGCTAGCACTATTAAAATCCAACTAAGCGTGTTGGTCTAGTATAAAGTCACCTCATTATCATCTCATTGAATATTAAATTGTTCTCGCCATGATATAGCTGAAAGATTGCTGAATTGGCATTAAACAACAACCAATCAATTAATCAGAGTTAAATACTCAGATTTTACGGAAGTGTATTTGGGCCATTTTCCCCCCTCATAATGTCAACTTTAAAGATTACAGTTGGAATTACCAAAAAGTAGGCAGGTTGAAATTAAAAAACAAATTGGACCCATACGCATCCGTAAGATATAACTAATGCCAAGTTACCCTCCTTATTACTACTTTATAATTTTAGAAGACAAAGATATTTATACTCTATGCAGATTCAGAATTACTAACCATAAACTACCTATTGAAACTGGCCGGTGGAATAATATCGACCGTGTCAACAGAATATGTACAAAATGAGACAATATTAACTACTGGAGATGAATACCATTACATAATGGAATGTGAACATTTTTCAAACTTTAGAAATAGGTTCATTGTTACAAATTCACGAGAAAGACCAAATATTCTTAAATTCAAACAAATCATGAGTGCTTATCAAAAACAAAATTTAGAAAAAATATGTAAATTTATACGAAATATAAATAAATCTTTTGTTCTCTAGGCTGTCTCACATCCATGTCTCTGTTGTATATACTGTATATATGTTTATATCTATTTTGTATTTGTTATTGTATATTTATGTCTTCTCTGTACCGTTGTATATGATTATTGAAAATAAAGATGATTGATTGATTGATTGATTGATTACTGTATTTCGGTACATCGATGGTGGTTAGGATTTCAATAAAATCATTATACTGGTTAATCTGTCTCAAGCCGCATTCTCACCTCGATATAGAGCGAAGTATAGTAGCGTATGAGCACGGGGGCAGAATTCGTCGGTCTATAAAATCATATTCAATTTGAAAGAATGTTAATATGTGTTAGGGGTATCGATTTTTCTATTGTATTTTGGAGCTGTAATTTTTTTCATATTGAAAATAATGTGTATTATAAATATATAATTATTTGCAAAAATGCTATCAAGTGATACCATTGACCATTCGTTTTACTTAATATTAATCATAGCATAACTAATATCTACATAATATATTTTGCATTATACAAATTGTCTTCAAATTGTCTTTTGGAAGTTAATAAAGCTTATAATACAGATTGTTCTTTATAGGAATATATATAATAATTAAAAACATTTAAAATAAATTTTTAAAATGTGGATCTCTGGTTTTCGTATAATTCAGAACAATGATAGGTAAGCATAGCAGAATTTGACTATCCCCTTTAAGCCCATTGACTTTCTTGCTTTCAATTATTTGTCTTTCAAATATTTTGGCTTTTGGGGAGGGGAGTTTATAAAGGCAAGCATGTCAGTTCTGTGACAATAACATACTAGTGTATGCCTTTCTTTAAGTAGGATGAAAAAAAAATCATGAGTATGTATATATATTATAAACGTCTAAAATGGTTTGTAAAACAACACCAAGTACACAAAACAAAGTGATAAAGAATTAAACACTTCGTTGAATGACAAAATTTTCGTCCCATCGAGGGACTTTATCAATGTCTAGACTGTTTTACTTGTATAGTATCGTTATACCGTAACGATCCAACACCCCGTAAGATTGATCGTTGACTGGTTTTTCAGACGTTGTATATATTATATATATATACGTCTGAATATTAAACTAAACAGTGTTAGAATTAGATTTTAGAGCTGTCAAATGTTCGTTCTTCCCTCGACGGGATTTGAACCCACACCATTGATACACTGCAGCACCATTCGCTTAGCCTTACGTCCAGCGCCCTAGACCACTCGACCACATCAACTCCCTAAAAAAGGACCTTCAATAATCGTAGTATTACCTTTTCTCGTAAGGCAAATCAAGGGATAGACGTAAGACATGCGTATAAGCGTGTGTAGATGGTACATATATACTTAATATTATAATTTGACAGCAATCTAACTCAGCAATTTTTAATATATTGCATAGGATAATGAAGAATTCATTATAAAGTCACAGGAAATAAAGTATATTATACAAACGTCTAGAAGCAAGTGACAACCATACAATATATCTGTCCCACTGGATCTCAAAGTTACTAAGGATACTAGGTTAAAACTAAATATTATATACGTCTGAAAATTAAACCAAACAGTTAGAATTAGATTTAATATATATATATATATTTATATAAATCCTCTCTGAAGTTCGACCATTATTATTTTATAACTGATGGGTCACTGTGCTTGTTATATAGCATGCATTCGAATGCAACTATTACTATGTCAATGGTATGATTAAATTTTGAATTGTTATTGTTTCATAAAATTTTGTCATCTTCCAATCAATGTAATCAATCCATAATCATTGTATTAAATTCTTTGTTAATTGTTCTGCCCGAAAGGGCTCCTTAATTGGAAATAAAAATATTTGTATTTGTATTTGTTCTTGTCTAGGTTTTTAGCTTTTCATTGACAGAAGAAGAAATGAACAGTGTATGGTCATTAGATAAGAATCTTCGAATGTGGAATGAAGAATTGTAAGTTTTTAATCCCTTTATGTATAGCTTAATACACCAATTATAATGGGTTTTATTATTGATTAAATTCCAGCAAGTTATATTTCACCTATATTTAGAACGATATTGTAATATAATGCACAAGTATATCTATAATATCAAATACAAAGAAAAGATACACCCGTCAAGTTTAAATATATTCTTGCTCTGTTCAGATTTGAGAATGCAGTTATTTTGCGTTGCGGAACTATACATAATGATATGGAAAACCTAGATAAACTCCAGGACACCGTTTGTTTGATTTATAAGGAAGACGTGATGAACAAGAGGACCTGCTGCTTAAGTGATTGCAAAACCTCTTGTATCCCTTTCATTTGGCATCGGAAACCTTATCAGTGATGGAAATAACTAATTTGACCTTGACATTTATAGTAAATGATACAGTAGCTTCATATTGCAATATGACACTTATCCATGTTCTAAATCGGACAATAGCTGTAAAAATCCAATTAATTGTGTTGGTCTAGTACAAAACGGACATCCACGATCTCATCGAAATGCAAATTGTTTTCACCGTGATACAAACATGTACATATAGGGAACATTGCTCACTTGGCGATAATTATAAGCTACAAACAATTATTCGCTTTATCCAACAGGGTACAATTGGGCTCAGTTGGATATATTTCATGTTTTGTTCCAATACCCACGACAAGGGAGTGCTATTAAAAGAATATAAAAAACGTGTCCCACATTTTGACCTTAATCGCCATAGCGACATACATGTTTTTTTTCTGTTGGAGAAATACAAGATCTTACCAAATGATGGTGCACAAATGACCGAATTAAAATGATTTAATTGTCAAGTTAGAATACGGAATATGTTCATAAATTTAATGTCACACATTGTTTTGAATTTTATACTTAATAACGATGATATATAACAAAAATATCCTTGGTAACAAATATAACCATTTTCGTGATTAAAAGTGGCGATAAGTAATACTTATGTCTACATATTTAAATAAATTTTGCTTGTGTTTGATTTTCTTATAGTGCCATTGGTCACAAAGATTATCCATTTGACGATGAATTCTAACTCCAGATGGAGTCAAAGTATTGAAGAAGGCAGCGACCTGATAAGGACAACGATGTGCATTTTTAATAACTGTTGTATGCAAATATTTTGTGATTTACCTGTAAATTTGTTTCCCGTTTAGTATGTATTGACGACCATAGTATATTGCCATTTTCTGCAGGTAGGAAGATGTGTTAACGGCTTCAAGTGGTGTTTTGTATAAATTGTGAATTTATTATGGTTCGTTGAAAACTCTTCATCTTTATTCATGTAGTAATAGAGAAGGGATCCCGTTAACCGGTTTAACACCGCCACATTTTTGTGTCTTTCCCAGATCTTGAACTGGTTTTCGTGATGTTTTTATATTTAATGGTTTAAGGTTGTTTTGTTGAAACTGTGGACCATCACTGTTTAAACTTTCTTTCCATAATGTTTTTAAATGTGGAAATCGTGGAAAAGTTCTGAAGTCGTATACAGTCAGAATAATATTAAATTCATCGGTCTGTTCTTTAACTCCATTCTATATTATAACTGGGAGTAACGCAGGTCAATGAACCGCTTTCTCTGTCTGTCCACCTGACACACTTTGATGATACGTATTTTGCACAAGGTGTCTCCATTCAATATTATTCAACATTTGCACACAAATTAAATATGTGCAATTCATATTTTAGACAGATTTGAACAATTTAAGCGAAACCCATGTGTGAAACTGAATTATAACAAGAAAGTTTAAACAAATCCAACAATATAAAACAAACGAACAACTACGTCGCACCCCAAGCACAATACGACGACGACATGTGGCGTTTGAAATCCAGCTATAGAAAGTTGCGGGTTAAATCAGTTATCGGTATTTCAATTCCCTTTCTGATAATTGTATGTCCAACGACAATACAAATATAAAGAAACAATAAAACACCTGCACTAATTTCCTTCACTGAAAACTACCATTTAATACACAACACAAACATGGACTGTACAATAACGGTCAGAGAATGCTCCTAGTTTATTTATCGCGAACACTGAGTTCACACCCCGTTTGTTGGTGGGTCCGTGCTGCTCATATTTTTTAAAGGTTTTCTTTGTGTTGTTCTATTGTGTGTCTTTACGTTCTGTTGTGATGTCCGTTACGATTTCCGCATAAAAACGATGTTCGATTCGTCTTTATCTCCAGTTGTTTGTTTGCACATAGTGGTGTCAAACATATATTGTGTTGTGTTTTTGTTTGGTTCGTCTTGGTCTTGTCAGTGTCTCTGGATTGTCCATTCTTGATTGCCCCTTCGGTATTCTCTAACTTTTATGTAATATAAATATTGTAATGTAGTATATTGTGTATCTCTATATCATGTTGGTTTATGAGAATAAAGATACATAAACTAACAGAAGGTAATCAATGAATAAAATTGTTAATGTTAGATTGTACAACAAATTTGATTAATCACTATATAATTGAGCCAGTTTGTTAATAGAGTTTGATTAATATTAGATATCTGATGGGAACTGTCTTGTAATAAGATCAGGTCATTTTGTGCATATTTAATGAGACGAGGTTTATTTTATATAAAGCCACTATTAAAACTATTGTTCCGAACAATAATTTCCATTCCAAATGAATATATCAATGGACGAGTCATAAATTGGTATCTTCCTATTCTTAAATATGCTAAAATAAATTTTATGGAAATCAACGTTATTTGAGATTAGATTGTTAACATATCTATAATTATTCCGCAATAAACCGGAAAACAGACCGTATCTTACGTAGTATTGATGGCAAGAGATTATATTAAGATTTTTGTATAATATTAAATTCAGTATCGAATTTGCGCTTGCACAAAATAACCTGAAAAATCGCAATTTTGCCTAAGAAAAAAAACCACATTTTTGAGTGATACTAATAAAAAAAAAACCTTAATATTACGATGACGAAAGATAGAGTAATATGGATATTTAAGCAACACATTATAATGATGGAATACATAGATGAATTTGGATGTAAAGAAACTTATTTTTAAGAAAAAATGCACTGACAGAATACACAGGTGAATATGGATATTAAAACTAATATCAATTATTAGGGGAAAAAATTGCACTGACGGAATACACATGAATATGGATATTCAAGCAAATTTAATTTATTAGGAAAACAACTTGCACTGACGGATCACACTGATGAATATGGATGTAAAGTAAACAAATACAATGACGAATACCCAACCGGAGTTGATTTTTAATGAAAGCTACTACAAACAATTGTATAAAATTAGCAATGTCAGAGGCAAAAGTTACATTGTACTTTGGACACTATTCCTCATGGATTATCTGGATAAATAGTTACATTGTACCACCCGCCGCAATAGTTGTAGTGGCTACAAATGCTTGTGTGATATTTGTGTATTGTACACAATTTAAGAAGACTAGAAACGAGACTACAAAAATGTCTAGTTTACTCTATGTTGCCATAGCAACATCTAACATATTAGCTGTTATTCCTAAAGCGGTGTTGTATATTTATTCGTTTGTCCTGGGACACGTGACTTCTTACATTCCATATGAGCTTTGCTGGAATTGGTATTTTCTTCTGAAATTAAGTATTATTCCACATATATCATCCATTTGGTTTGTGGCCGTGCTATCCCTTCAACGTTATATGGTAATTAGACATCCCTTTACCAGTGGGCAAACATGGAGTTTGCGAAAAACTGTGATTGCAGTCATACTGATTGTGTTTGCCTCATTTGTAATGGAAACCCCATATATTTTTGCATGCAAATTCTTACCACTTGATCTACATTCATTTTCAAATTTTACTAACATCACCAGTAAATTAACATGCCATGTTCAGTATGCCGATTGGCTAAATGATAGCGGGAAAGAAGTAGAAATATTTATGCTATGTATAATACTTTTCTTTGTGATAATTGTGTCTTCAACTATTATATTATATTGCGATTTTTCTTTAATTGGATTTTTGCTTACATCTGCAAAAGTGCGAAAACTCATGGTCAATATATTGAATTATGACATAGAAAGTGGTTTTCAGAACGCAAAATTGAAAACAAAGCTACAGTCATCCAGACACAGTTCATCAAAACGAAAGACTAATTCTAAATCAGTCGGGAAGCCACGCACAGATTCCGTACCTCCAACAATGCAAAGTCAAATCCCGAAATCAAGGGACGTAACTCTATTTTTTTTTTAGACATGACGCTTTACAAGTGAGCGGCCATGCATTGTTTACGTCGACACCCCATGTGTTTTTACTGAATATCTTCATAAATAAAACTGAAAGAAGTATTCATTTTTATTGAATCCATTTTTTAAATAAAATTGTAACGTGACTGACGCGTGAATACGTGTATTTATGATATCGTTTGCTTGAAATCAACGTTGGAACTCGGGATACCGCTGCTGATGAAATGTTGTAAAAAAAAATGGCGCTAAAAATAGACTCTTTAACTAAGTGGAACAATTGCATCCCATTGGCTGTTTATTAATAAATTTGGTAAAAATAGCTAGAAACACGTAATAGAGTATGGATTATTTGCATATTTCCCCATCATTCGTCACTAGAATTCCATATTTGGATGTAAACATGAAGCACTATATTTCGAGATTCTAACCAAATATTTCTGGGTTTTTTCATAGATTGATCGATCTATTAGGATGTAAATGTGACTGTTTCTGTTTAAACACGAAAGAACCACTTGACCAATCATAGTCACACATATATAAAGTCATTTTATTCCATTTTTAACAACAAATCTTTCAATTTCGTTGACTCGTTCCATGGCATTTATGGACATGTCAAAATATTGACATAATTAATAAATACATTTTAGAAATAAAAAGGACTGCATTATAATGTATGATCTTGTCATGCAGAGAATGGTGAAAGATTATGTTAAATTCACTCTAGATTAACATGGCATAGCATAAGGCTACATATTTAGTTCATGTCAAGCATTTACACCCCCCCCCCCTTTTTTTCATTTTCAGTCTGTTTTCCTGAAATACTTATTGATTTTTGTACATGCTACTTTTCAGTGCCAATGGTATTGACAACCTCCAGTTTTAGTTAGTTTTAGATCATTGTAGATAGATATATATATATACAGACTGGACATGGGATGTTTATTTTTTTTTTAACAAGAGTCTGAAGATACCAAAGGGGCAAAGTTACAGATTCTATTAAATAAAATGGATGTTTATTTTCTGTTAGTTTCAGATTCTATGAGTATAAATGCAAAGTTTCCTGTGATGTTTATTGGTTGAATATTTGAATAAATAAAAATAAGAATATATGATAAGTCTTATATATATATTCATACAGGTTTGAAAATCAATATATATATATATATATGGTTTTTTTCTTCTAAAATATCCATGAAGTAAAAAAAATGGACCAGCATTCCAATTATTTTTAAAGTACATCATCAAACAAATGCCATGAGTTTTCAAGACACCTTGTGTCATAAATTATAATAAAGTCATTCAGAAAAGAACTTTTTGATTGTGTAATTTGTGTAATTTGTGAAACTTCATCTGAAAGTCAAAAGGTTTATTTCAATTTCAATTGAAAACCAGGACTTATTTTAAACATTTCAAGAATGAATTAAATTTCTGTAAAGAATTTGGCTCAGAAGATAAATTATATTGTGGTACATATTGTTATAACAGTTGTAACACATTTTCTAGGTCAGAAAGTGGAGCTGAAACAAGATCTCAAACTTTTCAATTTCTTATAGATATATTGAACCAGAACCAAGTTGTTGAACAAGTTTCTACAGACATTTAGACCTGTATACACTCCAACATATTGTTGAATTTGTTATTCATGTTGTTTTTTTAGATGAAATGGTACTTATGTTGCCTGTTGTTTATGAGAAATATAATTATCTTTTATCTATGAATATTATTGCCGAAATTTATAAATTTTCTTTTACAGAAAGGAATTTTTCAAAATGTGCCCATTTATTAACTTTTTTCCAGTCATTGGAACAAATAAAATAAATTTTTTTAACTTCAATTTTAAACAATATTAACCAATACTTGGTTATTTTGCCAACAGAAAAGATATTCATTCTATTCTAGTCATTTAATTTACTTAGTGAAATTTGGAATTCTGGTTTGTCCTTTCATGTGAATGCAAGTATGCTGTATGTGTCTTTAAAATTATGTGAATGGTAGTCATTCAATATGCTCTTTTATGTGAATGCTAGTTATTCTGTATGTGTCTTTTATGTGAATGCTAGTCATTTTGTGTCTGTCTTTTATGTGAATGCTATAATCATTCTGTTTGTGAATGTCATGGTGGAAAAATTATTGCAATCTAAGTATCCATATTTGTAAAAGCTGGTAATTTTGTGAATGTCCTGGAGAAAGAATTATTGCAAACTAAGTACCCATATTTGTAAATGCTGGTCATTTTGTGAATGTCCTGGAGAAAGAATTATTGCAACCTAAGTACTCATTTTGTAAATGCTGGTCATTTTGTGAATGTCAAGGGGAAAGAATTGTTACAACTTGACCACTCATATATGTTATAAAAGCTAGTTTGTAGTTGTGTCAAACACATGAATATTCCAAATACATTGATATTTACATTGTGAGATAAACATGAAACTTGGTAGCTTTCATTCAGATAATAAAATTTCCTAATTTCAAGAAAAATATTTGCTTACACTGATTTTTTTTTAATTTGCCTTGATATAATAGGAAGGGTTAAGATATCTGAATACAATTTTTTATGCCCCTTTGTGTCTCAAGGTTTCCCTTTTTTCTTAGATTTTAAAAAAATTATTAATTTCTTTACATGTTTTTTTTTTATAATATTTTCATATTTTTTCAATTCGCTTAATTTTTGTTTACATGCTTTTATTTTTTCCACACATTTATTTCTTTCTATTTATCTTGTACCTGTTGTATTGAAATTAAATTAAATTGAAATTATTAATTGTTGTACATTCCCAGTGCAATTCTAGTATCATAGTCATAGATGATTTTTTTTAAAATTTAAAGTGATAATAAATAGTAATTCCCCAGTCTAAATTACAAAATGCACAATGTCTAAAACAATATTGCAATACAAATAATTCAATTAAACTGAAAAATACGGTATTAATACAAGAAAATTAAAAAAAAGACATAGACACCCATTTCCCAAATGAAATATACTCTTTCGGATGTACGCTTAGGTGTCGTTTATTGTTGATGTTAAGGAACACCACCGATGTGTTCCGAAAGACAATGAATTTCGATGTTTGGCAAATGGTCGATCCGATCAAGGTGGATGTAGGGCTAAGTGGAACAATTGCATCCCACAAGACATTGACACTAGTTGTCTGTATGACAATGATCCTAGATGATTTCCTCAGGCAATGTATGTTACAGAAAGCCATCATATTGTTTTAATTAAATTTTCTCTTTTAAATAGAACCACCTTGACATTTGTTTTGAAATTGAGTCCACTTCAAGTAGCAAAATTCGATGTTTGTGCACAATATAAATAAAAACTGAAGTGATACAATAAATTTCTATTTATCCATAGACATCTTCCGTATATTTTAATTGATTTCAAGCATAAATATTTATTGTAAATCGACGTATTTTAAGCGAAGGGTTGAACGTCATTTTTCATCAAAAATGAAGCGAAAGTCACGTGACTGGGACTTGACTTTGGAGCTCTCCTGTCACGCTGGCTGTCCTACTGAAATTGGAGTCATCAGATACGAATCACCAGATAAAACTAATTGTAACATTTTCTCTTATAGTCTTCGTTGTTGAAATACCATACGGAATAATATTGTCACTGTACATATACTTCACCGTGAACGAAATACCCAAGCCGTTTGAATGGTACTGGGTAGGTCCAATCAGAACTATTTTTGATGTTTCCATTGTTATGAGTTATCCATCATTATTTATTCTTTCGTGTACATTGAGTAGGCGTTTTAGACGTATTTTGTGGGCTTCTTGTACAAATAGAAAAATACATAAGAATTCACCCACACCATATAGTACAGTACGAACGTCAGTCCGATAGTTGTAAAGATTGTTTTTTGTTGTTTTATTTTAAATATATTGTTTTATTAAGTCAAGCTGAACGTCAGTGTTGTGTGTAGAATATCACATTTACATTTTGTTAGAAAAACATTTTCAATGTAATCTGACTATTGTAATTGTGAATCTAATTTATTTTTTTTACCAACAAAGAGGTGTACATTGCTCACATTTCATCATGAAATGTAATTATGTAACTACCACAGACAAAATATTGATATTACATGTATTGTATTTTTAACGTGTAAATAAATGACCTTTGTATCATCATCTGAAAAGTTACAAAACGTATAATCTATTCATGTTTTTTTTTTTTATCATTGGAGTAATTCTCTACAACCACAAAATTCTAACCTTTCAGTAATTATAAGACTATTAGCATTCCTATAGATACTAATGTGTGTCGTGATGGGTGGTTTGTTTATAAAGATATAAGGAAGTCAATAAAAATGTCAAAAATATTTTTTATCAATGTGTGACGTAAAATTGTTTTTGACATTTGCTTCACTGGGTTTGGTACTGCTTTGACAACTATTTAACCTATTTTGTTCCAGTATTGTTATAAATACTGTTATCGTGACAGCCGGAACCTTTGAGCCGTAATGAAAGCGGGAGGTTTGGTGCTTTAAAATATGATTCAACCCACCATTTCTTTAGAAATGCCTGTACCAAGTCAGTTTTCCGGTTGTTGACTGATTCTGTCTGTTTATATAATTATGAGTTTTGACTTTTTCTTTGTAAATTGTTCGGAGTTCAGTAATTTTGTTTTTACCCTTATTGTTTATACAGGCCTATATAGCAGATTTTCGTCGTGGGCTTATCAATAAAAAAGATTAAAAATTAGCCCACACTTTGAATTCCAGCATCCGCTACTGTATATATATACAATATTGGTCTGTTGACGGTAAATATAGAATTTATTTGACAAGGCTGAGAAACGGGGTGAAAGACGGGCTTCTAGCGAGTCTTTCTCCCCGTTTCGCGCCGAGTCAAATAAATTCTATATTTACCGTCAACAGACCAATATTGTATTTATCCTGCAATCCACGATGTCCTAAAAAATAATCTTAACTCGTAAAAATGCATTTTTTAATGCAACGGAATCCTCACTATTTGGCGTAGTAAAATACCAGATTTATTTTGCTGACAAAAATTCGCGAACAAATAGTTCTTAAAAGGAAGTGAAATAACTTTATTTAAGTGAAGATTTATTGATTAAGGTGAAAATCTATATAGAAAATTGATAGTTTAGAACCTGAAATATATATATTTAATATGTTTTTCATAGATATAAAAACACATTAATTTATCGATCATACGTCACATGCGGTCATACTTAAATACGCCTGCAGTAGTAAACCAGGTAAATATATACGCCTGTGTGAAAAGGTATACGCCTGCAACTATATGGTTCACTTTTATTTTTATTTTTTTATATCAAATAATAAACATCCGATATATTTCTTTTACTAGTTTATATTAAAAAAAAATAAATAAAAAAGAACCATATAGTTGCAGGCGTCCACCTTTGTATGACACACAGGCGTATATATTTGCCTGGTTACTACTGCAGGTGTATTTAAGTATGACCCACACAGTTTGTAAACATGTGAAAGCAATACACACATACATGTATAGACGATTCGAGCATGTTTTACGTAAACTAGGTAGAGTAGAGAAAACAGAAAGATTAATCATTTATCTCAACAAACTGAACTGATTCACGGAAATGTATTTAACAACGATGTCAAACACTCAAATGCTCAGTTATTGGGATATTTAGTCATTTGTGAAAATTGTGTACACATTCACCATTTGTAACTTATGGATGACCAGGCCGTAAAACATAGAACTAATTTGACTTGACATATTTGTATTGGAACTGTAAAAAGGAACATCGGGATTGCTTCGACACGAAACATCAGAAGTGCTACTGGCTGTAGAATTTGTGGAGGTTTTACGAGGTAAGTTTGCTGAAAAGCATTTCTGTTGGTTTCACCACAGGGCCTTGTCACTATCCAGGTAAATACACAGGGGCTAGGTGCGTCCGAAAAAAAAAATTAAAAAAAATACTATATAATACTACAAGGGGGCGAACTCACTTGCTCCCATTTTTTTAAGTCGTCGTGTTAAATTGATCGTAACTTCGGAACGCCTTAATATTTTCAAAAAATGTTTCCACCAGTCGAAAGTCAAGTAATTTTCCTTTCCAAAGAGACCCCAATTGCTAGTGTAGGCCTCCGAACTGCTGAGGTATCATACACGAACCAAAACAAAACGGCGTGAAAATCCGAAGTCGTACAAACGCTGGGATGACCACTTCCCATCTGTGTACAGACTTTCCCATGCGTAAACGAGTCATTTTGACTAGCTAAATACTTTCATCCATTCAAATTATGATAAAATTTCTTACCTTACGTCAATTCATATGTCCTTTAAGTCTGTTTTTGAAAGATATCCCATTTGCATCCTTGACAAACGCCATAGACGTGAAAATTGAGAGAGTTCTAACAGGCTTTTTGATTGGCTGAAACAGAGTGTTTCAGCCAATCAAGAGTTTTTCAGCCAATCAAAAAACCCGTTAGAACTCTCTCAATTTTCACGTCTATGGCGTTTGTCAAGGATGCAAATGGGATTTCTTTCAAAAACAGACTTAAAGGACATATGAATTGACGTAAGGTAAGAAATTTTATCATAATTTGAATGGATGAAAGTATTTAGCTAGTCAAAATGACTCGTTTACGCATGGGAAAGTCTGTACACAGATGGGAAGTGGTCATCCCAGCGTTTGTACGACTTCGGATTTTCACGCCGTTTTGTTTTGGTTCGTGTATGATACCTCAGCAGTTCGGAGGCCTACACTAACAATTGGGGTCTCTTTGGAAAGGAAAATTACTTGACTTTCGACTGGTGGAAACATTTTTTGAAAATATTAAGGCGTTCCGAAGTTACGATCAATTTAACACGACGACTTAAAAAAATGGGAGCAAGTGAGTTCGCCCCCTTGTAGTATTATATAGTATTTTTTTTTAATTTTTTTTTTCGGATGCACCTAGCCCCTGTGGGTAAATATACTATCAATGTATAAACATATACAAGGGCGGACATCTTTTTTTACCCCCGCTCGCTTCAAGTCGTGTTTGTTTTTTAAATTCCTTCTAATATATTCAAAACCCTGTTTGGTTCAACTCCCAAGACCTTATTCTTTTAAAAAAATATCATGACCTCCCCTCGACTACCTCTTGTGAAGGCGCAGCGGTCGTTTTTGTCAGGAATTCGCCCGAGTAGAGAACAACATGGACCCAAAGTGAAAGTAACAGCGCCACCTAAAAAAAACCCCGGAAGTTCGGAACTCTCGGGGTTTTAGCTTTGAGGTAAAGAAAATACCGTTAAGATTCAAACATCATTAAACGAGCGGGACGATTTGAAGTGAAAACTGAACATTTTTGACTTGTACATACAATGAATGATAAATGCCATTTTCAAGGCTTTTTCTTGATTGCTGTCCATTTTCTTTAATTTATTATTTCGTCTTATTTCCTGCGGTATCTTATACTTAGAAACACGATAACTAGCGAGAAAACCAAATATCAAATGGTAAAACCCAGAGAGTTCTGAACTTCCGTTTTTTTATAGGTGGCGCTGTTACTTTCACTTTGGGTCCATGTTGTTCTCCACTCAGGCGAATTCCTGACAAAAACGACTGCTGCGCCTTCACAAGAGGTAGTCGAGGGGGGGTCATGATATTTTTTGAAAAGAATAAGGTCTTGGGAGTTGAACCAAACAGGGTTTTGAATATATTAGAAGGAATTTAAAAAACAAACACGACTTGAAGCGAGCGGGGGTAAAAAAAGATGTCCGCCCTTGTATATGTTTATACATTGATAGTATATTTACCTGGATAGTGACAAGGCCCTGTGGTTTCACTTTCAGTGTTGCTGAGGATGTTTGATATTTTCTTGTGTCTTTCCTCACTCAATGTTGAGTAATTATTAATAAATGCCACATTGTTATGCCCTGATATTTGCATAATATCTATCCCCTCCACATTGTTTTCTCTTAACTTCTGGACGGGATAAGATATTTTCTGGCACTGATTGATTAATGTCTAATTTGCAACTATCCTTCATTTTTTTCATGAGACTGGAAAGTTTTCTTTCATGCACTTTTCTACCTGTTTCTAAAGCTCGTACAAATAAATTATGTATTTTGCGACAATGCAAGTATATAAAGGAGGAGAAGCTAATACCAATCTTCTGGACTTTACATAGGTTTCAATAGAAAATTGGAATTTATTTTTATAGAATAAAATAAAACTTTCATATATACATGGTAAATTGAAGAAAATCAAAATAGAGATCTGATTTAGTGTCAACAAGCACCAGATATGATTTTAATTACTATATTTAACTTCTGTTTGTATATCATAATCAAATGAATTAATATGCATTGAAGTCTACATGTATGTAGAATCCCCACCAACTATTTTCTTCATATCAAATTTGCTATTATTAAACCATAATCCATTGATTGGTAAATTACATAATGCGATGTCACTAAGGAACCAAGAATATTATGGACATAGGTGTTGTGACCAGAAAAATATTAGAGTGAAGGATATATTTTTCTGGAATGAACAATATTTACATGATAATGTTGGTTGTTGCGAGTAATGACTAATGTGCGAATATATTTTCTGAGTCGGATCATACAAAAATGCATTTTGTTCCTTTTTTCTTGTTATTTTATTAGTAAATATATAGTAACATGTATTTTAATTATAATCAATGCTATATTAATGTCTTTCAGATGAATGGCTGGATTAATGGTTTAACAGTGTACAATATACATGTGATGTTTGAAATAAGTGCAAAGACTATATATGAAAGAAATAATTGCATAAAAACCTATGAACGTTTTATAAAGATCTGATTAAACAAAGGACATTTTTCAAGAACTATCACTCAGTTGTTGCATACAGGCCAGGGGTATGTGAATCAGTTTCAAATGGAATTGCACAAAATAAAAAATGTACTGTAATCCTGATCAACAGTGAGTAGAATTCCAGCAGATAAAACACTAGTTTCAACTGACAAATCATACAACTTTGTTGGAATTTTGCAAAAGAAAAAAATGTTTTAAAAAAAGATGCAAAATGATTGGAGGAAGTGACTGAATACAATTATTCCAAATGGTTAAAGCAAATTATATAGATATTTTGTGGTGTCATAAAGAATTCAGAATATAAAAAATTATCTATAATTTTAAAGTGACTTGATGCAATAGCAGGAATATGTGTTATTTTCACCTTGAAGAAATCTACTATCTGATATGTTGAAGTAATTGATGTGAATTAATTGAACATTTAATATGAAGAAATTTTATAATAAAATATATGTAGTAATCTTAGAGTTTGATGTTCAAACTGTACTGAGTTATTTAACCATATAAGTGTGTTTAGTAAAGATTGTGGTGTGTGACTGCCCAGAACGTTTCTGATATAAAGGATGTTAATTTCCTCATCTGTTGGAGGGCATGCCCTCTTTGGTTTATTCCCTTTGTCCTGTAGTTTTAGTTGCTTTTGTTTTGTTTTCAAAGCTTCCCTGTCAAGTTATAAATGATTCGGATTTGTTTAAGATTTTTGTTTTGTTTTTTTATTGACTTCTAGGATTTTTTTTATCGTAAAATATGTATAAAAAATATGAAATTTTAGAATTATTAGTTTCATTTTGTCGGTTTGTAAATTTACAAATAGTGAGAACGAAAACATTTATTAGAAAAATACGATGTCGATTATTGACATTGGTTACGGTTAATATTTTAACTCCTTCACAGGAGAGCAAAAACACAAAAAAGTAGTTCCGGAATCTATGGGTGGGGCTTAAAAGTTTATTCGTAGGTTTAAAAGTTTATTCGTAGGCTTCAAAAGTTTATTCGTAGGCTACGAATAAAGCAAAAATTTATTCGTGTGGTATATTTGTACAGCAAATGTACTGATTGCAGGATAATTAGATGGTGTTCTGTCACTGAGCAATTCTCCACTCTGTGATTATTTGAATTTTATATAGCAAATTGAGCTTGAAGTAAAGGATACCACTGACACTCAAAGATCTGCTTCTTACCTTGAACTTCATAATTATAATGACAACGGAGTTTACATTTAACAACTCATACGTTATTCTAGGACTATTTTATTTCACACAAAACACACAAAATAAGGGTAATAACAAAAAGGAAACCTCTTTAAAATATTGAAAGTTTGTATTCAGTTGTAGTCATATGGCGCAGCATATAATGCACAAACTACTGTCTCTTGTTAGCAAGTATATGATATTTCGTAAATAATAATAGTCACATAGAATTCGATCGATTCCATAATGTTATAATACAGTAAATCAATTCAAACAGAATTAGGAAATCCACAGAAACGTGGGTATTTAACAATGTCAACATATAGTCGAGATAAAATATTGAAGCGAAGACACATAAATGAGCCAGAACAGAGGAGTGCAAATATCATTGTTTGATCAAACTCGGCATCTTAACACGTTGAGCTACAGGAAGTGAGTAAGAAACTGTGCATGTATACATTGGGACGAACAACTGATTTTCTAAGATGGAGAGCTTTGAATTTTATTTTAAATTTCATGTTTCACTCCGATAATCTTTTTTTTGTTAAATATTTTCTTCACAGTTTTGCTTTGGTGTTTAACACCACTCTCAACAATATTTCAGTTATATCTTGGCGATTAGTTTTATTGTCAGAGGAAACCGGAGTGAACAGAGAAAACCACCATTCGCAAGAACTGACAAACTTTTGCACATAATGTTGTAGAGAGTACACCTCGCCTGAGAAGGATTCGAACTCGCAATTTTAGTAGTGATAATCACTGATTACTATTTAATTTGAACATTATTTTCGGACAAAATTCATAAATCTGAGAACATAAATTATAAATCTTTAAAAAAAAAAACCACAGCTACTTATTAAAACATTAAATATCAGAATTGTAGCAAACAAGCGACAACAGAACAAAGCATATACACACTGCATATTTGTCATGTTTGAATATCACACAGTCATCTATTTTATTTGAACATTATTTTCTAAAAGAACAAAAATTATAAATAAAAAAAAAACAACACGCAGCAACTTATTAAAACATTAAGCATTTCTAGATTATAAATGATAAAATTATCACACATATACACTAATGTATATTAACACACAAGTTTTAACTACACTGCAGTGTCTTCCAAATCTTTCCTGGGGATCAGAAATGCTGACAGGTTGAACAAATCAATGAAAACTCTGTATTCATCACTGAAAAAAACCGATTGCAATTTTAGCATCTAAATGGTATAAATGTACATGTATGTATTTATCTGAACATAAAAAACTAGCAAACTAAGTGTGATTCGTATTGCTTAATTATTTTCTCTGGTTTCCTCCATCAATAAAATTGACCGCCACGATATAACTGAAATATTGTAGAAAGTGAGGTTAAAGCTATAGTTCTAATGCATTACCCGTCCTGCTCAATTGTTAGTTCTCTCTGTAATGTGTTGTGGATCATTATGTGTATTATTGTCACTTTTTTTCTTTTGCACATTGTTTTGGTATGTCCTTCGATCTACGGTTTCTGATTACCCCTTTGGTATTTTCATTCTTCCTTTCAGTCGAGATCATTCGGATTTCCTAAATCACATACCAAACGAAGTAGAACAAACTGTATATTAGTAGCTTTGGTTACACTTGTTTGTACACAAACATGTCATTTTAATGTGGACTCGTAAACAGTATTCTGTTAAGAAAAAAGCATTAGAATATAATTTATACCCGATTCTCCAAACTATCTACTGTGGTTTTTTTGGGTATAATTCTGTTTATTTTAATCGATAAAACTATTTATATATATGGGATACGGGTTATGGTGTTTATCGTCTCTTTCAACAATATTTCTGTTATATCGTGGTGGTCAGTTTTATTGGTAGAGGAAACCGGAGAAAACCACCAACCTTCCACAAATCAGTGACAAACTTTATCACATAATGTTGTATCGAGTACACCTTGCCATGAACGGGGTCCGAACTCACAACGTTAGTGGTGATAGGCATTGATTGCACATCTAGTTGTAAATCCAACTACCATGCGATTACGATCACGATGACCTCTTTACAGATATGGAGAACTGCAACTGGAATCACAGTTGTACAAACAAAAACGTAGATATCTAATATTTTGTACCAACATATACAACAACTGGGATGGAAATCTTGAATATACTGTGCATCAAAATTTTGAAACAAGTGTTGATGCAGGCTTTTCCAAGTATATTAAAATACAGTGGACATATTTCCTAGCTGACCTCTGTATTCGTTGGAATAGCAACAATGGACATTTAGAAACATTTAATTGCTTATCAAACAACGTAATGCATCAATTAAACCCGGAGGGACAATCAAGTATGGAAAATCTTCACCCAGTAGGCAATATTAAGGACATAAGACACAGGACGAAGACAAACAAAACAAAACAACACAGAAAATCGGAGGGTGAACCCATGTGCTACTTTTTATAAGACACCCGTCATAATGCTAGGCATATAATTATTACAGTATACCAAACGGTGTGGGTTCAGTTTCTTCTCAGAATGGATAAACAATTATAAAAAAACCCATTATCAGATATACAATCGAACTTTTACTCTATAATGTTAATTTTTTTCAGACGTTTACACATACACCCACCCACTCAAAACCACATCCCCACACCTATGTGTATGTGTGTTTGTGAGAGAAGACCGTGTACTACTCTTGGTAGTTTTCGCTTTCTTTTACATTTTGTATCACGATAAAAATGATTACCACACTGTAGACTTAAGATAGTCATAACCAGATGATCCTCCTGTTCCCTGTTTGCTGCCAATCATTCTGTGTACCATGAGGACATGATTGTCTGAAATACAAACAAATCTATATTTAGATTTTCCTTTATTCATTGTTATCTGTTGTTTTGCTTAACAGTTTACATTAAGGTTTGTCACGGCATAATTAACACAAAAGAAAGACAAACCAATACCGAACGCCCTCATAAAAAAGAACGAGCGCGGTATGAATAGTACCAACTACAATATTTAGGAGAATTTTTGTTATCGAGCATATAGGGAAAAAAACTCATTTATTGTTCATTTTTTGTTTTCAGAAATCATTGCAACAAGAAGTGTTCCAAATATTATCAACATCAAAATATATGTATATGCTGTGACAATGTAGTTGTCGCTTAAACAGCAAGTCGGTAATTTTGCCAGTTATATCATGGCGAGAAGTAACTTTCCGATGAGATATATTCGTGTTTGCAATTTAGTTACTAAATAGCGTAATGCATTAACACTATGGTCAAGCTCCCTGAGGCATAACCGATTTTTTGATATCTTGTTTCGGATCTTTAGTTAACTTGCTCACAATGACATAAATGATTTCTCTTTCCAATCTCTTGACCTTGAACCTACCTAGTAAAGGTTAAAGGTTAGTACAAGAAACACATCGTGCGTACTAAATCATTCATCTACGTTTCTGTTTGTACTAGACAAAAGGCTTTAGTTTGATATGTATAATGTAGGTTCAATAAAGCAATAGTCAACAGAGAGACATGTCGCTCTACCCCGACGCATTCCAACTTACATTCAACCAATGCATAGCGGAGGTACTATGCATACCATATTTATAGATTTTGACTACACATCCTGGAACTGTATACACAATCCACCACACCAGAGGCTAGTACTCTAACCATTACCCAACAGATGTGTCCTAATTCTTTTTACAATCAACACAAACAAAATTATATCAGTTAATTTGGTCGTTAAACTACATAGACAGACAATGAAGAACCTGTTACTGTGGAATGTAGAACGGCAATACAAAGCGCTGTTCCTTTGCTTTAATTTATGTCTACGTGTAATATTGGATCGCCTCTTGTGTTTCTTTGTATCTATATCCTTTCATATGAGGACAACCGGTATGAAATGAATTTGTAGTATTTACTTACATCTCCATTTCATTATCAAGGCATCTACATCTGTCAGTAATGTCATAACTTGATATGGAAGACAATATCCATCTTCATCTCTTTTCAGTGCAATTGTAAGAGCGCCCTGAAACCCCTTGTGGCTCAAACGTCTAAGACCTTTTTGTTGATCGGCTATATAAAGAAAAAAGTTTACACAACAAATGTTTTGTTCGAAACTACAGGCGTTTAAGTTCGAAAACATTGCTCCATAACAATTGCTGAAAATCAACAAAATGCAGACAAATGTTTTGTTCGAAACTGCAGGCGCTTTAGTTCGAAAACATTGCGCCATAGCAATTGCTGAAGATCATATGAGTGGCGATGTTAATTATCTTACAGTGAGAATACATATGTTGTCTATTGTAATACATTACAAAATTAAAGTTTGTTATTTGAAAGTTCCTGTTACGTATGATATAAAAATAATCCCATCTTAAAGCAAACTGTTGCTCAAATGTTATCATCTTAGCCTTGCTGTTTGCATTCTTTTGAAATTTTAGTTGTCACATTGAATATTGTTTTTTTTCTGTCTTTTTTTTTTACTATTTTAAAGATTTAACTTTCTACATTATTAAGGAAAGAGGAACAAGCTAGAGTTTGGGCATCAGCGTAATTGTGGTTAACGCCACTTTCAATCATATTTAAGCTATATCGGAGCAGAAAGTTTTATTGGGGGAAGAAACCGGAGTACCCGGATAAAATCAACGACCTGCCGCAAGTCACTTACAAACTTTATCGCATAATGTTGTATCAAGTACACCTAGCCTTGGACGAGGTTCGAACTCTCAATGTTAGTGGTGATATACACTGGTTATCTTGGTAGTTGTGACTCCGATTAACATACGATCACAACCCCGACGATCGCGGAACAAGTTAGGTACTGATATATCATAAGACTTACCGTCATATCTGGCAGTGTCTGTCACAGCTTCACATGCATCCTTGAATTAAAAAAACTCATTAGAATACTACATTTATTGTTTGATTGATATAATGTTTTATATCATACCTCGATTACAATAAATGGAACTCCCAATACCATTAGAAACGTTTCAAGATATCAGAGGGGTAATCGGAAGCCATACATCGAAGACGCACAGACATGACAATGGCCAAATAAATAAAACAAAACAATAAACAGGAAAAGAAAGATCGAGCTACACGAACCCAACTAAAATAGTGGGTGAACTAACATGTTCTTCAATAGTCTTATTGTGTAAATGGAATGTTCATGGGCTTATCTATGCTACAATTAATGTGTACACTTTTCCTTTTTATATAATATCTAGACTATTACCGTATAAGTTATTGCTTTGTATGGGGCTCATGTTTTATACGTTATTTGTATTTATTTACGTAAACTGGTGATGAACACGATTTGTTCGTGGACCATAGTATAAGGTGTCCGCGTGAAGCGACATATCTTCCCACAGACTGTTAATAGCACTATAAGCATTTATATTAACGTGCTTGTCCAAAGCGCACATCATAATCATAACGAGAGTTTTGAATGTTTCTACCAACAGTATCACAAGTATCGTCAGATCGGACTCTCTGCGATACTATTAATAATGTCTGTCTCGACATTCAAAACTGTCGTTATTCTATATATTTGTAACTTTCTAAATACAAGTTTTGCTGTAATGATTTACTCTCCTATTATAATATTTTACAAAGATTACAATTTTTTATGTGATTTACATTTAAATCATGTATATGTGCAATTGTTTTTCTTACCTTCGCTGCTTTAGTGTACCTGTCCCAAAATCCAGTGTCAATATCGGCGATGCCTTCCAACCATTTCTGTAATACGAATAAATATAACATGTCTGCAATGTCTTACAAATGTACCGTAATGAACCTGTCTTAGTCACATTTGAAACAGGAACTGCTTACCCTTTCAGAGCACCTGAATTCACCCCCGATTCTTAGTGCATGTGGTTCCAATTGCTCGCTCGTTAGTTTTCTGTGTAGGGCTTTGTAGATCGTTGTTTTTCCTTTCTTTAGATTATGTGTTGTCAATTTACGCCTTCTCAGTATCCCTTTGTTATCTAGAAACTTCCTTAGTCCGATCGGAAATGTTAACAAAAATCACAGATAATAGGTGCTAATATTATCAGTGTTTTATTAATACGTTTACCACTAAGACATCGACGAAAAGTAGGTTCTTATGAAAGTCTATTTTCAAGATCAGTGAAATCTTCCACGAAGATGAGAACTTTTCGTGAGTGGAGCACACCGATACGAGGACAAAAAATACAAGATTCACCTAACAAGTGGAAGATATCCCGATCTTAACTTTTAGTTGAACGCAAGATCCCATTTCGTCCGACCAGTTGCTTGCCCATGGTCGGTGGTTCTCTCCGTGCATTCCGGCTTCTTCCACCACTAATACTGGTCGCCATGATATAGCTGAAATATTGCTGAAAATGGCATTAAAACACCAAATATCAATCATAAATCAACCATTTTGTCCGTCAAAAGCGATGATAAAACTCCATTGACAAACAGGATTGAAAACAAAAAGTTGCCATACTTTGTGATGATGATTTTATTTGTGACCTCAAATCATTCATGGCGTTTACTATGGTGATCATAGTAAACTGTGACATCGAACAAATATGTACGGTTGACTGGACATTTTCATATTGGACACAGATTCACGCGACCCCGTCTCCTATATAAAAATGTTTCAACATTTATGGCGATGCTATTTGTAACCGTTTTTTCGTCCGTGATACCCCTCATTTATTTATAAGATTCAAGGAAAACAAAAACAAATTCAGCAAAACCACATTCAGTTCAATGTAATATAATATAAACACCTACCACCATATTCTTTCGTATCTTCAAACGTTTTAATGTTACTATTTTTTTCCAGAGGTGTAAAGGATTTATACACGTATATAACTGTTGAATCATACATGTGTGTGATGTAAAATTCACTTTCAGCTGTATGCGCTCATATCCGTCGAAACCAACCTTTCGTGCGTAACCGAATGCATGTTTATTTATCATGCTGATTTCATGTCATACAAGATGGCCATATTAAGTAATTGCTCGTCTTTTTAGATTTCTGTGTTGGTTTTTTGTTGTTGTTTTATTTGTCTTCGATTTGTGTGGTGTGCCCAACACATTGTGTTGTGTTTTTACTTTGCGTTCTTCGTCTTGTGTGCCCAATGTTGCCAGTTTCTGTAGATTGTTCGTATTTGGTTCTCTAACGTTTATTTGCCTCTGTCTCTGGATTCTCCATTTTAGATTGCTATGTCGGGTTTCTCTATCATTTATTGGCTTTCTATATGACCGACAGATACCACTAATTATCAGCCAAATTCGAATGGGTAACGTGTGTCAAGGATAGATTATTAATTAACAACGAGATTTGTAATTACAAATTTAGTACCTCCACAACACCAAACAATGTTTTAGCCTCTGTTGACCTCATCAATTCCTCCTTCGACTCTTCAGAATGCATCAACTCGATATAATTAGCAGCTCCATATGACTTTCTGTCTTTCTATTCAATATAATATCAGGTGTAATACATGTAAAAAAGAAGTACAGAAGATTTTGGCTATCCTGTTTAGACCCGTTTGTTTTCTTGCTCACATCAACTTTTAAATTATTTGGCTTTAAAATATTTTGACTTTGGTCGTACCTGATGAAGGTTGTTCCAGAAACGTGTCCTGCGCACTAAATTTGATATCTACGTTTTTATTACGCTTTTGTTGAAATAATTTATTCAAACATATTTCTAAACATAACAAGTTTCTCAAATGTTTTTCGGATACTTTTGTCAACAATGCATCAAATATAGTCAAACCTTTCTTATGTGACTGTCCAAGGAAACATTGAAACATGGTCAAATAAGACAGGTGGTCGCTTAATACAGAGTATACATCGTATTTACCTCCATTTGATTGTAGGAGGGATAATGTCTTATTTATGTTATTTGTGCGTGTTTATGTATAGTGATGTCCAATACATATTGTGTTGTGTTATTGTTGTGTTTGTCTTCGACCCTTAATTGCCAGTTTTTCTGGATTGTCCATTTTTGATTGCCCCCCGGTATTCTCTAATGTTTATTGAAAAGGCAATTCCTCGAAAACAGTATGAAGCAGATAGACGTCACTTGACTGTAACATGATGCCGATTTGACAAGGTAATGTCTCCAATGTAGCATGCCTACCTTAGACGCGATTTCAGAAGGCCCAACACTAAAGTACGGATCCTGTCGACGCAATTAGGAAATCAATTGTGTAGCATGGATATTTTAGAAGCAAAATGAAAAAGAAAATTACGCAAATGTAGAAGCGACTTGGTAATGCAATTCCTACATAAGTTAGTGTAGCACGAATCAGTTTGAATGTACTTGATAAGGCAATTACACGAATGTAGCATGACCCATTAAGATTTCCCCCTCACATGAGAATACAAATGCATTAAAGAAGGAAATTACTCGAAATTATCATGGTCCATTATGACCCCTCCCCGCACCAAAGATAAATAGCAGACATGATTTATCCAGTCTTTACACGGCTGGTTTTTATGTACATTTCTTACCTCCTTCAGTCCATATTTATTTTCGATTAATCGAAATTGCAAGCTCTGAAATCCAGAGGCTGAACCCAAATGACATCTAGAATTAAAATGTAAATATAAAACATACCTTAGATTAATTATTAACGTTTTGTAATCAAACCCAAACATTAAGTACAATGTATTAAGCTTACATGTATGTAAATAAAATGAAAAAAAGCCACATTGTCGGAACCATTCCAAAATCAAATACCAAAATCGAAGAAAGAGGCAAAAATCAACATCCCTAACATACAAATACATGACCGCGCACTTTCCTGGCTTGGTACAGGCACTTTATTAAAAGGTTGCGGGGTTTAAACACTGATGATCAACAATTCTACCAAATTCAACAAAATGAACAATCACCTCTCACCTTAGCTCAAAATGCAGGGGTAAACCAACAGAGTTGCTCAGCGCGTCACCGGATAGCGGATAGGAAGCAGAAATAAAGACAGGTAAACGTTTCCAGGCATTTTTCAAAAACAGTTGCCAAGCTTTAATACACTGGTGTTGTTTTCTCTATTCTAATTTTACCTAAATCATAATTTTTATACATAATAAAAAAAAAAATAATACCTGAATTCCAGAAAATTCAAAGGAGGCATGGTCTCGATGATGTAGAGCTGGTCTATCAACAGCTTAAAATGAATAGGTAGATACATGATATGTGCAGGTGTTTCAAGATTTTAGTACTTAATATTTAAATATACAGATCAATCATCCAACAGACCATGTTATGGTTAGGGTTTATGGTGTTTAACGCCACTTTCAACAATATTTCAGTTATATCGTGGCGGTTAGTTTTATCGATGGAGGAAACCGGAGTACCAGGACAAATCCACCGACCTGTCGCAAGTTACTGACAAACTTCGTCACATAATGCTGTATCGAGTACACCTCGTCTGAGCGGGATTCCAACTCACAACGTTAGTGGAGATAGGGACTGATTACATAGGTAGTTGGAGATCCAATTACCATATAATCACGACCATGACGGCCCCAGAACAGAACATGTTATGAGTCGAACTGTTTTCTTTGAACATCTGCATTAATGATGTTGACAGATGAATGTCTTGTTTGTTGGTATAAAGGTATCGAAAAAGACATACACTGTATACTGAATACCATTATTGAAACAAGGGGAAATAACGTAGATAACTAGCTCGTGCACAGAAAATGCTACGCTAAATAAACGTTAAAGAAAACCGAACGAGCAATCAAGAATGAACAATTCAGAGAAACTGGAAACATTAGACACAAGACAGAAGACGAAGACAAACAAAACAAAACACACAACGCAATATAAGTAATATGTTTATTAATTCACCAATCAAAGGCCCACAGGAGGCATATACAATATGAACATGATTTATGTTGGACACCACTATGCGCAAGAAAATAATGTAAATAAGACATGAGTCCTCCTACAAAGACGAACCCAGCATCGTTTTTATGGGACTAAGAACAAAAAGACACGTAATAGGACAACACAAGAAAATAAAATGATGATCAACACAGGTAGAACCTCCTGATGGGTAAGAGCTAGTTAAATGGTTACAAGAACGTTGGTGACCAGCAGCGCAACAATACAATTAGATCTATACCTAATATAAGGCAATTCTGATTTTCGATCATATGGTCTTTTCAGTGCACGTATTTTTACCTATATGATTTATAATTTGTAAGAAGAGTTTGAAGATATCAAAGGTGTAATCATAATCCGTAAATCGAAGAAGGAGACAGCACAAAGGCTAAAAAAAAGGGCAAAGGGCAAACAACGATCTACAAAACACTACTATAAAACTAAAGATCGAGCAACACGAACACCTCTTAAAACCGGGGATGAACTCGGGAGCTTCTGAAGGTTAGGCAGTTCCTGCTCCACTAGTGGCACCAGCCTTGTAGCGCTTGTCATCAATTTAGCTAATATACAGGTATTTTTTCGTGAATCAATCACATTCATGTTCATTTAAAAAAAAAACCGACTTCATTACTATCGGTAATTATCCTGTTAGTAATTAAACAACCCTGTTCTATTTCAATGAAGCTATCAAATTGTTGTCAAACCTTCCAAATCAAAACCATCCTTTGTAATCGGTTGATTATAGTCAACATTTTCTTTTCTTCTCGCCCCTGTAAAATAATATTTAGCAAATATGGTTATGCTTATGGTGCTTAACGCCAATTTCAACAATATTTCAGCTATATCGTGGCGGTCAGCTTTATTGGTGAAGGAAGCCCGAATACCCGGAGAAAACCACCGACCTGTCCCAAGTCACTGGCAGACTTTATTGCATAATGTTGTATCGAGTAAACCGCGCCATAAACGGGTTCGAACTCACAACTTAAGTGGTGATAGGCACTGATTAGCAAATATGATATTGGAGTCCCTTTCTATATGTAGCAAATGTATAACCCGGATAAATAGTACATACTGGTTATGTTACACTTACTATCACAGACAATAGGGAGACATTAGAAACACATATGTCTTCTCAAAATAATTTCGCAAGATTGCAGGTAGAGATAATTAAATAGGAAAACGCAAATTATATATAAAATAATAAGTCTGTTAAAATTAAACAAAAATCTGTAAATAAAAAAGATGAAAATGTAAAATTTTAGAATAATTTAAATAAACAATCTTTTAAAAAATCTTAATTTAAAATATTATATGATACTTATGCAATTAAATAATTTTCTTCAAATTTAAATTTTAGAATAATATTTATTAATAAACTTAGAATTATCAGAGAGTATTTTTTAATTGCTCACTCCAAGCTTATTAATCATAAGATCGGTCATTTTCACATTGATGTGATTTTGGATAATATTTGATTATAGTAATTAATGAAAATTGATCACTACTTTAAGGAGTTGACCAAGGTAACAAAGGGTATATTACGAGTCCATTGACTCCAGCCATTACCTAAGTTACAATAATGTCCTGATTTATTTTCATAAAGTTTGATATTAAAATATATGTGCTTATAATGTCCTGGTTTATTTTCATAAAGTTTGATAATAAAATATATGTTCTCATTATGTCCTGATTTATTTTCATAAAGATTGATATTCATATCAGTCGAAATATTATACAAAATATTATATTAAATATTTTTCATTGTAAATAATCTGAATATTTATATTTGTGTATTCCTGCATGCTGTAGTTGAATGTATGTTTGATGACAATCCAACTTTTGGATTTTAAAACAATAAAATCTTATCTTATGTTATCTTATCTTATATATGTGCTGATATACTGATTAATTTTGTTATTCATTCAATACTCACACAAAAACAAAACAACTTCTATACATTTAATGAAAGTTAATTGTGGACTAGGACATTGATATCTCCCCCAGATTTTACACTAATTAAGCATATTTAGTAATTAAGCTATTCAACATATGCCAACATTTATTCTTATCTTTTTATACCTATTGTTCAAAATATTTCAAAATGATTACAAAATTGCAATTATAAAGCGTTATAAAGCAATACAGGACGACCAACGCTGAGTAAGAAAGTCAATACGTCCTTAATCAAGTTACAGCATCACATGCAATATAACACGTATCTTTATGATTTTAGAGATATTAATTGTATACGATAATTCATTTTAAAATACTTTGCATAATACAATTGAAAGAAACGTAAATTATTACGTAACCGGACACATGTTTGTCTTTGTCTGAAACCAGAACCTGGATTATATCATATATCGTGGAATTCGTGACGAGGAGTGATTAATGGTTGATATTGTTGATATTGATGAAATTGTTAACCATCACAGTTTAAACTTTCTGACATATTTAATCTTTGCGAGATTTTGTTAGTCATAAGTAGATTTATAGAAATAGTAGGAGGCAGGTGTCAGTAAAGAATAAAAATCGGCCGTCCACCGAGATTGTACGGTGGCTTGTTTAGGACATACACTTTCATTATTTTCATCCCTAGGTTCAATTAAAAAGTCGAGCGCTCTAGATACTAAGTCGAGTGCTCGAGATAGTAAGTCGAGCTGTCGAGATGCAACAATTAATAAAGCTATGTGTCCTAAACCAGCCACCATAAGATTATAGGTTGAATTTAAAACAGTATATGGCATCACTACGTATGATATGTAACTAGATTAACAAGACGGGTGTCACTAGTGGAGCAGGAACTGCTTACCATTCCGGAGCACATGAGTTCATCCCCGGTTTTTAGTGGGGTTCGTGTTACTCGATCTTTAGTTTTATATGTAAAGTTTTTTAGATCGTTGTTTGTCCTTTTTTCTTTTGGCCATTGTGTTGTCTGTTCTTCTTCGATATACGGATTCTGACTACCCTTTTGTTATCTGCAAACTCTTCTTATGTACTAGGTGTCAAACCAATAGTTCACCAATCAGAGCTTAGAACATATGCAAAAGTAGTCCCTTTTAAAGAAAATAGTTCCTTTCGCTTTGTTGTATTGTGACAAATACTGAATGGAATGGAATAATTAAAATTGATAATTGAAGTTAAATATATAAGGATTATTTTGAGCCCAAATTTGAAGCATTTAGTTGTATTCTAATACCTCTGGAGGATTTGATGCATGACCTCTAAATATTGAATATCCCGGGTTGACCGAGCTATTTTTAGAGTAGGTGTTTTCCATAACCTGGCATTTCACTGCAAGACTTTACACATCCCTTGATATTTTCACAGAACGTAGCGGAATCATGTACGTTTCAGAAAATATATGGTCTTAGAAATGTTAAACTTAAGATAAAATAGCCAGACAGGCTCTAAAAATCACAAATTTAGTAGAAAATGTTAAAGAAATTAATAATAGGTTTCACACCACTAATCAATCAAACACTTACCGGACGTTCATCAAATATTTCGATAATGGAATCCATATCGAACAGCATTTGCTTAAACCAAATTTCAAAGGCTGAAAATATAATATGAATATCTTGAATAACATAGTTAATGATGATCTATTTTGTTTTTAATTTATTTGTCTTTCTTTCTTTCTTGTTTTTAATTTTCTCTCTCTCTCTTATTTCTTTTTTTAAAGGAAAATAAGAAATGTCCTATATTTAAACTGTTTTTGCGTATTTCATCTTTTGTCGATTGTATAAAGAGTGACTTGACTTGTCATCAGGATTGTAGGAAGACAAACACGACGGGTGCCACTAGTAGAACAGAACTGAACTGAATGCCACTTCGATGCACCTTACATCACACAGGTTTTATAGTGGGGTTTGGGTAACTCAGTCTTTAGTTTTATGTCCACTGTTTTGTAGATCATTGTCCTTTTGTAAAGCAGACATTATATTATTTATTTAAACTTAATCACAACGAACTACAATTTTTTTGAACTCCTGTCCCACTAATGCCACCCGTCTTTTTACTCCTTATACAAATTAGATGATAAGTCATGAAAGAGGAAAGAGCCATATTTGCTAGACATGCGCGACAGACGTTTGTTTTTTCTTAATTTACGTTCCTTTTAATTGTATTATACAAAATATTTTAAAATGAAGATGAGATGGATTAAAAGTAATATAGCAACAAGATGCTTCCATTACGATAATCTCCCTTTTATTATCATCTATGGCGGTAAAAAAAATACACATGCTTATTTAATTTACATTCAATCTTATTCGTAATATATACCTTGGTGAATTATTATAAACAGATGTTCATCGTGTTGGGGGTCTCCATTTTCTTTGCTCAGTCGCCTTACGCCATCTAGAACCTTCTCCAACTAGAATGAAAACGGTCTTAATCATATTAATATATACAAAGAAAATGACTACGTAAGTAATAATTATTTGGCAAGGCCTATATACAAAAACGTGTTAGTGAAAATCGAAGGGACAATCCAAAGACGGAGACAACATCAGAAAAAAAACACAGAACAAAGATAAAAACAACACAGAAATCTAAAAAGATGAGCAAACGGATCCGACAAAAACACCGTGGGTGACCCAGATCATGGCAGATGCTCGCAAGCGGTAAGAAAGTCCATTTCATTATTAAACACCCGCTGTGTGTATTTTATAAATTCATTTATTTTTAATAATTTAAAGTGGCATTGTCTGTAACAGGTTATTCCAGAAACGCGTCGTGCACTAAATTGGATATCTACCTTTATATTACTATCACGTGGTTTATAAGAATATTTGTAGGTATAGTAGTATCAAAATTATGAAATGTATGTTTCCATCAGGCAGAGGTGACCTTAGTCTATTTGTGCTATCCTTTTGAGGTCCTTTTGGTTACTTGTTCTAAAAGACTATACATATCCAGACATTGATGGTACTTTTCCTCATAAATATTCATCATATTTAAATTAGATTTTGATCACCTGACTGCAGTTTCAAGCGTGAGAGATTGTTTATCAGATTTGTCAAATAATAGCATACACAGTATGGAAATTCAATTTTATTTTTCAGCTTGATTCATTGTATCATTTTAAAGTTCAGAAAATGACATGCCTGAAATTAGGAATGATATCTTCTATATAGATCATATAACAAGTGCAGACGTCCAGGCGTCGCCGTCTTAGATATCAAATTAGCAAACTGCATCTCATTTCTGACTATGAAAAATGTAAGTCAAATGTGTTAATGGTGTTGTATGAAAATGGGGACATTGATCATTTTTCAGAATTCAATCTTCTACACACCCCCCTCTTAAGTAGTTAGATTCACAGTAACTTTGTAGTCCGGTTTTTGACTGCTGATAGAATATATATGTTTATAATTTGTAAGAAGTCTCGTGGAGCCTTTGGCAGACCCAGCAATATAATGATGTTTGAAAGGACACTTGTGTAATTAGGTATCCAGTAAAGTTACAATAGATGTACAACTGCCTAGAAATATTGCTGCTGTCACAATTGCCGACACCTGTCCTTTCGTGTACGCTTTATTTATTTGTGTTAAAACAATGTCCATGCAAGATCATCTATTACTGGTATTAATGAAGCTTCGTTTGGGTTTGTTGAATAGGGATTTGGCATTTAGGTTTAACTTGTCTGACACATCAGTTTCTAGAATTATAAACCAATGGATACCAAATATAGCAAATTGTATATAGGGCTTAATCATTTGGCCAGAAAATGATATTACATATTCCAATATTCCAGAATCGTTTAAACCCAATAACAAAAAAGTTGTTTCAACGATCGACTGTTTCGAAGTGTTTATAGAAAGGCCTCACAATTTAACTGCCCGAGCTCAAACATGGAGCAATTACAAACAACAACACCATCAAATACTTAGCGTCAATAACTCCATCTGGAGCAGTCAATTGTATTTCACAAGGATGGGGAGGCAGAGTCTCGAATAAGGAAATTACCCTAATGTCCGGATATATATATAAACTATCCCATGGTGATGAAGTCTTGGCAGACCGGGGATTTTTGGTATCGGAAGAAATTGCTGCACATGGAGTGACATTAAGGATGCCATCATTCACTCGAGGCAAAAAACAATTGTCTGCAATGGAGGTTCACAAGTCTAAATGTCTATCTAAAGTGAGAATTCATGTAGAGAGAGTCATCGAAACAATGAGGAATTATTTAATACTTCAATCTACTATCCCAGTGAATCAAGTACGCCTGTTGGATGACATTGTGGTGATTATTGCTGCCTTGACAAATATACTTCCTTCAGCTGTTCCATCATAATGAACTATTCGCCATTAATATATACTGATATATATCAGGATAAAATTTGTCTGGGCATTTATTTACATCATTATCCCAACAACTCTTTGTTATGCCATAAGGATCTGGTAGTTGTAATTCCATCAACTTAATTATTCAATGTAAAATGAAACATCCTCATGATTTAATGATTTAACATAGTCTGATAATGTTACAGGTATTAAATTTAAAGAATCATCCATTTTTCATTACATAAACACAATATATAAATATAAAATTCTCTTTGGTTACAACCTTATCATACGCTGAGTTCTATGTAACATGATAATGTTTTGCCTCCACTAATGCACGTGTGTGATAAGAGGTCAAAGGTGAAACTATAATTAGACACTTGGAAAATTATCTACATACATACATCAATGCATTACCAAATATAGCAAGTTGTTAAAGGGCTTAATCATTTGGCCAGAAAATGATATTACATATTCCAACATTCCAGAATCGTTTAAACCCAATTATAAAAAAGGATGGGGAGGCCAGACTTAGGGTCAATTACATTCAAATGTAATCGATTACATTACAATTACTTTGCAATTTTCATGATTACATTACATTACGATTACATCAATTTTCAAATGTAATCGATTAAATTACAATTACTTTGTAAATGTAATCGATTACATTACTGATTACTTTTAATGGCATGATAACCTATCGGAGAATTCCAAAGGCAGAGTATTGTCACTGTAACTATTACATTGAATTCTGAGTTTTTAATTAATAATGAGAACCGCCTTGCTTCTGATGAATGATAATTATAGGGAAAACTTCATCGCGTTTCGCTAAATTCCGTTTCGTTCTATTGCGTTTCGCACTTTAGTATATTTCGTTTCGTTTCGTTGTATTCATTTCATTTCGTGTCGCATTATAGTAAATTTCGTTTCGTTGCGTTGCGTTTCGTTTCGCCATTTAGTATATTTCGTTGCGTTTCGTAATATTTCGTTTCGTTTCGTAGTTTAGTACAGCCCCATACAGTACATTGTAAATTATAAACAGCAATCTCATTTTCCTTTTTTCAAAAAAATATGTTGTGTCTTATTACTATAAGTAAAGTTATAACCAATATTCATTCCATCTTATACTATTAGTAAATATTATAACATACATTTGCACATTTTAATAATATATATCAATAATTTCAAACATCCTGTCAAAAGTTTATTGTGGATAATAAACTGGCAGTTTACCTGTGCCACAGATAAAATTTGTAATTGTGGTCTAATTTATGACACCAAATTGTGTAAAAATCACCATTATTAAATTTCACACCTGAAATGTGATATATAATTCAGAAGATAAAAAAACCAAGTCATTCTGGTTCTAAAAACTTGCTTAAAAATATGCACAATTTCTCAGTATAAATATGAAAACTAAATCTTTAATTTATGTAAATAGATTTAATCAAATATCCATTACAGATTGCACAATAACCCACAAATAATGAAAATTATCATATAATCCAATATTAAAAGGAAAATCAGCACTAAAATAAAAAGCAGAAATATCACATATCTCTGAATATCAGATACTCATCATACATTGGAATATTCTTTAAAAAAAATCCAAAATTTTACAAATATTACAACTTGCTATTTATCACTTAATTTGTGATTGAAAATATTTTGTTATTCTACTATATAATTTACATTTTGCTTTTTATATAATATCTTTATTGAAATTTAGATCTCTTTTTAAACTTGTATAAGAAATCTTCATGAGATACCTATGTTTTGGTTTATATAAAATATTTCTTTATCTTATGGGAATCATGAGGACATGGCGATAGTCTTTCAAATTAATTTCATATATATTGTATATATTTAATTTTAAGAAAGTTGATGTTCAGTTAACATACCCTTAATGGTGCTCCCTTACTGAACTTCAGTTTAATAGATTATAATTTCTAAGACATCAATATGTACCATATGTGATTTTAAGAAAGTTAACGTTCGGGGAACACACCATTCAAAAGTAATGGGGACAAATGGTCAATTATTTCTCCTAACTGATAACACAGATGGCGCTGCTGTAGATCAGGTTCAACAACAGCATCTTTTTCATATATGAAATTGCTTCTTAGAAATACTTTTTTCCATTTTAACTTTTTTGTATTTTATTTATTGCTGGTACCAATGTTTATAGGAAACAACTAAAAAGGGGGTAAGGGGGTGTTTCAAATGTGGTTTGTTGTTAAAGAAAATGCCCATCTAGTGCATCTGAAGGAGGTGACAGACTTGGGAACAAATTACAAAAGAAACAAAATATGAGTTCTTAACAAAAGAAGAAGAGGAATGCGGACTTCTGTGTATATCTGATGTAGGGGAAGAGTGACGTATTTAGAGTGAAAATTAGTTTTACTTAAATGCAAAAAAATGAAAAAAGTGTTGTGCTGTTCCACAATATTAGGAATTTGGATGTCAAACTCCAGCTTGGCCATCCCTTGCCATTGCAAACTTTAGACCTGACAATGATCAGCATTAATTCATACTGGGTAGGCAAAATACACCAACATCAAATTTGTATTGGCTTCCCGAGGTGGTGGAGCATATAGCTTGAACTATGTATACAGCAGCGTGTGGACCAGCTAAATTTTGAAGATCAATATCCTGGAAAAATGTTGTGTCTAGACAATGGCAGGAGTTATCTTTGTGTCCACATAGTGATTTAGTATGTTATAGTCCATCTGATTGAAATAAAATTTCACCAACCCGCCTTATTTAATTATTTTACACAAAAATACCATTCCAAAAATCAAAACATCAGGTTGTGCAATGATCTACTTATTCTACATATAAAACATATAAAACAGAAACACAGTAAAAGTATTGTTTGGATGTTCAACTGGTGGACTTGTGTCATATCTGTCTCCTGCATATGGAGAATCAGATGTCACAATTGATGTTCCAACATTTATTTAAAGAAAAGAAATAGGATGTCTGGAAAAATAGTGCAAAGAGACAGAAAAATATCCAGTAAACTTGTTCATATTGATAGGTTTAGCAAAATCATTTAAAATTCTCATCCTTGCTTCAAACAGAACAGAAGCAAAGCTTGTCAGTGCCATCATGCATTATTTCACCATTTAAACTAAATTATTTCATAATTGAAATTAAATTATTATTATATACATATGTATGTCTGAGTACACTAATAAACAGAGTAAATATACATGTATAACTATCATATATAATTTTGTTTAGGTCGTATATACATGTTCATAACAATAAAGTCAGTTTTGGAATATAACTTTATTTAAAGTTTCATATCACCAAGAATAATTTGTAATATCCATAATAACTAAACTTATTTAGAACTGTCTTTTTAAAATTGATTTATCATAAAATACAGTTAAGCTAATGTACTATTAATTTCAGAAATAAACTCTTCATTTCTATCAACTGTTATTATTTTGTTAACCTTATGTGTATACAGATACAGGTGCACTCCTTAATTTTAATTACTTTTTTTCAGTTCAAGTATATAATACACAACTTTCATAATTTGACATTTTGTGTATCATTAATATTATTATAAAGTAGATAAATAAAAAATCAAAGAAAGGAATTTATTGATAAATAACACAAACACATAGCAGCGAATGCATGCTGGCTTATCCTTATAACAAATGTTGAACCTGATCTACCATAGCGCCACCTGTAATCAAGTGGGGATAATCTTCACCAATGTTCCCCATTGGGTGATAATTATCAAGGCTAAGTGGGTCGTTTTTGTTTGTGTTTGTTTTTTTATATATCAGTGAAATAAGACCAATTTCCTGCGTATTTGATAGTTCCTCTTTGACATAACAAAGAACTTTTAAATTTAAACATTTTAAAATTAAAATTTTAAAAGGACGTAACTTATACCATTTGGTTCGTTACTATCATCAAATAAGTTGCTTACCCATCCTATATTGTTAATTTTACAAAGCTTAGCTTTTATATTTTGCAATTTATGTCTATTGGAATAAGAACTAAATATATCCATAATAACGAGGATATTAGCCTTTTCAATACATTTTTGTCCCGTGACCTAGATATGTTCCTACTTCACATGTGCATCTTATAATCAGTCCCTGATTTAGGACATATGAGGCCATGTGCTAGTTAAGTTATGAGGCCCCTTACTTGGGCCCTGAAGGAGGTAGACCCGGTAGACCTACACAGACAGTCAGGAATACATGCTCCGGAAAATTAAGAATAGTTACAATATTACTAATATTAGGTCAGACATGTACACTGCGTCTTCAACAAACTAGAAGCTATTATATATTACCCAAAGCCCCAACCCGTCCAACACTGTGTTACACTGGTTACATAATGAAACAGTCAAACTTGATAAAAAGAGAACAGTCAACATCATGTAATTAAATCTAAGCATCATTTAACGCAGTGGTTCTCAACCTTTTTTACCCCATGAACCTCTTTTACTTTTAATTTTTTGGGTGGACCGCCATAACCATTTGATGAAAAAGCTTATTTTATTTTTTACTAATAGATAATTTTATGAATTGTATTATAGAAATAGTAAATGTATATGCTTTATTTGGAGTAAAACTAATTTAATGAAAATAAACCTGTATTTAACAACTAAATGCTATGGATCACTTATGTACTCAGTACACTACTAGAATTACTCATAATAAACCATTTTAATGTACGGTAAAAATAACATGAGTCTCAAAAAAAGAAAAAAAAAATTAACCATACGCCATATTGCTGGCAGCATACTGATTAGCATTGTGACTGAGAATACATCAAACGAAATGCCAAGACAGCATCGCTATCAGTAACCTTGCCTGTAACCCTGAGCGCGAGTAAGAGCTTGTTTGCAAGTACAGAGTGTATCAAGACAGTGATGTTTGCTACTCGCAGGAGGGAGGGAGTCATGGTGGCCCCAGTAGGCGTTACTAACAATATGACAGTTTGCTATGTCAGTGTCAATTAAATCTGAAAGTAGACTGTTGTTAACTTGTAGAACCCTTATTATCAGCAAGGACGAATAGCTTTAATATGGATAACAAAAACTTAAGATAACGTCATCATAAATAAACTGCTATTCAGAAAAAAGGTATATCATGTGTATGTATGTATGTATAATAATATCAGTGGTGGTGTTGCATGCAAATATATTTTACCAGAGTTGTGCACAGATAGATAATAATCAACAGGTATATGAAGCACAGATTCAGGTGCCAAGATGTAACAGTATCTTAAAGGCAGGTTCACACGAGTGTCAAAAGCTCAGGCCACTTCATCTTGATCGATGTACGGATGAGCACACATACCACAGTCCCAAGGCAACTCATCTTAATGTCTGTATGTTGTCTTCCGTTTGGGCAAGATCTTGCTTTTGGATAGGTGTTTCCACAACTCATCAAATATTTCCTCATCCATTATTCTTATTTACACTTTATTTTATTATTATTATCACCATTTTTACTTTTATACTTTCAATAGCTATTTTATGCCACTATATTCTTCTATAAGTGTCCAAATTGAACAGAACGCCGTCAAATTTAAAATTGCACTACGTAAACATGAATCCATCTTCAACTTTTTTTTGGGCCAATAACCAGAGGCCCCTAATAATTTTGTTTCTATGCCACTGAGCCACTGTCATGACTGCCTGCTTTGTGGCACACTCCAATAGGCTATCAACTCTATCATTATGTCTCGAATCGCTCCGAAACACAATGCCATCAAATTTAAAATTGAACCACATAAGCAAAAATCCATCGTAAGCAATTTTTTGGCAGGAAGATGAGCCCCCCCCACCCCCCCCCCCCTGACCAAAGAGGCCCTGTGCTTAAGTATACCTAAGCACAATGGTAAATCCGGCACTGCTTATAGCAAGTCAATCTCGTATCATATGTGCTACGCACTCTTAGTTTCTAATAATTCATATACATATGTAAATGATCTAAACAAAATGATCAGATATTTAGACATTGTATGTAAATCTTTTAAGTTTATGTCTCATAAACTTTCAAATTTAAAGTTCTTAAACACACGGTAAGTGAAACAAGGTGAACTTAGGGGACGATCTTCAAGTTGAATGGTGGTTACTTTGATATAATTACAAAATACATGCCGTTAAATTTGCGTTTTGAACATAAACGCTGGAGAACACCGAAGGGACAATCACAATGAACAACCCAGAGAAACAGGGCAACATAAGGGTACACAAGACGAAGAAAAACAAAACAAAAAACACAACACAATATGCGTTGAACATCTCTATGCGCAGACACAAATATCGTAAACAAGACATGAACCCTCCAATAAACAACCAGAGGGAACATCGTTTTTATGCGGAAAGCGTAACGGACATCACAACACGAAACTCAGAATCTTATGGCGTTTGGAACAAGAGAAGTAACTGGGTTGCACATACATGCACATTGTATATGTTCTAGGACTACACTGATTGTGTTTTTATTACACTAATACCTATAAGGTATTGTCCGGGTGTCGACCCGATAGTCCAAAGGCCCAATTGTCCCAAGGCCGGATAGTCCGAAAGCCCAATAATCCGAAGGTTCAATAGTCCGAAGGTATAATATTCCGAATGACCTTCCGAAAAATCGTCCAAAGCAATGCACTGTTGAAGTAAAAAAGATACGCCTGCCGATCCAGCGTTTTATGCTATGATAATCTAAAATAGCATAATTTAATGGCAACATATAAATATATATACAACTGTTTCATGACTTTCGAGAATAAATCCATGACTCTGTTTGGTTTGATTTGGTTTATAGCTTTTAACGCCATTTTCAATAATATTTCAATTATATAGTGGCGATCAGTTTTATTGGTGGAGGAAACCGGAGTACCCGGAGAAAACCACCGACCTGCCACAAGTCACAAAAAAACCTTCATCATATGATGTATCGAGTACACCTCGCCTGATCGGGATGCGAACTCACCACGTTAATGGTGATAGGCACTGATTGCATAGGTATTTATATATCCAACTACCATGCGATCACGACTATCAGACCTTCGGACTATTGGACTGTCACCTAATCATATAGTGGTGTTATTAAGCTAGGAATGACAGTCTACATATATGCATGATGGTTTTTTTTCTGTTGGAATCGCACGATAATATCGCACCTTTGTAATACGCGTCAAAAATGGGTGGCATCTTATAAAATAAAAATGTTGAGCTATACAAGGAAATTTAAAAGAACATGACATGGTATTCATTCTTCTGCTTCAAGATCTCTTCTATTTGGGGTTAGTGCTAAGTTTTTGCCGTGAGGTTGTCAAATCACATTTATAGTTATACAACCCTTCCCTTCCATTTTGCACTGACTACCATTTTAGGTATTCACACAATACATTCAAAGATTAACATTTTCATTACAACATTTCTTACTGCGATAAAAATAGTACAGTGATCTTACCTGTAAGTAATCTTCGTAAGATTTAGCTTTTTCATGTTTTTCTTCACTGTTTCCACCATGGACATTGCCAGCAGTATTTTGTTGTTGTGCTTCTGCCATAACTATAGTTTGAAAACAGAATATTGAGTTTCAATTCACTCCCGATAGCATTTTTTTTTAATAAAAGAAAAAAAAAAAATTACAGATTTTTATTTTGTTGTAACTTATAATTATGTGAACGAATTTTCCCAATTGGATTAAAATGTATCAGGAAATCTTAACTATTAAAACATAGCAAATAATAGAAGAAAATTAAAACAAAACAAAAAATAAAAAAACAAACAAACAAACAAAAATCAGTAATCTATGTTTGTGCTTCTGTCATAACTATATTTTGGAAACATAATATTAAGTTTCAATTCACTCGCGACAGCATTTTTTTTCAAATACGGATTTTTATTTTGTCTTAACCTATAATTATGTGAACGAATTTTCCCAATTGGATTAAAACAAAAACACATTTGATCTAGCATCAACAACAAAAAAATTAATTTCAAAATGTCACCTTTTTCCAAATGAATTATTTTGCCGAAACATTAAATGTTGCTATTATTTGCTCAGGAGTGACGACTCCAAAATATATTTGTTATAAGGCTCTAGTTTCAAGTATATATAGGGTCGCCTGGTCGTCGCCTATAACTTCTTGTATTTAAACTGGATATTTTGCCAGGTAATCCTTGTCTCAGCGAATTTTTACCAGGAAGTGTGCATGATACAGGAGGTTTCTTGGTAATTCCGATTGCTTGTCATTCTATTTTCGACCTTCCTAAGTGGTAAGTGTATAACATATATTTCACATTTATATATTATGTAATTTGCGTTTGGTTAATGGTGTTTATCGCCACTTTCAACAATATTTCAGTTATATGGTGGCGGTCAGTTTTATTGGTGGAAGAAACCGGAATACCCGGAGAAAACCACCGACCTGTAACATATTGAGTATCTCAATGTCAATGGATAGTTTATGATGATTTTATTTGTTAAATTAACGAAAGGGATAGGACACAAGTTTTACCAACTTATGAAGTCTTCTCCCATTTATACAATAAATTCACATAGTATAATGATCATTCTGAGCATACATATAATACATATAGAGATATATTGTAAATAATTAACGAATTAATAAAAAGGTTGTGTTGGATGGATACGGGGTTGGAGAGTAGATAATTATCGAGTAATTATACTACAAGGAATCTTTTTGAAGATTTAATAAAATTGAAAACGTGTTTGATGATATTAATATTTCCTTCGTATGTTAAATCTTGTTAATGGATATAAGACAATTGAAGCCTCTTTTTGGAACTAAAAGTTATAAACGTAAGGACTAATTTTGTCATGGTTCTGGTGTGGGTCTCCTCAAAGTGGAGCATACAATTTTTGTACAAGATGACAAATATAACACCTAAATTCTCCGGGGTATGAAGGGCACCGGTGACTAAATTATGTACATTTAATTGTTAAATTAATATATGGTGAGATCATTATATAAATTGAATTTGTAATGTATTGATTTGTGGGGGGAAATATTAATAGTCCCATTTGAACGTAAAAGTTGTGACCCGTTTACATGAATAAACAAATCTTCAGAGTACGTCGTTCAGCAATTTATCAATACATGTATTTCGATATTGAGTGTACCCGAGGGTCGTGCTCTCTAAATTTGATATCTAAGTTTTTCACTTATTATTGGAAATAGTTAAAATTGTTTTAAAACAGGGGATGAATTGTAAAATTATAAAATTTACCAGAATGATACAGTTTTCTTTATTACACTGAATGTGGGTAAAGTAAGCCAGTATTTTATCCATATTTTGTTCGTAACAATGCCAACAAGGACATTGACATGAACAAACGGAATTTATGCACAATTAAGTAGGTAAAGAAATGTTTTGGGAGAAAATTTACAATTATCAGAGGGGATGGTAAGGATCCCAATGACCGTTTTTACCCGCCAAATGTTTGTGCCTGTCCCAAGCCAGGACCTAGATTTCCAACGCCATAATTCGTGGTCACGCGTGTGTTTAATTGCTTGTGGTGAGAGATAATTGTTCGTTTTGTTGATATTGGTGGAATCCTTGATCATCACTGATAATGCAAAAAGGGTTGAAATGGAAGTCTTTGTCGCTATGCAGATTCGGGAATTTCAAAATTGCCTAGATCTGGGATTATTTTTATTGTCCAGAATTCGACCCCTTCAATTACCTATTTCTCTATAAAAGATTTGGATGAAGAGATCCAGTTAATGCAAAGACATCTGTTTATAAATCCCAATAACTTGTGGTCAGGATCAGATGTTCTAATACATGTAGGACTTAAAGGAAAATTGAGAAATTTGACAGGTGCCACTAGTAGAACAGGAACTGCCTACCTAAGGCCATCACCGGTTTTTAGTGGGGTTCGTGTTACTTGATCTTTAGTTTTATGCACATTGTTTTGTAGATCGTTGTATGTCCTTTTTCTTTTGGTCATTGTGTTGTCTGTCCCTCCTCGATTTACGGATTCAGATTTCCCCTTTGGTGTCTTCAAACTATTCTTGCATATTTGGGACAAGATGACCAAATGACCATTCTATGTCATTAAGGACTCTAGATTGTTTTGGTTTCAAGCCTACGGTCCATCTCTAACTCCTACCCCATTGATTGCATTACAACTAATGATGTTAACCAGAGGTTGACGATATTTGCTGCAGTGAGAAGAGCTTGAAGATACCAAAGGGATAGTGAAAGTAGTTTCGAGTGAATGTGATGCATACCCAACAGTTTCTGCATAAATGGTAGACGTTCATTTAGTGAAACATCATGAAATATAGGGGATGTATAATGACGATGACCATGGCTTTGTTTACATTCACATTCACCGATCTACAGATAGGGCTAGATAGGATGCCTATACCATCAATGTTGTCATTACAACCATAGGATGTTGCAGTCCCTAATTCTCGTATCCAGTAGTTTTACTTTTGTCTACGGGGAGATTTTGCTAGGTTTGGATTGTTAGTCCTATATTGTTGGTATATTTTTCGGTGATACGAACTCGCCTTGAAAGGATCGAATGGTCAGGTTGATAAGAATGCTGGAAAACAATATCATTAACATTGTTAATGAAATATGTGGGCTGGTCTATTAAGAGAAGTCGCATGTTATGTCTTTCCGTAAAAAAATATTTATCACTCCCACTCTTTTGTCGAACATTATGTAAAAGTCACGTGTCTTTTGTCGATGTCTTTAGCTGTTTGCTTAGAAACCAAAATAACGGGAAGACGTTTTCGTATTGATAAACGAAACAGTACATTGTACATGATGTATTTGTAAATAAACATCATAAATGCATTTACACAAAATATTATTTCACTTGAAATAAGGGGCCGTCGTAGTCGTGATCGTATGATAGTTGGATTTACAACTACCTGTGCAATCATTACCTATTACCACTAAAGTTGTGAGTTGAATCCCGTTCATGGCGATGTGTACTTGATACAACATTATGTGATAAAGTTTGTCATTGACTTGCGGCAGGTGAATCGTTTTTTCCGGGTACTCCGGTTTCCTCCAATAATAAACCCGACCACCACAATATAACTGAAATATTGTCAGAAGTGGTTTTAAATACCATAACACTTGAAGTAATTCCTTAAATAAATATATCCCTTTCGTTGTACATTTTATAATACAAATTATACAATTCATCGTTTTAAAAAACTGATAATCAAAGAAACGAAAATGAACAACATCTCATGGTTAACGTGCTGAACGGCGTGCTTGCAAGCAATGAAGAGTAATTACTTCATGTTACATGCATGGCATTTTGTTCACTGGTGGAAAATACTTGCATGGCCGCATTATTGCAGGCTCGCGCCCATACATCTAGGTTAATCTCGCCTGGAAAATGAGCGGTCATGCTATTATACTGCTTCTTGCATCTATTATGATGTTTGTTCTGACAGTCTATAGCTACTGTTTATTATGTTTCGATAAAGTTCACCAGTTCCGTATTGTTAATGTGTATGTTCGGAATGGTCGGGGAACAGCTAGGCCGGGAACGAGGGAGACTCCTGCTTCGTTGATGGCTTGAAAGAAAAGAAATTGGAACCGCACTTTTATTATACAGATAAAATGCAATATAAAATACAATGCAAAACAAATAAATGACAAAATACATAATCTCAATAGTTCAGTTTAATAATAAATCGAAGAAACATTTCAAATAGAAATTTATAAATCTAATGTGTTCACATATTTATCTGGCATTTAAAACTTGTCTGATTATAAATAAATTTTAGTAATTATATGAAGTAAATCTGAACATATCTTTTTCCATTTAATTCTTTAAATTAATTTACTTTAAATTACAATTAACAAGTAACAAGTTCCTTTTTATTAATTATTTCTACTTACTATACTATACCAATAACAACATCTATACTAAAAATTATAACATAACAATAAATATTGATTTAAATAAAATTGTCCATAAAAAATGAATTATCAATGTTCTTTATTTATCTTTTTTGCTTTAATTTGAATTAAAAATAATTATTGAAAATAATTCAAAAAGAAATAATATGAGTAATTTCCGAAATAGAAAATGAAAAATGTTTTAAATTATTTTCTCACCTTGAAATAAAAGAAATTGGAACCACACTGGGTTTTCCAGCAATTCTTTCTTTTTATATTAGGCTAGGGGTCAATGATTACACCCACAGGTAAAGTTGATTATTTTGCTAGGTTAATATGATTTAATTACTTTGATCAGGAATATTCTATTTCAACAATTCTGATATAACATTTTTCTTCTAGGTCACCTCCTACGCCAAGAAAATGTTTATTATTTTATTCTGGAGATAAAACTATACCGGAGTCAATATTTAGACTTTTAGAATAAAAATTTAGTATTATATTTGCACTTTTAAAATTGATGAAAATTTATGCTATGATAATGCACCTGTGTGTTAGGGGCAGGCCCACTGAGAGGGTGAGGGATCAACTGGGGAGGTGCCGCGGGGTCCATGAATTTAGGGGGCCCAAATAAACAAGTAGAAAGCTGTTTCCTAAATCACAATTCATAAATTCATTTTTGTTGTACTTATTCCTTGCTTATGACACCCCATGGTGTACTTAGTTTGAGTATCATTATTTAGAGAATTGGTTAAGGGTGTTTCGTTGAGTATCATTATTTAGAGAATTGGTTAGGGGTGTTTCGTTGAGTATCATTATTTAGAGAATTGGTTAATGGTGTTTCGTTGAGTATCATTATTTAGAGAATTGGTTAGGGGTGTTTCGTTGAGTATCATTATTTAGAGAATTGGTTAGGGGTGTTTCGTTGAGTATCATTATTTAGAGAATTGGTTAAGGGTGTTTCGTTGAGTATCATTATTTAGAGAATTGGTTAAGGGTGTTTCGTTGAATATCATTATTTAGAGAATTGGTTAGGGGTGTTTCGTTGAGTATCATTATTTAGAGAATTGGTTAATGGTGTTTCGTTGAGTATCATTATTTAGAGAATTGGTTAGGGGTGTTTCGTTGAGTATCATTATTTAGAGAATTGGTTAATGGTGTTTCGTTGAGTATCATTATTTAGAGAATTGGTTAGGGGTGTTTCGTTGAGTATCATTATTTAGAGAATTGGTTAAGGGTGTTTCGTTGAGTATCATTATTTAGAGAATTGGTTAAGGGTGTTTCGTTGAGTATCATTATTTAGAGAATTGGTTAGGGGTGTTTCGTTGAGTATCATTATTTAGAGAATTGGTTAGGGGTGTTTCGTTGAGTATCATTATTTAGAGAATTGGTTAGGGGTGTTTCGTTGAGTATCATTATTTAGAGAATTGGTTAGGGGTGTTTCGTTGAGTATCATTATTTAGAGAATTGGTTAAGGGTGTTTCGTTGAGTATCATTATTTAGAGAATTGGTTAAGGGTGTTTCGTTGAATATCATTATTTAGAGAATTGGTTAGGGGTGTTTCGTTGAGTATCATTATTTAGAGAATTGGTTAGGGGTGTTTCGTTGAGTATCATTATTTAGAGAATTGGTTAGGGGTGTTTCGTTGAGTATCATTATTTAGAGAATTGGTTAAGGGTGTTTCGTTGAGTATCATTATTTAGAGAATTGGTTAGGGGTGTTTCGTTGAGTATCATTATTTAGAGAATTGGTTAATGGTGTTTCGTTGAGTATCATTATTTAGAGAATTGGTTAGGGGTGTTTCGTTGAGTATCATTATTTAGAGAATTGGTTAATGGTGTTTCGTTGAGTATCATTATTTAGAGAATTGGTTAGGGGTGTTTCGTTGAGTATCATTATTTAGAGAATTGGTTAAGGGTGTTTCGTTGAGTATCATTATTTAGAGAATTGGTTAAGGGTGTTTCGTTGAGTATCATTATTTAGAGAATGGTTAGGGGTGTTTCGTTGAGTATCATTATTTAGAGAATTGGTTAAGGGTGTTTCGTTGAGTATCATTATTTAGAGAATTGTTTAGGGGTGTTTCGTTGAGTATCATTATTTAGAGAATTGTTTAGGGGTGTTTCGTTGAGTATCATTATTTAGAGAATTGGTTAAGGGTGTTTCGTTGAGTATCATTATTTAGAGAATTGGTTAAGGGTGTTTCGTTGAGTATCATTATTTAGAGAATTGGTTAATGGTGTTTCGTTGAGTATCATTATTTAGAGAATTGGTTAGGGGTGTTTCGTTGAGTATCATTATTTAGAGAATTGGTTAGGGGTGTTTCGTTGAGTATCATTATTTAGAGAATTGGTTAGGGGTGTTTCGTTGAGTATCATTATTTAGAGAATTGGTTAGGGGTGTTTCGTTGAGTATCATTATTTAGAGAATTGGTTAGGGGTGTTTCGTTGAGTATCATTATTTAGAGAATTGGTTAAGGGTGTTTCGTTGAGTATCATTATTTAGAGAATTGGTTAGGGGTGTTTCGTTGAGTATCATTATTTAGAGAATTGGTTAGGGGTGTTTCGTTGAGTATCATTATTTAGAGAATTGGTTAGGGGTGTTTCGTTGAGTATCATTATTTAGAGAATTGGTTAGGGGTGTTTCGTTGAGTATCATTATTTAGAGAATTGGTTAGGGGTGTTTCGTTGAGTATCATTATTTAGAGAATTGGTTAGGGGTGTTTCGTTGAATATCATTATTTAGAGAATTGGTTAGGGGTGTTTCGTTGAGTATCATTATTTAGAGAATTGGTTAGGGGTGTTTCGTTGAGTATCATTATTTAGAGAATTGGTTAGGGGTGTTTCGTTGAGTATCATTATTTAGAGAATTGGTTAGGGGTGTTTCGTTGAGTATCATTATTTAGAGAATTGGTTAGGGGTGTTTCGTTGAGTATCATTATTTAGAGAATTGGTTAGGGGTGTTTCATTTTCTACTATTTCTGCCATTTTTCTATTGGATTATGGTTTTGTTACGACAGTGGGACATTTAATTTGTTTTATTTTATTCATGCATATCACAGATTACAAATATCAAGAATTTGACGTTCAAACGGAACAAGAGTTTGAAATACCAAATGATTTATTAAATCACAACAAATACAACTGAACTGTACAAATTGAGATAAATACCAATTTAAATAATCACTCCCATAATATGTTAATGTACCAATTATATAATTTTCCACCGACACGGATCCCCTCCCTTAATACCGGGATTTCCTAAGTTTGTCCTTAACACATAATATAACTATTCTTCATTATGCAAACGTTGCTATATGCATAAAAAGCGTTTGAAGAAACCAAAGGGTCAATCAAAATCCGTAAATAGAAAAAGGACAGACAACACAATGGCCTAATGTAAAGGGACAAAAGAACAAACAACAATCTACAAATCATTGCACATAAAAGTAAAGATCGACTAACACGAACCCCACTAAAAACCGGGGGTGAATTCAGTTCCTGCTCCACTAGTGGCACCCGTATTATACTATTTCTACAAAGAGAATCATTGGTTTTAATCACCATGTAAATTAGATAGTCGACAAGGCTATCGGAAGACAAAAGATTTTTTTTTTAATTGAAACAAACATCGAATTGTTAATAGCGAGGTGTGCTCCGGTTTCCTACACCAATAAAATTGACCACCACGATATAGCTGAAATATTGTTGAAAGTGGCGTTAAACACTATAGCCCTACCCGAATTGTCAATACAATCTTTCGTTATCAGTATGCAAGTGACACTACTTTCAACAAGATATTGATCTCATTTGGGCACCTTTTGAATGATTCGTAGATTCTTTGAAAATCCCTAGTTCTAATAGTTCACCTCTTCTTAACTTTGACCTTTATTTATAACTATGCTAAGTGTGTGATATCCCAAGAAAAGCCCAAATGCATGCGTATATGTTTTAGCTTTTTGTACCCTCGCATTTGTACGTTCAGGTTCCTTATATATACATATGATCTAGGCTTTCAAGCTTCAAGATACCAAAGGGGTAATTAGAAGCCGTATAGGACAGACAATAAAATGACAAAAGAAAAAGACAAACAATGATCTACAAAGAACAAAGCAGATTGAGAAACACGAATCCCACTAAATACGGGAATGTTGTGTAGATTTAATTTTATCAAAAGATTTTAAATATATATATATTAGGTACAACATAGTTTATCGATCGAGTGTTTGTTTTTTAAATGGATTTTGACACTATCAGTGTTTTCACTGTATAGATTATGTTGAAATGAAAATGAAAGTAGGATATTGATTTTTTACAGAATACCTTGTTAACATGGCATCATCGGAGGTAAAGCAAATTAATCCAGATATCACAGATTCGTCAAAAGGTGATGAAGATGAGGACATTGTTAATCCTTGGGATGTTGCTAGTTCATCCTCGAAAGGTGTGAACTACCAAAAGCTTATTCGTGAGTACATAATTTTGAAGACCGTGAACACAATTCCTCCTTTCTGAGTGTAATATTGCAGATTGTATTAACAGAAGAAAAACATTCCTCGACAATATTTAAGTATATTTAGTGTTTTTTTATTTTTACTTTTGTTGTGTTGTTGCACACATTATTGCAAAGACAGTAAAAGGTGATACCAATCATTCCAACATGTAAAATTAGACAAGAAGTACAACCAATTTTAGGAAAGATGGAACAAACGCACAGATCGTAGATATGTCGATTCTTCCGTCTGGAAGAAAACCAGAAAACAACGCTTTCGAAGAAGATGTTCCCCCGGTTACTGTGATTTCCTCCACAAATAAAGTTGACCTCAACGATGTAACAGAACTATTGTGGAAAGTGGTTTTGAACACCATAACCTTAACAATATACATCAACTTGAAGTTATTCATATCGAGATAATAAATTGTCCATTTGTAAGACGATATGGATTTTAGTTCACCTTGCCAAAGGCAATGTGAGCTTTTTGCCATCACTTGGCGTCCGTCGTCCGTCGTCTGTTGTCCGTTAGCTTTTCGCATCTTAATCTTCTCCTCTGAAACCTCTCAGTCATATGAACTGAAACTTGGTAGGAAGCATCTATGGAAGGTTATCTATAAAGACTGCTCATTTCATCCCGATCCGTTAACAACCATGACCGCCACAGGCAATTCTTGTTTCTGATTGGTTCATTTCTAAAACAAATTTCTCCATTGTAGTAAACTGTTAAAAGGGAGATAACTCTTGCATTAAACTGTTAAAAGAAAGATAACTTGCCATTATCTCCCTTAGAAATTAACTGATATAGTGTAACATGTTTATACTATACCTTACATGTAGGTATTCACATTTTAATATTCTTTTTAGCTCTCCGTGCCAGAGGCAATGTGGGCTTTTAGCATCACTTGGCGTCCGTCGTTTGTTGTCTGTCATCTGCTAACTTTTCAAATTTTCATCTTCTTTGAAACCCATCAGCCAAATGAACTGAAACTTAGTAAGAAATATCTATGGTAGGTCCTCTCTAAAGAGTGCACATTTTGTTATGATCCATTACCAACCATCAATTCTACAGGCCCAAATTTGAAAACTACATTAATGACCATTAATTCAAACCATCAAAACTCAAAACATGATGATGTACCAAATATTACGTGGACATGTCAAATATGCATTAGGGAAGACCAGAATGCAAGTAAAAAAACAAAAAGACACTTTATTTTGGATCCATGTTTATATTAATCTGTTGAAAATTCTAAAATCATATTGTCAATAGCATCCTCGGTATATTCCATATCATAATCACTGTCCACCTCCACCTCATCATCATCATCATCACAACCAATATTGTTATAAGACTCTTATAACAAAAACTTATGGTGTCATCATTGCTGTGACATATAATTTGGTGATAATTTTTAATATGTACCCCTCCCCTTTTTAGCTCACCTTGCCAAAGGCAATGTGAGCTTTTGTCATCACTTGGAGTCCATCGTCCGTCGTCTGTCGTCCGTTAACTTTTCGCATTTTAAGCTTCTCCTCTGAAACCTCACAGCCATATGAACTGAAGCATGGTAGGAAGAATCTATGGAAGGTCCTCTCTAAAGATTGTTCATTTTTATCCTATCTATTAACAAACATGGCCGCCACAGGCATTTCTTGTTTCTGATTGGCCAAATGAATCGACACTTCGTAGGAAGCATCTATGGAAGGTCCTCTATAACGATTGCTCATTTCATCCCTATCCGATAACAAACATGAACGCCATAGGCAATTCATGTTTCTGATTGGTTCATTTCTAATAAAATCATCTCCATTGTAGTAAACTGTTAAAAGGGAGACAACTCTTGCATTCAGCTGTTAAAAGAAAGATAACACTTGCCATTATCTCCCTTAGAAATTAACTAATGCTGATATAGTGTAACATGTTTATACTATACATTACATGTAGGTATTCACATTTTGATATTCTTTTCAGCTCACCTTGCCAAAGGCAATGTGGGCTTTTTGAATCACTTTGCGTCCGTCGTTTGTTGTCTGTCATCTGTTAACTTTTCACATTTTAATCTTCTCCTCTGAAACACATCAGCCAAATGAACTGAAACTTAGTAGAAGCATCTATGGAAGGTCCTCTCTAAAGAGTGCACATTTTGCTATGATCCATTACCGAACATGGCCCTCCACAGGCAATTCTTGTTTCTGATTGGCCAATTTAAAAAAATCTCCTACTCTGAAACCGCTTGGCCAAATTAACCGAAACATAACAGGAAGCATCTATGGAATGTTCTCTATCGGAAGATTGCTAATTTTGTCCCGATAGGTTAACAAACATGGACACCACAGGCAATTATTGTGTCTGATTGGTCGATATCTAAACAATCTTTTCCTCTGAATCTGCCTAGCCAAATGAACCGAAACTTGGTAGGAAGCATCTACATGTATTGAAGGTTGTGTATTAAGTTTCCTCAAAACAGAATGAAAGATGAGCGACACAGAGCCTCTAGTTTATTATGTACTTACAGAGAAATTTGGCAGTAGTAACATCGATAAAGACTTGATAGAGAGAATGGAAAAGCTTACAGGAAAACCAGCACATCATCTACTACGAAGGGGGATTTTCTTCTCTCATAGGTATATTGTATCTGTTAATATTGGTTATACTAGATTAAGACGACGGGTGCCACTAGTGGAGCAGGAACTGCTTACCCTTCCGGAGCACCTGAGTTCATCCCCGGTTTTTATTGGCGTTCGTTTTACTCGATCTTTATTTTTATATGTATGTTTTGTAGATCGTTGTTTGTCCTTTTGTACTTTCTCTTTTGACCATTGTGTTGTCTGTTCTTCTTCGATATACGGATTCTGATTGCCCCTATGGTATATTCAAACTCTTCGTATAATGACGAGGGATTAAATTAAGACCTGTCAATATGTTGTGAATTCCAGGTTAAACCGAAGGAAATATTTATCCAATAACATTGACATGGACGTGAAAACGCTAGCTTTGAGTTGAAAAAAGTATTAATTTGCCAGCCCAGGTTGGCCAGTGCCATATTTTATCATTTTTGCCGCAATTGTCAGCTGGGACCCCTAACATAAACGTATTAGTAGCCCACCAAGACATTCTTGGGGTGAAGCAACTGACCGAAATGAAATATTAAAACTTTCAGTAGCGAGATGGACTACTGTCTGAAAATGTTAATGGGTCAAGATCAAGTGTTTGTGGTCTTAGGCTACTGGACCTCTGTTAAATATTATCCTTGTTTGTTTCTATACTGTTGAATAGTCAACTATTTTGTACCTCTATCTTACTTTAACAGGAGAAAATCCGGATTACATGTACATATATATGCATTGTTTATTTATTCTAATGTTCCATGTTTTGCTATCTGTATTTAGACATGTATAAGATACTAGGCCATGTATCGCGTTAAGCACCAATCAATCAATCAATCAATCAATCAATCAATCAATCAATCAATCAATCAATCAATCAATCAATCAATCAATCAATCAATCAATCAATCAATCAATCAATCAATCAATCAATCAATCAATCAATCAATCAATCAATCAATCAATCAATCAATCAATCAATCAATCAATCAATCAATCAATCAATCAATCAATCAATCAATCAATCAATCAATCAATCAATCAATCAATCAATCAATCAATCAATCAATGTACTGATTATTTATCATAATGTTCCATGTTTTACTATCTTTTTTCAGAGACATGCATCAGATACTTGACCTTGTTGAACAGAAGAAAAAGTTTTATCTGTATACAGGACGAGGGCCATCATCAGAGGCAATGCATCTGGGACATCTTATTCCATTCATGTTTACAAAGTACGTTGTAATATCCTTTGCTAGTGTAATGCAGTCACCGTGTGATATTGAGGGCCGTCGTGGTCGTGATCGTTTGGTAGTTGGCTTTACATCTACCTATGCAATCAGTGCCTATCACCACTAACGTTGCGAATTTCGAAGAAGCTATAAAGTTTGTCAGTGACTTGCGGCAAGTCAGTGGTCTTCTCCGGTTTCCTATACCAATAAAAATGACCGCCACAATATAACTAAATTATTGTGACGATAAACACCATAACCCTAACACTAGCCATTGTGTTATAAATCAAAGCAAACGCAACATAAAAAATATATCACACCATCAGACCAGTCTCTTGGTGAAATGATGTGGTATTCCAAGTGTTTTCCACATGTGAGTTAAATCACGGCCACACCTATAGCAGTGAAAGGAGCGGTGTTGCAATGTTCCCTGAGCCCCAATCTCGTACTGTGTACATAGTATATCTATGCTTTGCGAGACAAATGATGTCATATGCACAATGCTAGTTCTATGGAAGAAAACGTACGGTCTTAACCATTATTGTAATGCTAGGCGGTACACAAGAACATTGGAACCAATAACATGGAGACATTGTTCAATGTTGAACAAAAACCTAGTTGCTAATACCATCAATCGTCATCTGGTCGCGAGTGACAACATACTTTGTAAAGAAAGGTGTTGATATCTTCGGAAAGATAACATGAGACGATTCCTTTAAATCCTTGATTTAATTGTTCAGTACTTACTTTATAGAAAATGGCAATGTTGTGCAATGCCTATATACAAATTGCACGCTCGAACGTAGCGTATGAGTTGTGAAATATCGCATCGGTGGTGTAATGGCTAGCGTTCCCGCCTCAAGTGCGAGATATTGTTGGTTACCGATGATATCTTGCTTACTGTGCCTTCTGAACTTGGCAAATTTTAATTTTACTGACAATGTAAGCATATTAGCATTTATTCAGCACATTTAAAAGTACCATTTATTATAGAGAACATCAATGTGTTTAGTTTGCAGATGTGTTCTCTTCCAAATTTTTGGTGAGGTCCATGACATGTTGCTCAATTTTTTGGTTTCCCATGTTGTGTTATTTGGTTGCCTTCGTTTTGTAATGTGTGGTTAATGTTACCTATCTCTCTGGATCGCTCATCATTTCGTTTTCTAACGTTTATTTACTCTTTCAATAAATGTAAAATGACGCTAATTATTTTTTCCGTTGTTAAATAATATCATTTACCATTAGTAAATTTGTTGTAGTTGGGTTGCCTTGATTTATGGTGTTTAACAGCACTTTCAAATTTGTTGTAGGTGGTTACAAGACACATTTGATGTACCGCTGGTGATTCAAATGACCGACGATGAGAAATTTCTGTGGAAAGATTTGACCATTGAGGAAACAAATAGGCTTGCACATGAAAATGCCAAAGACATCATCTCATGTGGTTATGATTTGGACAGGACTTTCATCTTCAGTGATGTAGAATACATCTCGTAAATATATGGTTTAATGTTTCAACACAATAGGAAAAATAGATATGAAAATTAATTTTACTTTTGATAATCAAACGACAATGCAACTCAAATAAAAAAATACAGATATATAAGGACGTTTGAGGATACCAATGGGGTAATCCAAAGCCGTAAATCGAAGAGAAACAATACAATTGCCAAAATGAAAAAAACACATTCAATGATCTACGAACACTACCCAGAAAACAGATTGAACAACACCAACCCCAAGGAAAACCGGGTTGCACTCGTGTGAACCGGACGGGTAAGCAGTTTCTGCTCCTGTAATTGCACCCGTCATGTGAACGACCAGAGTATCAAATTACGACCACGCAATTTTAAGCACTAATCACTCTCCATTTGAATTGTCATATAATTGATTTTCAATTTTATTAAATTTGTGAAGTAACTAAATCATGCCTTCTTGAAACAAAATTTCAGTTATATCGTGGTGGTAAATTTTATTCATGGAGGAAACTTGAATGTCTAGAGAAAACCCTGGAATTGCGAAAAGTTACTTTAGAAAATAAAGTTGACTTGTGTACACATCACCATTGGCGGAAATCGAATTCACAAACAATATGTTATTTCTATCAATAAGAATTTCAACTGTCAATCATTAACAAATAAATGTTAGAGAAATCCGCATGGACAATCACAAATGGACAATCCAGAGAAACGGGCAGCATAGGGTACACCAGACGAAGAAAAACAATACAAAAACACAACACAATATGTGTTGGACACTACTGTACGCAAACAAAGATAAATAACGTAAATAAGACATGAGCCCTCTTACAAAATACTGGAGGAAAAGACGAACCGATCATGTTTTATTCTGAAATTGCAACGGACATCATAGCATAAAATCACTTAAAATACTATATTTTAGAGAAAGCACAGAATTCTACAAGATGATGTGTAAAATACAAAAGTTGGTGACATTCAACCAAGTTAAAGGAATTTTTGGATTCTCTGATAGTGACAACATTGGAAAGATAAGTTTTCCTGCAATTCAAGCGGCACCAAGCTTCAGCTCTGCTTTCCCTCAAATATTCAACGGAAAGGACGACGTACCTTGTCTAATTCCATGTGCAATTGACCAGGTACGTGAGAGTGTGCACATATAGCATAATTTGAAATAAAAATTAAATAATTTATTGTCTATTGCAGATACGCGTGATGTGCTCTAAATTACATATCTACCTTTTTCTTAATTTCTATTTATAGATTTAGAACAAGGAATAAGAGTTTGTGTTAAAAAGGAATTAAATGTAAAGAAATAGGAATATTGTTTTTTCTTCTCTTTTACAGAACACATTAATTATTGTCTAGAGAACCGTATAGTAGAAACGCGTCATGGGCACTGAATTTGATACATGTTATTACATGTATATAACTAAGCATTACAGTAGATAACCGCATCGGTGATGTAATGGTTAGTGTGCTCACCTCGAGTGCGATATATCGTGGGTTCGAGCCCCGATCGGGTCAACCCAAAAACTATATAGTTGGTAGTTGTTGCTGCTCCGCTAAGCACGCAGCATTCAGGAGAAAGAGCAAATATTAGTTGGCTCGGAATAAGGAGAACGTGTTCGAGTGGGGCCTCATGTCCATCCGCGGACAGTTGTTTCAGTGAACTAGCACCATAACAATCCAACTAAGCGTGTTGGTCTAGTACAACGCTGAACTCATTTTTATCGCATTGAAATTTAGCTTGTTCTCGGATTGATATAGCTGGAAAAATTGATCACCCAGTAACTCACTTGATTATTTTACTGGTTGTCAATTCAACAAGGTCAACATTTGCTTGCAGGATCCATATTTCCGTATGACTAGAGATGTGGCACCACGTCTTGGACTTCTGAAACCAGCCTTGCTGCATTCAACTTTCTTTCCCGCGTTACAAGGGGCTCAGAGTAAAATGAGCGCCAGTGATCCAACATCATCTATTTTTCTGACAGATTCTGATGACACGATCAAAACTAAGGTAAATGTTTACATTGAATATACGTACCACAGTGGTTAGGTTTAGGATGATAGTGCTTAATGTCACTTTCAACAATATTTCTGCTATATCGTGGAAGTCAGTTTTATTGGTGGATGAAACCAGAGTACCGAGAGAAAACCACTGATCTGCCGCAAGTCGCTGACAAACTTAATCACATAATGCTGTATCGAGCATACCTCGCCTGAGCCGCATTCCAACTGACAACTTAAGTGGTAGCTAGCACAAAGTATTCATCTTTATCATAATTAGAGTTATTAGAGATTGGACAGTATTTGCTATGAATGATTCAACAAGTTCATGTACCAATTAAGCGATCACATCTGCCAAGACGTTTCTATGTTGTAATTGGACGATAGAAATAATTGTGTGTCAGATTTTATTTTGTAATAATTAGCTATGTAGATTATATCATGTTGATTTCTAAATTATTGGATTGTCCAAACCTCAATACAGTGGATTAAAATATAATTTTTTATTATAAAGTTCTTTTTTAAAAGTCCAGAAACTACCATATTTTGTCATTCACATGTTCGCCGCGATATAACTGAAATAATTGTTGAAAGTGGCGATAAACACCATAGACCTAACCCCGTTTGTATGTCAATATTGTTTCATTAATAGGTCAATAAATATGCGTTCTCCGGTGGTAAAGATACAGAAGAAGAACACAGAAAACATGGCGGTGACTGTGAGACAGATGTATCATATCAATATCTCACATTCTTCATGGAGGACGATAAGAAATTGGAAGATATCAAAATGGTAGTGTAAAATTCTGTCTTGCTTCATATTGATTTAAATAAGTTATATTGTATTCTGAAGACCGCATCATTTCACTAAGGAACTATTAGGCCAATAAAACTACTTTAACCCTGTCCCTTTTATCATTGAACTGCCTATACTAAGCCAGAAAAGGGAACAGCTACGTATTAGATTGTTAGGGTATTGGTTTTGTCTCTTTGTACGATTTGTCTATTGGATTTTGGAACTGTTCTGACAGTTTTTTGTGTTTTTCATTTTATTATTCTGGAATAAGAGTGGTAATGCAAGTTTTACTGATAGTGCTAAATTACTAGTAGAACACATTTGTTATATAGTTGCGTCAGGAAAGACTATGGTACGTGTTACTCGACCTTTGGTTTTTTTGTCATGTTTTGTAGATCGTTGTTTGTCAGTTTGTCCTTTTTCTTTTGACCATTGTGTTGTCTGTCCTTCTTCGATTTACGGACTCTGATTGTCCCTTTGGTATCTTCAAACTCTTCTTAAAATCAAATCAAATAGAAGGATTATTATTTTTTAAAGAAGTAATCTTCATTTGCGTCTAGAGTTTCCTTATATTGTTTTATTTATTCTAAATGGTCAAATTGATACAATGAAGCATACAATCCACTAAAGATAAAGGAAAGAAACAATGGAAGAGCTATTTGCGTTTTTGTATCAATTCGCTTTCACAGGTGTATATTTATACAAATAAACGTTAGACAATACCGAAGGAGCAATCAAAAATGGAAAGTCCAGCGAAACTGGCAACATAGGGTAAACAAGACGACGAAAATCAAAACAAAAACTCAACACAATATGTTTATCAATATACGACATGGACGTAATATAATGTGTTAATTGACAAGACATACTTAATATTTTTCTACAGTACAATGTTATTTTTAGTAAATGAAAATGTTTATCATTACCATATGACTTGCTCGTTAATATAATCAAACATTATAATGTACGCACTAATAAAGCATTATACTCATTCAGACTGTTTGTAAATACAGGTTTATATATAGCAAATGATTGATTATTTCCGGTTTTACAGAATCTTTATTTCGTGAGAAAATTGGGCTTGTTTTTGGAGGCGAAGTATAATGGCTCTCAGTATCATGAAGTATTTGTTGAATAAATATATATATAAATAATAATAATAATAAAAGACTGAATAATTACCTTGACATTATATGATATTTCAGAAATATGGAAGTGGAAAAATGTTGACGGGAGAACTAAAGCAGGAATTGATTGAAGTGCTACAGAACCTTGTCGGAGCGCATAGAAAAAAGAGAGAAGAAGTTACTGACGAAATCGTCAATGAATATATGAGATCAAGAAAGCTTAAATTTGACTATTAAGTTTCGGCTAAATTCTAGTTATATACATTTTAAGGCTTATCAACGTTACCTACTGCTGTTTGATAAACAAAGCAAACATGTTCGCTTTGCTTAATGTCTGTCTCATGTGATTTGTCTGCTCTGCTACCTATGGTGTTAGAAATCATTTACTTATTCGTGCTGCCTATGAAATTATGAATGAATTCTTATAAACTAAAATCATAGTTACATGTATTTGTACTTTTTTGTTTTGTTGTGTTTATTATCTGTATTTATGTGTGTGTTGACCTATACATTTTCTTGAGGGGGGGGGGGGGGGGTGGGGGGGGGGTTGTCGCTCTCTATTCGTATGCATATCAAACATATCTACTAATATGCTATATACTTACACTTAGTAATGTGACGATGAAGATTACATAGCTTGACCATTATTTATCCTTGTTAAAATTTAAAGTTATACGTTGTTGAATAGAAATTGAGACTATGAGAGTGATTTCAAGTACATGTATCTCTTTTTCAATCTTAAATATCCTCCGGATATATTAATTTCGGGAACAAAGTATATTTTATCTCCGTTGATAATATAATTCCATATATAATAAAAAAAAACAAAAAAAACCCACAACATTTTAGATTTTTCATATCTCCCAACACGTGGGTGAAAACGAAAGTAAATCGAAGTAAATAAATAAACCAAAATTAGAAACAATCATGAAATAACTCTCAAAATACGTATTGAATTTGTTGATCTATCTTAATTGTATTACTTTTGTACTAAAAAGACTTATAACACAATTCCTATACATGCCACTAATATTAACGAGACCAGGATAAGGTACTGGTATTATATGTTTCTCTAACTAACAAATGTAAAGATTTCGAATAAAGATTTTAATTGGGGGGAAAAAAATCATAGTTACAAAGAACAAGCATAGATCAATGTACAGGTCGGGGGTTTTATCCGCGTACTCCGGTTTCCTCCCACAATAAATCTGACTGCCACGCTATAGCTGAATTGTTTTTGAAAGTGGCGTTAAACACCATAACCCTAAACCATGTTACAATAAACATGACTTGTGTGAATAATTGCATCTAGTTAAGTAAGATGGATGGGTTACATTCACATTTATAATTTTGATGAATCTACATAGTTTTTTTTCCAATATTTCTTAACTGTGGGAGCTATTTAATCGTTGACATTTGTATTTGTCTTTTTGGAATGGTAAATAATTGTGTGGTATTAATTTCTTTCTTTCATCTTTTAGAGCACAACATAGCATGATCTAATTATATTCATGACCGATTTCTTCTGAGATGTAAATGCATATAGTAATATAAGGGATAGTTAAGCATTTTCCTTTTTAATCATACTTATTTTTCGTCATGATTCCGGTAATGTTGCAAGAAGTTCAAACGATCTACAATGCATTACTACAAAAATGAAATGCCGTAGAAGTGTTGCATGCATATGTGTATAGTATATCTCTAAAATGCACCCACGTTCATTGTTGATAAAACGGAACACACATTATGTTGTATGTGTAGATGTGTAGTTTATAAATATAAAGTGGTCATGGTTATTAAATAGTTTAAATTGATCTCTGTCTATGTGGTCTTATTTGACCTCCTTCTCCTTCATTATCAAACAGTAGCACCACTGAAAAAACTGTCAACAGTAAAATCACCAACCAAAACGAAACAAAACACTTGAACATAGAAAAAAATCCCACACACAACGTACCTTAGAAGACGACGGAATAAATTAAGTGTCTTGGTATATACACGGCGATGTGGCAAGTGTCAAGTCGTTTCAGGGATCCAAACCCACGTTTTTAAAATCGGATAATCTAATTTGGATATCTACGTTTTTATTGCAGAAGACATAATTTTAAGATGAACTAAACCCAGCTTTCTCTGATTGTTCTGAACATGATTCGTTTTTTCTGTAACATTATTTAGTAGTTTATTTCGAAGAAAAAACTTGAGAGGTTATAATCGAGACAAATATATGTCTTTGATGATGGTCAATGATTTTCCCATTTTCATTGGCTTGCTGCAAGGCTTGTTGATGAAGGTAGATATTATGATAACTTTTCCCGTTCCACAATGGATCTTTTATGATACCTGGGATGTTTATAAATGTGATGTTTATCGTTATTTGGTCATTGTCGTTTAACAACTTATGCCTTTATATTCTTCAAATTACATCGTCATGATGCTATATTGTATTTAGAATATTTTAATGTTTTATTGCGAGAATAAGCACGTAAAACCCTGATGCAATATCAATATTTAATTGATTTCTATTGCACAAAAAATCGGTTTCAAAATAAGATGGACATCTTGCATAAATAAAAACGTAGATATCAAATTTAGTGCGCACGACGCGTTTCTAGAATAACTTACATCAGATACGCTCAAAGTCGAAAGGTTGGAAAGCCAAATAATTTTAAAAGTTTTGGGAGCAGGTAAACGAATGGCCTAAATGGGATCGCCAAAATCGGCTAAGGTCACCTAAGCCTGAGTGATGAGAACCTTAATCTTAATAATAATTACATTAACTGTGAATTCACTAATTTATATAGAAAGACTACTATTATATATTAAGACATTTGTAATACAACCGTTTATTACAAAACAAACATAATTTGATAACCATCCACAAATAACGTTTTTTTCACGTGTCCTTCTTAGATTAGTCCTGATATAATAAACACATTTGTTGTCTTCATATTAGGAAGCCATCAAGTGTTCAACCCATGCGAGGTTGTTGTCCCACTAGGTAAAGCCTTCGGGAAAAAATGAGGCCGTCGTGGTTCTGATCGCATGGTAGTTTGATGTACAACTACATATACAATCAGTGTCTATCACCACTAATGTTGTGATAAAGGTTGTCAGTGACTTGCGACAGGTTGGTAGTTTTTGCCGTGTACTTTGGATTCCTCCATCAATAAAATTGACCACCGCGATATAACTGAAATAATGATGAAGGTGACGTTAAGCACCATAAACCAAACCTAAACCAAAACCTCTGTAAACAATCGCTCCGAAATGACATTTTCGATGTTCACCTCATATGAAGGCAATAATTCTATAATTTATGAATCTTTGTTGCTAGAAGTAAACTCTAGTCATCATTAGATAAATTGAGATATATGTATAAACAACATGTAGGAAATGTTTTGGGGAAATTCTCCTGTATTACAATCATTGTAAGTGGGATGTTTATGTTAAAAAAGGAGTTTTTTCTCTCTAGTCTTTGTAACTTTGCTTGTTTTTAGGGAGACTATTGTTTGTGTCAGATACACAATTATAACAATATTTATTAGCTAAAATATGCTAATACCGGTTTAACCCCGTCACAAATATGTCCCTTTCTCAAGCCAGTACCTGCATTTCCAAAGTTATATGTAGTGGTATTTATTTGTCTCCAGTTCATGTTGTGGATATTGGTGGACTTGTTAACCATCACTGTTTATTCTTTCGATATATAATATGCACTTTTTAGCAATGATTTTTCTGATTTGCTGGTTGTTTTGTCTGAAATCCAGGGATGACGATTACCATAGCGATTCTATACAGTAATCATACAACAGACCTGTTTTTAGTATCAGCAGTAGTTCTTTGTTGTATCTCGAATCCAGCATCATAATAATTAGATCTGTCCATTAGGAATGTCTCGTACAAACACAAATCTTTTTTTTAAATTAGTTACCCAATGTATTGTCTTTCTGTTTTTACTTACTTAATGGCATAAACATATTGTGTTCCTTTTTGTAGTTGAATCTGAAAGATCAGTATTTTTTGCTTGGCATCGTGCAACAATATCTAGTTTGTGATGTGGGGAATTTTATACTTAGAACACAGATTTTGAATGGCATTTGCAGTAAGACGTCTTACAATGTTGACAGCGTTAAACTCCAACAAATCAATGTGTTTTATTTACTCTTTAACTGGTATTGTACATGTAAATGTCAATACTTTGGATCTTGTGATCACTGTCAAATATCGTCTTATTTATTGTACTCTTTTGTTTGTGCCTTTTTCAATAAGGTGTGCTTATTTAGTTTAGGCGCCATTTACTCTTGCAACTCATTCTGAAAAAAAATTTAAAATAAACAAAATACAACATTCTAGGAACAGTTCCAAATCCAATAGGAAAATCATACAAGAGGTATAATATATACCACTAACACACCAATGCATGATACAAGTAATTGTATTTTGCAATTTGAAAGGTCAAATGGGATGATCGTCGGTGCAATTGTCAAACATTAATTTTCTATTTATTTGAACGAATTATGCATTTCCTTTAAAGAACAAAGAATACAAGGATAGAATGATATACAACAATATAACACCATAGATATCAATGTTAGTGCGCACGACACGTTTCTGGAATAACCTTCATCAGGTACGCTCAAATTCGAAATATTTGAAAGCCAAATAATTTCAGTCTTTGGGAGGAAGAAAACAAAAATGACTAAACAAGATTGTAAAAATCAGTTAAGATTACCAAAGCATGAGTGAGGATAATCTTAGTTTTAATAATGATCACTTAAAACTGTACATTTAGATGATAAATATATCTAATAAACCACGCCAGTGCTGAAACACTGACTCTGCTTACCTACCCTTCCGGAGCACCTAAGTTCACTCCCGGTTTTAGTGGGGTTCGTGTTGCTCGATCTGTAGTTTTATGTGTATGTTTTGTAGATCATTGTTTGTCCTTTTGCACTTTTTCTTTTGGTCATTGTGTTGTCTGTTCTTCGATATACGGATTGTGATTACCCCTTTGATATCTTCAAACTCTGCTGGGTAGATGGTACCCTCGGGAATAATAATTCTCCTGCATTATCTAGAATATCTGAATTGTAATGGGGGTTCTTATTATTGAACACTTCATAATGCGTATTTTAATTTCCACGACTACTTATTGAAGGTACTCCTCCCTCAGATAAAAGTGATCTTAGCCGATTTAGGCTATTCTGTTTAGGCCCTTTGGCTTTCTTCCTACCAAAGATATTTAATTTAATTGGCTTTAAAATATTTTGGCCTTCAGCGTACCTGATGAACGTGGTTCCAGAAACGCGACGTGCGCACTAATTTTGATATCAACGTTTTTAATACACAATATCGAGTAAAACTAATATGCCGCGATATCATATATCAATATGTTGATATATTATACTTTACGTGTATATATTCCCCTATTTGTCTAAATATTAGCGAGCCGGTCCATATAACAGTATTTAGACTAGGTCCTTCAATAAAAGGTAGTTTCATTTACTGACTGACATTTATTGATTGTTGGCTAACGACATGTACATATAATATTTCCTGTTATGAGAGTTAGGGTTATTGCTATGGTGTTTAACGCCACTTTCAACAATATTTCAGCTATATCGTGGCGGTCAGTTTTATTAGTTTAAGAATATTTTATTAATTAATTCAACATAGCATTACAATATTGAACTATTTATAATACATAATGCAACGTAATTAATAGGATAGGGAAGCAAGTTGATGGAACTTATATTAATCCTTATCGGTAGTCAGTTTTATTGGTGGAGGAAACCGGAGTACCCGGAGAAAACCACCGACCTATCACAAGACACTGGCAAACTTTATCACATACTGTTGTATCGAGTTCACCTTGCCTGGGCGGGATTCCAACTCACAAATTTAGTGGTGGTAGGCACTTATTGCATAGGTAGTTATAAATATACGATCACGGCCACGACGACCGCTTGCTTATGAGGAGCTACATGCATGCATTACTTGTAACAATAAAAGTCGATGTCACTGATTTGTTCCGACAGTTTTGCCTTTCACTGTGTACTCAACGACTACCTCTTCCTAGCCTCCTCGATCAGTGATGCTATTAGAAAAGTTTGAAGATACCAATGGTGTAATTGGGAGCCGTAAATCGAAGGACAGATAACACAATTGCCATAAGACAAAGACAATTTTTCCTACGTCGAGGTGCGTGTCATTCACTAAGCACGTCATTAAATGGTGCGGTATTTACTCCAAGCACCTATGGTAAGTATAACTAACTATAATTATTCATACGATGACCGAATCCATAGCAACCAATCAATGGATAGCATTGTAAGAACATATCATTTACTATTGATAATGTCATACTCTGAGATATTTTCGCATCACACATTTTGTCAGATATCGATACCGTAATGCTACTGTACCCGAATAATTATCTTTCCGACAACCATGCGAAATGCTACAGATGTTCGGAGGAAGGTCGCCATGGCGTTACATGTGACAAACTAATCAAGTGTGACAACTGTAATCAGGATCATGTGTAACCCTGTTTACCTTAATGAGAAACAATTACAAAAAAATAGAATTAAAAGAAACATTAGTGAGTTTGATGCTTGGGGACAAACCACAAACGTACAGCAAGTTGGACATATACATCGTCGGAGACACAAACAAAGCTTGTTTGGCGGTCTGCTAATGATAAACCATTCAAACTTCCGATTCCATCAACATATGTTATTATATCCACGACATAGGTAAGTTAAACCACCTCTACACATTCGAACCAATCATTCTCTACACAACCAAGTGCATCTTAAAAAATTCCCTGCAAAATATCGTCTAGGTCCAACCCTGATTCGAAAACAAACCGATCATCAACAGAAAGAAAAAACCGAAATTAACAAAATGCAAGTGGAATAAAAAGGCAGAGAATTTAAACATACCAACATGCATGTGGTCTCAATAATGATGCCAACATTTGGGGGAGGAAGGGTGGAGAGATCTGGAATTAGATCTTTATCCTCTCAAAAAGACAGAGATGATAGCGGTTTCCCATTAGGATTCCTTGATAATGCAGAGCAGATACGTCAACGCAGGGGAACAATTTCTCCGCCATCCCCCTAAAATAAATAAATAAGATAATATGAAAAGCATTATCCAATGGAATTGTCGTTGTCTTAAAATTCATTGTATTGTAATCATATTACTTGTCCAATCTAATCTCACCTACCGATTGCATTTTGTCGTCCAGAATCTCATATAAAAAGTGATAATTTAACATAAATTTAATCCGTTGACATCATTTTTGTAAATGAGGAAGAAAGCTGCAGGCGACTCGACAATCCTCGTTCGAGATAACATTGTACAGTTATGCTATTAACTGTACATATCTACAGACAGTTACTGTGCACATATCTTTAGATAAAGCCATAACATTGTGTTCAGTTTATTTACTTACTAATTCATTCATCGCTCAGGTTAGCTCAACTAAACATTTAGCCGATCACTTAAGCCTTGCGTTTTAAATGTTCATAAAACATGATTGATTGTTGTTTAACCCATACTTATGGTGTCTATTAGATACATCAATACTGGTCAATGTTCTTTCCTATATATCTACTACCAAGCTTATAATACTTAACTGTTTGTATGAGGGGGTCATGTCTTGTTTACGTTGTTTGTGCATAGTGGTGTCCAACACATATTGTGTTGTATTTTTGCTTTGTTTTTCTTCATTTTGTGTGCATTATGTTGCCAGTTTTTCTGAACTGTTCATTCTCTAACGTTTATTTAGCTTAAACACGTACATGTATGAAGATGTTATGAGAAAGGACATATTTTCACTTACTCCATTGATGAATTCCAGAGAAGGAGATTCCTCAGGTCCGAGTCCAATTTTGTTGTAGCTAGTCCGAATTTAATGTTCTTGGCCCTGTTTCGAATTTTATTAACATAACATCTCCACAAAACGTGTGCGATCAATTTCTACTCGGACGAGGTTTAGTCCGTTCTATGTGATAAAGTTTGCTATCAACTTGTATTAGGTCGATCCTTAATTTTCTCTGTGTACTGCTTTTTCTTTCACCAATAAAACTGATATAAAGTTTGAAATGGCCGGTTAATCGTATTAATAAACATATACTTATATACCCTAAAAGATTCATAACAGTCCGGTTGATTCGAAATATTTCCATCGACTAAATTTTATAGAGTTAATGTTATATATATGATAACTTCTGTGTCACGAATATTAAACATATTATGTATAAAAACAGTGGAAGATTACGACTCGGCGTTCTTCGCAACAACGTTACACTCAGCTATATGTGAGGATTGACATTTCACTCGCATGTGGAAAACATTTGTATGATCACATCACTTCACTCCGAGAGCAGGCCCATGTTACTAGTTTAATACCGTCAATCTATATTGAAAGGCTAAAGTGGGTGGTCGTGTATATGTGTTAAGGGTATCAATTTTCATATTTCAACCATTTTTCTATTAGAATATTTCCGTTCCAATAGTGTGATATGTTTTTTTTTGTCATTTTATTGCTAAAAAGGGAGACTTTCGACGAAATAATATTTTCCCTGGTTTGCACCTGCGTTGCTAATGAAACTAAAATAGAATACAGACCGCCAACTCCAAATTGACAAAACAAACAAGCAAGCACATAAATACAAATATTGTTCAAATTAAGTGGTTGCGTAAATTGGCAATTGATTTATTTGTACACGTGCCAACAACAATAATAATAACACACCTTTTAGCTTAGCAAATATAAATAACTTGTAACTTGAAGAAGAGCACTCTAAATATGTAGGTGTTGAAATATGTTCTTTTTATATTTTGTTTAACACACTAGTCGATAACTTTACATTATGTTATGAAATTCTACGCTTCCGGATTTGCAAAATCAAAATGTAAGCAACATGTTACTGTGCGGCTATCCTGTATTAGTACTACAGATAACACTGATAATTCAGGAGGCAAGACACATCACACATGTAGCAGACCACCACGCCTATGAACAGACAGAACAGATATCAATATTACATTCAGATAGCTGCCTTCCATATACAGGCATATTTCACTGGTGGAGGGAAAACAGAATTAACCGGTTCTTCCATAAAATTTAGTGAGAGTTATAACCCCATTCGTTACCGATCAATAATACTTCTAAAAGCTGGAATATAACTTAATCCAGGTCTCCCGCAACCGAAGTATCTATGCGGCACCTGTTTCAATGCATGTAAATGGGAGAGAAAGCCTAAGCGTGTGGCGGATGCGACACCTGTTGCAATGCGACATTTCAATTTTCAAAGTATTAAGAACAAACGCACATTACCACCAATGCTTATTGGAACCACCCAACCAGATATTATCATAGGCACCACTACATGGCTTTCTACCAAAATCGGGAGCCAAGAAATGTTTCAACCTGAGGTGATCGTGAAAAGGATGCTCACTGTGGCGTTCTTATTTCTGCAGAAACTTAATTCGAACTCCACCAAGTATTTATTAGGAAAGACACAGACATGATATCAGAGAATATATAATTAGTTAGTACGCCATTCATCATAGCTAGCTGTTATTGGCCACTAAGCACGCTTGACAGTAAATACGTAAAGAGAATCTTTACAGGAATCCAACACCTGATGAACAAGCACACAAAGGATATATTTCTATTTGGAGGAGAATTTAATCTGCCATACACAGATTGGGAGAAAATGAGATCAGCGGTAACCAACTTCCCCAATCTATCAGCAGAGCATTCCTCCAGATATCAGCAGACCTGTCCATGCAACAAATAAACAACAACACCACACGAAGAAACACAGTTCTAAATTAGCTATTTACCAGCCATCCAGAGCACATAGAGTTTAACTTAAGCATATTTTGTTGTCTTAAAAATGTACAATTAGATTGGAAACAAGTTATATCAACTTAGTACATCCGCTCTATACAATAACGTTAAAAATATAAATAAGAAAATGACAGCAAGTTACATATATAATAAATGTATACATAAATATATTTGATAAACAGAAGTAATGAGGATTACATAGAAAAATGTAATACACTGCAACCGATAGGTAATAGTGCCCATGGTATTGTCTTAGTTGATATATCGGCCAACATTAACAAAGCAAAGCCAGCAGAGCGAACATATACGTCTGGAAGAAAGCAGACTTAGATAGCATAGGTAAACACATAGACAACGAACTGAATAGATTCAACAACACTCAACACGATGACACCATATGTTCATAAATAGAACAGATTATTAAAGATTCTGGAAAAAAATATGCCACCAAATTGGATGAACATACAGCTTAGAAGAATGAGTAGACAGAAACAAGATACCTTACTAGAAAGCAAATCATACCAACTTACCAATAGACTGGAACAGATACAAGAAGTTCAAAGCAGTACAACATGAGTTTAGATGAGCGCATACCAACTTCATGTAAATATAGTAAGTGAAGACCTCCACAACAACCCCAAAGGATTATGGTCATAAATCAAGAGCCGGAAGCAAAAATCATTAGGAATAACATCACTGAAAAACAAAGATATGTACCTTAACACCGACACAGCAACAAAAACAGCTATTCTAAATAACCAGTTACACTCGTGTATACTCAGGAGGACTTTTTGAAAAAGAGTAGCCTGCTACAGAAAACTCCATTGTTTTCTTAAATAAAGGTAATAACAAAATTACCGAACTCCGAACAATCTTACAAAGGGAAAGTCAAAACTCATAATTATATAAACAGACAAAATCAGTCAACAACCGGAAAACTGTGAAAACCGTAATGACCCTGACTTGGTACAGGCATTTCTAAAGAAATGGTGGGTTGAATCAGATTTTAAGGCGCCAAACCTCCCGCTCTCATTACGGTTCAAAGGTTCCGGCTGTCACTGTAACAGTATTTAAATACAGGAACAAAATAGGTATAACAGTTGTCAAAGCAGTACCATATTCGGTGACGTAAATGTCAAAAATATTTTTACGTCACACATTGACAAAAAAATTGTTGACATTTGTGACTTCTTTATCTTTATACATTTTCACTATATGAAAATGCATCGCTTATAATTTTTTCTGCAGAGACGGAATATATTTCGACAAGATATTGGTATCGGAATATAAACTTTTTAAGAGATCGAATAAGGCGAATCTTTTTATAGCCCTGGTCCAGTAGCCTGTTTCTCAGATGAAGATGACGTTTCAGGAAATCAGAATAATTGCTACTGGCCCTTGCATAGCGAATCAATTGCGAGATGTAAACACCATATGCAGGAGAAGCTGGTATATTGCTGCACATGTTTGGAAAATTTATGATTTTAAAATTGAAGTCGTCCCGCTTATCATAAATTTTAGTACTGAGTTGACCACTGTGGTCAAATTCGAGGTATAAGTCCAAAAATGATGCGGACGAAGCTGTATCGGTGGTCTCTTTAACTTCCAGCTCTGGAGGATATATCAATGGAAGAAATTCTGCAAATCTAGAATTATTGATAGATAAAACGTCATCAATATACCTGTATGTGAAATTAAAGGCTCTAGCCTCATGAATCTTCTTATCTTTTACAAGCTTTTGAAGAAACTCCGACTCATATGAGTATAAAAATAAATCGGCTAGAAGAGGGGTACAATTCGTACCCATTGGTATGCCGACGACCTGCTGAAACAGTGTCCCTCCAAAGGAGACAAACATGTTATCGATGAGGAACTCCAGCATACTGATCACTTGTTCCTCGGAGTAGCATGCTTTACCTTTATGAATTTTGTTTGAAAAATATGTGGAATTGTAGCCCAACACAACAAATTTTGAGCCATAGTTTCTATGACTAAAAGCTTTCTGAATTGTTTCTTTTAAGCGGGTTTTTAATTTGTCATGCGGTAGGGTGGTATATAGAGTTGAAAAATCAAAAGTTTTGATGGAGGATACCTGAGAGAAAGATCTTGATTTCAGGTTATCCAAAAGATCTTTAGAGTTTTTCAAAATCCACATGTGATTTATGCCACTACGCGAGTAAACAGTTTCACAATATTTCTGTTGTCCCTCTTTTACTGCAGACAGAATCTTTGTCAGGTGAATAGACAATTCTTTCGTCGAACAAGTTGATGATCCCGCTATGTACCTTTCTTTGTATGGTGTCTTATGGAGTTTAGGTATCCAATATAAATAGGGTAAATCCTCAGACTCTTTACCAGAGGGAATGTTTAAAGAGGTCATGAATGATCTGTGGTTAGCTAGGATTTCATCTTTGTCGAACGAAGTTGGTTTGCCCCAGTTGGCCCATCTATCCCTCATTTCTACATATAGTCTTTTATATATTTTGTGACTTATTCTGGTCCTGGAAAAAAAACTGAAATACGGCTCACTGGACATTGATTATTGATGTTTGTTTCAGAGGTTGAAATAGACATGCCGATTAAGAAACTTACTGCAAGCGATATTTAGCTTACGCAGCATTGCAGACCAAGTTAAATAAATCGTCTTTTCTTACGGCTTTGATGGTTGTTTGTGATACATTTCCATTGGCTAGATAACTTGTGTTTCTTATTGATCCACATGTCTATTCCTTGCCGAGGAGAAATGTGCTAAACAATATGACTTACTGAATAAACATTATCTACTATATTATCAGATTAGATTCGCATGGATGATCATATATTTTCAGGTTGAAATCATATTATATTTGTTTCAGATAATTAAATGACATTATTTTGTTCAATTGTGTTTCGTTTGTTTCTATTTCGTTTCGCAATATATAATTACAGTTGTATCCTCTAAAAAAAGTGTATGATCTTGATCATCAGACTATTTCCCGTGACACATATATAGCTGTTAATAATTGTCTTTAGCTTTGCTGACTGTTCATTTCTAAATAAACATTTATGGACACAATGTACCAATATGCGAAACGGTAGTTCTAAGATGTGTGTATAAAACAACAAACCGTCGTGATTGCTATAACAATATGTTTATCGTTCGTTGCAAAAAATTTCTCTATTGTTTTTAACATTCAATATATAAATAATCTGTCTCTATTTCTATAATCATAATCGGTAAATCGGAAAAACACAGAGAACACAATGGCCAAAATAAAAAGGATAAACAATGATCTACAAAACATACACATAAAACTAAAGATCGAGTAACACGAACCCCACTAAAATCGGGGATGAATTCAGGTGCTCCTGAAGGGTAAACAGTTCCAGCTACACTTGTGGCACCCGTCGTGTTATTTTAGTAGCAAACCCCGTGACAATGAGGAACGGGCCATGAAGTGTTTACGACAAGTGAAACATATCCGTGGTCATTTGTGACACGGATATTCTTTACGTTTAAATAAGTAAAAAGAGAAAAACAGAAGGAAAATACATTGGGTAACTAATTATAAACCATGCACAAAAAATTAAAGATCGAATAACACGAACCCCACTAGAAACCCGAGGTGAACTCAGGTGCATCGGAAGAGTAAAGAGTTCCTAGATAAATAAATTTCTAATTTCTAATATCTTTTATTCCGCTATAGCAGCTATAACTACCTGTGTAATCAGTAACTATCACCACTAGTGTAGTGAGTTCGAATTCTGCTCATGGAGGGTTGTACTCGATACAAAATTGTGTGATTCAGTTTGTCAATAACTTGCGGCAGGTAGCTGGTTTTTTTCGGGTACTATTATTTCCTCCACCAATAAAACTGACCTCCACGATATAACTGAAATATTGTTGAAAGAGGCGTTAAACACCATAACCCTAACCCTGTTGGTTTTGTATATCGCTTCAGTACCTAAGTAATGATGAAATTCAAATTAGATACTAAAGCTTTTTTCAACAAAAGATAAAATAAAGTTCTGTATATTAGAAGGTATGGGTTCCGACAACACATTTCAAAGTTATATTAGCATTGGTGGTGAACTGGTTAGCTTGCTCGCCTCGAGTGCGGTAGTTCGTGGGTTTGAGTCCCGATCGGGTCAAGCCAAAGACTATAATATTGGTTTTCCGAGTGGGGCGATATGTCTACCCATATAGCTAGCACTATTAAAACCCAACTAAGCGTGTTGATCTTGTATAAAGTCGATTTCATTATCATCTCATTGAATATTAAATTGTTCTAGCCATGATATAGCTGAAACATTGCTGACTTAGCATTAAACAACAACCAATCAATCAATCAGAGTTAAATACTCAGATTTTACAGAAGCAATTCAACCAATCAATATTACATCACGTATTGCAGAACCAGATCAAACCGCATCGTAAGAACATCTTATCAAAATATTGACCGTCAATATTCTTTTAAGAATTCCGACAAATCTAAAATAATGAAGTATTTAACATTAATATAATATCATATTATTTGCTGATTCATGTCACATACTTCAATTACAAAACACGTACCACATGGTCTAGTAGTGAATTGGATTTTTTTTTTATTTGAAATCCAACCAATCACATTCAAGCTAGCATTCGCACTTCGGCTAAGGTGTTGTTGACGTCAGCAACAAAAGCCAATAAAAACAGGAAGCACCCGATTTGTCGCTTTAACAGAGGGCTACTTAATTTGTTTCTCCTTGTTAAGAAAAGATCATCCATGCGAATCAATATAATAGGAGGAGCCGTCGTGGTCGTGATCGCATGGTAGTTGGATTACTACCTATGCAATCAGTACCTATTACCACTAACGTTGTGAGTTCGAATCCCACTCAGGCGATGCAACTTTTGTAAAAAAAAGTTTGTCAGTGACTTGCGACAGGTCGGTGGTTTTCTCTGGGTACTGCGGTTTCCTCCATCAATAAAACTGACCGCCACGATATTACTGAAATATTGTTGAAAGTGGCGTTAAACACCATAAACCAAACCAAGCCAAACTAGATTGTAATAGTTAGTGGTGGATTGGATTTTGTTTACAGTTCGCTACAAAAATTATACGGTCGTCATCACAATCTGGTTGACCGTTACGAAATATCCATATAGGAAACAAGGACTAGATTGAGACTACGACAAACTGATGACACCCGCGGTCATCTGTGACATAAACATTCCGTAACGGTTAACAAAATCATGACATCAGATAACCTTTGCTTATTTGTTTTACAATGAAGAAGATTATTCCAAATGACCTTCTGTTACAGGGGACATCTTCGTGAGGAAGATAAATCTGCGAAATATCATCTTCAATAAATATTAAATACTGGGGATGGCAAACCGTTCAGAATTTACTAACCGGTTACTCGAATAATCTTCCGACCGATTACTCGCTTAACCGGTATATATCATTGTTTAGATGTAATCTTGCATGGGACAAATCAATAAGGCGATGTCAATAATAAACTTATATTACATAAAGAATTGCAAACATTGAAACAAACAAAATTTATCTGTACAGTTCTTTTTTTAGATTAAGATTAAACATTGTCACGGTCTATTGTGTATCTGCTTGTTCTGGTACATAGTTCTTAATAAGAAAAATGACATGGTCCACGACAGTAATCCTGTGGCTGAGAATATGCGATAAGACGGTACGGATGTTCCGGGAATACTGAGGTACTAACGCGCAAGCACTGACAATCTGGGATATTTGATACTGTTTTCTTTCCACTACTTTAAAGGATTTACGCTAGGATCACACCTCTCACGTTTGAACAATGATAATTATGTTTCCTCATACGGGTCATCGGGTTCATCACAAAGAAGAAAGTCAAGTGAACGTTGCACTTTAGGTTTTTCCGGCGCGATTTCCTCGTCATTCACATTCTGTTTTTTGAATAGATGTAGCGGTATGTCTTCTAACTTTGTTTCCAAAGTTTCCCATTCCACATCTCGTTTACAATACGACCAAGCTTTCGATTGTGGTGGAGGCATTTTGTAATGAAACTTCAAAGATTTCAATTGCAAGTTATTTGGACAGATGAACAGTTTTTTACAATTGTTGTGATTAGTTATGTTTGTAAAAACACGAATGCCTGAGGGATAGTTATCGTGTCTTATCACAGTTATTTAATTGTTGATTTAATCCGATATATAAGTTTATTTACTGTTACACTATACAACATATACTTTAAATATTTTTTAACTTTTATGAATTGAGAAAAGAGTGACAAGATCGAGATATTTTCATCTTATTTTATCAAAACTTAACGAATAATCGAATCGCAAAATAGCTAACCGGTCACGATCTTTCCGACGGTTAACCGGTTAACCAAGTAATCGTTGCCATCCCTATTAAATACTGATTGTAGAAAATAAAAAAGGAAAGGCACAAGATAATTTCTAGGAAGCTTTTTCACAAATCCTATGTTGAACTTAACTTTAAAAGCCAAAGCAAAACATAATTTCTAGGAAGCTTTTTCACAACTCCAATGTTGAACCTAACTTTAAAAGCCAAGGCAAAAGAACATCGTGTATTTATTATAATATTCATATTATTTAAGATTTGTAAGATAGAGAAAAGCTGCAATATAATGGAAAAACAAACTATGTAGGTATGCCTTGTGGTTAAACAACAGACAAACCTGTACCATGACACTTTGACCCTTTACTTGAGATCTATTTTAAGATCAATGTTATAAAATTAGATCGATCACAAGGCAAACTGAAAGTACAGAATAGTGTAATATGTTTCTACAGCCGACGAACTATCACCATAGCAATCACGACAGATTTCTTAATTTTTACCCACATCTTAGAACTACCGTGTCACATACTGCCACATTATGTCTACAATTGTATCTTTAGCAATGAACAGTCAGCAAGATTAAAGGCAATTATTAACAGTCATGTGTCACGTGGAATAGTACGATCATCAAGATCATACACTTCTTTAGAGGATACAACTCTACTTATATAATGCAAAACAAAATAGAAACAAACGAAGCAAAAATATATAAAATAAAACGAAACGAAATTGAATAACACAATGTGATTTAACTATCTGAAATAAAAGGAATAAGTTTATCTAGCATTTCAATAAAAACGAATTTTAAACAAATAACAAGGGTTGAATAAAAAATGTGCAATACTCTGAGGGAGACTACATTTCGTGCATGACGTCACGTTATATTTGCCGTTCATTCAACAATGCCACGTTACTGTGTTTTCTCTCACATTCCAATGATAATATGAGACAGGCACAACCTGTTTAAGGGCGAAGCCTATTTGATGATAATGACAATTAAGAGGGAGGCATGAGAGGCGAATGCCTCCTAAAATACAAATGAAAATTGAAGAAATAATGTTTGTAAATTTAGATCTATTTTGAACACCTTTTCCATAGACGAAATCTTAAAAAAAAAGGGAGGAGCGGTGTTTCTGGTCACGAATCACAGAAAATTAAAAACAAATTCAAATCACGATTCATGGAAATTAACATTTGCCATTTTTGAGAATTTCACAAATCACGGTGAATCAATACGAGACATAAATCGAGGGTCACGAGAATAAAAAAAAATACCCCAATCACAGATCCAGAAAAAAAATTTGGTGAAAGAGAGAAATAAAAATGTGTGCATGGCAATGAAAAGGTGTAGTGAGGGTCAGACGAAAAACATAGCCATGGAAAATGTGTTAAAAGGCTTACCTGACGTTTGGAGATGGCAGAATCCGGAAAAATCCCAAATGTTCCCTTTTTTATTACAAAATCCGCAGTGGAGCCAAAGAATGAATAGGCATGAACCATGTAAATAACTAAAGGTAAAATATTCAATTTCTTTATCCTGAATGGAGCCTGTCGGAATTTTTATAGGAATCTGCATTGATCTCTCAAAAAAGAAAACAAAAGTAAATATCATGCAAAAATAGACATTTTTTAAATAGACTCCAAGCAGATAAAATATTTCAAGATTAAGATAATCTCTTGTAAAAAGGAAATAAAACAAATGGCTCCACTGCGGAAATCGGAATGCATTTTGCATGCATCATTATTAACGTCCGTAATTTTAACCGCAAAAGCCGATTTTCGAGAAAATGATAAATCTTTGAATATAAAACACTGGATTTATTTATGATTATTACGGTCATTCAGGATATAAACTAAAAATACAGATTTCATAGAATCTACCGATATAAAAAGCTAAGTAAAATAATTTAAATAAATCCTGAAATTTATTTGAATAAGAATACATAGCTTTTCAATATTTTAAACGTTCTTAACAATAATGGGCGTTATGTGACGTTCCTACATTTACTCACTAATTTGTTAGGTGGGCGACAAACACCTTGCATTTCAAAATCTGCCAATGTTCAAAATTACTGCAATTAACACTTTAAATTCACAATTTCTTTTCGATTATTAATATAAAATTAGGGGAGCCGTAGGCGTGATCGTATTGTAGTTGGAACTACATATGTACTCACTGTCTATCACCACTTACGTTGGGAGGCCAAATACCGCTCAGGCTAGAGGTACTCGATAAAACATTACGTATGTGATACATTTTGTCAGTGACTTGTGGCAGGTCGGTTGTTTTCTCCGGGTTGAACGGTTTCGTCCGTTAATAAAACTATCCGCAACGATTAAACTGAAATATTGTTGAAAGTGGCGTTAAACACCACAACCCTAACCCCTTTACAGGAAATTATCTAAAGTGAATTTCAGTATCTTTTAGTGCTCACAAGTTGTACTCACATATGACTGCAGACAATTACTGATGTCTTCAGTGAATAACATCGCAGGAAAACAACATTTTAATCATATAATACATCATATTTATTGCACAAATATTGCTTTACAAATAAACAATACTATACATGTAATACTTAAATGTTACCAGAGTCTCCATGTACAAAGTATATACTGATATTTTAAAAAATTGAATATGTCAGTTAGTTAATATTTATGAATTATTTTGATTGGTCAATTACATGTGTATCTAAAGCAAATTTCACGATTATCTAGCAGCCAGAGTGAATTTGCAACGATTTTGGTGTCTCCGGAGTATTTATCAAATACTTTGCCATTATTACCCTCTGCAGCGGGCTATTTACATTTTTGGATTTGCCAAATTTTGACGCCACCAGTTCCTGTTGCATTCTCATAATACAATGCGCTTCCAGACAAAATGATGGTGTTTCATGTCCATGAAACTCCTTTCTTATGTAAACGCATACGTCAAGGTACGAATGTATATTTAGTGTAACTAAACAGATATATCACGGTCGTGCGGGAAATTTGCGAAAAATTCCAGTCTTGAGACACAATTTCCTTCGCCATTCCGGCTTGGAAAATTTGACCATCTCTCTACGTAAATTACAAATTTTAAACAGTTTATGCATAATAATGACTTGCCTAATAATTTATTAATTGTTTGACGTCAAATTCACACCTATGTCTGCTACATTCATTATCTGGACAACTTTACAAGCAAGTAATAATGCACGAGGTAAACAATGGACACTGTGATGTTGCTATGACAAGAAGCACATGAGTTCACCAATGTTTTTAAGTGGTGTTCGAGTTGCTCGAACTTTATGCTTCAGTGTAATGGTTTGTAGATCGTTGTTTTTGTCCGTTTGGTCTTTTTGTCTGGCTATTGAATTGTCTGTCCTTCTTCGATTTGAGGCTTCTAATTGACAATTTGGTATCTTCAAACACTTATTATATTACCAGAGAAAAAGAATATATAATGAATACAGTTGCCTTGAACCGAACAACCTACAACCACTCCTAATAATGTCATCGATGGGGAATGTATCGCTAGTTACTTGACACATTTCACAGTGTTAATATATTCATGTCATATGAGTATCAAATCGTCTGCAATATTACATGCTGTCTTAACATACCATGACAGAGTGTTTTTTAACCAACCTGAGTCGTGTGTAGCTTAATATAGCATTGGACGGTTGGATGATAATCATCTTAAAATGAGTGTGTATTAAGATTACGGGTTATCGCTGTCCAAACCATACTTTCAACAATATTTTAGTGTCATCATGATGGTCAGTATTATTATTGGTGTAGCATAAACCCAGAATACCTAGAAAACAATCTCTGCCCATCTGATTGTGTATATTTTGAACAAAAAATATTTAACTTGATACATATTTCATTCCTGGTATATTGTTATGTCCACTATATTATTTGATGGATGGTAGCTTCGCGGGAGACCTTAGCATACTGTTTTTCATAATATCTCTATCAATTTCTGACATGTTAGCATTGTTCGTATCTGTCACCAATGAGTTGTCTGTTGGTAATTTTATGGAACTATCATAATGGCTTGATGAGTGCCTCCAGGTGAGTTTCCTCTCCATAATATGATCCAATTGAGATGTTTCGTGTCTCAATTTTCTTTCTTGTTGGTCATGATTAATTTGTGGTATATAAGGAAAACGTCGTTGGCTGCTCATAATGGTTGTAGGATAAGAACATTTGCTTAAGGAATGTGTTGACATTGTTGTACCGCTGGTATTTATTGACTCAATCGTCTGAAGTCCATTGGCTGATGTCGTTGGTAGGGAAACACATTTTCGTCTCCGTAGTAACAGTTTTATTGGTTGTGATGTTGGTTCCTCGGATATTCGACGATTCAAATAAACCGGATCAGGAATGTTCTTTTTCATTTTTATATCTCTATATGAGTTTTTCTGACATTTAAGTGTAGATTTGTCTCCATGATCGTGAGTGCATGACATTCCGTTATCAGGTTGTTGCTCTCTTAGTTTTAACATGTCCAGATCACAATGGACTTTGAAGTCAGCGCATCGCTCGAAATACTTGAGGTACTTTGGCAATTCAGTTGGTTGAATGAAGTACAAAGCATTATTTCCGTCATTATCCTCTATAGTAGGACTAGCATCATGCGTCAGTAACATGTCAATGACATCTAGAGGCAAAGCATGCTGAAAAGCATACATAAGACATGTCCGACCTTTAATGTCCCTGATGTTTGGATCCGCATCATGCAGTAATAGCAGTCGTACAATGGGCAAGCTATTTGGGTGGTCGAATTCTTCTATGAGAACGGAACATGCCACTGTGAGTGCTGTTTTACCATCATACCCTTTATGATTAACTTTTGCACCACCCGCGAGAAGAATTTTCACTAATTTCAGCTTCTTCAGTGCTACAGTTGTCAACAATGCTCCATTTGCAATGTCCTAAAAATAAACAATGAATAAATTGTAAAGTTCTGTAGAAAGTTTATGATAGTATTTTAATAAATAAACAAATATCAATTAAACGTGATGCAATGTGTTTGTTTTTAAAGTTGTGGATACGTTTGAATAAGTGTTCTGTACATGTAGGAAATGTATGAAAAAGTATTGGCACAGGTCACTTATTGTAACATAGAAAATTGTAAATGTTCATTCCAGGATAAACATTATAAAAGTCATGAAAACGTCGGTTTTTGTGGCGGGAACCTTGCACCGTGAAATATATATGGCCTTGTGTAACCAAAACAAGTTGGAACTAGCTGATATGTATACTTTTTGAATGCTAAATGTATTTTTGCACATTCTAAAAATCAATGGATAAGCTTTTAAAATACATCACAATTATGTGAAAAAGTTTGTAAGTGACTGTGGTTTTCTGTGGTTACACCGGTTACCTCCACCAATAAAACTGACTGCCACCATATAACTGATATATTAATAAACGTGGTATTAAACACCATAACACTAACCCCTAAAATTAACATGTTAAAGTAAACTTACCTTGTTCATTTTGTAGATTGTCGGTAAATGTTTGATATTGTCGATGAGTTATGTTTATATACAACTATACAGTACTTCACACCCACTGTCTTTGGCGGGTAACACCATTTAATTGTTTGTTCACACATTAGAATATTAGTGGGTGGGAAGTACTGCATAGTTGTATATACATTTGAGAACTCCCAACTAAATGGTATTTCTGTAACTCATTGGCAAAGGCTAAATAGTCCAAATGGTCTACACATGAATATAATGCAGAAAAATTAAATATGATAACTCAGACACGGGATTTATTTCACTTAAGGGGGTACCATACACTACAGGGAGATAGCTCTTTAAAATCAGTTGAACGTTTTGATCATATGATGTTTTTATGCAGATTTCAAGCATCTCGGTGATCAAAACCACAGAGAGAAAATCTGCTATGTGACTAGTGAATTTATAGCTCTGAGTATGTTGGTTGGAATTTGTTAACATTTTGATATTTATAACAGTGGATATATTCAAATAAAGGTAATAACAAAATTACCGAACTCCGAACAATCTTACAAAGGGAAAGTCAAAACTCATAATTATATAAACAGACAAAATCAGTCAACAACCGGAAAACTGTGAAAACCGTAAAGACCCTGACTTGGTACAGGTATTTCTAAAGAAATGGTGGGTTGAATCAGATTTTAAGGCGCCAAACCTCCCGCTCTCATTACGGTTCAAAGGTTCCGGCTGTCACTGTAACAGTATTTAAATACAGGAACAAAATAGGTAAAATAGTTGTCAAAGCAGTACCATATTCGGTGACGCAAATGTCAAAAATACTTTTACGTCACACATTGACAAAAAAATTCTTGACATTTGCGATTTCTTTATCTTTATACATTTTCACTATATGAAAATGCATCGCTTATAATTTTTTCTGCAGAGACGGAATATATTTCGACAAGATATTGGTATCGGAATATAAACTTTTTAAGAGATCGAATAAGGCGAATCTTTTTATAGCCCTGGTCCAGTAGCCTGTTTCTCAGATGAAGATGACGTTTCAGGAAATCAGAATAATTGCTACTGGCCCTTGCATAGCGAATCAATTGCGAGATGTAAACACCATATGCAGGAGATGCTGGTATATTGCTGCACATGTTTGGAAAATTTATGATTTTAAAATTGAAGTCGTCCCGCTTATCATAAATTTTAGTACTGAGTTGACCACTGTCGTCAAATTCGAGGTATAAGTCCAAAAATGATGCCGACGAAGCTGTATCGGTGGTCTCTTTAACTTCTAGCTCTGGAGGATATATCAATGGAAGAAATTCTGCAAATCTAGAATTATTGATAGATAAAACGTCATCAATATACCTGTATGTGAAATTAAAGGCTCTAGCCTCATGAATCTTCTTATCTTTTACAAGCTTTTGAAGAAACTCCGACTCATATGAGTATAAAAATAAATCGGCTAGAAGAGGGGCACAATTCGTACCCATTGGTATGCCGACGACCTGCTGAAACAGTGTCCCTCCAAAGGAGACAAATATGTTATCGATGAGGAACTCCAGCATACTGATCACTTGTTCCTCGGAGTAGCATGTTTTACCTTTATGAATTTTGTTTGAAAAATATGTGGAATTGTAGCCTAACACAACAAATTTTGAGCCATAGTTTCTATGACTAAAAGCTTTATGAATTGTTTCTTTTAAGCGGGTTTTTAATTTGTCATGCGGTAGGGTGGTATATAGAGTTGAAAAATCAAATGTTTTGATGGAGGATACCTGAGAGAAAGATCTTGATTTCAGGTTATCCAAAAGATCTTTAGAGTTTTTCAAAATCCACATGTGATTTATGCCACTACGCGAGTAAACAGTTTCACAATATTTCTGTTGTCCCTCTTTTACTGCAGACAGAATCTTTGTCAGGTGAATAGACAATTCTTTCGTCGAACAAGTTGATGATCCCGCTATGTACCTTTCTTTGTATGGCGTCTTATGGAGTTTAGGTATCCAATATAAGTAGGGTAAATCCTCAGACTATTTACCAGAGGGAATGTTTAAAGAGGTCATGTATGATCTGTGGTTAGCTAGGATTTCATCTTTGTCGAACGAAGTTGGTTTGTATGTGATATTACAAACACACTGCCAACAAAATAAGAAAATTAAAGGAGCAGATCAAATTTTACCTGAAGTGTATGGTACCACCTTAAGATGCTGATTATTGGTCGTAAATAAACGATGATAAACGTTAAAGAAAACAGAAGTGGTATCAATCAAGAATGGACAATGCGAATCCAATCTTACAATATAATAGAAGGAGCCGTCGTGGTCGTGATCGCATGGTAGTTGAATTAGTACCTATGGAATCAGTACCTATTACCACTAACGTTGTGAGTTCGAATCCCACTCAGGCGATGCAACTTTTTGTAAAAAAAAGTTTGTCAGTGACTTGCGACAGGTCGGTGGTTTTCTCGGAGTACTGCGGTTTCCTCCATCAATAAAACTGACGGCCACGATATTACTGAAATATTGTTGAAAGTGGCGTTAAACACCATAAACCAAACCAAACTAGATTGTAATAGTTAGTGGTGGATTGGATTTTGTTTACAGTTCGCTACAAAAATTATACGGTCGTCATCACAATCTGGTTGACCGTTACGAAATATCCATATAGGAAACAAGGACTAGATTGTGACTACGACAAACTGATGGCACCCGCGGTCATCTGTGACATAAACATTCCGTAACGGTTAACCAATTCATGACATCAGATAACCTTTACTTATTTTTTTTTATAATGAAGAAGATTATTCCAAATGAACTACTGTTACAGGGGACATCTTCGTGAGGAAGATAAATCTGCGAAATATCATCTTCAATAAATATTAAATACTGGGGATGGCAAACCGTTCATAATTTATTAACCGGTTACTCGAATAATCTTCCGACCGATTACTCGCTTAACCGGTATATATCATTGTTTAGATGTAATCTTGCAAGGGACAAATCAATAAGGCGATGTCAATAATAAACTTATATTACATAAAGAATTGCAAACATTGAAACAAACAAAATTTATCTGTACAGTTCTTTTTTTAGATTAAGATTAAACATTGTCACGGTCTATTGTGTATCTGCTTGTTCTGGTACATAGTTCTTAATAAGAAAAATGACATGGTCCACGACAGTAATCCTGTGGCTGAGAATATGCGATAAGACGGTACGGATGTTCCGGGAATACTGAGGTACTAACGCGCAAGCACTGACAATCTGGGATATTTGATACTGTTTTCTTTCCATTACTTTAAAGGATTTACGTTAGGATCACACCTCTCACGTTTGAACAATGATAATTATGTTTCCTCATACGGGTCATCGGGTTCATCACAAAGAAGAAAGTCAAGTGAACGTTGCACATTAGGTTTTTTCGGCGCGATTTCCTCGTCATTCACATTCTGTTTTTTGAATAGATGTAGCGGTATGTCTTCTAACTTTGTTTCCAAAGTTTCCCATTCCACATCTCGTTTACAATACGACCAAGCTTTCGATTGTGGTGGAGGCATTTTGTAATGAAACTTCAAAGATTTCAATTGCAAGTTATTTGGACAGATGAACAGTTTTTTACAATTGTTATGATTAGTTATGTTTGTAAAAACACGAATGCCTGAGGGATAGTTATCGTGTCTTATCACAGTTATTTAATTGTTGATTTAATCCGATATATAAGTTTATTTACTGTTACACTATACAACATATACTTTAAATATTTTTTAACTTTTATGAATTGAGAAAAGAGTGACAAGATCGAGATATTTTCATCTTATTTTATCAAAACTTAACGAATAATCGAATCGCAAAATAGCTAACCGGTCACGATCTTTCCGACGGTTAACCGGTTAACCAAGTAATCGTTGCCATCCCTATTAAATACTGATTGTAGAAAATATAAAAGGAAAGGCACAAGATAATTTCTAGGAAGCTTTTTCACAAATCCTATGTTGAACTTAACTTTAAAAGCCAAAGCAAAACATAATTTCTAGGAAGCTTTTTCACAACTCCAATGTTGAACCTAACTTTAAAAGCCAAGGCAAAAGAACATCGTGTATTTATTATAATATTCATATTATTTAAGATTTGTAAGATAGAGAAAAGCTGCAATATAATGGAAAAACAAACTATGTAGGTATGCCTTGTGGTTAAACAACAGACAAACCTGTACCATGACACTTTGACCCTCTACTTGAGATCTATTTTAAGATCAATGTTATAAAATTAGATCGATCACAAGGCAAACTGAAAGTACAGAATAGTGTAATATGTTTCTACAGCCGACGAACTATCACCATAGCAATCACGACAGATTTCTTAATTTTTACCCACATCTTAGAACTACCGTGTCACATACTGCCACATTATGTCTACAATTGTATCTTTAGCAATGAACAGTCAGCAAGATTAAAGGCAATTATTAACAGTCATGTGTCACGTGGAATAGTACGATCATCAAGATCATACACTTCTTTAGAGGATACAACTCTACTTATATAATGCAAAACAAAATAGAAACAAACGAAGCAAAAATATATAAAATAAAACGAAACGAAATTGAATAACACAATGTGATTTAACTATCTGAAATAAAAGGAATAAGTTTATCTAGCATTTCAATAAAAACGAATTTTAAACAAATAACAAGGGTTGAATAAAAAATGTGCAATACTCTGAGGGAGACTACATTTCGTGCATGACGTCACGTTATATTTGCCGTTCATTCAACAATGCCACGTTACTGTGTTTTCTCTCACATTCCAATGATAATATGAGACAGGCACAACCTGTTTAAGGGCGAAGCCTATTTGATGATAATGACAATTAAGAGGGAGGCATGAGAGGCGAATGCCTCCTAAAATACAAATGAAAATTGAAGAAATAATGTTTGTAAATTTAGATCTATTTTGAACACCTTTTCCATAGACGAAAACTTAAAAAAAAAAGGGAGGAGCGGTGTTTCTGGTCACGAATCACAGAAAATTAAAAACAAATTCAAATCACGATTCATGGAAATTAACATTTGCCATTTTTGAGAATTTCACAAATCACGGTGAATCAATACGAGACATAAATCGAGGGTCACGAGAATAAAAAAAAATACCCCAATCACAGATCCTGAAAAAAAATTTGGTGAAAGAGAGAAATAAAAATGTGTGCATGGCAGTGAAAAGGTATAGTGAGGGTCAGACGAAAAACATAGCCATGGAAAATGTGTTAAAAGGCTTACCTGACGTTTGGAGATGGCAGAATCCGGAAAAATCCCAAATGTTCCCTTTTTTATTACAAAATCCGCAGTGGAGCCAAAGAATGAATAGGCATGAACCATGTAAATAACTAAAGGTAAAATATTCAATTTCTTTATCCTGAATGGAGCCTGTCGGAATTTTTATAGGAATCTGCATTGATCTCTCAAAAAAGAAAACAAAAGTAAATATCATGCAAAAATAGACATTTTTTAAATAGACTCCAAGCAGATAAAATATTTCAAGATTAAGATAATCTCTTGTAAAAAGGAAATAAAACAAATGGCTCCACTGCGGAAATCGGAATGCATTTTGCATACATCATTATTAACGTCCGTAATTTTAACCGCAAAAGCCGATTTTCGAGAAAATGATAAATCTTTGAATATAAAACACTGGATTTATTTATGATTATTACGGTCATTCAGGATATAAACTAAAAATACAGATTTCATAGAATCTACCGATATAAAAAGCTAAGTAAAATAATTTAAATAAATCCTGAATTTATTTGAATAAGAATACATAGTTTTTCAATATTTTAAACGTTCTTAACAATAACGGGCGTTATGTGACGTTCCTACAATTACTCACTAATTTGTTAGGTGGGCGACAAACACCTTGCATTTCAAAATCTGCCAATGTTCAAAATTACTGCAATTAACACTTTAAATTCACAATTTCTTTTCGATTATTTATATAAAATTAGGGGTGCCGTAGGCGTGATCGTATTGTAGTTGGAACTACATATGTACTCACTGTCTATCACCACTTACGTTGGGAGGCCAAATACCGCTCAGGCTAGAGGTACTCGATAAAACATTACGTATGTGATACATTTTGTCAGTGACTTGTGGCAGGTCGGTTGTTTTCTCCGGGTTGTCCGGTTTCGTCCGTTAATAAAACTATCCGCAACGATTAAACTGAAATATTGTTGAAAGTGGCGTTAAACACCACAACCCTAACCCCTTTACAGGAAATTATCTAAAGTGAATTTCAGTATCTTTTAGTGCTCACAAGTTGTACTCACATATGACTGCAGACAATTACTGATGTCTTCAGTGAATAACATCGCAGGAAAACAACATTTTAATCATATAATACATCATATTTATTGCACAAATATTGCTTTACAAATAAACAATACTATACATGTAATACTTAAATGTTACCAGAGTCTCCATGTACAAAGTATATACTGATATTTAAAAAAATTGAATATGTCAGTTAGTTAATATTTATGAATTATTTTGATTGGTCAATTACATGTGTATCTAAAGCAAATTTCACGATTATCTAGCAGCCAGAGTGAATTTGCAACGATTTTGGTGTCTCCGGAGTATTTATCAAATACTTTGCCATTATTACCCTCTGCAGCGGGCTATTTACATTTTTGGATTTGCCAAATTTTGACGCCACCAGTTCCTGTTGCATTCTCATAATACAATGCGCTTCCAGACAAAATGATGGTGTTTCATGTCCATGAAACTCCTTTCTTATGTAAACGCATACGTCAAGGTACGAATGTATATTTAGTGTAACTAAACAGATATATCACGGTCGTGCGGGAAATTTGCGAAAAATTCCAGTCTTGGGACACAATTTCCTTCGCCATTCCGCCTTGGAAAATTTGACCATCTCTCTACGTAAATTACAAATTTTAAACAGTTTATGCATAATAATGACTTGCCTAATAATTTATTAATTGTTTGACGTCAAATTCACACCTATGTCTGCTACATTCATTATCTGGACAACTTTACAAGCAAGTAATAATGCACGAGGTAAACAATGGACACTGTGATGTTGCTATGACAAGAAGCACATGAGTTCACCAATGTTTTTAAGTGGTGTTCGAGTTGCTCGAACTTTATGCTTCAGTGTAATGGTTTGTAGATCGTTGTTTTTGTCCGTTTGGTCTTTTTGTCTGGCTATTGAATTGTCTGTCCTTCTTCGATTTGAGGCTTCTAATTGACAATTTGGTATCTTCAAACACTTATTATATTACCAGAGAAAAAGAATATATAATGAATACAGTTGCCTTGAACCGAACAACCTACAACCACTCCTAATAATGTCATCGATGGGAAATGTATCGCTAGTTACTTAACACATTTCACAGTGTTAATATATTCATGTCATATGAGTATCAAATCGTCTGCAATATTACATGCTGTCTTAACATACCATGACAGAGTGTTTTTTAACCAACCTGAGTCGTGTGTAGCTTAATATAGCATTGGTCGGTTGGATGATAATTATCTTAAAATGAGTGTGTATTAAGATTACGGGTTATCGCTGTCCAAACCATACTTTCAACAATATTTTAGTGTCATCATGATGGTCAGTATTATTATTGGTGTAGCATAAACCCAGAATACCTAGAAAACAAACTCTGCCCATCTGATTGTGTATATTTTGAACAAAAAATATTTAACTTGATACATATTTCATTCCTGGTATATTGTTATGTCCACTATATTATTTGATGGATGGTAGCTTCGCGGGAGACCTTAACATACTGTTTTTCATAATATCTCTATCAATTTCTGACATGTTAGCATTGTTCGTATCTGTCACCAATGAGTTGTCTGTTGGTAATTTCATGGAACTATCATAATGGCTTGATGAGTGCCTCCAGGTGAGTTTCCTCTCCATAATATGATCCAATTGAGATGTTTCGTGTCTCAATTTTCTTTCTTGTTGGTCATGATTAATTTGTGGTATATAAGGAAAACGTCGTTGGCTGCTCATAATGGTTGTAGGATAAGAACATTTGCTTAAGGAATGTGTTGACATTGTTGTACCGCTGGTATTTATTGACTCAATCGTCTGAAGTCCATTGGCTGATGTCGTTGGTAGGGAAACACATTTTCGTCTCCGTAGTAACAGTTTTATTGGCTGTGATGTTGGTTCCTCGGATATTCGACGATTCAAATAAACCGGATCAGGAATGTTCTTTTTCATTTTTATATCTCTATATGAGTTTTTCTGACATTTAAGTGAAGATTTGTCTCCATGATCGTGAGTGCATGACATTCCGTTATCAGGTTGTTGCTCTCTTAGTTTTAACATGTCCAGATCACAATGGACTTTGAAGTCAGCGCATCGCTCGAAATACTTGAGGTACTTTGGCAATTCAGTTGGTTGAATGAAGTACAAAGCATTATTTCCGTCATTATCCTCTATAGTAGGACTAGCATCATGCGTCAGTAACATGTCAATGACATCTAGAGGCAAAGCATGCTGAAAAGCATACATAAGACATGTCCGACCTTTAATGTCCCTGATGTTTGGATCCGCATCATGCAGTAATAGCAGACGTACAATGGGCAAGCTATTTGGGTGGTCGAATTCTTCTATGAGAACGGAACATGCCACTGTGAGTGCTGTTTTACCATCGGTTTATATGATTAACTTTTGCACCACCCGCGAGAAGAATTTTCACTAATTTCAGCTTCTTCAGTGCTACAGTTGTCAACAATGCTCCATTTGCAATGTACTAAAAATAAACAATGAATAAATTGTAAAGTTCTGTAGATAGTTTATGATAGTATTTCAATAAATAAACAAATATCAATTAAACGTGAAGCAATGTGTTTGTTTTTAAAGTTGTGGATACGTTTGAATAAGTGTTCTGTACATGTAGGAACTGTATGAAAAAGTATTGGCACAGGTCACTTATTGTAACATAGAAAATTGTAAATGTTCATTCCAGGATAAACATTATAAAAGTCATGAAAACGTCGGTTTTTGTGGCGGGAACCTTGCACCGTGAAATATATATGGCCTTGTGTAACCAAAACAAGTTGGAACTAGCTGATATGTATACTTTTTGAATGCTAAATGTATTTTTGCACATTCTAAAAATCAATGGATAAGCTTTTAAAATACATCACAATTATGTGAAAAAGTTTGTAAGTGACTTGCGGAGGGTCTGTGGTTTTCTGTGGTTACACCGGTTTCCTCCACCAATAAAACTGACTGCCACCATATAACTGATATATTAATAAACGTGGTATTAAACACCATAACACTAACCCCTAAAATTAACATGTTAAAGTAAACTTACCTTGTTCATTTTGTAGATTGTCGGTAAATGTTTGGTATTGTCGATGAGTTATGTTTATATACAACTATACAGTACTTCACACCCACTCTCTTTGGCGGGTAACACCATTTAATTGTTTGTTCACACATTAGAATATTAGTGGGTGGGAAGTACTGCATAGTTGTATATACATTTGAGAACTCCCAACTAAATGGTATTTCTGTAACTCATTGGCAAAGGCTAAATAGTCCAAGTGGTCTACACATGAATATAATGCAGAAAAATTAAATATGATAACTCAGACACGGGATTTATTTCACTTAAGGGGGTACCATACACTACAGGGAGATAGCTCTTTAAAATCAGTTGAACGTTTTGATCATATGATGTTTGTATGCAGATTTCAAGCATCTCGGTGATCAAAACCACAGAGAGAAAATCTGCTATGTGACTAGTGAATTTATAGCTCTGAGTCTGTTGGTAGGAATTTGTTAACATTTTGATATTTATAACAGTGGATATATTCAAACACACTGCCAACAAAATAAGAAAATTAAAGGAGCAGATCAAATTTTACCTGAAGTGTATGGTACCACCTTAAGATGCTGATTATTGGTCGTAAATAAACGATGATAAACGTTAAAGAAAACAGAAGTGGTATCAATCAAGAATGGACAATGCGAATCCAATCTTACAATATAATAGAAGGAGCCGTCGTGGTCGTGATCGCATGGTAGTTGGATTAGTACCTATGGAATCAGTACCTATTACCACTAACGTTGTGAGTTCGAATCCCACTCAGGCGATGCAATTTTTTGTAAACAAAAGTTTGTCAGTGACTTGCGACAGGTCGGTGGTTTTCTCGGGGTACTGCGGTTTCCTCCATCAATAAAACTGACGGCCACGATATTACTGAAATATTGTTGAAAGTGGCGTTAAACACCATAAACCAAACCAAACTAGATTGTAATAGTTAGTGGTGGATTGGATTTTGTTTACAGTTCGCTACAAAAATTATACGGTCGTCATCACAATCTGGTTGACCGTTACGAAATATCCATATAGGAAACAAGGACTAGATTGTGACTACGACAAACTGATGGCACCCGCGGTCATCTGTGACATAAACATTCCGTAACGGTTAACCAATGCATGACATCAGATAACCTTTACTTATTTTTTTTTTCAATGAAGAAGATTATTCCAAATGAACTACTGTTACAGGGGACATCTTCGTGAGGAAGATAAATCTGCGAAATATCATCTTCAATAAATATTAAATACTGGGGATGGCAAACCGTTCAGAATTTATTAACCGGTTACTCGAATAATCTTCCGACCGATTACTCGCTTAACCGGTATATATCATTGTTTAGATGTAATCTTGCAAGGGACAAATCAATAAGGCGATGTCAATAATAAACTTATATTACATAAAGAATTGCAAACATTGAAACAAACAAAATTTATCTGTACAGTTCTTTTTTTAGATTAAGATTAAACATTGTCACGGTCTATTGTGTATCTGCTTTTTCTGGTACATAGTTCTTAATAAGAAAAATGACATGGTCCACGACAGAAGAAGATAGTCTGTTTCTTAATTTATTGACGAGTAATCCTGTGGCTGAGAATATGCGATAAGACGTTCGGGAATACTGAGATACTAACGCGCAAGCACTGACAATCTGGGATATTTGATACTGTTTTCTTTCCACTACTTTAAAGGATTTACGTTAGGATCACACCTCTCACGTTTGTGCAATGATAATTATGTTTCCTCATACGGGTCATCGGGTTCATCACAAAGAAGAAAGTCAAGTGAACGTTGCACTTTAGGTTTTTTCAGCGCGATTTTCTTGTCAATCACATTCTGTTTTTTGAATAGATGTAGCGGTATGTCTTCTAACATTCCACATCTCGTTTACAATACGACCAAGCTTTCGATTGTGGTGGAGGCATTTTGTAATGAAACTTCAAAGATTTCAATTGTAAGTTATTTGGACAAATGAACAGTTTTTACAATTGTTGTGATTAGTTATGGTTGTAAAAACACGAATGCCCGAGGGATAGTTATCGTGTCTTATCAGTTATTTAATTGTTGATTTAATCCGATATATAAGTTTACTTAATGTTACACTATACAATATGTACTTTAAATATTTTTTAACTTTTATGAATTGAGAAAAGAGTGACAAGATCGAGATATTTTCATCATATTTTATCAAAACTTAACGAATAATCGAATCGCAAAATAGCTAACCGGTCACGATCTTTTCGACGGTTAACCGGTTAACCAAGTAATTGTTGCCATCCCTATTAAATCCTATTTTGAACTTAACTTTAAAAGCCAAAGCAAAACATAATTTCTAGGAAGCTTTTTCACAACTCCAATGTTGAACCTAACTTTAAAAGCCAAGGCAAAAGAACATCGTGTATTTATTATAATATTCATATTATTTAAGATTTGTAAGATGGAGAAAAGCTGCAATATAATGGAAAAACAAACTATGTAGGTATGCCTTGTGGTTAAACAACAGACAAACCTGTACCATGACATTTTGACCCTTCACTTGAGATCTATTTTAAGATCAATGTTATAAAATTAGATCGATCACAAGGCAAACTGAAAGTACAGAATAGTGTAATATGTTTCTACAGCCGACGAACTATCACCATAGCAATCACGACAGATTTCTTAATTTTTACCCACATCTTAGAACTACCGTGTCACATACTGCCACATTATGTCTACAATTGTATCTTTAGCAATGAACAGTCAGCAAGATTAAAGGCAATTATTAACAGTCATGTGTCACGTGGAATAGTACGATCATCAAGATCATACACTTCTTTAGAGGATACAACTCTACTTATATAATGCAAAACAAAATAGAAACAAACGAAGCAAAAATATTTAAAATAAAACGAAACGAAATTGAATAACACAATGTGATTTAACTATCTGAAATAAAAGGAATAAGTTTATCTAGCATTTCAATAAAAACGAATGTTAAACAAATAACAAGGGTTGAATAAAAAATGTGCAATACTCTGAGGGAGACTACATTTCGTGCATGACGTCACGTTATATTTGCCGTTCATTCAACAATGCCACGTTACTGTGTTTTCTCTCACATTCCAATGATAATATGAGACAGGCACAACCTCTTTAAGGGCGAAGCCTATTTGATGATAATGACAATTAAGAGGGAGGCATGAGAGGCGAATGCCTCCTAAAATACAAATGAAAATTGAAGAAATAATGTTTGTAAATTTAGATCTATTTTGAACACCTTTTCCATAGACGAAAACTTAAAAAAAAAAGGGAGGAGCGGTGTTTCTGGTCACGAATCACAGAAAATTAAAAACAAATTCAAATCACGATTCATGGAAATTAACATTTGCCATTTTTGAGAATTTCACAAATCACGGTGAATCAATACGAGACATAAATCGAGGGTCACGAGAATAAAAAAAAATACCCCAATCACAGATCCTGAAAAAAAATTTGGAGAAAGAGAGAAATAAAAATGTGTGCATGGCAGTGAAAAGGTGTAGTGAGGGTCAGACGAAAAACATAGCCATGGAAAATGTGCTAAAAGGCTTACCTGACGTTTGGAGATGGCAGAATCCGGAAAAATCCCAAATGTTCCCTTTTTTATTACAAAATCCGCAGTGGAGCCAAAGAATGAATAGGCATGAACCATGTAAATAACTAAAGGTAAAATATTCAATTTCTTTATCCTGAATGGAGCCTGTCGGAATTTTTATGGGAATCTGCATTGATCTCTCAAAAAAGAAAACAAAAGTAAATATCATGCAAAAATAGACAATTTTTAAATAGACTCCAAGCAGATAAAATATTTCAAGATTAAGATAATCTCTTGTAAAAAGGAAATAAAACAAATGGCTCCACTGCGGAAATCGGAATGCATTTTGCATACATCGTTATTAACGTCCGTAATTTTAACCGCAAAAGCCGATTTTCGAGAAAATGATAAATCTTTGAATATAAAACACTGGATTTATTTATGATTATTACGGTCATTCAGGATATAAACTAAAAATACAGATTTCATAGAATCTACCGATATAAAAAGCTAAGTAAAATAATTTAAATAAATCCTGAATTTATTTGAATAAGAATACATAGTTTTTCAATATTTTAAACGTTCTTAACAATAATGGGCGTTATGTGACGTTCCTACAATTACTCACTAATTTGTTAGGTGGGCGACAAACACCTTGCATTTCAAAATCTGCCAATGTTCAAAATTACTGCAATTAACACTTTAAATTCACAATTTCTTTTCGATTATTTATATAAAATTAGGGGTGCCGTAGGCGTGATCGTATTGTAGTTGGAACTACATATGTACTCACTGTCTATCACCACTTACGTTGGGAGGCCAAATACCGCTCAGGCTAGGGATACTCGATAAAACATTACGTATGTGATACATTTTGTCAGTGACTTGTGGCAGGTCGGTTGTTTTCTCCGGGTTGTCCGGTTTCGTCCGTTAATAAAACTATCCGCAACGATTAAACTGAAATATTGTTGAAAGTGGCGTTAAACACCACAACCCTAACCCCTTTACAGGAAATTATCTAAAGTGAATTTCAGTATCTTTTAGTGCTCACAAGTTGTACTCACATATGACTGCAGACAATTACTGATGTCTTCAGTGAATAACATCGCAGGAAAACAACATTTTAATCATATAATACATCATATTTATTGCACAAATATTGCTTTACAAATAAACAATACTATACATGTAATACTTAAATGTTACCAGAGTCTCCATGTACAAAGTATATACTGATATTTTAAAAAATTGAATATGTCAGTTAGTTAATATTTATGAATTATTTTGATTGGTCAATTACATGTGTATCTAAAGCAAATTTCACGATTATCTAGCAGCCAGAGTGAATTTGCAACGATTTTGGTGTCTCCGGAGTATTTATCAAATACTTTGCCATTATTACCCTCTGCAGCGGGCTATTTACATTTTTGGATTTGCCAAATTTTGACGCCACCAGTTCCTGTTGCATTCTCATAATACAATGCGCTTCCAGACAAAATGATGGTGTTTCATGTCCATGAAACTCCTTTCTTATGTAAACGCATACGTCAAGGTACGAATGTATATTTAGTGTAACTAAACAGATATATCACGGTCGTGCGGGAAATTTGCGAAAAATTCCAGTCTTGAGACACAATTTCCTTCGCCATTCCGCCTTGGAAAATTTGACCATCTCTCTACGTAAATTACAAATTTTAAACAGTTTATGCATAATAATGACTTGCCTAATAATTTATTAATTGTTTGACGTCAAATTCACACCTATGTCTGCTACATTCATTATCTGGACAACTTTACAAGCAAGTAATAATGCACGAGGTAAACAATGGACACTGTGATGTTGCTATGACAAGAAGCACATGAGTTCACCAATGTTTTTAAGTGGTGTTCGAGTTGCTCGAACTTTATGCTTCAGTGTAATGGTTTGTAGATCGTTGTTTTTGTCCGTTTGGTCTTTTTGTCTGGCTATTGAATTGTCTGTCCTTCTTCGATTTGAGGCTTCTAATTGACAATTTGGTATCTTCAAACACTTATTATATTACCAGAGAAAAAGAATATATAATGAATACAGTTGCCTTGAACCGAACAACCTACAACCACTCCTAATAATGTCATCGATGGGGAATGTATCGCTAGTTACTTAACACATTTCACAGTGTTAATATATTCATGTCATATGAGTATCAAATCGTCTGCAATATTACATGCTGTCTTAACATACCATGACAGAGTGTTTTTTAACCAACCTGAGTCGTGTGTAGCTTAATATAGCATTGGTCGGTTGGATGATAATTATCTTAAAATGAGTGTGTATTAAGATTACGGGTTATCGCTGTCCAAACCATACTTTCAACAATATTTTAGTGTCATCATGATGGTCAGTATTATTATTGGTGTAGCATAAACCCAGAATACCTAGAAAACAAACTCTGCCCATCTGATTGTGTATATTTTGAACAAAAAATATTTAACTTGATACATATTTCATTCCTGGTATATTGTTATGTCCACTATATTATTTGATGGATGGTAGCTTCGCGGGAGACCTTAACATACTGTTTTTCATAATATCTCTATCAATTTCTGACATGTTAGCATTGTTCGTATCTGTCACCAATGAGTTGTCTGTTGGTAATTTTATGGAACTATCATAATGGCTTGATGAGTGTCTCCAGGTGAGTTTCCTCTCCATAATATGATCCAATTGTGATGTTTCGTGTCTCAATTTTCTTTCTTGTTGGTCATGATTAATTTGTGGTATATAAGGAAAACGTCGTTGGCTGCTCATAATGGTTGTAGGATAAGAACATTTGCTTAAGGAATGTGTTGACATTGTTGTACCGCTGGTATTTATTGACTCAATCGTCTGAAGTCCATTGGCTGATGTCGTTGGTAGGGAAACACATTTTCGTCTCCGTAGTAACAGTTTTATTGGCTGTGATGTTGGTTCCACGGATATTCGACGATTCAAATAAACCGGATCAGGAATGTTCTTTTTCATTTTTATATCTCTATATGAGTTTTTCTGACATTTAAGTGAAGATTTGTCTCCATGATCGTGAGTGCATGACATTCCGTTATCAGGTTGTTGCTCTCTTAATTTTAACATGTCCAGATCACAATGGACTTTGAAGTCAGCGCATCGCTCGAAATACTTGAGGTACTTTGGCAATTCAGTTGGTTGAATGAAGTACAAAGCATTATTTCCGTCATTATCCTCTATAGTAGGACTAGCATCATGCGTCAGTAACATGTCAATGACATCTAGAGGCAAAGCATGCTGAAAAGCATACATAAGACATGTCCGACCTTTAATGTCCCTGATGTTTGGATCCGCATCATGCAGTAATAGCAGTCGTACAATGGGCAAGCTATTTGGGTGGTCGAATTCTTCTATGAGAACGGAACATGCCACTGTGAGTGCTGTTTTACCATCATACCCTTTATGATTAACTTTTGCACCACCCGCGAGAAGAATTTTCACTAATTTCAGCTTCTTCAGTGCTACAGTTGTCAACAATGCTCCATTTGCAATGTCCTAAAAATAAACAATGAATAAATTGTAAAGTTCTGTAGAAAGTTTATGATAGTATTTTAATAAATAAACAAATATCAATTAAACGTGAAGCAATGTGTTTGTTTTTAAAGTTGTGGATACGTTTGAATAAGTGTTCTGTACATGTAGGAACTGTATGAAAAAGTATTGGCACAGGTCACTTATTGTAACATAGAAAATTGTAAATGTTCATTCCAGGATAAACATTATAAAAGTCATGAAAACGTCGGTTTTTGTGGCGGGAACCTTGCACCGTGAAATATATATGGCCTTGTGTAACCAAAACAAGTTGGAACTAGCTGATATGTATACTTTTTGAATGCTAAATGTATTTTTGCACATTCTAAAAATCAATGGATAAGCTTTTAAAATACATCACAATTATGTGAAAAAGTTTGTAAGTGACTTGCGGAGGGTCTGTGGTTTTCTGTGGTTACACCGGTTTCCTCCACCAATAAAACTGACTGCCACCATATAACTGATATATTAATAAACGTGGTATTAAACACCATAACACTAACCCCTAAAATTAACATGTTAAAGTAAACTTACCTTGTTCATTTTGTAGATTGTCGGTAAATGTTTGATATTGTCGATGAGTTATGTTTATATACAACTATACAGTACTTCACACCCACTGTCTTTGGCGGGTAACACCATTTAATTGTTTGTTCACACATTAGAATATTAGTGGGTGGGAAGTACTGCATAGTTGTATATACATTTGAGAACTCCCAACTAAATGGTATTTCTGTAACTCATTGGCAAAGGCTAAATAGTCCAAGTGGTCTACACATGAATATAATGCAGAAAAATTAAATATGATAACTCAGACACGGGATTTATTTCACTTAAGGGGGTACCATACACTACAGGGAGATAGCTCTTTAAAATCAGTTGAACGTTTTGATCATATGATGTTTGTATGCAGATTTCAAGCATCTCGGTGATCAAAACCACAGAGAGAAAATCTGCTATGTGACTAGTGAATTTATAGCTCTGAGTCTGTTGGTTGGAATTTGTTAACATTTTGATATTTATAACAGTGGATATATTCAAACACACTGCCAACAAAATAAGAAAATTAAAGGAGCAGATCAAATTTTACCTGAAGTGTATGGTACCACCTTAAGATGCTGATTATTGGTCGTAAATAAACGATGATAAACGTTAAAGAAAACAGAAGTGGTATCAATCAAGAATGGACAATGCGAATCCAATCTTACAATATAATAGAAGGAGCCGTCGTGGTCGTGATCGCATGGTAGTTGGATTAGTACCTATGGAATCAGTACCTATTACCACTAACGTTGTGAGTTCGAATCCCACTCAGGCGATGCAATTTTTTGTAAACAAAAGTTTGTCAGTGACTTGCGACAGGTCGGTGGTTTTCTCGGGGTACTGCGGTTTCCTCCATCAATAAAACTGACGGCCACGATATTACTGAAATATTGTTGAAAGTGGCGTTAAACACCATAAACCAAACCAAACTAGATTGTAATAGTTAGTGGTGGATTGGATTTTGTTTACAGTTCGCTACAAAAATTATACGGTCGTCATCACAATCTGGTTGACCGTTACGAAATATCCATATAGGAAACAAGGACTAGATTGTGACTACGACAAACTGATGGCACCCGCGGTCATCTGTGACATAAACATTCCGTAACGGTTAACCAATTCATGACATCAGATAACCTTTACTTATTTTTTTTTACAATGAAGAAGATTATTCCAAATGAACTACTGTTACAGGGGACATCTTCGTGAGGAAGATAAATCTGCGAAATATCATCTTCAATAAATATTAAACACTGGGGATGGCAAACCGTTCAGAATTTATTAACCGGTTACTCGAATAATCTTCCGACCGATTACTCGCTTAACCGGTATATATCATTGTTTAGATGTAATCTTGCAAGGGACAAATCAATAAGGCGATGTCAATAATAAACTTATATTACATGAAGAATTGCAAACATTGAAACAAACAAAATTTATCTGTACAGTTCTTTTTTTAGATTAAGATTAAACATTGTCACGGTCTATTGTGTATCTGCTTTTTCTGGTACATAGTTCTTAATAAGAAAAATGACATGGTCCACGACAGAAGAAGATAGTCTGTTTCTTAATTTATTGACGAGTAATCCTGTGGCTGAGAATATGCGATAAGACGTTCGGGAATACTGAGATACTAACGCGCAAGCACTGACAATCTGGGATATTTGATACTGTTTTCTTTCCACCACTTTAAAGGATTTACGTTAGGATCACACCTCTCACGTTTGTGCAATGATAATTATGTTTCCTCATACGGGTCATCGGGTTCATCACAAAGAAGAAAGTCAAGTGAACGTTGCACTTTAGGTTTTTTCAGCGCGATTTTCTTGTCATTCACATTCTGTTTTTTGAATAGATGTAGCGGTATGTCTTCTAACTTTGTTTCCAAAGTTTCCCATTCCACATCTCGTTTACAATACGACCAAGCTTTCGATTGTGGTGGAGGCATTTTGTAATGAAACTTCAAAGATTTCAATTGCAAGTTATTTGGACAAATGAACAGTTTTTACAATTGTTGTGATTAGTTATGGTTGTAAAAACACGAATGCCTGAGGGATAGTTATCGTGTCTTATCAGTTATTTAATTGTTGATTTAATCCGATATATAAGTTTACTTACTGTTACACTATACAATATGTACTTTAAATATTTTTTAACTTTTATGAATTGAGAAAAGAGTGACAAGATCGAGATATTTTCATCATATTTTATCAAAACTTAACGAATAATCGAATCGCAAAATAGCTAACCGGTCACGATCTTTCCGACGGTTAACCGGTTAACCAAGTAATTGTTGCCATCCCTATTAAATACTGATTGTAGAAAATATAAAAGCAAAGGCACAAGATAATTTCTAGGAAGCTTTTTCACAAATCCTATTTTGAACTTAACTTTAAAAGCCAAAGCAAAACATAATTTCTAGGAAGCTTTTTCACAACTCCAATGTTGAACCTAACTTTAAAAGCCAAGGCAAAAGAACATCGTGTATTTATTATAATATTCATATTATTTAAGATTTGTAAGATGGAGAAAAGCTGCAATATAATGGAAAAACAAACTATGTAGGTATGCCTTGTGGTTAAACAACAGACAAACCTGTACCATGACATTTTGACCCTTCACTTGAGATCTATTTTAAGATCAATGTTATAAAATTAGATCGATCACAAGGCAAACTGAAAGTACAGAATAGTGTAATATGTTTCTACAGCCGACGAACTATCACCATAGCAATCACGACAGATTTCTTAATTTTTATCCACATCTTAGAACTACCGTGTCACATACTGCCACATTATGTCTACAATTGTATCTTTAGCAATGAACAGTCAGCAAGATTAAAGGCAATTATTAACAGTCATGTGTCACGTGGAATAGTACGATCATCAAGATCATACACTTCTTTAGAGGATACAACTCTACTTATATAATGCAAAACAAAATAGAAACAAACGAAGCAAAAATATATAAAATAAAACGAAACGAAATTGAATAACACAATGTGATTTAACTATCTGAAATAAAAGGAATAAGTTTATCTAGCATTTCAATAAAAACGAATTTTAAACAAATAACAAGGGTTGAATAAAAATTGTGCAATACTCCGAGGGAGACTACATTTCGTGCATGACGTCACGTTATATTTGCCGTTCATTCAACAATGCCACGTTACTCTGTTTTCTCTCACATTCCAATGATAATATAAGACAGGCACAACCTGTTTAAGGGCGAAGCCTATTTGATGATAATGACAATTAAGAGGGAGGCATGAGAGGCGAATGCCTCCTAAAATACAAATGAAAATTGAAGAAATAATGTTTGTAAATTTAGATCTATTTTGAACACCTTTTCCATAGACGAAAACTTAAAAAAAAGGGGGGGGGGGCGGTGTTTCTGGTCACGAATCACAGAAAATTAAAAACAAATTCAAATCACGATTCACGGAAATTAACATTTGCCATTTTTGAGAATTTCACAAATCACGGTGAATCAATAAGAGACATAAATCGAGGGTCACGAGAATAAAAAAAAATACCCCAATCACAGATCCTGAAAAAAAATTTGGTGAAAGAGAGAAATAAAAATGTGTGCGTGGCAGTGAAAAGGTGTAGTGAGGGTCAGACGAAAAACATAGCCATGGAAAATGTGTTAAAAGGCTTACCTGACGTTTGGAGATTGCAGAATCCGGTAAAAATCCCAAATGTTCCCTTTTTTAATACAAAATCCGCAGTGGAGCCAAAGAATGAATAGGCATGAACCATGTAAATAACTAAAGGTAAAATATTCAATTTCTTTATCCTGAATGGAGCCTGTCGGAATTTTTATAGGAATCTGCATTGATCTCTCAAAAAAGAAAACAAAAGTAAATATCATGCAAAAATAGAAATTTTTTAAATAGACTTCAAGCAGATAAAATATTTCAAGATTAAGATAATCTCTTGTAAAAAGGAAATAAAACAAATGGCTCCACTGCGGAAATCGGAATACATTTTGCATACATCGTTATTAACGTCCGTAATTTTAACCGCAAAAGCCGATTTTCGAGAAAATGATAAATCTTTGAATATAAAACACTGGATTTATTTATGATTATTACGGTCATTCAGGATATAAACTAAAAATACAGATTTCATAGAATCTACCGATATAAAAAAGCTAAGTAAAATAATTTAAATAAATCCTGAATTTATTTGAATAAGAATACATAGTTTTTCAATATTTTAAACGTTCTTAACAATAACGGGCGTTATGTGACGTTCCTACAATTACTCACTAATTTGTTAGGTGGGCGACAAACACCTTGCATTTCAAAATCTGCCAATGTTAAAAATTACCGCAATTAACACATTAAATTCACAATTTCTTTTCGATTATTTATATAAAATTAGGGGTGCCGTAGGCGTGATCGTATTGTAGTTGGAACTACATATGTACTCACTGTCTATCACCACTTACGTTGGGAGGCCAAATACCGCTCAGGCTAGGGATACTCGATAAAGCATTACGTATGTGATACATTTTGTCAGTGACTTGTGGCAGGTCGGTTGTTTTCTCCGGGTTGTCCGGTTTCGTCCGTTAATAAAACTAACCGCAACGATTAAACTGAAATATTGTTGAAAGTGGCGTTAAACACCACAACCCTAACCCCTTTACAGGAAATTATCTAAAGTGAATTTTAGTATCTTTTAGTGCTCACAAGTTGTACTCACATATGACTGCAGACAATTACTGATGTCTTCAGTGAATAACATCGCAGGAAAACAACATTTTAATCATATAATACATCATATTTATTGCACAAATATTGCTTTACAAATAAACAATACTATACATGTAATACTTAAATGTTACCAGAGTCTCCATGTACAAAGTATATACTGATATTTTAAAAAATTGAATATGTCAGTTAGTTAATATTTATGAATTATTTTGATTGGTCAATTACATGTGTATCAAAAGCAAATTTCACGATTATCTAGCAGCCAGAGTGAATTTGCAACGATTTTGGTGTCTCCGGAGTATTTATCAAATACTTTGCCATTATTACCCTCTGCAGCGGGCTATTTACATTTTTGGATTTGCCAAATTTTGACGCCACCAGTTCCTGTTGCATTCTCATAATACAATGCGCTTCCAGACAAAATGATGGTGTTTCATGTCCATGAAACTCCTTTCTTATGTAAACGCATACGTCAAGGTACGAATGTATATTTAGTGTAACTAAACAGATATATCACGGTCGTGCGGGAAATTTGCGAAAAATTCCAGTCTTGAGACACAATTTCCTTCGCCATTCCGGCTTGGAAAATTTGACCATCTCTCTACGTAAATTACAAATTTTAAACAGTTTATGCATAATAATGACTTGCCTAATAATTTATTAATTGATTGACGTCAAATTCACACCTATGTCTGCTACATTCATTATCTGGACAACTTTACAAGCAAGTAATAATGCACGAGGTAAACAATGGACACTGTGATGTTGCTATGACAAGAAGCACATGAGTTCACCAATGTTTTTAAGTGGTGTTCGAGTTGCTCGAACTTTATGCTTCAGTGTAATGGTTTGTAGATCGTTGTTTTTGTCCGTTTGGTCTTTTTGTCTGGCTATTGAATTGTCTGTCCTTCTTCGATTTGAGGCTTCTGATTGACAATTTGGTATCTTCAAACACTTATTATATTACCAGAGAAAAAGAATATATAATGAATACAGTTGCCTTGAACCGAACAACCTACAACCACTCCTAATAATGTCATCGATGGGGAATGTATCGCTAGTTACTTAACACATTTCACAGTGTTAATATATTCATGTCATATGAGTATCAAATCGTCTGCAATATTACATGCTGTCTTAACATACCATGACAGAGTGTTTTTTAACCAACCTGAGTCGTGTATAGCTTAATATAGCATTGGTCGGTTGGATGATAATTATCTTAAAATGAGTGTGTATTAAGATTACGGGTTATCGCTGTCCAAACCATACTTTCAACAATATTTTAGTGTCATCATGATGGTCAGTATTATTATTGGTGTAGCATAAACCCAGAATACCTAGAAAACAAACTCTACCCATCTGATTGTGTATATTTTGAACAAAAAATATTTAACTTGATACATATTTCATTCCTGGTATATTGTTATGTCCACTATATTATTTGATGGATGGTAGCTTCGCGGGAGACCTTAACATACTGTTTTTCATAATATCTCTATCAATTTCTGACATGTTAGCATTGTTCGTATCTGTCACCAATGAGTTGTCTGTTGGTAATTTCATGGAACTATCATAATGGCTTGATGAGTGCCTCCAGGTGAGTTTCCTCTCCATAATATGATCCAATTGAGATGTTTCGTGTCTCAATTTTCTTTCTTGTTGGTCATGATTAATTTGTGGTATATAAGGAAAACGTCGTTGGCTGCTCATAATGGTTGTAGGATAAGAACATTTGCTTAAGGAATGTGTTGACATTGTTGTACCGCTGGTATTTATTGACTCAATCGTCTGAAGTCCATTGGCTGATGTCGTTGGTAGGGAAACACATTTTCGTCTCCGTAGTAACAGTTTTATTGGCTGTGATGTTGGTTCCTCGGATATTCGACGATTCAAATAAACCGGATCAGGAATGTTCTTTTTCATTTTTATATCTCTATATGAGTTTTTCTGACATTTAAGTGAAGATTTGTCTCCATGATCGTGAGTGCATGACATTCCGTTATCAGGTTGTTGCTCTCTTAGTTTTAACATGTCCAGATCACAATGGACTTTGAAGTCAGCGCATCGCTCGAAATACTTGAGGTATTTTGGCAATTCAGTTGGTTGAATGAAGTACAAAGCATTATTTCCGTCATTATCCTCTATAGTAGGACTAGCATCATGCGTCAGTAACATGTCAATTACATCTAGAGGCAAAGCATGCTGAAAAGCATACATAAGACATGTCCGACCTTTAATGTCCCTGATGTTTGGATCCGCATCATGCAGTAATAGCAGTCGTACAATGGGCAAGCTATTTGGGTGGTCGAATTCTTCTATGAGAACGGAACATGCCACTGTGAGTGCTGTTTTACCATCATACCCTTTATGATTAACTTTTGCACCACCCGCGAGAAGAATTTTCACTAATTTCAGCTTCTTCAGTGCTACAGTTGTCAACAATGCTCCATTTGCAATGTCCTAAAAATAAACAATGAATAAATTGTAAAGTTCTGTAGATAGTTTATGATAGTATTTCAATAAATAAACAAATATCAATTAAACGTGAAGCAATGTGTTTGTTTTTAAAGTTGTGGATACGTTTGAATAAGTGTTCTGTACATGTAGGAAATGTATGAAAAAGTATTGGCACAGGTCACTTATTGTAACATAGAAAATTGTAAATGTTCATTCCAGGATAAACATTATAAAAGTCATGAAAACGTCGGTTTTTGTGGCGGGAACCTTGCACCGTGAAATATATATGGCCTTGTGTAACCAAAACAAGTTGGAACTAGCTGATATGTATACTTTTTGAATGCTAAATGTATTTTTGCACATTCTAAAAATCAATGGATAAGCTTTTAAAATACATCACAATTATGTGAAAAAGTTTGTAAGTGACTTGCGGAGGGTCTGTGGTTTTCTGTGGTTACACCGGTTTCCTCCACCAATAAAACTGACTGCCACCATATAACTGATATATTAATAAACGTGGTATTAAACACCATAACACTAACCCCTAAAATTAACATGTTAAAGTAAACTTACCTTGTTCATTTTGTAGATTGTCGGTAAATGTTTGGTATTGTCGATGAGTTATGTTTATATACAACTATACAGTACTTCACACCCACTGTCTTTGGCGGGTAACACCATTTAATTGTTTGTTCACACATTAGAATATTAGTGGGTGGGAAGTACTGCATAGTTGTATATACATTTGAGAACTCCCAACTAAATGGTATTTCTGTAACTCATTGGCAAAGGCTAAATAGTCCAAGTGGTCTACACATGAATATAATGCAGAAAAATTAAATATGATAACTCAGACACGGGATTTATTTCACTTAAGGGGGTACCATACACTACAGGGAGATAGCTCTTTAAAATCAGTTGAACGTTTTGATCATATGATGTTTGTATGCAGATTTCAAGCATCTCGGTGATCAAAACCACAGAGAGAAAATCTGCTATGTGACTAGTGAATTTATAGCTCTGAGTCTGTTGGTAGGAATTTGTTAACATTTTGATATTTATAACAGTGGATATATTCAAACACACTGCCAACAAAATAAGAAAATTAAAGGAGCAGATCAAATTTTACCTGAAGTGTATGGTACCACCTTAAGATGCTGATTATTGGTCGTAAATAAACGATGATAAACGTTAAAGAAAACAGAAGTGGTATCAATCAAGAATGGACAATGCGAATCCAATCTTACAATATAATAGAAGGAGCCGTCGTGGTCGTGATCGCATGGTAGTTGGATTAGTACCTATGGAATCAGTACCTATTACCACTAACGTTGTGAGTTCGAATCCCACTCAGGCGATGCAATTTTTTGTAAACAAAAGTTTGTCAGTGACTTGCGACAGGTCGGTGGTTTTCTCGGGGTACTGCGGTTTCCTCCATCAATAAAACTGACGGCCACGATATTACTGAAATATTGTTGAAAGTGGCGTTAAACACCATAAACCAAACCAAACTAGATTGTAATAGTTAGTGGTGGATTGGATTTTGTTTACAGTTCGCTACAAAAATTATACGGTCGTCATCACAATCTGGTTGACCGTTACGAAATATCCATATAGGAAACAAGGACTAGATTGTGACTACGACAAACTGATGGCACCCGCGGTCATCTGTGACATAAACATTCCGTAACGGTTAACCAATTCATGACATCAGATAACCTTTACTTATTGTTTTTTACAATGAAGAAGATTATTCCAAATGAACTACTGTTACAGGGGACATCTTCGTGAGGAAGATAAATCTGCGAAATATCATCTTCAATAAATATTAAATACTGGGGATGGCAAACCGTTCAGAATTTATTAACCGGTTACTCGAATAATCTTCCGACCGATTACTCGCTTAACCGGTATATATCATTGTTTAGATGTAATCTTGCAAGGGACAAATCAATAAGGCGATGTCAATAATAAACTTATATTACATAAAGAATTGCAAACATTGAAACAAACAAAATTTATCTGTACAGTTCTTTTTTTAGATTAAGATTAAACATTGTCACGGTCTATTGTGTATCTGCTTTTTCTGGTACATAGTTCTTAATAAGAAAAATGACATGGTCCACGACAGAAGAAGATAGTCTGTTTCTTAATTTATTGACGAGTAATCCTGTGGCTGAGAATATGCGATAAGACGTTCGGGAATACTGAGATACTAACGCGCAAGCACTGACAATCTGGGATATTTGATACTGTTTTCTTTCCACTACTTTAAAGGATTTACGTTAGGATCACACCTCTCACGTTTGTGCAATGATAATTATGTTTCCTCATACGGGTCATCGGGTTCATCACAAAGAAGAAAGTCAAGTGAACGTTGCACTTTAGGTTTTTTCAGCGCGATTTTCTTGTCAATCACATTCTGTTTTTTGAATAGATGTAGCGGTATGTCTTCTAACATTCCACATCTCGTTTACAATACGACCAAGCTTTCGATTGTGGTGGAGGCATTTTGTAATGAAACTTCAAAGATTTCAATTGTAAGTTATTTGGACAAATGAACAGTTTTTACAATTGTTGTGATTAGTTATGGTTGTAAAAACACGAATGCCCGAGGGATAGTTATCGTGTCTTATCAGTTATTTAATTGTTGATTTAATCCGATATATAAGTTTACTTACTGTTACACTATACAATATGTACTTTAAATATTTTTTAACTTTTATGAATTGAGAAAAGAGTGACAAGATCGAGATATTTTCATCATATTTTATCAAAACTTAACGAATAATCGAATCGCAAAATAGCTAACCGGTCACGATCTTTCCGACGGTTAACCGGTTAACCAAGTAATTGTTGCCATCCTTATTAAATACTGATTGTAGAAAATATAAAAGCAAAGGCACAAGATAATTTCTAGGAAGATTTTTCTCAAATCCTATTTTGAACTTAACTTTAAAAGCCAAAGCAAAACATAATTTCTAGGAAGCTTTTTCACAACTCCAATGTTGAACCTAACTTTAAAAGCCAAGGCAAAAGAACATCGTGTATTTATTATAATATTCATATTATTTAAGATTTGTAAGATGGAGAAAAGCTGCAATATAATGGAAAAACAAACTATGTAGGTATGCCTTGTGGTTAAACAACAGACAAACCTGTACCATGACATTTTGACCCTTCACTTGAGATCTTTTTAAGATCAATGTTATAAAATTAGATCGATCACAAGGCAAACTGAAAGTACAGAATAGTGTAATATGTTTCTACAGCCGACGAACTATCACCATAGCAATCACGACAGATTTCTTAATTTTTATCCACATCTTAGAACTACCGTGTCACATACTGCCACATTATGTCTACAATTGTATCTTTAGCAATGAACAGTCAGCAAGATTAAAGGCAATTATTAACAGTCATGTGTCACGTGGAATAGTACGATCATCAAGATCATACACTTCTTTAGAGGATACAACTCTACTTATATAATGCAAAACAAAATAGAAACAAACGAAGCAAAAATATATAAAATAAAACGAAACGAAATTGAATAACACAATGTGATTTAACTATCTGAAATAAAAGGAATAAGTTTATCTAGCATTTCAATAAAAACGAATTTTAAACAAATAACAAGGGTTGAATAAAAATTGTGCAATACTCTGAGGGAGACTACATTTCGTGCATGACGTCACGTTATATTTGCCGTTCATTCAACAATGCCACGTTACTGTGTTTTCTCTCACATTCCAATGATAATATGAGACAGGCACAACCTGTTTAAGGGCGAAGCCTATTTGATGATAATGACAATTAAGAGGGAGGCATGAGAGGCGAATGCCTCCTAAAATACAAATGAAAATTGAAGAAATAATGTTTGTAAATTTAGATCTATTTTGAGCACCTTTTCCATAGACGAAAACTTAAAAAAAAAGGGGGGGCGGTGTTTCTGGTCACGAATCACAGAAAATTAAAAACAAATTCAAATCACGATTCACGGAAATTAACATTTGCCATTTTTTAGAATTTCACAAATCACGGTGAATCAATAAGAGACATAAATCGAGGGTCACGAGAATAAAAAAAAATACCCCAATCACAGATCCTGAAAAAAAATTTGGTGAAAGAGAGAAATAAAAATGTGTGCGTGGCAGTGAAAAGGTGTAGTGAGGGTCAGACGAAAAACATAGCCATGGAAAATGTGTTAAAAGGCTTACCTGACGTTTGGAGATTGCAGAATCCGGTAAAAATCCCAAATGTTCCCTTTTTTAATACAAAATCCGCAGTGGAGCCAAAGAATGAATAGGCATGAACCATGTAAATAACTAAAGGTAAAATATTCAATTTCTTTATCCTGAATGGAGCCTGTCGGAATTTTTATGGGAATCTGCATTGATCTCTCAAAAAAGAAAACAAAAGTAAATATCATGCAAAAATAGAAATTTTTAAAAAGACTTCAAGCAGATAAAATATTTCAAGATTAAGATAATCTCTTGTAAAAAGGAAATAAAACAAATGGCTCCACTGCGGAAATCGGAATACATTTTGCATACATCGTTATTAACGTCCGTAATTTTAACCGCAAAAGCCGATTTTCGAGAAAATGATAAATCTTTGAATATAAAACACTGGATTTATTTATGATTATTACGGTCATTCAGGATATAAACTAAAAATACAGATTTCATAGAATCTACCGATATAAAAAGCTAAGTAAAATAATTTAAATAAATCCTGAATTTATTTGAATAAGAATACATAGTTTTTCAATATTTTAAACGTTCTTAACAATAACGGGCGTTATGTGACGTTCCTACAATTACTCACTAATTTGTTAGGTGGGCGACAAACACCTTGCATTTCAAAATCTGCCAATGTTCAAAATTACCGCAATTAACACTTTAAATTCACAATTTCTTTTCGATTATTTATATAAAATTAGGGGTGCCGTAGGCGTGATCGTATTGTAGTTGGAACTACATATGTACTCACTGTCTATCACCACTTACGTTGGGAGGCCAAATACCGCTCAGGCTAGGGATACTCGATAAAACATTACGTATGTGATACATTTTGTCAGTGACTTGTGGCAGGTCGGTTGTTTTCTCCGGGTTGTCCGGTTTCGTCCGTTAATAAAACTAACCGCAACGATTAAACTGAAATATTGTTGAAAGTGGCGTTAAACACCACAACCCTAACCCCTTTACAGGAAATTATCTAAAGTGAATTTCAGTATCTTTTAGTGCTCACAAGTTGTACTCACATATGACTGCAGACAATTCCTGATGTCTTCAGTGAATAACATCGCAGAAAAACAACATTTTAATCATATAATACATCATATTTATTGCACAAATATTGCTTTACAAATAAACAATACTATACATGTAATACTTAAATGTTACCAGAGTCTCCATGTACAAAGTATATACTGATATTTTAAAAAATTGAATATGTCAGTTAGTTAATATTTATGAATTATTTTGATTGGTCAATTACATGTGTATCTAAAGCAAATTTCACGATTATCTAGCAGCCAGAGTGAATTTGCAACGATTTTGGTGTCTCCGGAGTATTTATCAAATACTTTGCCATTATTACCCTCTGCAGCGGGCTATTTACATTTTTGGATTTGCCAAATTTTGACGCCACCAGTTCCTGTTGCATTCTCATAATACAATGCGCTTCCAGACAAAATGATGGTGTTTCATGTCCATGAAACTCCTTTCTTATGTAAACGCATACGTCAAGGTACGAATGTATATTTAGTGTAACTAAACAGATATATCACGGTCGTGCGGGAAATTTGCGAAAAATTCCAGTCTTGAGACACAATTTCCTTCGCCATTCCGGCTTGGAAAATTTGACCATCTCTCTACGTAAATTACAAATTTTAAACAGTTTATGCATAATAATGACTTGCCTAATAATTTATTAATTGTTTGACGTCAAATTCACACCTATGTCTGCTACATTCATTATCTGGACAACTTTACAAGCAAGTAATAATGCACGAGGTAAACAATGGACACTGTGATGTTGCTATGACAAGAAGCACATGAGTTCACCAATGTTTTTAAGTGGTGTTCGAGTTGCTCGAACTTTATGCTTCAGTGTAATGGTTTGTAGATCGTTGTTTTTGTCCGTTTGGTCTTTTTGTCTGGCTATTGAATTGTCTGTCCTTCTTCGATTTGAGGCTTCTAATTGACAATTTGGTATCTTCAAACACTTATTATATTACCAGAGAAAAAGAATATATAATGAATACAGTTGCCTTGAACCGAACAACCTACAACCACTCCTAATAATGTCATCGATGGGGAATGTATCGCTAGTTACTAAACACATTTCACAGTGTTAATATATTCATGTCATATGAGTATCAAATCGTCTGCAATATTACATGCTGTCTTAACATACCATGACAGAGTGTTTTTTAACCAACCTGAGTCGTGTGTAGCTTAATATAGCATTGGTCGGTTGGATGATAATTATCTTAAAATGAGTGTGTATTAAGATTACGGGTTATCGCTGTCCAAACCATACTTTCAACAATATTTTAGTGTCATCATGATGGTCAGTATTATTATTGGTGTAGCATAAACCCAGAATACCTAGAAAACAAACTCTGCCCATCTGATTGTGTATATTTTGAACAAAAAATATTTAACTTGATACATATTTCATTCCTGGTATATTGTTATGTCCACTATATTATTTGATGGATGGTAGCTTCGCGGGAGACCTTAACATACTGTTTTTCATAATATCTCTATCAATTTCCGACATGTTAGCATTGTTCGTATCTGTCACCAATGAGTTGTCTGTTGGTAATTTTATGGAACTATCATAATGGCTTGATGAGTGTCTCCAGGTGAATTTCCTCTCCATAATATGATCCAATTGTGATGTTTCGTGTCTCAATTTTCTTTCTTGTTGGTCATGATTAATTTGTGGTATATAAGGAAAACGTCGTTGGCTGCTCATAATGGTTGTAGGATAAGAACATTTGCTTAAGGAATGTGTTGACATTGTTGTACCGCTGGTATTTATTGACTCAATCGTCTGAAGTCCATTGGCTGATGTCGTTGGTAGGGAAACACATTTTCGTCTCCGTAGTAACAGTTTTATTGGCTGTGATGTTGGTTCCACGGATATTCGACGATTCAAATAAACCGGATCAGGAATGTTCTTTTTCATTTTTATATCTCTATATGAGTTTTTCTGACATTTAAGTGAAGATTTGTCTCCATGATCGTGAGTGCATGACATTCCGTTATCAGGTTGTTGCTCTCTTAATTTTAACATGTCCAGATCACAATGGACTTTGAAGTCAGCGCATCGCTCGAAATACTTGAGGTACTTTGGCAATTCAGTTGGTTGAATGAAGTACAAAGCATTATTTCCGTCATTATCCTCTATAGTAGGACTAGCATCATGCGTCAGTAACATGTCAATGACATCTAGAGGCAAAGCATGCTGAAAAGCATACATAAGACATGTCCGACCTTTAATGTCCCTAATGTTTGGATCCGCATCATGCAGTAATAGCAGTCGTACAATGGACAAGCTATTTGGGTGGTCGAATTCTTCTATGAGAACGGAACATGCCACTGTGAGTGCTGTTTTACCATCATACCCTTTATGATTAACTTTTGCACCACCCGCGAGAAGAATTTTCACTAATTTCAGCTTCTTCAGTGCTACAGTTGTCAACAATGCTCCATTTGCAATGTCCTAAAAATAAACAATGAATAAATTGTAAAGTTCTGTAGAAAGTTTATGATAGTATTTTAATAAATAAACAAATATCAATTAAACGTGAAGCAATGTGTTTGTTTTTAAAGTTGTGGATACGTTTGAATAAGTGTTCTGTACATGTAGGAACTGTATGAAAAGTATTGGCACAGGTCACTTATTGTAACATAGAAAATTGTAAATGTTCATTCCAGGATAAACATTATAAAAGTCATGAAAACGTCGGTTTTTGTGGCGGGAACCTTGCACCGTGAAATATATATGGCCTTGTGTAACCAAAACAAGTTGGAACTAGCTGATATGTATACTTTTTGAATGCTAAATGTATTTTTGCACATTCTAAAAATCAATGGATAAGCTTTTAAAATACATCACAATTATGTGAAAAAGTTTGTAAGTGACTTGCGGAGGGTCTGTGGTTTTCTGTGGTTACACCGGTTTCCTCCACCAATAAAACTGACTGCCACCATATAACTGATATATTAATAAACGTGGTATTAAACACCATAACACTAACCCCTAAAATTAACATGTTAAAGTAAACTTACCTTGTTCATTTTGTAGATTGTCGGTAAATGTTTGGTATTGTCGATGAGTTATGTTTATATACAACTATACAGTACTTCACACCCACTGTCTTTGGCGGGTAACACCATTTAATTGTTTGTTCACACATTAGAATATTAGTGGGTGGGAAGTACTGCATAGTTGTATATACATTTGAGAACTCCCAACTAAATGGTATTTCTGTAACTCATTGGCAAAGGCTAAATAGTCCAAGTGGTCTACACATGAATATAATGCAGAAAAATTAAATATGATAACTCAGACACGGGATTTATTTCACTTAAGGGGGTACCATACACTACAGGGAGATAGCTCTTTAAAATCAGTTGAACGTTTTGATCATATGATGTTTGTATGCAGATTTCAAGCATCTCGGTGATCAAAACCACAGAGAGAAAATCTGCTATGTGACTAGTGAATTTATAGCTCTGAGTCTGTTGGTTGGAATTTGTTAACATTTTGATATTTATAACAGTGGATATATTCAAACACACTGCCAACAAAATAAGAAAATTAAAGGAGCAGATCAAATTTTACCTGAAGTGTATGGTACCACCTTAAGATGCTGATTATTGGTCGTAAATAAAAGATGATAAACGTTAAAGAAAACAGAAGTGGTATCAATCAAGAATGGACAATGCGAATCCAATCTTACAATATAATAGAAGGAGCCGTCGTGGTCGTGATCGCATGGTAGTTGGATTAGTACCTATGGAATCAGTAACTATTACCACTAACGTTGTGAGTTCGAATCCCACTCAGGCGATGCAACTTTTTGTAAAAAAAAGTTTGTCAGTGACTTGCGACAGGTCGGTGGTTTTCTCGGGGTACTGCGGTTTCCTCCATCAATAAAACTGACGGCCACGATATTACTGAAATATTGTTGAAAGTGGCGTTAAACACCATAAACCAAACCAAACTAGATTGTAATAGTTAGTGGTGGATTGGATTTTGTTTACAGTTCGCTACAAAAATTATACGGTCGTCATCACAATCTGGTTGACCGTTACGAAATATCCATATAGGAAACAAGGACTAGATTGTGACTACGACAAACTGATGGCACCCGCGGTCATCTGTGACATAAACATTCCGTAACGGTTAACCAATTCATGACATCAGATAACCTTTACTTATTGTTTTTTACAATGAAGAAGATTATTCCAAATGAACTACTGTTACAGGGGACATCTTCGTGAGGAAGATAAATCTGCGAAATATCATCTTCAATAAATATTAAATACTGGGGATGGCAAACCGTTCAGAATTTATTAACCGGTTACTCGAATAATCTTCCGACCGATTACTCGCTTAACCGGTATATATCATTGTTTAGATGTAATCTTGCAAGGGACAAATCAATAAGGCGATGTCAATAATAAACTTATATTACATAAAGAATTGCAAACATTGAAACAAACAAAATTTATCTGTACAGTTCTTTTTTTAGATTAAGATTAAACATTGTCACGGTCTATTGTGTATCTGCTTTTTCTGGTACATATTTCTTAATAAGAAAAATGACATGGTCCACGACAGAAGAAGATAGTCTGTTTCTTAATTTATTGACGAGTAATCCTGTGGCTGAGAATATGCGATAAGACGTTCGGGAATACTGAGATACTAACGCGCAAGCACTGACAATCTGGGATATTTGATACTGTTTTCTTTCCACCACTTTAAAGGATTTACGTTAGGATCACACCTCTCACGTTTGTGCAATGATAATTATGTTTCCTCATACGGGTCATCGGGTTCATCACAAAGAAGAAAGTCAAGTGAACGTTGCACTTTAGGTTTTTTCAGCGCGATTTTCTTGTCATTCACATTCTGTTTTTTGAATAGATGTAGCGGTATGTCTTCTAACTTTGTTTCCAAAGTTTCCCATCCCACATCTCGTTTACAATACGACCAAGCTTTCGATTGTGGTGGAGGCATTTTGTAATGAAACTTCAAAGATTTCAATTGCAAGTTATTTGGACAAATGAACAGTTTTTACAATTGTTGTGATTAGTTATGGTTGTAAAAACACGAATGCCCGAGGGATAGTTATCGTGTCTTATCAGTTATTTAATTGTTGATTTAATCCGATATATAAGTTTACTTACTGTTACACTATACAACATGTACTTTAAATATTTTTTAACTTTTATGAATTGAGAAAAGAGTGACAAGATCGAGATATTTTCATCATATTTTATCAAAACTTAACGAATAATCGAATCGCAAAATAGCTAACCGGTCACGATCTTTCCGACGGTTAACCGGTTAACCAAGTAATTGTTGCCATCCCTATTAAATACTGATTGTAGAAAATATAAAAGCAAAGGCACAAGATAATTTCTAGGAAGATTTTTCACAAATCCTATTTTGAACTTAACTTTAAAAGCCAAAGCAAAACATAATTTCTAGGAAGCTTTTTCACAACTCCAATGTTGAACCTAACTTTAAAAGCCAAGGCAAAAGAACATCGTGTATATATTATAATATTCATATTATTTAAGATTTGTAAGATGGAGAAAAGCTGCAATATAATGGAAAAACAAACTATGTAGGTATGCCTTGTGGTTAAACAACAGACAAACCTGTACCATGACATTTTGACCCTTCACTTGAGATCTTTTTAAGATCAATGTTATAAAATTAGATCGATCACAAGGCAAACTGAAAATACAGAATAGTGTAATATGTTTCTACAGCCGACGAACTATCACCATAGCAATCACGACAGATTTCTTAATTTTTATCCACATCTTAGAACTACCGTGTCACATACTGCCACATTATGTCTACAATTGTATCTTTAGCAATGAACAGTCAGCAAGATTAAAGGCAATTATTAACAGTCATGTGTCACGTGGAATAGTACGATCATCAAGATCATACACTTCTTTAGAGGATACAACTCTACTTATATAATGCAAAACAAAATAGAAACAAACGAAGCAAAAATATATAAAATAAAACGAAACGAAATTGAATAACACAATGTGATTTAACTATCTGAAATAAAAGGAATAAGTTTATCTAGCATTTCAATAAAAACGAATTTTAAACAAATAACAAGGGTTGAATAAAAATTGTGCAATACTCTGAGGGAGACTACATTTCGTGCATGACGTCACGTTATATTTGCCGTTCATTCAACAATGCCATGTTACTCTGTTTTCTCTCACATTCCAATGATAATATGAGACAGGCACAACCTGTTTAAGGGCGAAGCCTATTTGATGATAATGACAATTAAGAAGGAGGCATGAGAGGCGAATGCCTCCTAAAATACAAATGAAAATTGAAGAAATAATGTTTGTAAATTTAGATCTATTTTGAACACCTTTTCCATAGACGAAAACTTAAAAAAAAGGGGGGGGGCGGTGTTTCTGGTCACGAATCACAGAAAATTAAAAACAAATTCAAATCACGATTCACGGAAATTAACATTTGCCATTTTTGAGAATTTCACAAATCACGGTGAATCAATAAGAGACATAAATCGAGGGTCACGAGAATAAAAAAAAATACCCCAATCACAGATCCTGAAAAAAAATTTGGTGAAAGAGAGAAATAAAAATGTGTGCGTGGCAGTGAAAAGGTGTAGTGAGGGTCAGACGAAAAACATAGCCATGGAAAATGTGTTAAAAGGCTTACCTGACGTTTGGAGATTGCAGAATCCGGTAAAAATCCCAAATGTTCCCTTTTTTAATACAAAATCCGCAGTGGAGCCAAAGAATGAATAGGCATGAACCATGTAAATAACTAAAGGTAAAATATTCAATTTCTTTATCCTGAATGGAGCCTGTCGGAATTTTTATGGGAATCTGCATTGATCTCTCAAAAAAGAAAACAAAAGTAAATATCATGCAAAAATAGACATTTTTTAAATAGACTCCAAGCAGATAAAATATTTCAAGATTAAGATAATCTCTTGTAAAAAGGAAATAAAACAAATGGCTCCACTGCGGAAATCGGAATACATTTTGCATACATCGTTATTAACGTCCGTAATTTTAACCGCAAAAGCCGATTTTCGAGAAAATGATAAATCTTTGAATATAAAACACTGGATTTATTTATGATTATTACGGTCATTCAGGATATAAACTGAAAATACAGATTTCATAGAATCTACCGATATAAAAAGCTAAGTAAAATAATTTAAATAAATCCTGAATTTATTTGAATAAGAATACATAGTTTTTCAATATTTTAAACGTTCTTAACAATAACGGGCGTTATGTGACGTTCCTACAATTACTCACTAATTTGTTAGGTGGGCGACAAACACCTTGCATTTCAAAATCTGCCAATGTTAAAAATTACCGCAATTAACACTTTAAATTCACAATTTCTTTTCGATTATTCATAGAAAATTAGGGGTGCCGTAGGCGTGATCGTATTGTAGTTGGAACTACATATGTACTCACTGTCTATCACCACTTACGTTGGGAGGCCAAATACCGCTCAGGCTAGGGGTACTCGATAAAACATTACGTATGTGATACATTTTGTCAGTGACTTGTAGCAGGTCGGTTGTTTTCTCCGGGTTGTCCGGTTTCGTCCGTTAATAAAACTAACCGCAACGATTAAACTGAAATATTGTTGAAAGTGGCGTTAAACACCACAACCCTAACCCCTTTACAGGAAATTATCTAAAGTGAATTTCAGTATCTTTTAGTGCTCACAAGTTGTACTCACATGACTGCAGACAATTACTGATGTCTTCAGTGAATAACATCGCAGGAAAACAACATTTTAATCATATAATACATCATATTTATTGCACAAATATTGCTTTACAAATAAACAATACTATACATGTAATACTTAAATGTTACCAGAGTCTCCATGTACAAAGTATATACTGATATTTTAAAAAATTGAATATGTCAGTTAGTTAATATTTATGAATTATTTTGATTGGTCAATTACATGTGTATCTAAAGCAAATTTCACGATTATCTAGCAGCCAGAGTGAATTTGCAACGATTTTGGTGTCTCCGGAGTATTTATCAAATACTTTGCCATTATTACCCTCTGCAGCGGGCTATTTACATTTTTGGATTTGCCAAATTTTGACGCCACCAGTTCCTGTTGCATTCTCATAATACAATGCGCTTCCAGACAAAATGATGGTGTTTCATGTCCATGAAACTCCTTTTTTATGTAAACGCATACGTCAAGGTACGAATGTATATTTAGTGTAACTAAACAGATATATCACGGTCGTGCGGGAAATTTGCGAAATATTCCAGTCTTGAGACACAATTTCCTTCGCCATTCCGGCTTGGAAAATTTGACCATCTCTCTACGTAAATTACAAATTTTAAACAGTTTATGCATAATAATGACTTGCCTAATAATTTATTAATTGTTTGACGTCAAATTCACACCTATGTCTGCTACATTCATTATCTGGACAACTTTACAAGCAAGTAATAATGCACGAGGTAAACAATGGACACTGTGATGTTGCTATGACAAGAAGCACATGAGTTCACCAATGTTTTTAAGTGGTGTTCGAGTTGCTCAAACTTTATGCTTCAGTGTAATGGTTTGTAGATCGTTGTTTTTGTCCGTTTGGTCTTTTTGTCTGGCTATTGAATTGTCTGTCCTTCTTCGATTTGAGGCTTCTAATTGACAATTTGGTATCTTCAAACACTTATTATATTACCAGAGAAAAAGAATATATAATGAATACAGTTGCCTTGAACCGAACAACCTACAACCACTCCTAATAATGTCATCGATGGGGAATGTATCGCTAGTTACTTAACACATTTCACAGTGTTAATATATTCATGTCATATGAGTATCAAATCGTCTGCAATATTACATGCTGTCTTAACATACCATGACAGAGTGTTTTTTAACCAACCTGAGTCGTGTGTAGCTTAATATAGCATTGGTCGGTGGATGATAATTATCTTAAAATGAGTGTGTATTAAGATTACGGGTTATCGCTGTCCAAACCATACTTTCAACAATATTTTAGTGTCATCATGATGGTCAGTATTATTATTGGTGTAGCATAAACGCAGAATACCTAGAAAACAAACTCTGCCCATCTGATTGTGTATATTTTGAACAAAAAATATTTAACTTGATACATATTTCATTCCTGGTATATTGTTATGTCCACTATATTATTTGATGGATGGTAGCTTCGCGGGAGACCTTAACATACTGTTTTTCATAATATCTCTATCAATTTCTGACATGTTAGCATTGTTCGTATCTGTCACCAATGAGTTGTCTGTTGGTAATTTTATGGAACTATCATAATGGCTTGATGAGTGCCTCCAGGTGAGTTTCCTCTCCATAATATGATCCAATTTAGATGTTTCGTGTCTCAATTTTCTTTCTTGTTGGTCATGATTAATTTGTGGTATATAAGGAAAACGTCGTTGGCTGCTCATAATGGTTGTAGGATAAGAACATTTGCTTAAGGAATGTGTTGACATTGTTGTACCGCTGGTATTTATTGACTCAATCGTCTGAAGTCCATTGGCTGATGTCGTTGGTAGGGAAACACATTTTCGTCTCCGTAGTAACAGTTTTATTGGCTGTGATGTTGGTTCCTCGGATATTCGACGATTCAAATAAACCGGATCAGGAATGTTCTTTTTCATTTTTATATCTCTATATGAGTTTTTCTGACATTTAAGTGAAGATTTGTCTCCATGATCGTGAGTGCATGACATTCCGTTATCAGGTTGTTGCTCTCTTAGTTTTAACATGTCCAGATCACAATGGACTTTGAAGTCAGCGCATCGCTCGAAATACTTGAGGTACTTTGGCAATTCAGTTGGTTGAATGAAGTACAAAGCATTATTTCCGTCATTATCCTCTATAGTAGGACTAGCATCATGCGTCAGTAACATGTCAATGACATCTAGAGGCAAAGCATGCTGAAAAGCATACATAAGACATGTCCGACCTTTAATGTCCCTGATGTTTGGATCCGCATCATGCAGTAATAGCAGTCGTACAATGGGCAAGCTATTTGGGTGGTCGAATTCTTCTATGAGAACGGAACATGCCACTGTGAGTGCTGTTTTACCATCATACCCTTTATGATTAACTTTTGCACCACCCGCGAGAAGAATTTTCACTAATTTCAGCTTCTTCAGTGCTACAGTTGTCAACAATGCTCCATTTGCAATGTCCTAAAAATAAACAATGAATAAATTGTAAAGTTCTGTAGATAGTTTATGATAGTATTTTAATAAATAAACAAATATCAATTAAACGTGAAGCAATGTGTTTGTTTTTAAAGTTGTGGATACGTTTGAATAAGTGTTCTGTACATGTAGGAAATGTATGAAAAAGTATTGGCACAGGTCACTTATTGTAACATAGAAAATTGTAAATGTTCATTCCAGGATAAACATTATAAAAGTCATGAAAACGTCGGTTTTTGTGGCGGGAACCTTGCACCGTGAAATATATATGGCCTTGTGTAACCAAAACAAGTTGGAACTAGCTGATATGTATACTTTTTGAATGCTAAATGTATTTTTGCACATTCTAAAAATCAATGGATAAGCTTTTAAAATACATCACAATTATGTGAAAAAGTTTGTAAGTGACTTGCGGAGGGTCTGTGGTTTTCTGTGGTTACACCGGTTTCCTCCACCAATAAAACTGACTGCCACCATATAACTGATATATTAATAAACGTGGTATTAAACACCATAACACTAACCCCTAAAATTAACATGTTAAAGTAAACTTACCTTGTTCATTTTGTAGATTGTCGGTAAATGTTTGGTATTGTCGATGAGTTATGTTTATATACAACTATACAGTACTTCACACCCACTGTCTTTGGCGGGTAACACCATTTAATTGTTTGTTCATACATTAGAATATTAGTGGGTGGGAAGTACTGCATAGTTGTATATACATTTGAGAACTCCCAACTAAATGGTATTTCTGTAACTCATTGGCAAAGGCTAAATAGTCCAAGTGGTCTACACATGAATATAATGCAGAAAAATTAAATATGATAACTCAGACACGGGATTTATTTCACTTAAGGGGGTACCATACACTACAGGGAGATAGCTCTTTAAAATCAGTTGAACGTTTTGATCATATGATGTTTGTATGCAGATTTCAAGCATCTCGGTGATCAAAACCACAGAGAGAAAATCTGCTATGTGACTAGTGAATTTATAGCTCTGAGTCTGTTGGTAGGAATTTGTTAACATTTTGATATTTATAACAGTGGATATATTCAAACACACTGCCAACAAAATAAGAAAATTAAAGGAGCAGATCAAATTTTACCTGAAGTGTATGGTACCACCTTAAGATGCTGATTATTGGTCGTAAATAAACGATGATAAACGTTAAAGAAAACAGAAGTGGTATCAATCAAGAATGGACAATGCGAATCCAATCTTACAATATAATAGAAGGAGCCGTCGTGGTCGTGATCGCATGGTAGTTGGATTAGTACCTATGGAATCAGTACCTATTACCACTAACGTTGTGAGTTCGAATCCCACTCAGGCGATGCAACTTTTTGTAAAAAAAAGTTTGTCAGTGACTTGCGACAGGTCGGTGGTTTTCTCTGGGTACTGCGGTTTCCTCCATCAATAAAACTGACGGCCACGATATTACTGAAATATTGTTGAAAGTGGCGTTAAACACCATAAACCAAACCAAACTAGATTGTAATAGTTAGTGGTGGATTGGATTTTGTTTACAGTTCGCAACAAAAATTATACGGTCGTCATCACAATCTGGTTGACCGTTACGAAATATCCATATAGGAAACAAGGACTAGATTGTGACTACGACAAACTGATGGCACCCGCGGTCATCTGTGACATAAACATTCCGTAACGGTTAACCAATGCATGACATCAGATAACCTTTACTTATTTTTTTTTTCAATGAAGAAGATTATTCCAAATGAACTACTGTTACAGGGGACATCTTCGTGAGGAAGATAAATCTGCGAAATATCATCTTCAATAAATATTAAATACTGGGGATGGCAAACCGTTCAGAATTTATTAACCGGTTACTCGAATAATCTTCCGACCGATTACTCGCTTAACCGGTATATATCATTGTTTAGATGTAATCTTGCAAGGGACAAATCAATAAGGCGATGTCAATAATAAACTTATATTACATAAAGAATTGCAAACATTGAAACAAACAAAATTTATCTGTACAGTTCTTTTTTTAGATTAAGATTAAACATTGTCACGGTCTATTGTGTATCTGCTTGTTCTGGTACATAGTTCTTAATAAGAAAAATGACATGGTCCACGACAGAAGAAGATAGTCTGTTTCTTAATTTATTGACGAGTAATCCTGTGGCTGAGAATATGCGATAAGACGTTCGGGAATACTGAGATACTAACGCGCAAGCACTGACAATCTGGGATATTTGATACTGTTTTCTTTCCACCACTTTAAAGGATTTACGTTAGGATCACACCTCTCACGTTTATGCAATGATAATTATGTTTCCTCATACGGGTCATCGGGTTCATCACAAAGAAGAAAGTCAAGTGAACGTTGCACTTTAGGTTTTTTCAGCGCGATTTTCTTGTCATTCACATTCTGTTTTTTGAATAGATGTAGCGGTATGTCTTCTAACTTTGTTTCCAAAGTTTCCCATTCCACATCTCGTTTACAATACGACCAAGCTTTCGATTGTGGTGGAGGAATTTTGTAATGAAACTTCAAAGATTTCAATTGCAAGTTATTTGGACAAATGAACAGTTTTTACAATTGTTGTGATTAGTTATGGTTGTAAAAACACGAATGCCCGAGGGATAGTTATCGTGTCTTATCAGTTATTTAATTGTTGATTTAATCCGATATATAAGTTTACTTACTGTTACACTATACAATATGTACTTTAAATATTTTTTAACTTTTATGAATTGAGAAAAGAGTGACAAGATCGAGATATTTTCATCATATTTTATCAAAACTTAACGAATAATCGAATCGCAAAATAGCTAACCGGTCACGATCTTTCCGACGGTTAACCGGTTAACCAAGTAATTGTTGCCATCCTTATTAAATACTGATTGTAGAAAATATAAAAGCAAAGGCACAAGATAATTTCTAGGAAGCTTTTTCACAAATCCTATTTTGAACTTAACTTTAAAAGCCAAAGCAAAACATAATTTCTAGGAAGCTTTTTCACAACTCCAATGTTGAACCTAACTTTAAAAGCCAAGGCAAAAGAACATCGTGTATATATTATAATATTCATATTATTTAAGATTTGTAAGATGGAGAAAAGCTGCAATATAATGGAAAAACAAACTATGTAGGTATGCCTTGTGGTTAAACAACAGACAAACCTGTACCATGACATTTTGACCCTTCACTTGAGATCTATTTTAAGATCAATGTTATAAAATTAGATCGATCATAAGGCAAACTGAAAGTACAGAATAGTGTAATATGTTTCTACAGCCGACGAACTATCGCCATAGCAATCACGACAGATTTCTTAATTTTTACCCACATCTTAGAACTACCGTGTCACATACTGCCACATTATGTCTACAATTGTATCTTTAGCAATGAACAGTCAGCAAGATTAAAGGCAATTATTAACAGTCATGTGTCACGTGGAATAGTACGATCATCAAGATCATACACTTCTTTAGAGGATACAACTCTACTTATATAATGCAAAACAAAATAGAAACAAACGAAGCAAAAATATTTAAAATAAAACGAAACGAAATTGAATAACACAATGTGATTTAACTATCTGAAATAAAAGGAATAAGTTTATCTAGCATTTCAATAAAAACGAATGTTAAACAAATAACAAGGGTTGAATAAAAAATGTGCAATACTCTGAGGGAGACTACATTTCGTGCATGACGTCACGTTATATTTGCCGTTCATTCAACAATGCCACGTTACTGTGTTTTCTCTCACATTCCAATGATAATATGAGACAGGCACAACCTGTTTAAGGGCGAAGCCTATTTGATGATAATGACAATTAAGAGGGAGGCATGAGAGGCGAATGCCTCCTAAAATACAAATGAAAATTGAAGAAATAATGTTTGTAAATTTAGATCTATTTTGAACACCTTTTCCATAGACGAAAACTTAAAAAAAAAAGGGAGGAGCGGTGTTTCTGGTCACGAATCACAGAAAATTAAAAACAAATTCAAATCACGATTCATGGAAATTAACATTTGCCATTTTTGAGAATTTCACAAATCACGGTGAATCAATACGAGACATAAATCGAGGGTCACGAGAATAAAAAAAAATACCCCAATCACAGATCCTGAAAAAAAATTTGGAGAAAGAGAGAAATAAAAATGTGTGCATGGCAGTGAAAAGGTGTAGTGAGGGTCAGACGAAAAACATAGCCATGGAAAATGTGCTAAAAGGCTTACCTGACGTTTGGAGATGGCAGAATCCGGAAAAATCCCAAATGTTCCCTTTTTTATTACAAAATCCGCAGTGGAGCCAAAGAATGAATAGGCATGAACCATGTAAATAACTAAAGGTAAAATATTTAATATCTTTATCCTGAATGGAGCCTGTCGGAATTTTTATGGGAATCTGCATTGATCTCTCAAAAAAGAAAACAAAAGTAAATATCATGCAAAAATAGACAATTTTTAAATAGACTCCAAGCAGATAAAATATTTCAAGATTAAGATAATCTCTTGTAAAAAGGAAATAAAACAAATGGCTCCACTGCGGAAATCGGAATGCATTTTGCATACATCGTTATTAACGTCCGTAATTTTAACCGCAAAAGCCGATTTTCGAGAAAATGATAAATCTTTGAATATAAAACACTGGATTTATTTATGATTATTACGGTCATTCAGGATATAAACTAAAAATACAGATTTCATAGAATCTACCGATATAAAAAGCTAAGTAAAATAATTTAAATAAATCCTGAATTTATTTGAATAAGAATACATAGTTTTTCAATATTTTAAACGTTCTTAACAATAATGGGCGTTATGTGACGTTCCTACAATTACTCACTAATTTGTTAGGTGGGCGACAAACACCTTGCATTTCAAAATCTGCCAATGTTCAAAATTACTGCAATTAACACTTTAAATTCACAATTTCTTTTCGATTATTTATATAAAATTAGGGGTGCCGTAGGCGTGATCGTATTGTAGTTGGAACTACATATGTACTCACTGTCTATCACCACTTACGTTGGGAGGCCAAATACCGCTCAGGCTAGGGATACTCGATAAAACATTACGTATGTGATACATTTTGTCAGTGACTTGTGGCAGGTCGGTTGTTTTCTCCGGGTTGTCCGGTTTCGTCCGTTAATAAAACTATCCGCAACGATTAAACTGAAATATTGTTGAAAGTGGCGTTAAACACCACAACCCTAACCCCTTTACAGGAAATTATCTAAAGTGAATTTCAGTATCTTTTAGTGCTCACAAGTTGTACTCACATATGACTGCAGACAATTACTGATGTCTTCAGTGAATAACATCGCAGGAAAACAACATTTTAATCATATAATACATCATATTTATTGCACAAATATTGCTTTACAAATAAACAATACTATACATGTAATACTTAAATGTTACCAGAGTCTCCATGTACAAAGTATATACTGATATTTTAAAAAATTGAATATGTCAGTTAGTTAATATTTATGAATTATTTTGATTGGTCAATTACATGTGTATCTAAAGCAAATTTCACGATTATCTAGCAGCCAGAGTGAATTTGCAACGATTTTGGTGTCTCCGGAGTATTTATCAAATACTTTGCCATTATTACCCTCTGCAGCGGGCTATTTACATTTTTGGATTTGCCAAATTTTGACGCCACCAGTTCCTGTTGCATTCTCATAATACAATGCGCTTCCAGACAAAATGATGGTGTTTCATGTCCATGAAACTCCTTTCTTATGTAAACGCATACGTCAAGGTACGAATGTATATTTAGTGTAACTAAACAGATATATCACGGTCGTGCGGGAAATTTGCGAAAAATTCCAGTCTTGAGACACAATTTCCTTCGCCATTCCGCCTTGGAAAATTTGACCATCTCTCTACGTAAATTACAAATTTTAAACAGTTTATGCATAATAATGACTTGCCTAATAATTTATTAATTGTTTGACGTCAAATTCACACCTATGTCTGCTACATTCATTATCTGGACAACTTTACAAGCAAGTAATAATGCACGAGGTAAACAATGGACACTGTGATGTTGCTATGACAAGAAGCACATGAGTTCACCAATGTTTTTAAGTGGTGTTCGAGTTGCTCGAACTTTATGCTTCAGTGTAATGGTTTGTAGATCGTTGTTTTTGTCCGTTTGGTCTTTTTGTCTGGCTATTGAATTGTCTGTCCTTCTTCGATTTGAGGCTTCTAATTGACAATTTGGTATCTTCAAACACTTATTATATTACCAGAGAAAAAGAATATATAATGAATACAGTTGCCTTGAACCGAACAACCTACAACCACTCCTAATAATGTCATCGATGGGGAATGTATCGCTAGTTACTTAACACATTTCACAGTGTTAATATATTCATGTCATATGAGTATCAAATCGTCTGCAATATTACATGCTGTCTTAACATACCATGACAGAGTGTTTTTTAACCAACCTGAGTCGTGTGTAGCTTAATATAGCATTGGTCGGTTGGATGATAATTATCTTAAAATGAGTGTGTATTAAGATTACGGGTTATCGCTGTCCAAACCATACTTTCAACAATATTTTAGTGTCATCATGATGGTCAGTATTATTATTGGTGTAGCATAAACCCAGAATACCTAGAAAACAAACTCTGCCCATCTGATTGTGTATATTTTGAACAAAAAATATTTAACTTGATACATATTTCATTCCTGGTATATTGTTATGTCCACTATATTATTTGATGGATGGTAGCTTCGCGGGAGACCTTAACATACTGTTTTTCATAATATCTCTATCAATTTCTGACATGTTAGCATTGTTCGTATCTGTCACCAATGAGTTGTCTGTTGGTAATTTTATGGAACTATCATAATGGCTTGATGAGTGTCTCCAGGTGAGTTTCCTCTCCATAATATGATCCAATTGTGATGTTTCGTGTCTCAATTTTCTTTCTTGTTGGTCATGATTAATTTGTGGTATATAAGGAAAACGTCGTTGGCTGCTCATAATGGTTGTAGGATAAGAACATTTGCTTAAGGAATGTGTTGACATTGTTGTACCGCTGGTATTTATTGACTCAATCGTCTGAAGTCCATTGGCTGATGTCGTTGGTAGGGAAACACATTTTCGTCTCCGTAGTAACAGTTTTATTGGCTGTGATGTTGGTTCCACGGATATTCGACGATTCAAATAAACCGGATCAGGAATGTTCTTTTTCATTTTTATATCTCTATATGAGTTTTTCTGACATTTAAGTGAAGATTTGTCTCCATGATCGTGAGTGCATGACATTCCGTTATCAGGTTGTTGCTCTCTTAGTTTTAACATGTCCAGATCACAATGGACTTTGAAGTCAGCGCATCGCTCGAAATACTTGAGGTACTTTGGCAATTCAGTTGGTTGAATGAAGTATAAAGCATTATTTCCGTCATTATCCTCTATAGTAGGACTAGCATCATGCGTCAGTAACATGTCAATGACATCTAGAGGCAAAGCATGCTGAAAAGCATACATAAGACATGTCCGACCTTCAATGTCCCTGATGTTTGGATCCGCATCATGCAGTAATAGCAGTCGTACAATGGGCAAGCTATTTGGGTGGTCGAATTCTTCTATGAGAACGGAACATGCCACTGTGAGTGCTGTTTTACCATCATACCCTTTATGATTAACTTTTGCACCACCCGCGAGAAGAATTTTCACTAATTTCAGCTTCTTCAGTGCTACAGTTGTCAACAATGCTCCATTTGCAATGTCCTAAAAATAAACAATGAATAAATTGTAAAGTTCTGTAGAAAGTTTATGATAGTATTTTAATAAATAAACAAATATCAATTAAACGTGAAGCAATGTGTTTGTTTTTAAAGTTGTGGATACGTTTGAATAAGTGTTCTGTACATGTAGGAACTGTATGAAAAAGTATTGGCACAGGTCACTTATTGTAACATAGAAAATTGTAAATGTTCATTCCAGGATAAACATTATAAAAGTCATGAAAACGTCGGTTTTTGTGGCGGGAACCTTGCACCGTGAAATATATATGGCCTTGTGTAACCAAAACAAGTTGGAACTAGCTGATATGTATACTTTTTGAATGCTAAATGTATTTTTGCACATTCTAAAAATCAATGGATAAGCTTTTAAAATACATCACAATTATGTGAAAAAGTTTGTAAGTGACTTGCGGAGGGTCTGTGGTTTTCTGTGGTTACACCGGTTTCCTCCACCAATAAAACTGACTGCCACCATATAACTGATATATTAATAAACGTGGTATTAAACACCATAACACTAACCCCTAAAATTAACATGTTAAAGTAAACTTACCTTGTTCATTTTGTAGATTGTCGGTAAATGTTTGATATTGTCGATGAGTTATGTTTATATACAACTATACAGTACTTCACACCCACTGTCTTTGGCGGGTAACACCATTTAATTGTTTGTTCACACATTAGAATATTAGTGGGTGGGAAGTACTGCATAGTTGTATATACATTTGAGAACTCCCAACTAAATGGTATTTCTGTAACTCATTGGCAAAGGCTAAATAGTCCAAGTGGTCTACACATGAATATAATGCAGAAAAATTAAATATGATAACTCAGACACGGGATTTATTTCACTTAAGGGGGTACCATACACTACAGGGAGATAGCTCTTTAAAATCAGTTGAACGTTTTGATCATATGATGTTTGTATGCAGATTTCAAGCATCTCGGTGATCAAAACCACAGAGAGAAAATCTGCTATGTGACTAGTGAATTTATAGCTCTGAGTCTGTTGGTTGGAATTTGTTAACATTTTGATATTTATAACAGTGGATATATTCAAACACACTGCCAACAAAATAAGAAAATTAAAGGAGCAGATCAAATTTTACCTGAAGTGTATGGTACCACCTTAAGATGCTGATTATTGGTCGTAAATAAACGATGATAAACGTTAAAGAAAACAGAAGTGGTATCAATCAAGAATGGACAATGCGAATCCAATCTTACAATATAATAGAAGGAGCCGTCGTGGTCGTGATCGCATGGTAGTTGGATTAGTACCTATGGAATCAGTACCTATTACCACTAACGTTGTGAGTTCGAATCCCACTCAGGCGATGCAATTTTTTGTAAACAAAAGTTTGTCAGTGACTTGCGACAGGTCGGTGGTTTTCTCGGGGTACTGCGGTTTCCTCCATCAATAAAACTGACGGCCACGATATTACTGAAATATTGTTGAAAGTGGCGTTAAACACCATAAACCAAACCAAACTAGATTGTAATAGTTAGTGGTGGATTGGATTTTGTTTACAGTTCGCAACAAAAATTATACGGTCGTCATCACAATCTGGTTGACCGTTACGAAATATCCATATAGGAAACAAGGACTAGATTGTGACTACGACAAACTGATGGCACCCGCGGTCATCTGTGACATAAACATTCCGTAACGGTTAACCAATTCATGACATCAGATAACCTTTACTTATTTTTTTTTACAATGAAGAAGATTATTCCAAATGAACTACTGTTACAGGGGACATCTTCGTGAGGAAGATAAATCTGCGAAATATCATCTTCAATAAATATTAAACACTTGGGATGGCAAACCGTTCAGAATTTATTAACCGGTTACTCGAATAATCTTCCGACCGATTACTCGCTTAACCGGTATATATCATTGTTTAGATGTAATCTTGCAAGGGACAAATCAATAAGGCGATGTCAATAATAAACTTATATTACATAAAGAATTGCAAACATTGAAACAAACAAAATTTATCTGTACAGTTCTTTTTTTAGATTAAGATTAAACATTGTCACGGTCTATTGTGTATCTGCTTGTTCTGGTACATAGTTCTTAATAAGAAAAATGACATGGTCCACGACAGAAGAAGATAGTCTGTTTCTTAATTTATTGACGAGTAATCCTGTGGCTGAGAATATGCGATAAGACGTTCGGGAATACTGAGATACTAACGCGCAAGCACTGACAATCTGGGATATTTGATACTGTTTTCTTTCCACCACTTTAAAGGATTTACGTTAGGATCACACCTCTCACGTTTGTGCAATGATAATTATGTTTCCTCATACGGGTCATCGGGTTCATCACAAAGAAGAAAGTCAAGTGAACGTTGCACTTTAGGTTTTTTCAGCGCGATTTTCTTGTCATTCACATTCTGTTTTTTGAATAGATGTAGCGGTATGTCTTCTAACTTTGTTTCCAAAGTTTCCCATTCCACATCTCGTTTACAATACGACCAAGCTTTCGATTGTGGTGGAGGCATTTTGTAATGAAACTTCAAAGATTTCAATTGCAAGTTATTTGGACAAATGAACAGTTTTTACAATTGTTGTGATTAGTTATGGTTGTAAAAACACGAATGCCTGAGGGATAGTTATCGTGTCTTATCACAGTTATTTAATTGTTGATTTAATCCGATATATAAGTTTACTTACTGTTACACTATACAACATGTACTTTAAATATTTTTTAACTTTTATGAATTGAGAAAAGAGTGACAAGATCGAGATATTTTCATCATATTTTATCAAAACTTAACGAATAATCGAATCGCAAAATAGCTAGCCGGTGACGATCTTTCCGACGGTTAACCGGTTAACCAAGTAATTGTTGCCATCCTTATTAAATACTGATTGTAGAAAATATAAAAGCAAAGGCACAAGATAATTTCTAGGAAGCTTTTTCACAAATCCTATTTTGAACTTAACTTTAAAAGCCAAAGCAAAACATAATTTCTAGGAAGCTTTTTCACAACTCCAATGTTGAACCTAACTTTAAAAGCCAAGGCAAAAGAACATCGTGTATTTATTATAATATTCATATTATTTAAGATTTGTAAAATGGAGAAAAGCTGCAATATAATGGAAAAACAAACTATGTAGGTATGCCTTGTGGTTAAACAACAGACAAACCTGTACCATGACATTTTGACCCTTCACTTGAGATCTATTTTAAGATCAATGTTATAAAATTAGATCGATCACAAGGCAAACTGAAAGTACAGAATAGTGTAATATGTTTCTACAGCCGACGAACTATCACCATAGCAATCACGACAGATTTCTTAATTTTTATCCACATCTTAGAACTACCGTGTCACATACTGCCACATTATGTCTACAATTATATCTTTAGCAATGAACAGTCAGCAAGATTAAAGGCAATTATTAACAGTCATGTGTCACGTGGAATAGTACGATCATCAAGATCATACACTTCTTTAGAGGATACAACTCTACTTATATAATGCAAAACAAAATAGAAACAAACGAAGCAAAAATATATAAAATAAAACGAAACGAAATTGAATAACACAATGTGATTTAACTATCTGAAATAAAAGGAATAAGTTTATCTAGCATTTCAATAAAAACGAATTTTAAACAAATAACAAGGGTTGAATAAAAATTGTGCAATACTCTGAGGGAGACTACATTTCGTGCATGACGTCACGTTATATTTGCCGTTCATTCAACAATGCCACGTTACTCTGTTTTCTCTCACATTCCAATGATAATATGAGACAGGCACAACCTGTTTAAGGGCGAAGCCTATTTGATGATAATGACAATTAAGAGGGAGGCATGAGAGGCGAATGCCTCCTAAAATACAAATGAAAATTGAAGAAATAATGTTTGTAAATTTAGATCTATTTTGAACACCTTTTCCATAGACGAAAACTTAAAAAAAAAGGGGGGGGGGGGCGGTGTTTCTGGTCACGAATCACAGAAAATTAAAAACAAATTCAAATCACGATTCACGGAAATTAACATTTGCCATTTTTGAGAATTTCACAAATCACGGTGAATCAATAAGAGACATAAATCGAGGGTCACGAGAATAAAAAAAAATACCCCAATCACAGATCCTGAAAAAAAATTTGGTGAAAGAGAGAAATAAAAATGTGTGCGTGGCAGTGAAAAGGTGTAGTGAGGGTCAGACGAAAAACATAGCCATGGAAAATGTGTTAAAAGGCTTACCTGACGTTTGGAGATTGCAGAATCCGGTAAAAATCCCAAATGTTCCCTTTTTTAATACAAAATCCGCAGTGGAGCCAAAGAATGAATAGGCATGAACCATGTAAATAACTAAAGGTAAAATATTCAATTTCTTTATCCTGAATGGAGCCTGTCGGAATTTTTATGGGAATCTGCATTGATCTCTCAAAAAAGAAAACAAAAGTAAATATCATGCAAAAATAGAATTTTTTTAAATAGACTTCAAGCAGATAAAATATTTCAAGATTAAGATAATCTCTTGTAAAAAGGAAATAAAACAAATGGCTCCACTGCGGAAATCGGAATACATTTTGTATACATCGTTATTAACGTCCGTAATTTTAACCGCAAAAGCCGATTTTCGAGAAAATGATAAATCTTTGAATATAAAACACTGGATTTATTTATGATTATTACGGTCATTCAGGATATAAACTAAAAATACAGATTTCATAGAATCTACCGATATAAAAAAGCTAAGTAAAATAATTTAAATAAATCCTGAATTTATTTGAATAAGAATACATAGTTTTTCAATATTTTAAACGTTCTTAACAATAACGGGCGTTATGTGACGTTCCTACAATTACTCACTAATTTGTTAGGTGGGCGACAAACACCTTGCATTTCAAAATCTGCCAATGTTAAAAATTACCGCAATTAACACTTTAAATTCAAAATTTCTTTTCGATTATTTATATAAAATTAGGGGTGCCGTAGGCGTGATCGTATTGTAGTTGGAACTACATATGTACTCACTGTCTATCACCACTTACGTTGGGAGGCCAAATACCGCTCAGGCTAGGGATACTCGATAAAGCATTACGTATGTGATACATTTTGTCAGTGACTTGTGGCAGGTCGGTTGTTTTCTCCGGGTTGTCCGGTTTCGTCCGTTAATAAAACTAACCGCAACGATTAAACTGAAATATTGTTGAAAGTGGCGTTAAACACCACAACCCTAACCCCTTTACAGGAAATTATCTAAAGTGAATTTCAGTATCTTTTAGTGCTCACAAGTTGTACTCACATATGACTGCAGACAATTACTGATGTCTTCAGTGAATAACATCGCAGGAAAACAACATTTTAATCATATAATACACCATATTTATTGCACAAATATTGCTTTACAAATAAACAATACTATACATGTAATACTTAAATGTTACCAGAGTCTCCATGTACAAAGTATATACTGATATTTTAAAAAATTGAATATGTCAGTTAGTTAATATTTATGAATTATTTTGATTGGTCAATTACATGTGTATCTAAAGCAAATTTCACGATTATCTAGCAGCCAGAGTGAATTTGCAACGATTTTGGTGTCTCCGGAGTATTTATCAAATACTTTGCCATTATTACCCTCTGCAGCGGGCTATTTACATTTTTGGATTTGCCAAATTTTGACGCCACCAGTTCCTGTTGCATTCTCATAATACAATGCGCTTCCAGACAAAATGATGGTGTTTCATGTCCATGAAACTCCTTTCTTATGTAAACGCATACGTCAAGGTACGAATGTATATTTAGTGTAACTAAACAGATATATCACGGTCGTGCGGGAAATTTGCGAAAAATTCCAGTCTTGAGACACAATTTCCTTCGCCATTCCGGCTTGGAAAATTTGACCATCTCTCTACGTAAATTACAAATTTTAAACAGTTTATGCATAATAATGACTTGCCTAATAATTTATTAATTGTTTGACGTCAAATTCACACCTATGTCTGCTACATTCATTATCTGGACAACTTTACAAGCAAGTAATAATGCACGAGGTAAACAATGGACACTGTGATGTTGCTATGACAAGAAGCACATGAGTTCACCAATGTTTTTAAGTGGTGTTCGAGTTGCTCGAACTTTATTCTTCAGTGTAATGGTTTGTAGATCGTTGTTTTTGTCCGTTTGGTCTTTTTGTCTGGCTATTGAATTGTCTGTCCTTCTTCGATTTGAGGCTTCTAATTGACAATTTGGTATCTTCAAACACTTATTATATTACCAGAGAAAAAGAATATATAATGAATACAGTTGCCTTGAACCGAACAACCTACAACCACTCCTAATAATGTCATCGATGGGGAATGTATCGCTAGTTACTTAACACATTTCACAGTGTTAATATATTCATGTCATATGAGTATCAAATCGTCTGCAATATTACATGCTGTCTTAACATACCATGACAGAGTGTTTTTTAACCAACCTGAGTCGTGTATAGCTTAATATAGCATTGGTCGGTTGGATGATAATTATCTTAAAATGAGTGTGTATTAAGATTACGGGTTATCGCTGTCCAAACCATACTTTCAACAATATTTTAGTGTCATCATGATGGTCAGTATTATTATTGGTGTAGCATAAACCCAGAATACCTAGAAAACAAACTCTGCCCATCTGATTGTGTATATTTTGAACAAAAAATATTTAACTTGATACATATTTCATTCCTGGTATATTGTTATGTCCACTATATTATTTGATGGATGGTAGCTTCGCGGGAGACCTTAACATACTGTTTTTCATAATATCTCTATCAATTTCTGACATGTTAGCATTGTTCGTATCTGTCACCAATGAGTTGTCTGTTGGTAATTTTATGGAACTATCATAATGGCTTGATGAGTGCCTCCAGGTGAGTTTCCTCTCCATAATATGATCCAATTGAGATGTTTCGTGTCTCAATTTTCTTTCTTGTTGGTCATGATTAATTTGTGGTATATAAGGAAAACGTCGTTGGCTGCTCATAATGGTTGTAGGATAAGAACATTTGCTTAAGGAATGTGTTGACATTGTTGTACCGCTGGTATTTATTGACTCAATCGTCTGAAGTCCATTGGCTGATGTCGTTGGTAGGGAAACACATTTTCGTCTCCGTAGTAACAGTTTTATTGGCTGTGATGTTGGTTCCTCGGATATTCGACGATTCAAATAAACCGGATCAGGAATGTTCTTTTTCATTTTTATATCTCTAAATGAGTTTTTCTGACATTTAAGTGAAGATTTGTCTCCATGATCGTGAGTGCATGATATTCCGTTATCAGGTTGTTGCTCTCTTAGTTTTAACATGTCCAGATCACAATGGACTTTGAAGTCAGCGCATCGCTCGAAATACTTGAGGTACTTTGGCAATTCAGTTGGTTGAATGAAGTACAAAGCATTATTTCCGTCATTATCCTCTATAGTAGGACTAGCATCATGCGTCAGTAACATGTCAATGACATCTAGAGGCAAAGCATGCTGAAAAGCATACATAAGACATGTCCGACCTTTAATGTCCCTGATGTTTGGATCCGCATCATGCAGTAATAGCAGTCGTACAATGGGCAAGCTATTTGGGTGGTCGAATTCTTCTATGAGAACGGAACATGCCACTGTGAGTGCTGTTTTACCATCATACCCTTTATGATTAACTTTTGCACCACCCGCGAGAAGAATTTTCACTAATTTCAGCTTCTTCAGTGCTACAGTTGTCAACAATGCTCCATTTGCAATGTCCTAAAAATAAACAATGAATAAATTGTAAAGTTCTGTAGATAGTTTATGATAGTATTTTAATAAATAAACAAATATCAATTAAACGTGAAGCAATGTGTTTGTTTTTAAAGTTGTGGATACGTTTGAATAAGTGTTCTGTACATGTAGGAAATGTATGAAAAAGTATTGGCACAGGTCACTTATTGTAACATAGAAAATTGTAAATGTTCATTCCAGGATAAACATTATAAAAGTCATGAAAACGTCGGTTTTTGTGGCGGGAACCTTGCACCGTGAAATATATATGGCCTTGTGTAACCAAAACAAGTTGGAACTAGCTGATATGTATACTTTTTGAATGCTAAATGTATTTTTGCACATTCTAAAAATCAATGGATAAGCTTTTAAAATACATCACAATTATGTGAAAAAGTTTGTAAGTGACTTGCGGAGGGTCTGTGGTTTTCTGTGGTTACACCGGTTTCCTCCACCAATAAAACTGACTGCCACCATATAACTGATATATTAATAAACGTGGTATTAAACACCATAACACTAACCCCTAAAATTAACATGTTAAAGTAAACTTACCTTGTTCATTTTGTAGATTGTCGGTAAATGTTTGATATTGTCGATGAGTTATGTTTATATACAACTATACAGTACTTCACACCCACTGTCTTTGGCGGGTAACACCATTTAATTGTTTGTTCACACATTAGAATATTAGTGGGTGGGAAGTACTGCATAGTTGTATATACATTTGAGAACTCCCAACTAAATGGTATTTCTGTAACTCATTGGCAAAGGCTAAATAGTCCAAGTGGTCTACACATGAATATAATGCAGAAAAATTAAATATGATAACTCAGACACGGGATTTATTTCACTTAAGGGGGTACCATACACTACAGGGAGATAGCTCTTTAAAATCAGTTGAACGTTTTGATCATATGATGTTTGTATGCAGATTTCAAGCATCTCGGTGATCAAAACCACAGAGAGAAAATCTGCTATGTGACTAGTGAATTTATAGCTCTGAGTCTGTTGGTTGGAATTTGTTAACATTTTGATATTTATAACAGTGGATATATTCAAACACACTGCCAACAAAATAAGAAAATTAAAGGAGCAGATCAAATTTTACCTGAAGTGTATGGTACCACCTTAAGATGCTGATTATTGGTCGTAAATAAACGATGATAAACGTTAAAGAAAACAGAAGTGGTATCAATCAAGAATGGACAATGCGAATCCAATCTTACAATATAATAGAAGGAGCCGTCGTGGTCGTGATCGCATGGTAGTTGGATTAGTACCTATGGAATCAGTACCTATTACCACTAACGTTGTGAGTTCGAATCCCACTCAGGCGATGCAACTTTTTGTAAAAAAAAGTTTGTCAGTGACTTGCGACAGGTCGGTGGTTTTCTCGGGGTACTGCGGTTTCCTCCATCAATAAAACTGACGGCCACGATATTACTGAAATATTGTTGAAAGTGGCGTTAAACACCATAAACCAAACCAAACTAGATTGTAATAGTTAGTGGTGGATTGGATTTTGTTTACAGTTCGCTACAAAAATTATACGGTCGTCATCACAATCTGGTTGACCGTTACGAAATATCCATATAGGAAACAAGGACTAGATTGTGACTACGACAAACTGATGGCACCCGCGGTCATCTGTGACATAAACATTCCGTAACGGTTAACCAATTCATGACATCAGATAACCTTTACTTATTGTTTTTTACAATGAAGAAGATTATTCCAAATGAACTACTGTTACAGGGGACATCTTCGTGAGGAAGATAAATCTGCGAAATATCATCTTCAATAAATATTAAATACTGGGGATGGCAAACCGTTCAGAATTTATTAACCGGTTACTCGAATAATCTTCCGACCGATTACTCGCTTAACCGGTATATATCATTGTTTAGATGTAATCTTGCAAGGGACAAATCAATAAGGCGATGTCAATAATAAACTTATATTACATAAAGAATTGCAAACATTGAAACAAACAAAATTTATCTGTACAGTTCTTTTTTTAGATTAAGATTAAACATTGTCACGGTCTATTGTGTATCTGCTTTTTCTGGTACATATTTCTTAATAAGAAAAATGACATGGTCCACGACAGAAGAAGATAGTCTGTTTCTTAATTTATTGACGAGTAATCCTGTGGCTGAGAATATGCGATAAGACGTTCGGGAATACTGAGATACTAACGCGCAAGCACTGACAATCTGGGATATTTGATACTGTTTTCTTTCCACCACTTTAAAGGATTTACGTTAGGATCACACCTCTCACGTTTGTGCAATGATAATTATGTTTCCTCATACGGGTCATCGGGTTCATCACAAAGAAGAAAGTCAAGTGAACGTTGCACTTTAGGTTTTTTCAGCGCGATTTTCTTGTCATTCACATTCTGTTTTTTGAATAGATGTAGCGGTATGTCTTCTAACTTTGTTTCCAAAGTTTCCCATCCCACATCTCGTTTACAATACGACCAAGCTTTCGATTGTGGTGGAGGCATTTTGTAATGAAACTTCAAAGATTTCAATTGCAAGTTATTTGGACAAATGAACAGTTTTTACAATTGTTGTGATTAGTTATGGTTGTAAAAACACGAATGCCCGAGGGATAGTTATCGTGTCTTATCAGTTATTTAATTGTTGATTTAATCCGATATATAAGTTTACTTACTGTTACACTATACAACATGTACTTTAAATATTTTTTAACTTTTATGAATTGAGAAAAGAGTGACAAGATCGAGATATTTTCATCATATTTTATCAAAACTTAACGAATAATCGAATCGCAAAATAGCTAACCGGTCACGATCTTTCCGACGGTTAACCGGTTAACCAAGTAATTGTTGCCATCCCTATTAAATACTGATTGTAGAAAATATAAAAGCAAAGGCACAAGATAATTTCTAGGAAGATTTTTCACAAATCCTATTTTGAACTTAACTTTAAAAGCCAAAGCAAAACATAATTTCTAGGAAGCTTTTTCACAACTCCAATGTTGAACCTAACTTTAAAAGCCAAGGCAAAAGAACATCGTGTATATATTATAATATTCATATTATTTAAGATTTGTAAGATGGAGAAAAGCTGCAATATAATGGAAAAACAAACTATGTAGGTATGCCTTGTGGTTAAACAACAGACAAACCTGTACCATGACATTTTGACCCTTCACTTGAGATCTTTTTAAGATCAATGTTATAAAATTAGATCGATCACAAGGCAAACTGAAAGTACAGAATAGTGTAATATGTTTCTACAGCCGACGAACTATCACCATAGCAATCACGACAGATTTCTTAATTTTTATCCACATCTTAGAACTACCGTGTCACATACTGCCACATTATGTCTACAATTGTATCTTTAGCAATGAACAGTCAGCAAGATTAAAGGCAATTATTAACAGTCATGTGTCACGTGGAATAGTACGATCATCAAGATCATACACTTCTTTAGAGGATACAACTCTACTTATATAATGCAAAACAAAATAGAAACAAACGAAGCAAAAATATATAAAATAAAACGAAACGAAATTGAATAACACAATGTGATTTAACTATCTGAAATAAAAGGAATAAGTTTATCTAGCATTTCAATAAAAACGAATTTTAAACAAATAACAAGGGTTGAATAAAAATTGTGCAATACTCTGAGGGAGACTACATTTCGTGCATGACGTCACGTTATATTTGCCGTTCATTCAACAATGCCACGTTACTGTGTTTTCTCTCACATTCCAATGATAATATGAGACAGGCACAACCTGTTTAAGGGCGAAGCCTATTTGATGATAATGACAATTAAGAGGGAGGCATGAGAGGCGAATGCCTCCTAAAATACAAATGAAAATTGAAGAAATAATGTTTGTAAATTTAGATCTATTTTGAACACCTTTTCCATAGACGAAAATTTAAAAAAAAAGGGGGGGGCGGTGTTTCTGGTCACGAATCACAGAAAATTAAAAACAAATTCAAATCACGATTCACGGAAATTAACATTTGCCATTTTTTAGAATTTCACAAATCACGGTGAATCAATAAGAGACATAAATCGAGGGTCACGAGAATAAAAAAAAATACCCCAATCACAGATCCTGAAAAAAAATTTGGTGAAAGAGAGAAATAAAAATGTGTGCGTGGCAGTGAAAAGGTGTAGTGAGGGTCAGACGAAAAACATAGCCATGGAAAATGTGTTAAAAGGCTTACCTGACGTTTGGAGATTGCAGAATCCGGTAACAATCCCAAATGTTCCCTTTTTTAATACAAAATCCGCAGTGGAGCCAAAGAATGAATAGGCATGAACCATGTAAATAACTAAAGGTAAAATATTCAATTTCTTTATCCTGAATGGAGCCTGTCGGAATTTTTATGGGAATCTGCATTGATCTCTCAAAAAAGAAAACAAAAGTAAATATCATGCAAAAATAGAAATTTTTAAAAAGACTTCAAGCAGATAAAATATTTCAAGATTAAGATAATCTCTTGTAAAAAGGAAATAAAACAAATGGCTCCACTGCGGAAATCGGAATACATTTTGCATACATCGTTATTAACGTCCGTAATTTTAACCGCAAAAGCCGATTTTCGAGAAAATGATAAATCTTTGAATATAAAACACTGGATTTATTTATGATTATTACGGTCATTCAGGATATAAACTAAAAATACAGATTTCATAGAATCTACCGATATAAAAAAGCTAAGTAAAATAATTTAAATAAATCCTGAATTTATTTGAATAAGAATACATAGTTTTTCAATATTTTAAACGTTCTTAACAATAACGGGCGTTATGTGACGTTCCTACAATTACTCACTAATTTGTTAGGTGGGCGACAAACACCTTGCATTTCAAAATCTGCCAATGTTAAAAATTACCGCAATTAACACTTTAAATTCACAATTTCTTTTCGATTATTTATATAAAATTAGGGGTGCCGTAGGCGTGATCGTATTGTAGTTGGAACTACATATGTACTCACTGTCTATCACCACTTACGTTGGGAGGCCAAATACCGCTCAGGCTAGGGATACTCGATAAAACATTACGTATGTGATACATTTTGTCAGTGACTTGTGGCAGGTCGTTGTTTTCTCCGGGTTGTCCGGTTTCGTCCGTTAATAAAACTAACCGCAACGATTAAACTGAAATATTGTTGAAAGTGGCGTTAAACACCACAACCCTAACCCCTTTACAGGAAATTATCTAAAGTGAATTTCAGTATCTTTTAGTGCTCACAAGTTGTACTCACATATGACTGCAGACAATTACTGATGTCTTCAGTGAATAACATCGCAGGAAAACAACATTTTAATCATATAATACATCATATTTATTGCACAAATATTGCTTTACAAATAAACAATACTATACATGTAATACTTAAATGTTACCAGAGTCTCCATGTACAAAGTATATACTGATATTTTAAAAAATTGAATATGTCAGTTAGTTAATATTTATGAATTATTTTGATTGGTCAATTACATGTGTATCTAAAGCAAATTTCACGATTATCTAGCAGCCAGAGTGAATTTGCAACGATTTTGGTGTCTCCGGAGTATTTATCAAATACTTTGCCATTATTACCCTCTGCAGCGGGCTATTTACATTTTTGGATTTGCCAAATTTTGACGCCACCAGTTCCTGTTGCATTCTCATAATACAATGCGCTTCCAGACAAAATGATGGTGTTTCATGTCCATGAAACTCCTTTCTTATGTAAACGCATACGTCAAGGTACGAATGTATATTTAGTGTAACTAAACAGATATATCACGGTCGTGCGGGAAATTTGCGAAAAATTCCAGTCTTGAGACACAATTTCCTTCGCCATTCCGGCTTGGAAAATTTGACCATCTCTCTACGTAAATTACAAATTTTAAACAGTTTATGCATAATAATGACTTGCCTAATAATTTATTAATTGTTTGACGTCAAATTCACACCTATGTCTGCTACATTCATTATCTGGACAACTTTACAAGCAAGTAATAATGCACGAGGTAAACAATGGACACTGTGATGTTGCTATGACAAGAAGCACATGAGTTCACCAATGTTTTTAAGTGGTGTTCGAGTTGCTCGAACTTTATGCTTCAGTGTAATGGTTTGTAGATCGTTGTTTTTGTCCGTTTGGTCTTTTTGTCTGGCTATTGAATTGTCTGTCCTTCTTCGATTTGAGGCTTCTAATTGACAATTTGGTATCTTCAAACACTTATTATATTACCAGAGAAAAAGAATATATAATGAATACAGTTGCCTTGAACCGAACAACCTACAACCACTCCTAATAATGTCATCGATGGGGAATGTATCGCTAGTTACTTAACACATTTCACAGTGTTAATATATTCATGTCATATGAGTATCAAATCGTCTGCAATATTACATGCTGTCTTAACATACCATGACAGAGTGTTTTTTAACCAACCTGAGTCGTGTATAGCTTAATATAGCATTGGTCGGTTGGATGATAATTATCTTAAAATGAGTGTGTATTAAGATTACGGGTTATCGCTGTCCAAACCATACTTTCAACAATATTTTAGTGTCATCATGATGGTCAGTATTATTATTGGTGTAGCATAAACCCAGAATACCTAGAAAACAAACTCTACCCATCTGATTGTGTATATTTTGAACAAAAAATATTTAACTTGATACATATTTCATTCCTGGTATATTGTTATGTCCACTATATTATTTGATGGATGGTAGCTTCGCGGGAGACCTTAACATACTGTTTTTCATAATATCTCTATCAATTTCTGACATGTTAGCATTGTTCGTATCTGTCACCAATGAGTTGTCTGTTGGTAATTTCATGGAACTATCATAATGGCTTGATGAGTGCCTCCAGGTGAGTTTCCTCTCCATAATATGATCCAATTGAGATGTTTCGTGTCTCAATTTTCTTTCTTGTTGGTCATGATTAATTTGTGGTATATAAGGAAAACGTCGTTGGCTGCTCATAATGGTTGTAGGATAAGAACATTTGCTTAAAGAATGTGTTGACATTGTTGTACCGCTGGTATTTATTGACTCAATCGTCTGAAGTCCATTGGCTGATGTCGTTGGTAGGGAAACACATTTTCGTCTCCGTAGTAACAGTTTTATTGGCTGTGATGTTGGTTCCTCGGATATTCGACGATTCAAATAAACCGGATCAGGAATGTTCTTTTTCATTTTTATATCTCTATATGAGTTTTTCTGACATTTAAGTGAAGATTTGTCTCCATGATCGTGAGTGCATGACATTCCGTTATCAGGTTGTTGCTCTCTTAGTTTTAACATGTCCAGATCACAATGGACTTTGAAGTCAGCGCATCGCTCGAAATACTTGAGGTACTTTGGCAATTCAGTTGGTTGAATGAAGTACAAAGCATTATTTCCGTCATTATCCTCTATAGTAGGACTAGCATCATGCGTCAGTAACATGTCAATGACATCTAGAGGCGAAGCATGCTGAAAAGCATACATAAGACATGTCCGACCTTTAATGTCCCTGATGTTTGGATCCGCATCATGCAGTAATAGCAGTCGTACAATGGGCAAGCTATTTGGGTGGTCGAATTCTTCTATGAGAACGGAACATGCCACTGTGAGTGCTGTTTTACCATCATACCCTTTATGATTAACTTTTGCACCACCCGCGAGAAGAATTTTCACTAATTTCAGCTTCTTCAGTGCTACAGTTGTCAACAATGCTCCATTTGCAATGTACTAAAAATAAACAATGAATAAATTGTAAAGTTCTGTAGATAGTTTATGATAGTATTTCAATAAATAAACAAATATCAATTAAACGTGAAGCAATGTGTTTGTTTTTAAAGTTGTGGATACGTTTGAATAAGTGTTCTGTACATGTAGGAAATGTATGAAAAAGTATTGGCACAGGTCACTTATTGTAACATAGAAAATTGTAAATGTTCATTCCAGGATAAACATTATAAAAGTCATGAAAACGTCGGTTTTTGTGGCGGGAACCTTGCACCGTGAAATATATATGGCCTTGTGTAACCAAAACAAGTTGGAACTAGCTGATATGTATACTTTTTGAATGCTAAATGTATTTTTGCACATTCTAAAAATCAATGGATAAGCTTTTAAAATACATCACAATTATGTGAAAAAGTTTGTAAGTGACTTGCGGAGGGTCTGTGGTTTTCTGTGGTTACACCGGTTTCCTCCACCAATAAAACTGACTGCCACCATATAACTGATATATTAATAAACGTGGTATTAAACACCATAACACTAACCCCTAAAATTAACATGTTAAAGTAAACTTACCTTGTTCATTTTGTAGATTGTCGGTAAATGTTTGGTATTGTCGATGAGTTATGTTTATATACAACTATACAGTACTTCACACCCACTGTCTTTGGCGGGTAACACCATTTAATTGTTTGTTCACACATTAGAATATTAGTGGGTGGGAAGTACTGCATAGTTGTATATACATTTGAGAACTCCCAACTAAATGGTATTTCTGTAACTCATTGGCAAAGGCTAAATAGTCCAAGTGGTCTACACATGAATATAATGCAGAAAAATTAAATATGATAACTCAGACACGGGATTTATTTCACTTAAGGGGGTACCATACACTACAGGGAGATAGCTCTTTAAAATCAGTTGAACGTTTTGATCATATGATGTTTGTATGCAGATTTCAAGCATCTCGGTGATCAAAACCACAGAGAGAAAATCTGCTATGTGACTAGTGAATTTATAGCTCTGAGTCTGTTGGTAGGAATTTGTTAACATTTTGATATTTATAACAGTGGATATATTCAAACACACTGCCAACAAAATAAGAAAATTAAAGGAGCAGATCAAATTTTACCTGAAGTGTATGGTACCACCTTAAGATGCTGATTATTGGTCGTAAATAAACGATGATAAACGTTAAAGAAAACAGAAGTGGTATCAATCAAGAATGGACAATGCGAATCCAATCTTACAATATAATAGAAGGAGCCGTCGTGGTCGTGATCGCATGGTAGTTGGATTAGTACCTATGGAATCAGTACCTATTACCACTAACGTTGTGAGTTCGAATCCCACTCAGGCGATGCAATTTTTTGTAAACAAAAGTTTGTCAGTGACTTGCGACAGGTCGGTGGTTTTCTCGGGGTACTGCGGTTTCCTCCATCAATAAAACTGACGGCCACGATATTACTGAAATATTGTTGAAAGTGGCGTTAAACACCATAAACCAAACCAAACTAGATTGTAATAGTTAGTGGTGGATTGGATTTTGTTTACAGTTCGCTACAAAAATTATACGGTCGTCATCACAATCTGGTTGACCGTTACGAAATATCCATATAGGAAACAAGGACTAGATTGTGACTACGACAAACTGATGGCACCCGCGGTCATCTGTGACATAAACATTCCGTAACGGTTAACCAATTCATGACATCAGATAACCTTTACTTATTGTTTTTTACAATGAAGAAGATTATTCCCAATGAACTACTGTTACAGGGGACATCTTCGTGAGGAAGATAAATCTGCGAAATATCATCTTCAATAAATATTAAATACTGGGGATGGCAAACCGTTCAGAATTTATTAACCGGTTACTCGAATAATCTTCCGACCGATTACTCGCTTAACCGGTATATATCATTGTTTAGATGTAATCTTGCAAGGGACAAATCAATAAGGCGATGTCAATAATAAACTTATATTACATAAAGAATTGCAAACATTGAAACAAACAAAATTTATCTGTACAGTTCTTTTTTTAGATTAAGATTAAACATTGTCACGGTCTATTGTGTATCTGCTTTTTCTGGTACATAGTTCTTAATAAGAAAAATGACATGGTCCACGACAGAAGAAGATAGTCTGTTTCTTAATTTATTGACGAGTAATCCTGTGGCTGAGAATATGCGATAAGACGTTCGGGAATACTGAGATACTAACGCGCAAGCACTGACAATCTGGGATATTTGATACTGTTTTCTTTCCACCACTTTAAAGGATTTACGTTAGGATCACACCTCTCACGTTTGTGCAATGATAATTATGTTTCCTCATACGGGTCATCGGGTTCATCACAAAGAAGAAAGTCAAGTGAACGTTGCACTTTAGGTTTTTTCAGCGCGATTTTCTTGTCATTCACATTCTGTTTTTTGAATAGATGTAGCGGTATGTCTTCTAACTTTGTTTCCAAAGTTTCCCATTCCACATCTCGTTTACAATACGACCAAGCTTTCGATTGTGGTGGAGGCATTTTGTAATGAATCTTCAAAGATTTCAATTGTAAGTTATTTGGACAAATGAACAGTTTTTACAATTGTTGTGATTAGTTATGGTTGTAAAAACACGAATGCCCGAGGGATAGTTATCGTGTCTTATCAGTTATTTAATTGTTGATTTAATCCGATATATAAGTTTACTTACTGTTACACTATACAACATGTACTTTAAATATTTTTTAACTTTTATGAATTGAGAAAAGAGTGACAAGATCGAGATATTTTCATCATATTTTATCAAAACTTAACGAATAATCGAATCGCAAAATAGCTAACCGGTCACGATCTTTCCGACGGTTAACCGGTTAACCAAGTAATTGTTGCCATCCTTATTAAATACTGATTGTAGAAAATATAAAAGCAAAGGCACAAGATAATTTCTAGGAAGCTTTTTCACAAATCCTATTTTGAACTTAACTTTAAAAGCCAAAGCAAAACATAATTTCTAGGAAGCTTTTTCACAACTCCAATGTTGAACCTAACTTTAAAAGCCAAGGCAAAAGAACATCGTGTATTTATTATAATATTCATATTATTTAAGATTTGTAAGATGGAGAAAAGCTGCAATATAATGGAAAAACAAACTATGTAGGTATGCCTTGTGGTTAAACAACAGACAAACCTGTACCATGACATTTTGACCCTTCACTTGAGATCTTTTTAAGATCAATGTTATAAAATTAGATCGATCACAAGGCAAACTGAAAGTACAGAATAGTGTAATATGTTTCTACAGCCGACGAACTATCACCATAGCAATCACGACAGATTTCTTAATTTTTATCCACATCTTAGAACTACCGTGTCACATACTGCCACATTATGTCTACAATTGTATCTTTAGCAATGAACAGTCAGCAAGATTAAAGGCAATTATTAACAGTCATGTGTCACGTGGAATAGTACGATCATCAAGATCATACACTTCTTTAGAGGATACAACTCTACTTATATAATGCAAAACAAAATAGAAACAAACGAAGCAAAAATATATAAAATAAAACGAAACGAAATTGAATAACACAATGTGATTTAACTATCTGAAATAAAAGGAATAAGTTTATCTAGCATTTCAATAAAAACGAATTTTAAACAAATAACAAGGGTTGAATAAAAATTGTGCAATACTCTGAGGGAGACTACATTTCGTGCATGACGTCACGTTATATTTGCCGTTCATTCAACAATGCCACGTTACTGTGTTTTCTCTCACATTCCAATGATAATATGAGACAGGCACAACCTGTTTAAGGGCGAAGCCTATTTGATGATAATGACAATTAAGAGGGAGGCATGAGAGGCGAATGCCTCCTAAAATACAAATGAAAATTGAAGAAATAATGTTTGTAAATTTAGATCTATTTTGAACACCTTTTCCATAGACGAAAACTTAAAAAAAAAGGGGGGGGCGGTGTTTCTGGTCACGAATCACAGAAAATTAAAAACAAATTCAAATCACGATTCACGGAAATTAACATTTGCCATTTTTGAGAATTTCGCAAATCACGGTGAATCAATAAGAGACATAAATCGAGGGTCACGAGAATAAAAAAAAATACCCCAATCACAGATCCTGAAAAAAAATTTGGTGAAAGAGAGAAATAAAAATGTGTGCGTGGCAGTGAAAAGGTGTAGTGAGGGTCAGACGAAAAACATAGCCATGGAAAATGTGTTAAAAGGCTTACCTGACGTTTGGAGATTGCAGAATCCGGTAACAATCCCAAATGTTCCCTTTTTTAATACAAAATCCGCAGTGGAGCCAAAGAATGAATAGGCATGAACCATGTAAATAACTAAAGGTAAAATATTCAATTTCTTTATCCTGAATGGAGCCTGTCGGAATTTGTATGGGAATCTGCATTGATCTCTCAAAAAAGAAAACAAAAGTAAATATCATGTAAAAATAGAAATTTTTAAAAAGACTTCAAGCAGATAAAATATTTCAAGATTAAGATAATCTCTTGTAAAAAGGAAATAAAACAAATGGCTCCACTGCGGAAATCGGAATACATTTTGCATACATCGTTATTAACGTCCGTAATTTTAACCGCAAAAGCCGATTTTCGAGAAAATGATAAATCTTTGAATATAAAACACTGGATTTATTTATGATTATTACGGTCATTCAGGATATAAACTAAAAATACAGATTTCATAGAATCTACCGATATAAAAAAGCTAAGTAAAATAATTTAAATAAATCCTGAATTTATTTGAATAAGAATACATAGTTTTTCAATATTTTAAACGTTCTTAACAATAACGGGCGTTATGTGACGTTCCTACAATTACTCACTAATTTGTTAGGTGGGCGACAAACACCTTGCATTTCAAAATCTGCCAATGTTAAAAATTACCGCAATTAACACTTTAAATTCACAATTTCTTTTCGATTATTTATATAAAATTAGGGGTGCCGTAGGCGTGATCGTATTGTAGTTGGAACTACATATGTACTCACTGTCTATCACCACTTACGTTGGGAGGCCAAATACCGCTCAGGCTAGGGATACTCGATAAAGCATTACGTATGTGATACATTTTGTCAGTGACTTTTGGCAGGTCGGTTGTTTTCTCCGGGTTGTCCGGTTTCGTCCGTTAATAAAACTAACCGCAACGATTAAACTGAAATATTGTTGAAAGTGGCGTTAAACACCACAACCCTAACCCCTTTACAGGAAATTATCTAAAGTGAATTTCAGTATCTTTTAGTGCTCACAAGTTGTACTCACATATGACTGCAGACAATTACTGATGTCTTCAGTGAATAACATCGCAGGAAAACAACATTTTAATCATATAATACATCATATTTATTGCACAAATATTGCTTTACAAATAAACAATACTATACATGTAATACTTAAATGTTACCAGAGTCTCCATGTACAAAGTATATACTGATATTTTAAAAAATTGAATATGTCAGTTAGTTAATATTTATGAATTATTTTGATTGGTCAATTACATGTGTATCTAAAGCAAATTTCACGATTATCTAGCAGCCAGAGTGAATTTGCAACGATTTTGGTGTCTCCGGAGTATTTATCAAATACTTTGCCATTATTACCCTCTGCAGCGGGCTATTTACATTTTTGGATTTGCCAAATTTTGACGCCACCAGTTCCTGTTGCATTCTCATAATACAATGCGCTTCCAGACAAAATGATGGTGTTTCATGTCCATGAAACTCCTTTATTATGTAAACGCATACGTCAAGGTACGAATGTATATTTAGTGTAACTAAACAGATATATCACGGTCGTGCGGGAAATTTGCGAAAAATTCCAGTCTTGAGACACAATTTCCTTCGCCATTCCGGCTTGGAAAATTTGACCATCTCTCTACGTAAATTACAAATTTTAAACAGTTTATGCATAATAATGACTTGCCTAATAATTTATTAATTGTTTGACGTCAAATTCACACCTATGTCTGCTACATTCATTATCTGGACAACTTTACAAGCAAGTAATAATGCACGAGGTAAACAATGGACACTGTGATGTTGCTATGACAAGAAGCACATGAGTTCACCAATGTTTTTAAGTGGTGTTCGAGTTGCTCGAACTTTATGCTTCAGTGTAATGGTTTGTAGATCGTTGTTTTTGTCCGTTTGGTCTTTTTGTCTGGCTATTGAATTGTCTGTCCTTCTTCGATTTGAGGCTTCTAATTGACAATTTGGTATCTTCAAACACTTATTATATTACCAGAGAAAAAGAATATATAATGAATACAGTTGCCTTGAACCGAACAACCTACAACCACTCCTAATAATGTCATCGATGGGGAATGTATCGCTAGTTACTTAACACATTTCACAGTGTTAATATATTCATGTCATATGAGTATCAAATCGTCTGCAATATTACATGCTGTCTTAACATACCATGACAGAGTGTTTTTTAACCAACCTGAGTCGTGTATAGCTTAATATAGCATTGGTCGGTTGGATGATAATTATCTTAAAATGAGTGTGTATTAAGATTACGGGTTATCGCTGTCCAAACCATACTTTCAACAATATTTTAGTGTCATCATGATGGTCAGTATTATTATTGGTGTAGCATAAACCCAGAATACCTAGAAAACAAACTCTACCCATCTGATTGTGTATATTTTGAACAAAAAATATTTAACCTGATACATATTTCATTCCTGGTATATTGTTATGTCCACTATATTATTTGATGGATGGTAGCTTCGCGGGAGACCTTAACATACTGTTTTTCATAATATCTCTATCAATTTCTGACATGTTAGCATTGTTCGTATCTGTCACCAATGAGTTGTCTGTTGGTAATTTCATGGAACTATCATAATGGCTTGATGAGTGCCTCCAGGTGAGTTTCCTCTCCATAATATGATCCAATTGAGATGTTTCGTGTCTCAATTTTCTTTCTTGTTGGTCATGATTAATTTGTGGTATATAAGGAAAACGTCGTTGGCTGCTCATAATGGTTGTAGGATAAGAACATTTGCTTAAGGAATGTGTTGACATTGTTGTACCGCTGGTATTTATTGACTCAATCGTCTGAAGTCCATTGGCTGATGTCGTTGGTAGGGAAACACATTTTCGTCTCCGTAGTAACAGTTTTATTGGCTGTGATGTTGGATCCTCGGATATTCGACGATTCAAATAAACCGGATCAGGAATGTTCTTTTTCATTTTTATATCTCTATATGAGTTTTTCTGACATTTAAGTGAAGATTTGTCTCCATGATCGTGAGTGCATGACATTCCGTTATCAGGTTGTTGCTCTCTTAGTTTTAACATGTCCAGATCACAATGGACTTTGAAGTCAGCGCATCGCTCGAAATACTTGAGGTACTTTGGCAATTCAGTTGGTTGAATGAAGTACAAAGCATTATTTCCGTCATTATCCTCTATAGTAGGACTAGCATCATGCGTCAGTAACATGTCAATGACATCTAGAGGCAAAGCATGCTGAAAAGCATACATAAGACATGTCCGACCTTTAATGTCCCTGATGTTTGGATCCGCATCATGCAGTAATAGCAGTCGTACAATGGGCAAGCTATTTGGGTGGTCGAATTCTTCTATGAGAACGGAACATGCCACTGTGAGTGCTGTTTTACCATCATACCCTTTATGATTAACTTTTGCACCACCCGCGAGAAGAATTTTCACTAATTTCAGCTTCTTCAGTGCTACAGTTGTCAACAATGCTCCATTTGCAATGTACTAAAAATAAACAATGAATAAATTGTAAAGTTCTGTAGATAGTTTATGATAGTATTTCAATAAATAAACAAATATCAATTAAACGTGAAGCAATGTGTTTGTTTTTAAAGTTGTGGATACGTTTGAATAAGTGTTCTGTACATGTAGGAAATGTATGAAAAAGTATTGGCACAGGTCACTTATTGTAACATAGAAAATTGTAAATGTTCATTCCAGGATAAACATTATAAAAGTCATGAAAACGTCGGTTTTTGTGGCGGGAACCTTGCACCGTGAAATATATATGGCCTTGTGTAACCAAAACAAGTTGGAACTAGCTGATATGTATACTTTTTGAATGCTAAATGTATTTTTGCACATTCTAAAAATCAATGGATAAGCTTTTAAAATACATCACAATTATGTGAAAAAGTTTGTAAGTGACTTGCGGAGGGTCTGTGGTTTTCTGTGGTTACACCGGTTTCCTCCACCAATAAAACTGACTGCCACCATATAACTGATATATTAATAAACGTGGTATTAAACACCATAACACTAACCCCTAAAATTAACATGTTAAAGTAAACTTACCTTGTTCATTTTGTAGATTGTCGGTAAATGTTTGGTATTGTCGATGAGTTATGTTTATATACAACTATACAGTACTTCACACCCACTGTCTTTGGCGGGTAACACCATTTAATTGTTTGTTCACACATTAGAATATTAGTGGGTGGGAAGTACTGCATAGTTGTATATACATTTGAGAACTCCCAACTAAATGGTATTTCTGTAACTCATTGGCAAAGGCTAAATAGTCCAAGTGGTCTACACATGAATATAATGCAGAAAAATTAAATATGATAACTCAGACACGGGATTTATTTCACTTAAGGGGGTACCATACACTACAGGGAGATAGCTCTTTAAAATCAGTTGAACGTTTTGATCATATGATGTTTGTATGCAGATTTCAAGCATCTCGGTGATCAAAACCACAGAGAGAAAATCTGCTATGTGACTAGTGAATTTATAGCTCTGAGTCTGTTGGTTGGAATTTGTTAACATTTTGATATTTATAACAGTGGATATATTCAAACACACTGCCAACAAAATAAGAAAATTAAAGGAGCAGATCAAATTTTACCTGAAGTGTATGGTACCACCTTAAGATGCTGATTATTGGTCGTAAATAAACGATGTTAAACGTTAAAGAAAACAGAAGTGGTATCAATCAAGAATGGACAATGCGAATCCAATCTTACAATATAATAGAAGGAGCCGTCGTGGTCGTGATCGCATGGTAGTTGGATTAGTACCTATGGAATCAGTACCTATTACCACTAACGTTGTGAGTTCGAATCCCACTCAGGCGATGCAATTTTTTGTAAACAAAAGTTTGTCAGTGACTTGCGACAGGTCGGTGGTTTTCTCGGGGTACTGCGGTTTCCTCCATCAATAAAACTGACGGCCACGATATTACTGAAATATTGTTGAAAGTGGCGTTAAACACCATAAACCAAACCAAACTAGATTGTAATAGTTAGTGGTGGATTGGATTTTGCTTACAGTTCGCTACAAAAATTATACGGTCGTCATCACAATCTGGTTGACCGTTACGAAATATCCATATAGGAAACAAGGACTAGATTGTGACTACGACAAACTGATGGCACCCGCGGTCATCTGTGACATAAACATTCCGTAACGGTTAACCAATGCATGACATCAGATAACCTTTACTTATTTTTTTTTTCAATGAAGAAGATTATTCCAAATGAACTACTGTTACAGGGGACATCTTCGTGAGGAAGATAAATCTGCGAAATATCATCTTCAATAAATATTAAATACTGGGGATGGCAAACCGTTCAGAATTTATTAACCGGTTACTCGAATAATCTTCCGACCGATTACTCGGTTAACCGGTATATATCATTGTTTAGATGTAATCTTGCAAGGGACAAATCAATAAGGCGATGTCAATAATAAACTTATATTACATAAAGAATTGCAAACATTGAAACAAACAAAATTTATCTGTACAGTTCTTTTTTTAGATTAAGATTAAACATTGTCACGGTCTATTGTGTATCTGCTTTTTCTGGTACATAGTTCTTAATAAGAAAAATGACATGGTCCACGACAGAAGAAGATAGTCTGTTTCTTAATTTATTGACGAGTAATCCTGTGGCTGAGAATATGCGATAAGACGTTCGGGAATACTGAGATACTAACGCGCAAGCACTGACAATCTGGGATATTTGATACTGTTTTCTTTCCACTACTTTAAAGGATTTACGTTAGGATCACACCTCTCACGTTTGTGCAATGATAATTATGTTTCCTCATACGGGTCATCGGGTTCATCACAAAGAAGAAAGTCAAGTGAACGTTGCACTTTAGGTTTTTTCAGCGCCATTTTCTTGTCAATCACATTCTGTTTTTTGAATAGATGTAGCGGTATGTCTTCTAACATTCCACATCTCGTTTACAATACGACCAAGCTTTCGATTGTGGTGGAGGCATTTTGTAATGAAACTTCAAAGATTTCAATTGTAAGTTATTTGGACAAATGAACAGTTTTTACAATTGTTGTGATTAGTTATGGTTGTAAAATCACGAATGCCCGAGGGATAGTTATCGTGTCTTATCAGTTATTTAATTGTTGATTTAATCCGATATATAAGTTTACTTACTGTTACACTATACAATATGTACTTTAAATATTTTTTAACTTTTATGAATTGAGAAAAGAGTGACAAGATCGAGATATTTTCATCATATTTTATCAAAACTTAACGAATAATCGAATCGCAAAATAGCTAACCGGTGACGATCTTTCCGACGGTTAACCGGTTAACCAAGTAATTGTTGCCATCCTTATTAAATACTGATTGTAGAAAATATAAAAGCAAAGGCACAACATAATTTCTAGGAAGCTTTTTCACAAATCCTATTTTGAACTTAACTTTAAAAGCCAAAGCAAAACATAATTTCTAGGAAGCTTTTTCACAACTCCAATGTTGAACCTAACTTTAAAAGCCAAGGCAAAAGAACATCGTGTATATATTATAATATTCATATTATTTAAGATTTGTAAGATGGAGAAAAGCTGCAATATAATGAAAAAACAAACTATGTAGGTATGCCTTGTGGTTAAACAACAGACAAACCTGTACCATGACATTTTGACCCTTCACTTGAGATCTATTTTAAGATCAATGTTATAAAATTAGATCGATCACAAGGCAAACTGAAAGTACAGAATAGTGTAATATGTTTCTACAGCCGACGGACTATCACCATAGCAATCACGACAGATTTCTTAATTTTTACCCACATCTTAGAACTACCGTGTCACATACTGCCACATTATGTCTACAATTGTATCTTTAGCAATGAACAGTCAGCAAGATTAAAGGCAATTATTAACAGTCATGTGTCACGTGGAATAGTACGATCATCAAGATCATACACTTCTTTAGAGGATACAACTCTACTTATATAATGCAAAACAAAATAGAAACAAACGAAGCAAAAATATTTAAAATAAAACGAAACGAAATTGAATAACACAATGTGATTTAACTATCTGAAATAAAAGGAATAAGTTTATCTAGCATTTCAATAAAAACGAATGTTAAACAAATAACAAGGGTTGAATAAAAAATGTGCAATACTCTGAGGGAGACTACATTTCGTGCATGACGTCACGTTATATTTGCCGTTCATTCAACAATGCCACGTTACTGTGTTTTCTCTCACATTCCAATGATAATATGAGACAGGCACAACCTGTTTAAGGGCGAAGCCTATTTGATGATAATGACAATTAAGAGGGAGGCATGAGAGGCGAATGCCTCCTAAAATACAAATGAAAATTGAAGAAATAATGTTTGTAAATTTAGATCTATTTTGAACACCTTTTCCATAGACGAAAACTTAAAAAAAAAAGGGAGGAGCGGTGTTTCTGGTCACGAATCACAGAAAATTAAAAACAAATTCAAATCACGATTCATGGAAATTAACATTTGCCATTTTTGAGAATTTCACAAATCACGGTGAATCAATACGAGACATAAATCGAGGGTCACGAGAATAAAAAAAAATACCCCAATCACAGATCCTGAAAAAAAATTTGGAGAAAGAGAGAAATAAAAATGTGTGCATGGCAGTGAAAAGGTAGAGTGAGGGTCAGACGAAAAACATAGCCATGGAAAATGTGCTAAAAGGCTTACCTGACGTTTGGAGATGGCAGAATCCGGAAAAATCCCAAATGTTCCCTTTTTTATTACAAAATCCGCAGTGGAGCCAAAGAATGAATAGGCATGAACCATGTAAATAACTTAAGGTAAAATATTCAATTTCTTTATCCTGAATGGAGCCTGTCGGAATTTTTATGGGAATCTGCATTGATCTCTCAAAAAAGAAAACAAAAGTAAATATCATGCAAAAATAGACAATTTTTAAATAGACTCCAAGCAGATAAAATATTTCAAGATTAAGATAATCTCTTGTAAAAAGGAAATAAAACAAATGGCTCCACTGCGGAAATCGGAATGCATTTTGCATACATCGTTATTAACGTCCGTAATTTTAACCGCAAAAGCCGATTTTCGAGAAAATGATAAATCTTTGAATATAAAACACTGGATTTATTTATGATTATTACGGTCATTCAGGATATAAACTAAAAATACAGATTTCATAGAATCTACCGATATAAAAAGCTAAGTAAAATAATTTAAATAAATCCTGAATTTATTTGAATAAGAATACATAGTTTTTCAATATTTTAAACGTTCTTAACAATAATGGGCGTTATGTGACGTTCCTACAATTACTCACTAATTTGTTAGGTGGGCGACAAACACCTTGCATTTCAAAATCTGCCAATGTTCAAAATTACTGCAATTAACACTTTAAATTCACAATTTCTTTTCGATTATTTATATAAAATTAGGGGTGCCGTAGGCGTGATCGTATTGTAGTTGGAACTACATATGTACTCACTGTCTATCACCACTTACGTTGGGAGGCCAAATACCGCTCAGGCTAGGGATACTCGATAAAACATTACGTATGTGATACATTTTGTCAGTGACTTGTGGCAGGTCGGTTGTTTTCTCCGGGTTGTCCGGTTTCGTCCGTTAATAAAACTATCCGCAACGATTAAACTGAAATATTGTTGAAAGTGGCGTTAAACACCACAACCCTAACCCCTTTACAGGAAATTATCTAAAGTGAATTTCAGTATCTTTTAGTGCTCACAAGTTGTACTCACATATGACTGCAGACAATTACTGATGTCTTCAGTGAATAACATCGCAGGAAAACAACATTTTAATCATATAATACATCATATTTATTGCACAAATATTGCTTTACAAATAAACAATACTATACATGTAATACTTAAATGTTACCAGAGTCTCCATGTACAAAGTATATACTGATATTTTAAAAAATTGAATATGTCAGTTAGTTAATATTTATGAATTATTTTGATTGGTCAATTACATGTGTATCTAAAGCAAATTTCACGATTATCTAGCAGCCAGAGTGAATTTGCAACGATTTTGGTGTCTCCGGAGTATTTATCAAATACTTTGCCATTATTACCCTCTGCAGCGGGCTATTTACATTTTTGAATTTGCCAAATTTTGACGCCACCAGTTCCTGTTGCATTCTCATAATACAATGCGCTTCCAGACAAAATGATGGTGTTTCATGTCCATGAAACTCCTTTCTTATGTAAACGCATACGTCAAGGTACGAATGTATATTTAGTGTAACTAAACAGATATATCACGGTCGTGCGGGAAATTTGCGAAAAATTCCAGTCTTGAGACACAATTTCCTTCGCCATTCCGGCTTGGAAAATTTGACCATCTCTCTACGTAAATTACAAATTTTAAACAGTTTATGCATAATAATGACTTGCCTAATAATTTATTAATTGTTTGACGTCAAATTCACACCTATGTCTGCTACATTCATTATCTGGACAACTTTACAAGCAAGTAATAATGCACGAGGTAAACAATGGACACTGTGATGTTGCTATGACAAGAAGCACATGAGTTCACCAATGTTTTTAAGTGGTGTTCGAGTTGCTCGAACTTTATGCTTCAGTGTAATGGTTTGTAGATCGTTGTTTTTGTCCGTTTGGTCTTTTTGTCTGGCTATTGAATTGTCTGTCCTTCTTCGATTTGAGGCTTCTAATTGACAATTTGGTATCTTCAAACACTTATTATATTACCAGAGAAAAAGAATATATAATGAATACAGTTGCCTTGAACCGAACAACCTACAACCACTCCTAATAATGTCATCGATGGGGAATGTATCGCTAGTTACTTAACACATTTCACAGTGTTAATATATTCATGTCATATGAGTATCAAATCGTCTGCAATATTACATGCTGTCTTAACATACCATGACAGAGTGTTTTTTAACCAACCTGAGTCGTGTATAGCTTAATATAGCATTGGTCGGTTGGATGATAATTATCTTAAAATGAGTGTGTATTAAGATTACGGGTTATCGCTGTCCAAACCATACTTTCAACAATATTTTAGTGTCATCATGATGGTCAGTATTATTATTGGTGTAGCATAAACCCAGAATACCTAGAAAACAAACTCTACCCATCTGATTGTGTATATTTTGAACAAAAAATATTTAACTTGATACATATTTCATTCCTGGTATATTGTTATGTCCACTATATTATTTGATGGATGGTAGCTTCGCGGGAGACCTTAACATACTGTTTTTCATAATATCTCTATCAATTTCTGACATGTTAGCATTGTTCGTATCTGTCACCAATGAGTTGTCTGTTGGTAATTTCATGGAACTATCATAATGGCTTGATGAGTGCCTCCAGGTGAGTTTCCTCTCCATAATATGATCCAATTGAGATGTTTCGTGTCTCAATTTTCTTTCTTGTTGGTCATGATTAATTTGTGGTATATAAGGAAAACGTCGTTGGCTGCTCATAATGGTTGTAGGATAAGAACATTTGCTTAAGGAATGTGTTGACATTGTTGTACCGCTGGTATTTATTGACTCAATCGTCTGAAGTCCATTGGCTGATGTCGTTGGTAGGGAAACACATTTTCGTCTCCGTAGTAACAGTTTTATTGGCTGTGATGTTGGTTCCTCGGATATTCGACGATTCAAATAAACCGGATCAGGAATGTTCTTTTTCATTTTTATATCTCTATATGAGTTTTTCTGACATTTAAGTGAAGATTTGTCTCCATGATCGTGAGTGCATGACATTCCGTTATCAGGTTGTTGCTCTCTTAGTTTTAACATGTCCAGATCACAATGGACTTTGAAGTCAGCGCATCGCTCGAAATACTTAAGGTACTTTGGCAATTCAGTTGGTTGAATGAAGTACAAAGCATTATTTCCGTCATTATCCTCTATAGTAGGACTAGCATCATGCGTCAGTAACATGTCAATGACATCTAGAGGCAAAGCATACATAAGACATGTCCGACCTTTAATGTCCCTGATGTTTGGATCCGCATCATGCAGTAATAGCAGTCGTACAATGGGCAAGCTATTTGGGTGGTCGAATTCTTCTATGAGAACGGAACATGCCACTGTGAGTGCTGTTTTACCATCATACCCTTTATGATTAACTTTTGCACCACCCGCGAGAAGAATTTTCACTAATTTCAGCTTCTTCAGTGCTACAGTTGTCAACAATGCTCCATTTGCAATGTACTAAAAATAAACAATGAATAAATTGTAAAGTTCTGTAGATAGTTTATGATAGTATTTCAATAAATAAACAAATATCAATTAAACGTGAAGCAATGTGTTTGTTTTTAAAGTTGTGGATACGTTTGAATAAGTGTTCTGTACATGTAGGAAATGTATGAAAAAGTATTGGCACAGGTCACTTATTGTAACATAGAAAATTGTAAATGTTCATTCCAGGATAAACATTATAAAAGTCATGAAAACGTCGGTTTTTGTGGCGGGAACCTTGCACCGTGAAATATATATGGCCTTGTGTAACCAAAACAAGTTGGAACTAGCTGATATGTATACTTTTTGAATGCTAAATGTATTTTTGCACATTCTAAAAATCAATGGATAAGCTTTTAAAATACATCACAATTATGTGAAAAAGTTTGTAAGTGACTTGCGGAGGGTCTGTGGTTTTCTGTGGTTACACCGGTTTCCTCCACCAATAAAACTGACTGCCACCATATAACTGATATATTAATAAACGTGGTATTAAACACCATAACACTAACCCCTAAAATTAACATGTTAAAGTAAACTTACCTTGTTCATTTTGTAGATTGTCGGTAAATGTTTGGTATTGTCGATGAGTTATGTTTATATACAACTATACAGTACTTCACACCCACTGTCTTTGGCGGGTAACACCATTTAATTGTTTGTTCACACATTAGAATATTAGTGGGTGGGAAGTACTGCATAGTTGTATATACATTTGAGAACTCCCAACTAAATGGTATTTCTGTAACTCATTGGCAAAGGCTAAATAGTCCAAGTGGTCTACACATGAATATAATGCAGAAAAATTAAATATGATAACTCAGACACGGGATTTATTTCACTTAAGGGGGTACCATACACTACAGGGAGATAGCTCTTTAAAATCAGTTGAACGTTTTGATCATATGATGTTTGTATGCAAATTTCAAGCATCTCGGTGATCAAAACCACAGAGAGAAAATCTGCTATGTGACTAGTGAATTTATAGCTCTGAGTCTGTTGGTAGGAATTTGTTAACATTTTGATATTTATAACAGTGGATATATTCAAACACACTGCCAACAAAATAAGAAAATTAAAGGAGCAGATCAAATTTTACCTGAAGTGTATGGTACCACCTTAAGATGCTGATTATTGGTCGTAAATAAACGATGATAAACGTTAAAGAAAACAGAAGTGGTATCAATCAAGAATGGACAATGCGAATCCAATCTTACAATATAATAGAAGGAGCCGTCGTGGTCGTGATCGCATGGTAGTTGGATTAGTACCTATGGAATCAGTACCTATTACCACTAACGTTGTGAGTTCGAATCCCACTCAGGCGATGCAATTTTTTGTAAACAAAAGTTTGTCAGTGACTTGCGACAGGTCGGTGGTTTTCTCGGGGTACTGCGGTTTCCTCCATCAATAAAACTGACGGCCACGATATTACTGAAATATTGTTGAAAGTGGCGTTAAACACCATAAACCAAACCAAACTAGATTGTAATAGTTAGTGGTGGATTGGATTTTGTTTACAGTTCGCTACAAAAATTATACGGTCGTCATCACAATCTGGTTGACCGTTACGAAATATCCATATAGGAAACAAGGACTAGATTGTGACTACGACAAACTGATGGCACCCGCGGTCATCTGTGACATAAACATTCCGTAACGGTTAACCAATGCATGACATCAGATAACCTTTACTTATTTTTTTTTTCAATGAAGAAGATTATTCCAAATGAACTACTGTTACAGGGGACATCTTCGTGAGGAAGATAAATCTGCGAAATATCATCTTCAATAAATATTAAATACTGGGGATGGCAAACCGTTCAGAATTTATTAACCGGTTACTCGAATAATCTTCCGACCGATTACTCGCTTAACCGGTATATATCATTGTTTAGATGTAATCTTGCAAGGGACAAATCAATAAGGCGATGTCAATAATAAACTTATATTACATAAAGAATTGCAAACATTGAAACAAACAAAATTTATCTGTACAGTTCTTTTTTTAGATTAAGATTAAACATTGTCACGGTCTATTGTGTATCTGCTTTTTCTGGTACATAGTTCTTAATAAGAAAAATGACATGGTCCACGACAGAAGAAGATAGTCTGTTTCTTAATTTATTGACGAGTAATCCTGTGGCTGAGAATATGCGATAAGACGTTCGGGAATACTGAGATACTAACGCGCAAGCACTGACAATCTGGGATATTTGATACTGTTTTCTTTCCACCACTTTAAAGGATTTACGTTAGGATCACACCTCTCACGTTTGTGCAATGATAATTATGTTTCCTCATACGGGTCATCGGGTTCATCACAAAGAAGAAAGTCAAGTGAACGTTGCACTTTAGGTTTTTTCAGCGCGATTTTCTTGTCATTCACATTCTGTTTTTTGAATAGATGTAGCGGTATGTCTTCTAACTTTGTTTCCAAAGTTTCCCATTCCACATCTCGTTTACAATACGACCAAGCTTTCGATTGTGGTGGAGGCATTTTGTAATGAAACTTCAAAGATTTCAATTGCAAGTTATTTGGACAAATGAACAGTTTTTACAATTGTTGTGATTAGTTATGGTTGTAAAAACACGAATGCCCGAGGGATAGTTATCGTGTCTTATCAGTTATTTAATTGTTGATTTAATCCGATATATAAGTTTACTTACTGTTACACTATACAATATGTACTTTAAATATTTTTTAACTTTTATGAATTGAGAAAAGAGTGACAAGATCGAGATATTTTCATCATATTTTATCAAAACTTAACGAATAATCGAATCGCAAAATAGCTAACCGGTCACGATCTTTCCGACGGTTAACCGGTTAACCAAGTAATTGTTGCCATCCTTATTAAATACTGATTGTAGAAAATATAAAAGCAAAGGCACAAGATAATTTCTAGGAAGCTTTTTCACAAATCCTATTTTGAACTTAACTTTAAAAGCCAAAGCAAAACATAATTTCTAGGAAGCTTTTTCACAACTCCAATGTTGAACCTAACTTTAAAAGCCAAGGCAAAAGAACATCGTGTATTTATTATAATATTCATATTATTTAAGATTTGTAAGATGGAGAAAAGCTGCAATATAATGGAAAAACAAACTATGTAGGTATGCCTTGTGGTTAAACAACAGACAAACCTGTACCATGACATTTTGACCCTTCACTTGAGATCTATTTTAAGATCAATGTTATAAAATTAGATCGATCACAAGGCAAACTGAAAGTACAGAATAGTGTAATATGTTTCTACAGCCGACGAACTATCACCATAGCAATCACGACAGATTTCTAAATTTTACCCACATCTTAGAACTACCGTGTCACATACTGCCACATTATGTCTACAATTGTATCTTTAGCAATGAACAGTCAGCAAGATTAAAGGCAATTATTAACAGTCATGTGTCACGTGGAATAGTACGATCATCAAGATCATACACTTCTTTAGAGGATACAACTCTACTTATATAATGCAAAACAAAATAGAAACAAACGAAGCAAAAATATTTAAAATAAAACGAAACGAAATTGAATAACACAATGTGATTTAACTATCTGAAATAAAAGGAATAAGTTTATCTAGCATTTCAATAAAAACGAATTTTAAACAAATAACAAGGGTTGAATAAAAAATGTGCAATACTCTGAGGGAGACTACATTTCGTGCATGACGTCACGTTATATTTGCCGTTCATTCAACAATGCCACGTTACTCTGTTTTCTCTCACATTCCAATGATAATATGAGACAGGCACAACCTGTTTAAGGGCGAAGCCTATTTGAAGATAATGACAATTAAGAGGGAGGCATGAGAGGCGAATGCCTCCTAAAATACAAATGAAAATTGAAGAAATAATGTTTGTAAATTTAGATCTATTTTGAACACCTTTTCCATAGACGAAAACTTAAAAAAAAAAGGGAGGAGCGGTGTTTCTGGTCACGAATCACAGAAAATTAAAAACAAATTCAAATCACGATTCATGGAAATTAACATTTGCCATTTTTGAGAATTTCACAAATCACGGTGAATCAATACGAGACATAAATCGAGGGTCACGAGAATAAAAAAAAATACCCCAATCACAGATCCTGAAAAAAAATTTGGAGAAAGAGAGAAATAAAAATGTGTGCATGGCAGTGAAAAGGTGTAGTGAGGGTCAGACGAAAAACATAGCCATGGAAAATGTGCTAAAAGGCTTACCTGACGTTTGGAGATGGCAGAATCCGGAAAAATCCCAAATGTTCCCTTTTTTATTACAAAATCCGCAGTGGAGCCAAAGAATGAATAGGTATGAACCATGTAAATAACTAAAGGTAAAATATTCAATTTCTTTATCCTGAATGGAGCCTGTCGGAATTTTTATGGGAATCTGCATTGATCTCTCAAAAAAGAAAACAAAAGTAAATATCATGCAAAAATAGACAATTTTTAAATAGACTCCAAGCAGATAAAATATTTCAAGATTAAGATAATCTCTTGTAAAAAGGAAATAAAACAAATGGCTCCACTGCGGAAATCGGAATGCATTTTGCATACATCGTTATTAACGTCCGTAATTTTAACCGCAAAAGCCGATTTTCGAGAAAATGATAAATCTTTGAATATAAAACACTGGATTTATTTATGATTATTACGGTCATTCAGGATATAAACTAAAAATACAGATTTCATAGAATCTACCGATATAAAAAGCTAAGTAAAATAATTTAAATAAATCCTGAATTTATTTGAATAAGAATACATAGTTTTTCAATATTTTAAACGTTCTTAACAATAATGGGCGTTATGTGACGTTCCTACAATTACTCACTAATTTGTTAGGTGGGCGACAAACACCTTGCATTTCAAAATCTGCCAATGTTCAAAATTACTGCAATTAACACTTTAAATTCACAATTTCTTTTCGATTATTTATATAAAATTAGGGGTGCCGTAGGCGTGATCGTATTGTAGTTGGAACTACATATGTACTCACTGTCTATCACCACTTACGTTGGGAGGCCAAATACCGCTCAGGCTAGGGATACTCGATAAAACATTACGTATGTGATACATTTTGTCAGTGACTTGTGGCAGGTCGGTTGTTTTCTCCGGGTTGTCCGGTTTCGTCCGTTAATAAAACTATCCGCAACGATTAAACTGAAATATTGTTGAAAGTGGCGTTAAACACCACAACCCTAACCCCTTTACAGGAAATTATCTAAAGTGAATTTCAGTATCTTTTAGTGCTCACAAGTTGTACTCACATATGACTGCAGACAATTACTGATGTCTTCAGTGAATAACATCGCAGGAAAACAACATTTTAATCATATAATACATCATATTTATTGCACAAATATTGCTTTACAAATAAACAATACTATACATGTAATACTTAAATGTTACCAGAGTCTCCATGTACAAAGTATATACTGATATTTTAAAAAATTGAATATGTCAGTTAGTTAATATTTATGAATTATTTTGATTGGTCAATTACATGTGTATCTAAAGCAAATTTCACGATTATCTAGCAGCCAGAGTGAATTTGCAACGATTTTGGTGTCTCCGGAGTATTTATCAAATACTTTGCCATTATTACCCTCTGCAGCGGGCTATTTACATTTTTGGATTTGCCAAATTTTGACGCCACCAGTTCCTGTTGCATTCTCATAATACAATGCGCTTCCAGACAAAATGATGGTGTTTCATGTCCATGAAACTCCTTTCTTATGTAAACGCATACGTCAAGGTACGAATGTATATTTAGTGTAACTAAACAGATATATCACGGTCGTGCGGGAAATTTGCGAAAAATTCCAGTCTTGAGACACAATTTCCTTCGCCATTCCGCCTTGGAAAATTTGACCATCTTTCTACGTAAATTACAAATTTTAAACAGTTTATGCATAATAATGACTTGCCTAATAATTTATTAATTGTTTGACGTCAAATTCACACCTATGTCTGCTACATTCATTATCTGGACAACTTTACAAGCAAGTAATAATGCACGAGGTAAACAATGGACACTGTGATGTTGCTATGACAAGAAGCACATGAGTTCACCAATGTTTTTAAGTGGTGTTCGAGTTGCTCGAACTTTATGCTTCAGTGTAATGGTTTGTAGATCGTTGTTTTTGTCCGTTTGGTCTTTTTGTCTGGCTATTGAATTGTCTGTCCTTCTTCGATTTGAGGCTTCTAATTGACAATTTGGTATCTTCAAACACTTATTATATTACCAGAGAAAAAGAATATATAATGAATACAGTTGCCTTGAACCGAACAACCTACAACCACTCCTAATAATGTCATCGATGGGGAATGTATTGCTAGTTACTTAACACATTTCACAGTGTTAATATATTCATGTCATATGAGTATCAAATCGTCTGCAATATTACATGCTGTCTTAACATACCATGACAGAGTGTTTTTTAACCAACCTGAGTCGTGTGTAGCTTAATATAGCATTGGTCGGTTGGATGATAATTATCTTAAAATGAGTGTGTATTAAGATTACGGGTTATCGCTGTCCAAACCATACTTTCAACAATATTTTAGTGTCATCATGATGGTCAGTATTATTATTGGTGTAGCATAAACCCAGAATACCTAGAAAACAAACTCTACCCATCTGATTGTGTATATTTTGAACAAAAAATATTTAACTTGATACATATTTCATTCCTGGTATATTGTTATGTCCACTATATTATTTGATGGATGGTAGCTTCGCGGGAGACCTTAACATACTGTTTTTCATAATATCTCTATCAATTTCTGACATGTTAGCATTGTTCGTATCTGTCACCAATGAGTTGTCCGTTGGTAATTTTATGGAACTATCATAATGGCTTGATGAGTGTCTCCAAGTGAGTTTCCTCTCCATAATATGATCCAATTGTGATGTTTCGTGTCTCAATTTTCTTTCTTGTTGGTCATGATTAATTTGTGGTATATAAGGAAAACGTCGTTGGCTGCTCATAATGGTTGTAGGATAAGAACATTTGCTTAAGGAATGTGTTGACATTGTTGTACCGCTGGTATTTATTGACTCAATCGTCTGAAGTCCATTGGCTGATGTCGTTGGTAGGGAAACACATTTTCGTCTCCGTAGTAACAGTTTTATTGGCTGTGATGTTGGTTCCTCGGATATTCGACGATTCAAATAAACCGGATCAGGAATGTTCTTTTTCATTTTTATATCTCTATATGAGTTTTTCTGACATTTAAGTGTAGATTTGTCTCCATGATCGTGAGTGCATGACATTCCGTTATCAGGTTGTTGCTCTCTTAGTTTTAACATGTCCAGATCACAATGGACTTTGAAGTCAGCGCATCGCTCGAAATACTTGAGGTACTTTGGCAATTCAGTTGGTTGAATGAAGTACAAAGCATTATTTCCGTCATTATCCTCTATAGTAGGACTAGCATCATGCGTCAGTAACATGTCAATGACATCTAGAGGCAAAGCATGCTGAAAAGCATACATAAGACATGTCCGACCTTTAATGTCCCTGATGTTTGGATCCGCATCATGCAGTAATAGCAGTCGTACAATGGGCAAGCTATTTGGGTGGTCGAATTCTTCTATGAGAACGGAACATGCCACTGTGAGTGCTGTTTTACCATCATACCCTTTATGATTAACTTTTGCACCACCCGCGAGAAGAATTTTCACTAATTTCAGCTTCTTCATTGCTACAGTTGTCAACAATGCTCCATTTGCAATGTCCTAAAAATAAACAATGAATAAATTGTAAAGTTCTGTAGATAGTTTATGATAGTATTTTAATAAATAAACAAATATCAATTAAACGTGAAGCAATGTGTTTGTTTTTAAAGTTGTGGATACGTTTGAATAAGTGTTCTGTACATGTAGGAAATGTATGAAAAAGTATTGGCACAGGTCACTTATTGTAACATAGAAAATTGTAAATGTTCATTCCAGGATAAACATTATAAAAGTCATGAAAACGTCGGTTTTTGTGGCGGGAACCTTGCACCGTGAAATATATATGGCCTTGTGTAACCAAAACAAGTTGGAACTAGCTGATATGTATACTTTTTGAATGCTAAATGTATTTTTGCACATTCTAAAAATCAATGGATAAGCTTTTAAAATACATCACAATTATGTGAAAAAGTTTGTAAGTGACTGTGGTTTTCTGTGGTTACACCGGTTTCCTCCACCAATAAAACTGACTGCCACCATATAACTGATATATTAATAAACGTGGTATTAAACACCATAACACTAACCCCTAAAATTAACATGTTAAAGTAAACTTACCTTGTTCATTTTGTAGATTGTCGGTAAATGTTTGATATTGTCGATGAGTTATGTTTATATACAACTATACAGTACTTCACACCCACTGTCTTTGGCGGGTAACACCATTTAATTGTTTGTTCACACATTAGAATATTAGTGGGTGGGAAGTACTGCATAGTTGTATATACATTTGAGAACTCCCAACTAAATGGTATTTCTGTAACTCATTGGCAAAGGCTAAATAGTCCAAATGGTCTACACATGAATATAATGCAGAAAAATTAAATATGATAACTCAGACACGGGATTTATTTCACTTAAGGGGGTACCATACACTACAGGGAGATAGCTCTTTAAAATCAGTTGAACGTTTTGATCATATGATGTTTCTATGCAGATTTCAAGCATCTCGGTGATCAAAACCACAGAGAGAAAATCTGCTATGTGACTAGTGAATTTATAGCTCTGAGTCTGTTGGTTGGAATTTGTTAACATTTTGATATTTATAACAGTGGATATATTCAAATAAAGGTAATAACAAAATTACCGAACTCCGAACAATCTTACAAAGGGAAAGTCAAAACTCATAATTATATAAACAGACAAAATCAGTCAACAACCGGAAAACTGTGAAAACCGTAATGACCCTGACTTGGTACAGGCATTTCTAAAGAAATGGTGGGTTGAATCAGATTTTAAGGCGCCAAACCTCCCGCTCTCATTACGGTTCAAAGGTTCCGGCTGTCACTGTAACAGTATTTAAATACAGGAACAAAATAGGTAAAATAGTTGTCAAAGCAGTACCATATTCGGTGACGCAAATGTCAAAAATACTTTTACGTCACACATTGACAAAAAAATTCTTGACATTTGCGATTTCTTTATCTTTATACATTTTCACTATATGAAAATGCATCGCTTATAATTTTTTCTGCAGAGACGGAATATATTTCGACAAGATATTGGTATCGGAATATAAACTTTTTAAGAGATCGAATAAGGCGAATCTTTTTATAGCCCTGGTCCAGTAGCCTGTTTCTCAGATGAAGATGACGTTTCAGGAAATCAGAATAATTGCTACTGGCCCTTGCATAGCGAATCAATTGCGAGATGTAAACACCATATGCAGGAGATGCTGGTATATTGCTGCACATGTTTGGAAAATTTATGATTTTAAAATTGAAGTCGTCCCGCTTATCATAAATTTTAGTACTGAGTTGACCACTGTCGTCAAATTCGAGGTATAAGTCCAAAAATGATGCCGACGAAGCTGTATCGGTGGTCTCTTTAACTTCTAGCTCTGGAGGATATATCAATGGAAGAAATTCTGCAAATCTAGAATTATTGATAGATAAAACGTCATCAATATACCTGTATGTGAAATTAAAGGCTCTAGCCTCATGAATCTTCTTATCTTTTACAAGCTTTTGAAGAAACTCCGACTCATATGAGTATAAAAATAAATCGGCTAGAAGAGGGGCACAATTCGTACCCATTGGTATGCCGACGACCTGCTGAAACAGTGTCCCTCCAAAGGAGACAAATATGTTATCGATGAGGAACTCCAGCATACTGATCACTTGTTCCTCGGAGTAGCATGTTTTACCTTTATGAATTTTGTTTGAAAAATATGTGGAATTGTAGCCTAACACAACAAATTTTGAGCCATAGTTTCTATGACTAAAAGCTTTATGAATTGTTTCTTTTAAGCGGGTTTTTAATTTGTCATGCGGTAGGGTGGTATATAGAGTTGAAAAATCAAATGTTTTGATGGAGGATACCTGAGAGAAAGATCTTGATTTCAGGTTATCCAAAAGATCTTTAGAGTTTTTCAAAATCCACATGTGATTTATGCCACTACGCGAGTAAACAGTTTCACAATATTTCTGTTGTCCCTCTTTTACTGCAGACAGAATCTTTGTCAGGTGAATAGACAATTCTTTCGTCGAACAAGTTGATGATCCCGCTATGTACCTTTCTTTGTATGGCGTCTTATGGAGTTTAGGTATCCAATATAAGTAGGGTAAATCCTCAGACTCTTTACCAGAGGGAATGTTTAAAGAGGTCATGTATGATCTGTGGTTAGCTAGGATTTCATCTTTGTCGAACGAAGTTGGTTTGTATGTGATATTACAAACACACTGCCAACAAAATAAGAAAATTAAAGGAGCAGATCAAATTTTACCTGAAGTGTATGGTACCACCTTAAGATGCTGATTATTGGTCGTAAATAAACGATGATAAACGTTAAAGAAAACAGAAGTGGTATCAATCAAGAATGGACAATGCGAATCCAATCTTACAATATAATAGAAGGAGCCGTCGTGGTCGTGATCGCATGGTAGTTGGATTAGTACCTATGGAATCAGTACCTATTACCACTAACGTTGTGAGTTCGAATCCCACTCAGGCGATGCAACTTTTTGTAAAAAAAAGTTTGTCAGTGACTTGCGACAGGTCGGTGGTTTTCTCGGGGTACTGCGGTTTCCTCCATCAATAAAACTGACGGCCACGATATTACTGAAATATTGTTGAAAGTGGCGTTAAACACCATAAACCAAACCAAACTAGATTGTAATAGTTAGTGGTGGATTGGATTTTGTTTACAGTTCGCTACAAAAATTATACGGTCGTCATCACAATCTGGTTGACCGTTACGAAATATCCATATAGGAAACAAGGACTAGATTGTGACTACGACAAACTGATGGCACCCGCGGTCATCTGTGACATAAACATTCCGTAACGGTTAACCAATTCATGACATCAGATAACCTTTACTTATTTTTTTTTACAATGAAGAAGATTATTCCAAATGAACTACTGTTACAGGGGACATCTTCGTGAGGAAGATAAATCTGCGAAATATCATCTTCAATAAATATTCATTACTGGGGATGGCAAACCGTTCAGAATTTATTAACCGGTTACTCGAATAAATTTCCGACCGATTACTCGCTTAACCGGTATATATCATTGTTTAGATGTAATCTTGCAAGGGACAAATCAATAAGGCGATGTCAATAATAAACTTATATTACATAAAGAATTGCAAACATTGAAACAAACAAAATTTATCTGTACAGTTCTTTTTTTAGATTAAGATTAAACATTGGCACGGTCTATTGTGTATCTGCTTGTTCTGGTACATAGTTCTTAATAAGAAAAATGACATGGTCCAAGACAGTAATCCTGTGGCTGAGAATAAGCGATAAGACGTTACGGATGTTCCGGGAATACTGAGGTACTAACGCGCAAGCACTGACAATCTGGGATATTTGATACTGTTTTCTTTCCACCACTTTAAAGGATTTACGTTAGGATCACACCTCTCACGTTTGTGCAATGATAATTATGTTTCCTCATACGGGTCATCGGGTTCATCACAAAGAAGAAAGTCAAGTGAACGTTGCACTTTAGGTTTTTTCAGCGCGATTTTCTTGTCATTCACATTCTGTTTTTTGAATAGATGTAGCGGTATGTCTTCTAACTTTGTTTCCAAAGTTTCCCATTCCACATCTCGTTTACAATACGACCAAGCTTTCGATTGTGGTGGAGGCATTTTGTAATGAAACTTCAAAGATTTCAATTGCAAGATAATTTCTAGGAAGCTTTTTCACAAATCCTATTTTGAACTTAACTTTAAAAGCCAAAGCAAAACATAATTTCTAGGAAACTTTTTCACAACTCCAATGTTGAACCTAACTTTAAAAGCCAAGGCAAAAGAACATCGTGTATTTATTATAATATTCATATTATTTAAGATTTGTAAGATAGAGAAAAGCTGCAATATAATGGAAAAACAAACTATGTAGGTATGCCTTGTGGTTAAACAACAGACAAACCTGTACCATGACATTTTGACCCTTCACTTGAGATCTATTTTAAGATCAATGTTATAAAATTAGATCGATCACAAGGCAAACTGAAAGTACAGAATAGTGTAATATGTTTCTACAGCCGACGAACTATCACCATAGCAATCACGACAGATTTCTTAATTTTTACCCACATCTTAGAACTACCGTGTCACATACTGCCACATTATGTCTACAATTGTATCTTTAGCAATGAACAGTCAGCAAGATTAAAGGCAATTATTAACAGTCATGTGTCACGTGGAATAGTACGATCATCAAGATCATACACTTCTTTAGAGGATACAACTCTACTTATATAATGCAAAACAAAATAGAAACAAACGAAGCAAAAATATTTAAAATAAAACGAAACGAAATTGAATAACACAATGTGATTTAACTATCTGAAATAAAAGGAATAAGTTTATCTAGCATTTCAATAAAAACGAATGTTAAACAAATAACAAGGGTTGAATAAAAAATGTGCAATACTCTGAGGGAGACTACATTTCGTGCATGACGTCACGTTATATTTGCCGTTCATTCAACAATGCCACGTTACTGTGTTTTCTCTCACATTCCAATGATAATATGAGACAGGCACAACCTGTTTAAGGGCGAAGCCTATTTGATGATAATGACAATTAAGAGGGAGGCATGAGAGGCGAATGCCTCCTAAAATACAAATGAAAATTGAAGAAATAATGTTTGTAAATTTAGATCTATTTTGAACACCTTTTCCATAGACGAAAACTTAAAAAAAAAAGGGAGGAGCGGTGTTTCTGGTCACGAATCACAGAAAATTAAAAACAAATTCAAATCACGATTCATGGAAATTAACATTTGCCATTTTTGAGAATTTCACAAATCACGGTGAATCAATACGAGACATAAATCGAGGGTCACGAGAATAAAAAAAAATACCCCAATCACAGATCCTGAAAAACAATTTGGAGAAAGAGAGAAATAAAAATGTGTGCATGGCAGTGAAAAGGTGTAGTGAGGGTCAGACGAAAAACATAGCCATGGAAAATGTGCTAAAAGGCTTACTTGACGTTTGGAGATGGCAGAATCCGGAAAAATCCCAAATGTTCCCTTTTTTATTACAAAATCCGCAGTGGAGCCAAAGAATGAATAGGCATGAACCATGTAAATAACTAAAGGTAAAATATTCAATTTCTTTATCCTGAATGGAGCCTGTCGGAATTTTTATGGGAATCTGCATTGATCTCTCAAAAAAGAAAACAAAAGTAAATATCATGCAAAAATAGACAATTTTTAAATAGACTCCAAGCAGATAAAATATTTCAAGATTAAGATAATCTCTTGTAAAAAGGAAATAAAACAAATGGCTCCACTGCGGAAATCGGAATGCATTTTGCATACATCGTTATTAACGTCCGTAATTTTAACCGCAAAAGCCGATTTTCGAGAAAATGATAAATCTTTGAATATAAAACACTGGATGTATTTATGATTATTACGGTCATTCAGGATATAAACTAAAAATACAGATTTCATAGAATCTACCGATATAAAAAGCTAAGTAAAATAATTTAAATAAATCCTGAATTTATTTGAATAAGAATACATAGTTTTTCAATATTTTAAACGTTCTTAACAATAATGGGCGTTATGTGACGTTCCTACAATTACTCACTAATTTGTTAGGTGGGCGACAAACACCTTGCATTTCAAAATCTGCCAATGTTCAAAATTACTGCAATTAACACTTTAAATTCACAATTTCTTTTCGATTATTTATATAAAATTAGGGGTGCCGTAGGCGTGATCGTATTGTAGTTGGAACTACATATGTACTCACTGTCTATCACCACTTACGTTGGGAGGCCAAATACCGCTCAGGCTAGGGATACTCGATAAAACATTACGTATGTGATACATTTTGTCAGTGACTTGTGGCAGGTCGGTTGTTTTCTCCGGGTTGTCCGGTTTCGTCCGTTAATAAAACTATCCGCAACGATTAAACTGAAATATTGTTGAAAGTGGCGTTAAACACCATAACCCTAACCCCTTTACAGGAAATTATCTAAAGTGAATTTCAGTATCTTTTAGTGCTCACAAGTTGTACTCACATATGACTGCAGACAATTACTGATGTCTTCAGTGAATAACATCGCAGGAAAACAACATTTTAATCATATAATACATCATATTTATTGCACAAATATTGCTTTACAAATAAACAATACTATACATGTAATACTTAAATGTTACCAGAGTCTCCATGTACAAAGAATATACTGATATTTTAAAAAATTGAATATGTCAGTTAGTTAATATTTATGAATTATTTTGATTGGTCAATTACATGTGTATCTAAAGCAAATTTCACGATTATCTAGCAGCCAGAGTGAATTTGCAACGATTTTGGTGTCTCCGGAGTATTTATCAAATACTTTGCCATTATTACCCTCTGCAGCGGGCTATTTACATTTTTGGATTTGCCAAATTTTGACGCCACCAGTTCCTGTTGCATTCTCATAATACAATGCGCTTCCAGACAAAATGATGGTGTTTCATATCCATGAAACTCCTTTCTTATGTAAACGCATACGTCAAGGTACGAATGTATATTTAGTGTAACTAAACAGATATATCACGGTCGTGCGGGAAATTTGCGAAAAATTCCAGTCTTGAGACACAATTTCCTTCGCCATTCCGCCTTGGAAAATTTTACCATCTCTCTACGTAAATTACAAATTTTAAACAGTTTATGCATAATAATGACTTGCCTAATAATTTATTAATTGTTTGACGTCAAATTCACACCTATGTCTGCTACATTCATTATCTGGACAACTTTACAAGCAAGTAATAATGCACGAGGTAAACAATGGACACTGTGATGTTGCTATGACAAGAAGCACATGAGTTCACCAATGTTTTTAAGTGGTGTTCGAGTTGCTCGAACTTTATGCTTCAGTGTAATGGTTTGTAGATCGTTGTTTTTGTCCGTTTGGTCTTTTTGTCTGGCTATTGAATTGTCTGTCCTTCTTCGATTTGAGGCTTCTAATTGACAATTTGGTATCTTCAAACACTTATTATATTACCAGAGAAAAAGAATATATAATGAATACAGTTGCCTTGAACCGAACAACCTACAACCACTCCTAATAATGTCATCGATGGGGAATGTATCGCTAGTTACTTAACACATTTCACAGTGTTAATATATTCATGTCATATGAGTATCAAATCGTCTGCAATATTACATGCTGTCTTAACATACCATGACAGAGTGTTTTTTAACCAACCTGAGTCGTGTATAGCTTAATATAGCATTGGTCGGTTGGATGATAATTATCTTAAAATGAGTGTGTATTAAGATTACGGGTTATCGCTGTCCAAACCATACTTTCAACAATATTTTAGTGTCATCATGATGGTCAGTATTATTATTGGTGTAGCATAAACCCAGAATACCTAGAAAACAAACTCTACCCATCTGATTGTGTATATTTTGAACAAAAAATATTTAACTTGATACATATTTCATTCCTGGTATATTGTTATGTCCACTATATTATTTGATGGATGGTAGCTTCGCGGGAGACCTTAACATACTGTTTTTCATAATATCTCTATCAATTTCTGACATGTTAGCATTGTTCGTATCTGTCACCAATGAGTTGTCTGTTGGTAATTTCATGGAACTATCATAATGGCTTGATGAGTGCCTCCAGGTGAGTTTCCTCTCCATAATATGATCCAATTGAGATGTTTCGTGTCTCAATTTTCTTTCTTGTTGGTCATGATTAATTTGTGGTATATAAGGAAAACGTCGTTGGCTGCTCATAATGGTTGTAGGATAAGAACATTTGCTTAAGGAATGTGTTGACATTGTTGTACCGCTGGTATTTATTGACTCAATCGTCTGAAGTCCATTGGCTGATGTCGTTGGTAGGGAAACACATTTTCGTCTCCGTAGTAACAGTTTTATTGGCTGTGATGTTGGTTCCTCGGATATTCGACGATTCAAATAAACCGGATCAGGAATGTTCTTTTTCATTTTTATATCTCTATATGAGTTTTTCTGACATTTAAGTGAAGATTTGTCTCCATGATCGTGAGTGCATGACATTCCGTTATCAGGTTGTTGCTCTCTTAGTTTTAACATGTCCAGATCACAATGGACTTTGAAGTCAGCGCATCGCTCGAAATACTTGATGTACTTTGGCAATTCAGTTGGTTGAATGAAGTACAAAGCATTATTTCCGTCATTATCCTCTATAGTAGGACTAGCATCATGCGTCAGTAACATGTCAATGACATCTAGAGGCAAAGCATGCTGAAAAGCATACATAAGACATGTCCGACCTTTAATGTCCCTGATGTTTGGATCCGCATCATGCAGTAATAGCAGTCGTACAATGGGCAAGCTATTTGGGTGGTCGAATTCTTCTATGAGAACGGAACATGCCACTGTGAGTGCTGTTTTACCATCATACCCTTTATGATTAACTTTTGCACCACCCGCGAGAAGAATTTTCACTAATTTCAGCTTCTTCAGTGCTACAGTTGTCAACAATGCTCCATTTGCAATGTCCTAAAAATAAACAATGAATAAATTGTAAAGTTCTGTAGATAGTTTATGATAGTATTTCAATAAATAAACAAATATCAATTAAACGTGAAGCAATGTGTTTGTTTTTAAAGTTGTGGATACGTTTGAATAAGTGTTCTGTACATGTAGGAAATGTATGAAAAAGTATTGGCACAGGTCACTTATTGTAACATAGAAAATTGTAAATGTTCATTCCAGGATAAACATTATAAAAGTCATGAAAACGTCGGTTTTTGTGGCGGGAACCTTGCACCGTGAAATATATATGGCCTTGTGTAACCAAAACAAGTTGGAACTAGCTGATATGTATACTTTTTGAATGCTAAATGTATTTTTGCACATTCTAAAAATCAATGGATAAGCTTTTAAAATACATCACAATTATGTGAAAAAGTTTGTAAGTGACTGTGGTTTTCTGTGGTTACACCGGTTTCCTCCACCAATAAAACTGACTGCCACCATATAACTGATATATTAATAAACGTGGTATTAAACACCATAACACTAACCCCTAAAATTAACATGTTAAAGTAAACTTACCTTGTTCATTTTGTAGATTGTCGGTAAATGTTTGATATTGTCGATGAGTTATGTTTATATACAACTATACAGTACTTCACACCCACTGTCTTTGGCGGGTAACACCATTTAATTGTTTGTTCACACATTAGAATATTAGTGGGTGGGAAGTACTGCATAGTTGTATATACATTTGAGAACTCCCAACTAAATGGTATTTCTGTAACTCATTGGCAAAGGCTAAATAGTCCAAGTGGTCTACACATGAATATAATGCAGAAAAATTAAATATGATAACTCAGACACGGGATTTATTTCACTTAAGGGGGTACCATACACTACAGGGAGATAGCTCTTTAAAATCAGTTGAACGTTTTGATCATATGATGTTTGTATGCAGATTTCAAGCATCTCGGTGATCAAAACCACAGAGAGAAAATCTGCTATGTGACTAGTGAATTTATAGCTCTGAGTCTGTTGGTTGGAATTTGTTAACATTTTGATATTTATAACAGTGGATATATTCAAACACACTGCCAACAAAATAAGAAAATTAAAGGAGCAGATCAAATTTTACCTGAAGTGTATGGTACCACCTTAAGATGCTGATTATTGGTCGTAAATAAACGATGATAAACGTTAAAGAAAACAGAAGTGGTATCAATCAAGAATGGACAATGCGAATCCAATCTTACAATATAATAGAAGGAGCCGTCGTGGTCGTGATCGCATGGTAGTTGGATTAGTACCTATGGAATCAGTACCTATTACCACTAACGTTGTGAGTTCGAATCCCACTCAGGCGATGCAACTTTTTGTAAAAAAAAGTTTGTCAGTGACTTGCGACAGGTCGGTGGTTTTCTCGGGGTACTGCGGTTTCCTCCATCAATAAAACTGACGGCCACGATATTACTGAAATATTGTTGAAAGTGGCGTTAAACACCATAAACCAAACCAAACTAGATTGTAATAGTTAGTGGTGGATTGGATTTTGTTTACAGTTCGCTACAAAAATTATACGGTCGTCATCACAATCTGGTTGACCGTTACGAAATATCCATATAGGAAACAAGGACTAGATTGTGACTACGACAAACTGATGGCACCCGCGGTCATCTGTGACATAAACATTCCGTAACGGTTAACCAATTCATGACATCAGATAACCTTTACTTATTTTTTTTTACAATGAAGAAGATTATTCCAAATGAACTACTGTTACAGGGGACATCTTCGTGAGGAAGATAAATCTGCGAAATATCATCTTCAATAAATATTAAACACTGGGGATGGCAAACCGTTCAGAATTTATTAACCGGTTACTCGAATAATCTTCCGACCGATTACTCGCTTAACCGGTATATATCATTGTTTAGATGTAATCTTGCAAGGGACAAATCAATAAGGCGATGTCAATAATAAACTTATATTACATAAAGAATTGCAAACATTGAAACAAACAAAATTTATCTGTACAGTTCTTTTTTTAGATTAAGATTAAACATTGTCACGGTCTATTGTGTATCTGCTTGTTCTGGTACATAGTTCTTAATAAGAAAAATGACATGGTCCACGACAGAAGAAGATAGTCTGTTTCTTAATTTATTGACGAGTAATCCTGTGGCTGAGAATATGCGATAAGACGTTCGGGAATACTGAGATACTAACGCGCAAGCACTGACAATCTGGGATATTTGATACTGTTTTCTTTCCACCACTTTAAAGGATTTACGTTAGGATCACACCTCTCACGTTTGTGCAATGATAATTATGTTTCCTCATACGGGTCATCGGGTTCATCACAAAGAAGAAAGTCAAGTGAACGTTGCACTTTAGGTTTTTTCAGCGCGATTTTCTTGTCATTCACATTCTGTTTTTTGAATAGATGTAGCGGTATGTCTTCTAACTTGGTTTCCAAAGTTTCCCATTCCACATCTCGTTTACAATACGACCAAGCTTTCGATAGTGGTGGAGGCATTTTGTAATGAAACTTCAAAGATTTCAATTGCAAGTTATTTGGACAAATGAACAGTTTTTACAATTGTTGTGATTAGTTATGGTTGTAAAAACACGAATGCCTGAGGGATAGTTATCGTGTCTTATCAGTTATTTAATTGTTGATTTAATCCGATATATAAGTTTACTTACTGTTACACTATACAATATGTACTTTAAATATTTTTTAACTTTTATGAATTGAGAAAAGAGTGACAAGATCGAGATATTTTCATCATATTTTATCAAAACTTAACGAATAATCGAATCGCAAAATAGCTAACCGGTCACGATCTTTCCGACGGTTAACCGGTTAACCAAGTAATTGTTGCCATCCCTATTAAATACTGATTGTAGAAAATACAAGCAAAACATAATTTCTAGGAAGCTTTTTCACAACTCCAATGTTGAACCTAACTTTAAAAGCCAAGGCAAAAGAACATCGTGTATTTATTATAATATTCATATTATTTAAGATTTGTAAGATAGAGAAAAGCTGCAATATAATGGAAAAACAAACTATGTAGGTATGCCTTGTGGTTAAACAACAGACAAACCTGTACCATGACACTTTGACCCTTTACTTGAGATCTATTTTAAGATCAATGTTATACAATTAGATCGATCACAAGGCAAACTGAAAGTACAGAATAGTGTAATATGTTTCTACAGCCGACGAACTATCACCATAGCAATCACGACAGATTTCTTAATTTTTACCCACATCTTAGAACTACCGTGTCACATACTGCCACATTATGTCTACAATTGTATCTTTAGCAATGAACAGTCAGCAAGATTAAAGGCAATTATTAACAGTCATGTGTCACGTGGAATAGTACGATCATCAAGATCTTACACTTCTTTAGAGGATACAACTCTACTTATATAATGCAAAACAAAATAGAAACAAACGAAGCAAAAATATATAAAATAAAACGAAACGAAATTGAATAACACAATGTGATTTAACTATCTGAAATAAAAGGAATAAGTTTATCTAGCATTTCAATAAAAACGAATTTTAAACAAATAACAAGGGTTGAATAAAAAATGTGCAATACTCTGAGGGAGACTACATTTCGTGCATGACGTCACGTTATATTTGCCGTTCATTCAACAATGCCACGTTACTGTGTTTTCTCTCACATTCCAATGATAATATGAGACAGGCACAACCTTATTAAGGGCGAAGCCTATTTGATGATAATGACAATTAAGAGGGAGGCATGAGAGGCGAATGCCTCCTAAAATACAAATGAAAATTGAAGAAATAATGTTTGTAAATTTAGATCTATTTTGAACACCTTTTCCATAGACGAAAACTTAAAAAAAAAAAGGGAGGGGCTGTGTTTCTGGTCACGAATCACAGAAAATTAAAAACAAATTCAAATCACGATTCATGGAAATTAACATTTGCCATTTTTGAGAATTTCACAAATCACGGTGAATCAATACGAGACATAAATCGAGGGTCACGAGAATAAAAAAAAATACCCCAATCACAGATCCTGAAAAAAAATTTGGTGAAAGAGAGAAATAAAAATGTGTGCATGGCAGTGAAAAGGTGTAGTGAGGGTCAGACGAAAAACATAGCCATGGAAAATGTGTTAAAAGGCTTACCTGACGTTTGGAGATGGCAGAATCCGGAAAAATCCCAAATGTTCCCTTTTTTATTACAAAATCCGCAGTGGAGCCAAAGAATGAATAGGCATGAACCATGTAAATAACTAAAGGTAAAATATTCAATTTCTTTATCCTGAATGGAGCCTGTCGGAATTTTTATGGGAATCTGCATTGATCTCTCAAAAAAGAAAACAAAAGTAAATATCATGCAAAAATAGACATTTTTTAAATAGACTCCAAGCAGATAAAATATTTCAAGATTAAGATAATCTCTTGTAAAAAGGAAATAAAACAAATGGCTCCACTGCGGAAATCGGAATGCATTTTGCATACATCGTTATTAACGTCCGTAATTTTAACCGCAAAAGCCGATTTTCGAGAAAATGATAAATCTTTGAATATAAAACACTGGATTTATTTATGATTATTACGGTCATTCAGGATATAAACTGAAAATACAGATTTCATAGAATCTACCGATATAAAAAGCTAAGTAAAATAATTTAAATAAATCCTGAATTTATTTGAATAAAAATACATAGTTTTTCAATATTTTAAACGTTCTTAACAATAACGGGCGTTATGTGACGTTCCTACAATTACTCACTAATTTGTTAGGTGGGCGACCAACACCTTGCATTTCAAAATCTGCCAATGTTCAAAATTACCGCAATTAACACTTTAAATTCACAATTTCTTTTCGATTATTTATATAAAATTAGGGGTGCCGTAGGCGTGATCGTATTGTAGTTGGAACTACATATGTACTCACTGTCTATCACCACTTACGTTGGGAGGCCAAATACCGCTCAGGCTAGAGGTACTCGATAAAACATTACGTATGTGATACATTTTGTCAGTGACTTGTGGCAGGTCGGTTGTTTTCTCCGGGTTGTCCGGTTTCGTCCGTTAATAAAACTATCCGCAACGATTAAACTGAAATATTGTTGAAAGTGGCGTTAAACACCACAACCCTAACCCCTTTACAGGAAATTATCTAAAGTGAATTTCAGTATCTTTTAGTGCTCACAAGTTGTACTCACATATGACTGCAGACAATTACTGATGTCTTCAGTGAATAACATCGCAGGAAAACAACATTTTAATCATATAATACATCATATTTACTGCACAAATATTGCTTTACAAATAAACAATAATATACATGTAATACTTAAATGTTACCAGAGTCTCCATGTACAAAGTATATACTGATATTTAAAAAAATTGAATATGTCAGTTAGTTAATATTTATGAATTATTTTGATTGGTCAATTACATGTGTATCTAAAGCAAATTTCACGATTATCTAGCAGCCAGAGTGAATTTGCAACGATTTTGGTGTCTCCGGAGTATTTATCAAATACTTTGCCATTATTACCCTCTGCAGCGGGCTATTTACATTTTTGGATTTGCCAAATTTTGACGCCACCAGTTCCTGTTGCATTCTCATAATACAATGCGCTTCCAGACAAAATGATGGTGTTTCATGTCCATGAAACTCCTTTCTTATGTAAACGCATACGTCAAGGTACGAATGTATATTTAGTGTAACTAAACAGATATATCAGATACTAAAGCTTTTTTCAACAAAAGATAAAATAAAGTTCTGTATATTAGAAGGTATGGGTTCCGACAACACATTTCAAAGTTATATTAGCATTGGTGGTGAACTGGTTAGCTTGCTCGTCTCGAGTGCGGTAGTTCGTGGGTTTGAGTCCCGATCGGGTCAAGCCAAAGACTATAATATTGGTTTTCCGAGTGGGGCGATATGTCTACCCATATAGCTAGCACTATTAAAACCCAACTAAGCGTGTTGATCTAGTATAAAGTCGATTTCATTATCATCTCATTGAATATTAAATTGTTCTAGCCATGACATAGCTGAAACATTGCTGACTTAGCATTAAACAACAATCAATCAATCAGAGTTAAATACTCAGATTTTACAGAGGCAATTCAACCAATCAATATTACAGCACGTATTGCAGAACCAGATCAAACCGCATCGTAAGAACATCTTATCAAAATATTGACCGTCAATATTCTTTTGAGAATTCCGACAAATCTAAAATAATGAAGTATTTAACATTAATATAATATCATATTATTTGCTGATTCATGTCACATACTTTAATTAAACAAAACACGTACCACATGGTCTAGTAGTGAATTTGATTTTTTTTTATTTGAAATCCAACCAATCACATTCAAGCTAGCATTCGCACTTCGGCTAAGGTGTTGTTGACGTCAGCAACAAAAGCCAATAAAAACAGGAAGCACCCGATTTGTCGCTTTAACAGAGGGCTACTTAATTTGTTTCTCCTTGTTAAGAAAAGATCATCCATGCGAATCCAATCTTACAATATAATAGAAGGAGCCGTCGTGGTCGTGATCGTATGGTAGTTGGATTATTACCTATGCAATCAGTACCTATTACCACGAACGTTGTGAGTTCGAATTCCACTCAGGAGATGCAACTTTTTGTAAAAAAAAGTTTGTCAGTGACTTGCGACAGGTCGGTGGTTTTCTCTGGGTACTGCGGTTTCCTCCATCAATAAAACTGACGGCCACGATATTACTGAAATATTGTTGAAAGTGGCGTTAAACACCATAAACCAAACCAAGCCAAACTAGATTGTAATAGTTAGTGGTGGATTGGATTTTGTTTACAGTTCGCTACAAAAATTATACGGTCGTCATCACAATCTGGTTGACCGTTACGAAATATCCATATAGGAAACAAGGACTAGATTGAGACTACGACAAACTGATGACACCCGCGGTCATCTGTGACATAAACATTCCGTAACGGTTAACAAAATCATGACATCAGATAACCTTTGCTTATTTGTTTTACAATGAAGAAGATTATTCCAAATGACCTTCTGTTACAGGGGACATCTTCGTGAGGAAGATAAATCTGCGAAATATCATCTTCAATAAATATTAAATACTAGGGATGGCAAACCGTTCAGAATTTACTAACCGGTTACTCGAATAATCTTCCGACCGATTACTCGCTTAACCGGTATATATCATTGTTTAGATGTAATCTTGCATGGGACAAATCAATAAGGCGATGTCAATAATAAACTTATATTACATAAAGAATTGCAAACATTGAAACAAACAAAATTTATCTGTACAGTTCTTTTTTTAGATTAAGATTAAACATTGTCACGGTCTATTGTGTATCTGCTTGTTCTGGTACATAGTTCTTAATAAGAAAAATGACCTGGTCCACGACAGTAATCCTGTGGCTGAGAATATGCGATAAGACGGTACGGATGTTCCGGGAATACTGAGGTACTAACGCGCAAGCACTGACAATCTGGGATATTTGATACTGTTTTCTTTCCACTACTTTAAAGGATTTACGTTAGGATCACACCTCTCACGTTTGAACAATGATAATTATGTTTCCTCATACGGGTCATCGGGTTCATCACAAAGAAGAAAGTCAAGTGAACGTTGCACTTTAGGTTTTTTCGGCGCGATTTCCTCGTCATTCACATTCTGTTTTTTGAATAGATGTAGCGGTATGTCTTCTAACTTTGTTTCCAAAGTTTCCCATTCCACATCTCGTTTACAATACGACCAAGCTTTCGATTGTGGTGGAGGCATTTTGTAATGAAACTTCAAAGATTTCAATTGCAAGTTATTTGGACAGATGAACAGTTTTTTACAATTGTTGTGATTAGTTATGTTTGTAAAAACACGAATGCCTGAGGGATAGTTATCGTGTCTTATCACAGTTATTTAATTGTTGATTTAATCCGATATATAAGTTTATTTACTGTTACACTATACAACATATACTTTAAATATTTTTTAACTTTTATGAATTGAGAAAAGAGTGACAAGATCGAGATATTTTCATCTTATTTTATCAAAACTTAACGAATAATCGAATCGCAAAATAGCTAACCGGTCACGATCTTTCCGACGGTTAACCGGTTAACCAAGTAATTGTTGCCATCCCTATTAAATACTGATTGTAGAAAATACAAGCAAAACATAATTTCTAGGAAGCTTTTTCACAACTCCAATGTTGAACCTAACTTTAAAAGCCAAGGCAAAAGAACATCGTGTATTTATTATAATATTCATATTATTTAAGATTTGTAAGATAGAGAAAAGCTGCAATATAATGGAAAAACAAACTATGTAGGTATGCCTTGTGGTTAAACAACAGACAAACCTGTACCATGACACTTTGACCCTTTACTTGAGATCTATTTTAAGATCAATGTTATACAATTAGATCGATCACAAGGCAAGCTGAAAGTACAGAATAGTGTAATATGTTTCTACAGCCGACGAACTATCACCATAGCAATCACGACAGATTTCTTAATTTTTACCCACATCTTAGAACTACCGTGTCACATACTGCCACATTATGTCTACAATTGTATCTTTAGCAATGAACAGTCAGCAAGATTAAAGGCAATTATTAACAGTCATGTGTCACGTGGAATAGTACGATCATCAAGATCTTACACTTCTTTAGAGGATACAACTCTACTTATATAATGCAAAACAAAATAGAAACAAACGAAGCAAAAATATATAAAATAAAACGAAACGAAATTGAATAACACAATGTGATTTAACTATCTGAAATAAAAGGAATAAGTTTATCTAGCATTTCAATAAAAACGAATTTTAAACAAATAACAAGGGTTGAATAAAAAATGTGCAATACTCTGAGGGAGACTACATTTCGTGCATGACGTCACGTTATATTTGCCGTTCATTCAACAATGCCACGTTACTGTGTTTTCTCTCACATTCCAATGATAATATGAGACAGGCACAACCTTATTAAGGGCGAAGCCTATTTGATGATAATGACAATTAAGAGGGAGGCATGAGAGGCGAATGCCTCCTAAAATACAAATGAAAATTGAAGAAATAATGTTTGTAAATTTAGATCTATTTTGAACACCTTTTCCATAGACGAAAACTTAAAAAAAAAAAGGGAGGGGCTGTGTTTCTGGTCACGAATCACAGAAAATTAAAAACAAATTCAAGTCACGATTCATGGAAATTAACATTTGCCATTTTTGAGAATTTCACAAATCACGGTGAATCAATACGAGACATAAATCGAGGGTCACGAGAATAAAAAAAAATACCCCAATCACAGATCCTGAAAAAAAATTTGGTGAAAGAGAGAAATAAAAATGTGTGCATGGCAGTGAAAAGGTGTAGTGAGGGTCAGACGAAAAACATAGCCATGGAAAATGTGTTAAAAGGCTTACCTGACGTTTGGAGATGGCAGAATCCGGAAAAATCCCAAATGTTCCCTTTTTTATTACAAAATCCGCAGTGGAGCCAAAGAATGAATAGGCATGAACCATGTAAATAACTAAAGGTAAAATATTCAATTTCTTTATCCTGAATGGAGCCTGTCGGAATTTTTATGGGAATCTGCATTGATCTCTCAAAAAAGAAAACAAAAGTAAATATCATGCAAAATAGACATTTTTTAAATAGACTCCAAGCAGATAAAATATTTCAAGATTAAGATAATCTCTTGTAAAAAGGAAATAAAACAAATGGCTCCACTGCGGAAATCGGAATGCATTTTGCATACATCGTTATTAACGTCCGTAATTTTAACCGCAAAAGCCGATTTTCGAGAAAATGATAAATCTTTGAATATAAAACACTGGATTTATTTATGATTATTACGGTCATTCAGGATATAAACTGAAAATACAGATTTCATAGAATCTACCGATATAAAAAGCTAAGTAAAATAATTTAAATAAATCCTGAATTTATTTGAATAAAAATACATAGTTTTTCAATATTTTAAACGTTCTTAACAATAACGGGCGTTATGTGACGTTCCTACAATTACTCACTAATTTGTTAGGTGGGCGACCAACACCTTGCATTTCAAAATCTGCCAATGTTCACAATTACCGCAATTAACACTTTAAATTCACAATTTCTTTTCGATTATTTATATAAAATTAGGGGTGCCGTAGGCGTGATCGTATTGTAGTTGGAACTACATATGTACTCACTGTCTATCACCACTTACGTTGGGAGGCCAAATACCGCTCAGGCTAGAGGTACTCGATAAAACATTACGTATGTGATACATTTTGTCAGTGACTTGTGGCAGGTCGGTTGTTTTCTCCGGGTTGTCCGGTTTCGTCCGTTAATAAAACTATCCGCAACGATTAAACTGAAATATTGTTGAAAGTGGCGTTAAACACCACAACCCTAACCCCTTTACAGGAAATTATCTAAAGTGAATTTCAGTATCTTTTAGTGCTCACAAGTTGTACTCACATATGACTGCAGACAATTACTGATGTCTTCAGTGAATAACATCGCAGGAAAACAACATTTTAATCATATAATACATCATATTTACTGCACAAATATTGCTTTACAAATAAACAATAATATACATGTAATACTTAAATGTTACCAGAGTCTCCATGTACAAAGTATATACTGATATTTAAAAAAATTGAATATGTCAGTTAGTTAATATTTATGAATTATTTTGATTGGTCAATTACATGTGTATCTAAAGCAAATTTCACGATTATCTAGCAGCCAGAGTGAATTTGCAACGATTTTGGTGTCTCCGGAGTATTTATCAAATACTTTGCCATTATTACCCTCTGCAGCGGGCTATTTACATTTTTGGATTTGCCAAATTTTGACGCCACCAGTTCCTGTTGCATTCTCATAATACAATGCGCTTCCAGACAAAATGATGGTGTTTCATGTCCATGAAACTCCTTTCTTATGTAAACGCATACGTCAAGGTACGAATGTATATTTAGTGTAACTAAACAGATATATCAGATACTAAAGCTTTTTTCAACAAAAGATAAAATAAAGTTCTGTATATTAGAAGGTATGGGTTCCGACAACACATTTCAAAGTTATATTAGCATTGGTGGTGAACTGGTTAGCTTGCTCGCCTCGAGTGCGGTAGTTCGTGGGTTTGAGTCCCGATCGGGTCAAGCCAAAGACTATAATATTGGTTTTCCGAGTGGGGCGATATGTCTACCCATATAGCTAGCACTATTAAAACCCAACTAAGCGTGTTGATCTAGTATAAAGTCGATTTCATTATCATCTCATTGAATATTAAATTGTTCTAGCCATGACATAGCTGAAACATTGCTGACTTAGCATTAAACAACAATCAATCAATCAGAGTTAAATACTCAGATTTTACAGAGGCAATTCAACCAATCAATATTACAGCACGTATTGCAGAACCAGATCAAACCGCATCGTAAGAACATCTTATCAAAATATTGACCGTCAATATTCTTTTGAGAATTCCGACAAATCTAAAATAATGAAGTATTTAACATTAATATAATATCATATTATTTGCTGATTCATGTCACATACTTTAATTAAACAAAACACGTACCACATGGTCTAGTAGTGAATTTGATTTTTTTTTATTTGAAATCCAACCAATCACATTCAAGCTAGCATTCGCACTTCGGCTAAGGTGTTGTTGACGTCAGCAACAAAAGCCAATAAAAACAGGAAGCACCCGATTTGTCGCTTTAACAGAGGGCTACTTAATTTGTTTCTCCTTGTTAAGAAAAGATCATCCATGCGAATCCAATCTTACAATATAATAGAAGGAGCCGTCGTGGTCGTGATCGTATGGTAGTTGGATTATTACCTATGCAATCAGTACCTATTACCACGAACGTTGTGAGTTCGAATTCCACTCAGGAGATGCAACTTTTTGTAAAAAAAAGTTTGTCAGTGACTTGCGACAGGTCGGTGGTTTTCTCTGGGTACTGCGGTTTCCTCCATCAATAAAACTGACGGCCACGATATTACTGAAATATTGTTGAAAGTGGCGTTAAACACCATAAACCAAACCAAGCCAAACTAGATTGTAATAGTTAGTGGTGGATTGGATTTTGTTTACAGTTCGCTACAAAAATTATACGGTCGTCATCACAATCTGGTTAACCGTTACGAAATATCCATATAGGAAACAAGGACTAGATTGAGACTACGACAAACTGATGACACCCGCGGTCATCTGTGACATAAACATTCCGTAACGGTTAACAAAATCATGACATCAGATAACCTTTGCTTATTTGTTTTACAATGAAGAAGATTATTCCAAATGACCTTCTGTTACAGGGGACATCTTCGTGAGGAAGATAAATCTGCGAAATATCATCTTCAATAAATATTAAATACTAGGGATGGCAAACCGTTCAGAATTTACTAACCGGTTACTCGAATAATCTTCCGACCGATTACTCGCTTAACCGGTATATATCATTGTTTAGATGTAATCTTGCATGGGACAAATCAATAAGGCGATGTCAATAATAAACTTATATTACATAAAGAATTGCAAACATTGAAACAAACAAAATTTATCTGTACAGTTCTTTTTTTAGATTAAGATTAAACATTGTCACGGTCTATTGTGTATCTGCTTGTTCTGGTACATAGTTCTTAATAAGAAAAATGACCTGGTCCACGACAGTAATCCTGTGGCTGAGAATATGCGATAAGACGGTACGGATGTTCCGGGAATACTGAGGTACTAACGCGCAAGCACTGACAATCTGGGATATTTGATACTGTTTTCTTTCCACTACTTTAAAGGATTTACGTTAGGATCACACCTCTCACGTTTGAACAATGATAATTATGTTTCCTCATACGGGTCATCGGGTTCATCACAAAGAAGAAAGTCAAGTGAACGTTGCACTTTAGGTTTTTTCGGCGCGATTTCCTCGTCATTCACATTCTGTTTTTTGAATAGATGTAGCGGTATGTCTTCTAACTTTGTTTCCAAAGTTTCCCATTCCACATCTCGTTTACAATACGACCAAGCTTTCGATTGTGGTGGAGGCATTTTGTAATGAAACTTCAAAGATTTCAATTGCAAGTTATTTGGACAGATGAACAGTTTTTTACAATTGTTGTGATTAGTTATGTTTGTAAAAACACGAATGCCTGAGGGATAGTTATCGTGTCTTATCACAGTTATTTAATTGTTGATTTAATCCGATATATAAGTTTATTTACTGTTACACTATACAACATATACTTTAAATATTTTTTAACTTTTATGAATTGAGAAAAGAGTGACAAGATCGAGATATTTTCATCTTATTTTATCAAAACTTAACGAATAATCGAATCGCAAAATAGCTAACCGGTCACGATCTTTCCGACGGTTAACCGGTTAACCAAGTAATTGTTGCCATCCCTATTAAATACTGATTGTAGAAAATACAAGCAAAACATAATTTCTAGGAAGCTTTTTCACAACTCCAATGTTGAACCTAACTTTAAAAGCCAAGGCAAAAGAACATCGTGTATTTATTATAATATTCATATTATTTAAGATTTGTAAGATAGAGAAAAGCTGCAATATAATGGAAAAACAAACTATGTAGGTATGCCTTGTGGTTAAACAACAGACAAACCTGTACCATGACACTTTGACCCTTTACTTGAGATCTATTTTAAGATCAATGTTATAAAATTAGATCGATCACAAGGCAAACTGAAAGTACAGAATAGTGTAATATGTTTCTACAGCCGACGAACTATCACCATAGCAATCACGACAGATTTCTTAATTTTTACCCACATCTTAGAACTACCGTGTCACATACTGCCACATTATGTCTACAATTGTATCTTTAGCAATGAACAGTCAGCAAGATTAAAGGCAATTATTAACAGTCATGTGTCACGTGGAATAGTACGATCATCAAGATCTTACACTTCTTTAGAGGATACAACTCTACTTATATAATGCAAAACAAAATAGAAACAAACGAAGCAAAAATATATAAAATAAAACGAAACGAAATTGAATAACACAATGTGATTTAACTATCTGAAATAAAAGGAATAAGTTTATCTAGCATTTCAATAAAAACGAATTTTAAACAAATAACAAGGGTTGAATAACAAATGTGCAATACTCTGAGGGAGACTACATTTCGTGCATGACGTCACGTTATATTTGCCGTTCATTCAACAATGCCACGTTACTGTGTTTTCTGTCACATTCCAATGATAATATGAGACAGGCACAACCTGTTTAAGGGCGAAGCCTATTTGATGATAATGACAATTAAGAGGGAGGCATGAGAGGCGAATGCCTCCTAAAATACAAATGAAAATTGAAGAAATAATGTTTGTAAATTTAGATCTATTTTGAACACCTTTTCCATAGACGAAAACTTAAAAAAAAAATGGAGGAGCGGTGTTTCTGGTCACGAATCACAGAAAATTGAAAACAAATTCAAATCACGATTCATGGAAATTAACATTTGCCATTTTTGAGAATTTCACAAATCACGGTGAATCAATACGAGACATAAATCGAGGGTCACGAGAATAAAAAAAAATAACCCCAATCACAGATCCTGAAAAAAAATTTGGTGAAAGAGAGAAATAAAAATGTGTGCATGGCAGTGAAAAGGTGTAGTGAGGGTCAGACGAAAAACATAGCCATGGAAAATGTGTTAAAAGGCTTACCTGACGTTTGGAGATGGCAGAATCCGGAAAAATCCCAAATGTTCCCTTTTTTATTACAAAATCCGCAGTGGAGCCAAAGAATGAATAGGCATGAACCATGTAAATAACTAAAGGTAAAATATTCAATTTCTTTATCCTGAATGGAGCCTGTCGGAATTTTTATAGGAATCTGCATTGATCTCTCAAAAAAGAAAACAAAAGTAAATATCATGCAAAAATAGACATTTTTTAAATAGACTCCAAGCAGATAAAATATTTCAAGATTAAGATAATCTCTTGTAAAAAGGAAATAAAACAAATGGCTCCACTGCGGAAATCGGAATGCATTTTGCATACATCATTATTAACGTCCGTAATTTTAACCGCAAAAGCCGATTTTCGAGAAAATGATAAATCTTTGAATATAAAACACTGGATTTATTTATGATTATTACGGTCATTCAGGATATAAACTAAAAATACAGATTTCATAGAATCTACCGATATAAAAAGCTAAGTAAAATAATTCAAATAAATCCTGAATTTATTTGAATAAGAATACATAGTTTTTCAATATTTTAAACGTTCTTAACAATAATGGGCGTTATGTGACGTTCCTACAATTACTCACTAATTTGTTAGGTGGGCGACAAACACCTTGCATTTCAAAATCTGCCAATGTTCAAAATTACTGCAATTAACACTTTAAATTCACAATTTCTTTTCGATTATTTATATAAAATTAGGGGTGCCGTAGGCGTGATCGTATTGTAGTTGGAACTACATATGTACTCACTGTCTATCACCACTTACGTTGGGAGGCCAAATACCGCTCAGGCTAGAGGTACTCGATAAAACATTACGTATGTGATACATTTTGTCAGTGACTTGTGGCAGGTCGGTTGTTTTCTCCGGGTTGTCCGGTTTCGTCCGTTAATAAAACTATCCGCAACGATTAAACTGAAATATTGTTGAAAGTGGCGTTAAACACCACAACCCTAACCCCTTTACAGGAAATTATCTAAAGTGAATTTCAGTATCTTTTAGTGCTCACAAGTTGTACTCACATATGACTGCAGACAATTACTGATGTCTTCAGTGAATAACATCGCAGGAAAACAACATTTTAATCATATAATACATCATATTTATTGCACAAATATTGCTTTACAAATAAACAATACTATACATGTAATACTTAAATGTTACCAGAGTCTCCATGTACAAAGTATATACTGATATTTTAAAAAATTGAATATGTCAGTTAGTTAATATTTATGAATTATTTTGATTGGTCAATTACATGTGTATCTAAAGCAAATTTCACGATTATCTAGCAGCCAGAGTGAATTTGCAACGATTTTGGTGTCTCCGGAGTATTTATCAAATACTTTGCCATTATTACCCTCTGCAGCGGGCTATTTACATTTTTGGATTTGCCAAATTTTGACGCCACCAGTTCCTGTTGCATTCTCATAATACAATGCGCTTCCAGACAAAATGATGGTGTTTCATGTCCATGAAACTCCTTTCTTATGTAAACGCATACGTCAAGGTACGAATGTATATTTAGTGTAACTAAACAGATATATCACGGTCGTGCGGGAAATTTGCGAAATATTCCAGTCTTGAGACACAATTTCCTTCGCCATTCGGCTTGGAAAATTTGACCATCTCTCTACGTAAATTACAAATTTTAAACAGTTTATGCATAATAATGACTTGCCTAATAATTTATTAATTGTTTGACGTCAAATTCACACCTATGTCTGCTACATTCATTATCTGGACAACTTTACAAGCAAGTAATAATGCACGAGGTAAACAATGGACACTGTGATGTTGCTATGACAAGAAGCACATGAGTTCACCAATGTTTTTAAGTGGTGTTCGAGTTGCTCGAACTTTATGCTTCAGTGTAATGGTTTGTAGATCGTTGTTTTTGTCCGTTTGGTCTCTTTTTCTGGCTATTGAATTGTCTGTCCTTCTTCGATTTGAGGCTTCTAATTGACAATTTGGTATCTTCAAACACTTATTATATTACCAGAGAAAAAGAATATATAATGAATACAGTTGCCTTGAACCGAACAACCTACAACCACTCCTAATAATGTCATCGATGGGGAATGTATCGCTAGTTACTTAATACATTTCACAGTGTTAATATATTCATGTCATATGAGTATCAAATCGTCTGCAATATTACATGCTGTCTTAACATACCATGACAGAGTGTTTTTTAACCAACCTGAGTCGTGTGTAGCTTAATATAGCATTGGTCGGTTGGATGATAATTATCTTAAAATGAGTGTGTATTAAGATTACGGGTTATCGCTGTCCAAACCATACTTTCAACAATATTTTAGTGTCATCATGATGGTCAGTATTATTATTGGTGTAGCATAAACCCAGAATACCTAGAAAACAAACTCTGCCCATCTGATTGTGTATATTTTGAATAAAAAATATTTAACTTGATACATATTTCATTCCTGGTATATTGTTATGTCCACTATATTATTTGATGGATGGTAGCTTCGCGGGAGACCTTAACATACTGTTTTTCATAATATCTCTATCAATTTCTGACATGTTAGCATTGTTCGTATCTGTCACCAATGAGTTGTCTGTTGGTAATTTTATGGAACTATCATAATGGCTTGATGAGTGCTTCCAGGTGAGTTTCCTCTCCATAATATGATCCAATTGAGATGTTTCGTGTCTCAATTTTCTTTCTTGTTGGTCATGATTAATTTGTAGTATATAAGGAAAACGTCGTTGGCTGCTCATAATGGTTGTAGGATAAGAACATTTGCTTAAGGAATGTGTTGACATTGTTGTACCGCTGGTATTTATTGACTCAATCGTCTGAAGTCCATTGGCTGATGTCGTTGGTAGGGAAGCACATTTTCGTCTCCGTAGTAACAGTTTTATTGGCTGTGATGTTGGTTCCTCGGATATTCGACGATTCAAATAAACCGGATCAGGAATGTTCTTTTTCATTTTTATATCTCTATATGAGTTTTTCTGACATTTAAGTGAAGATTTGTCTCCATGATCGTGAGTGCATGACATTCCGTTATCAGGTTGTTGCTCTCTTAGTTTTAACATGTCCAGATCACAATGGACTTTGAAGTCAGCGCATCGCTCGAAATACTTGAGGTACTTTGGCAATTCAGTTGGTTGAATGAAGTACAAAGCATTATTTCCGTCATTATCCTCTATAGTAGGACTAGCATCATGCGTCAGTAACATGTCAATGACATCTAGAGGCAAAGCATGCTGAAAAGCATACATAAGACATGTCCGACCTTTAATGTCCCTGATGTTTGGATCCGCATCATGCAGTAATAGCAGTCGTACAATGGGCAAGCTATTTGGGTGGTCGAATTCTTCTATGAGAACGGAACATGCCACTGTGAGTGCTGTTTTACCATCATACCCTTTATGATTAACTTTTGCACCACCCGCGAGAAGAATTTTCACTAATTTCAGCTTCCTCAGTGCTACAGTTGTCAACAATGCTCCATTTGCAATGTCCTAAAAATAAACAATGAATAAATTGTAAAGTTCTGTAGAAAGTTTATGATAGTATTTTAATAAATAAACAAATATCAATTAAACGTGATGCAATGTGTTTGTTTTTAAAGTTGTGGATACGTTTGAATAAGTGTTCTGTACATGTAGGAAATGTATGAAAAAGTATTGGCACAGGTCACTTATTGTAACATAGAAAATTGTAAATGTTCATTCCAGGATAAACATTATAAAAGTCATGAAAACGTCGGCGGGAACCTTGCACCGTGAAATATATATGGCCTTGTGTAACCAAAACAAGTTGGAACTAGCTGATATGTATACTTTTTGAATGCTAAATGTATTTTTGCACATTCTAAAAATCAATGGATAAGCTTTTAAAATACATCACAATTATGTGAAAAAGTTTGTAAGTGACTGTGGTTTTCTGTGGTTACACCGGTTTCCTCCACCAATAAAACTGACTGCCACCATATAACTGATATATTAATAAACGTGGTATTAAACACCATAACACTAACTCCTAAAATTAACATGTTAAAGTAAACTTACCTTGTTCATTTTGTAGATTGTCGGTAAATGTTTGATATTGTCGATGAGTTATGTTTATATACAACTATACAGTACTTCACACCCACTGTCTTTGGCGGTTAACACCATTTAATTGTTTGTTCACACATTAGAATATTAGTGGGTGGGAAGTACTGCATAGTTGTATATACATTTGAGAACTCCCAACTAAATGGTATTTCTGTAACTCATTGGCAAAGGCTAAATAGTCCAAGTGGTCTACACATGAATATAATGCAGAAAAATTAAATATGATAACTCAGACACGGGATTTATTTCACTTAAGGGGGTACCATACACTACAGGGAGATAGCTCTTTAAAATCAGTTGAACGTTTTGATCATATGATGTTTGTATGCAGATTTCAAGCATCTCGGTGATCAAAACCACAGAGAGAAAATCTGCTATGTGACTAGTGAATTTATAGCTCTGAGTCTGTTGGTTGGAATTTGTTAACATTTTGATATTTATAACAGTGGATATATTCAAACACACTGCCAACAAAATAAGAAAATTAAAGGAGCAGATCAAATTTTACCTGAAGTGTATGGTACCACCTTAAGATGCTGATTATTGGTCGTAAATAAACGATGATAAACGTTAAAGAAAACAGAAGTGGTATCAATCAAGAATGGACAATGCGAATCCAATCTTACAATATAATAGAAGGAGCCGTCGTGGTCGTGATCGCATGGTAGTTGGATTAGTACCTATGGAATCAGTACCTATTACCACTAACGTTGTGAGTTCGAATCCCACTCAGGCGATGCAACTTTTTGTAAAAAAAAGTTTGTCATTGACTTGCGACAGGTCGGTGGTTTTCTCGGGGTACTGCGGTTTCCTCCATCAATAAAACTGACGGCCACGATATTACTGAAATATTGTTGAAAGTGGCGTTAAACACCATAAACCAAACCAAACTAGATTGTAATAGTTAGTGGAGGATTGGATTTTGTTTACAGTTCGCTACAAAAATTATACGGTCGTCATCACAATCTGGTTGACCGTTACGAAATATCCATATAGGAAACAAGGACTAGATTGTGACTACGACAAACTGATGGCACCCGCGGTCATCTGTGACATAAACATTCCGTAACGGTTAACCAATTCATGACATCAGATAACCTTTACTTATTTTTTTTTACAATGAAGAAGATTATTCCAAATGAACTACTGTTACAGGGGACATCTTCGTGAGGAAGATAAATCTGCGAAATATCATCTTCAATAAATATTAAATACTGGGGATGGCAAACCGTTCAAAATTTATTAACCGGTTACTCGAATAATCTTCCGACCGATTACTCGCTTAACCGGTATATATCATTGTTTAGATGTAATCTTGCAAGGGACAAATCAATAAGGCGATGTCAATAATAAACTTATATTACATAAAGAATTGCAAACATTGAAACAAACAAAATTTATCTGTACAGTTCTTTTTTTAGATTAAGATTAAACATTGTCACGGTCTATTGTGTATCTGCTTGTTCTGGTACATAGTTCTTAATAAGAAAAATGACATGGTCCACGACAGAAGAAGATAGTCTGTTTCTTAATTTATTGACGAGTAATCCTGTGGCTGAGAATATGCGATAAGACGTTCGGGAATACTGAGATACTAACGCGCAAGCACTGACAATCTGGGATATTTGATACTGTTTTCTTTCCACCACTTTAAAGGATTTACGTTAGGATCACACCTCTCACGTTTGTGCAATGATAATTATGTTTCCTCATACGGGTCATCGGGTTCATCACAAAGAAGAAAGTCAAGTGAACGTTGCACTTTAGGTTTTTTCAGCGCGATTTTCTTGTCATTCACATTCTGTTTTTTGAATAGATGTAGCGGTATGTCTTCTAACTTTGTTTCCAAAGTTTCCCATTCCACATCTCGTTTACAATACGACCAAGCTTTCGATTGTGGTGGAGGCATTTTGTAATGAAACTTCAAAGATTTCAATTGCAAGTTATTTGGACAGATGAACAGTTTTTTACAATTGTTGTGATTAGTTATGTTTGTAAAAACACGAATGCCTGAGGGATAGTTATCGTGTCTTATCAGTTATTTAATTGTTGATTAAATCCGATATATAAGTTTACTTACTGTTACACTATACATTATGTACTTTAAATATTTTTTAACTTTTATGAATTGAGAAAAGAGTGACAAGATCGAGATATTTTCATCATATTTTATCAAAACTTAACGAATAATCGAATCGCAAAATAGCTAACCGGTCACGATCTTTTCGACGGTTAACCGGTTAACCAAGTAATTGTTGCCATCCCTATTAAATACTGATTGTAGAAAATATAAAAGGAAAGGCACAAGATAATTTCTAGGAAGCTTTTTCACAAATCCTATTTTGAACTTAACTTTAAAAGCCAAAGCAAAACATAATTTCTAGGAAACTTTTTCACAACTCCAATGTTGAACCTAACTTTAAAAGCCAAGGCAAAAGAACATCGTGTATTTATTATAATATTCATATTATTTAAGATTTGTAAGATGGAGAAAAGCTGCAATATAATGGAAAAACAAACTATGTAGGTATGCCTTGTGGTTAAACAACAGACAAACCTGTACCATGACACTTTGACCCTTCACATGAGATCTATTTTAAGATCAATGTTATAAAATTAGATCGATCACAAGGCAAACTGAAAGTACAGAATAGTGTAATATGTTTCTACAGCCGACGAACTATCACCATAGCAATCACGACAGATTTCTTAATTTTTACCCACATCTTAGAACTACCGTGTCACATACTGCCACATTATGTCTACAATTGTATATTTAGCAATGAACAGTCAGCAAGATTATAGGCAATTATTAACAGTCATGTGTCACGTGGAATAGTACGATCATCCAGATCATACACTTCTTTAGAGGATACAACTCTACTTATATAATGCAAAACAAAATAGAAACAAACGAAGCAAAAATATATAAAATAAAACGAAACGAAATTGAATAACACAATGTGATTTAACTATCTGAAATAAAAGGAATAAGTTTATCTAGCATTTCAATAAAAACGAATTTTAAACAAATAACAAGGGTTGAATAAAAAATGTGCAATACTCTGAGGGAGACTACATTTCGTGCATGACGTCACGTTATATTTGCCGTTCATTCAACAATGCCACGTTACTGTGTTTTCTCTCACATTCCAATGATAATATGAGACAGGCACAACCTTATTAAGGGCGAAGCCTATTTGATGATAATGACAATTAAGAGGGAGGCATGAGAGGCGAATGCCTCCTAAAATACAAATGAAAATTGAAGAAATAATGTTTGTAAATTTAGATCTATTTTGAACACCTTTTCCATAGACGAAAACTTAAAAAAAAAAAGGGAGGGGCTGTGTTTCTGGTCACGAATCACAGAAAATTAAAAACAAATTCAAATCACGATTCATGGAAATTAACATTTGCCATTTTTGAGAATTTCACAAATCACGGTGAATCAATACGAGACATAAATCGAGGGTCACGAGAATAAAAAAAAATACCCCAATCACAGATCCTGAAAAAAAATTTGGTGAAAGAGAGAAATAAAAATGTGTGCATGGCAGTGAAAAGGTGTAGTGAGGGTCAGACGAAAAACATAGCCATGGAAAATGTGTTAAAAGGCTTACCTGACGTTTGGAGATGGCAGAATCCGGAAAAATCCCAAATGTTCCCTTTTTTATTACAAAATCCGCAGTGGAGCCAAAGAATGAATAGGCATGAACCATGTAAATAACTAAAGGTAAAATATTCAATTTCTTTATCCTGAATGGAGCCTGTCGGAATTTTTATGGGAATCTGCATTGATCTCTCAAAAAAGAAAACAAAAGTAAATATCATGCAAAAATAGACATTTTTTAAATAGACTCTAAGCAGATAAAATATTTCAAGATTAAGATAATCTCTTGTAAAAAGGAAATAAAACAAATGGCTCCACTGCGGAAATCGGAATGCATTTTGCATACATCGTTATTAACGTCCGTAATTTTAACCGCAAAAGCCGATTTTCGAGAAAATGATAAATCTTTGAATATAAAACACTGGATTTATTTATGATTATTACGGTCATTCAGGATATAAACTGAAAATACAGATTTCATAGAATCTACCGATATAAAAAGCTAAGTAAAATAATTTAAATAAATCCTGAATTTATTTGAATAAAAATACATAGTTTTTCAATATTTTAAACGTTCTTAACAATAACGGGCGTTATGTGACGTTCCTACAATTACTCACTAATTTGTTAGGTGGGCGACAAACACCTTGCATTTCAAAATCTGCCAATGTTCAAAATTACCGCAATTAACACTTTAAATTCACAATTTCTTTTCGATTATTTATATAAAATTAGGGGTGCCGTAGGCGTGATCGTATTGTAGTTGGAACTACATATGTACTCACTGTCTATCACCACTTACGTTGGGAGGCCAAATACCGCTCAGGCTAGAGGTACTCGATAAAACATTACGTATGTGATACATTTTGTCAGTGACTTGTGGCAGGTCGGTTGTTTTCTCCGGGTTGTCCGGTTTCGTCCGTTAATAAAACTATCCGCAACGATTAAACTGAAATATTGTTGAAAGTGGCGTTAAACACCACAACCCTAACCCCTTTACAGGAAATTATCTAAAGTGAATTTCAGTATCTTTTAGTGCTCACAAGTTGTACTCACATATGACTGCAGACAATTACTGATGTCTTCAGTGAATAACATCGCAGGAAAACAACATTTTAATCATATAATACATCATATTTACTGCACAAATATTGCTTTACAAATAAACAATAATATACATGTAATACTTAAATGTTACCAGAGTCTCCATGTACAAAGTATATACTGATATTTAAAAAAATTGAATATGTCAGTTAGTTAATATTTATGAATTATTTTGATTGGTCAATTACATGTGTATCTAAAGCAAATTTCACGATTATCTAGCAGCCAGAGTGAATTTGCAACGATTTTGGTGTCTCCGGAGTATTTATCAAATACTTTGCCATTATTACCCTCTGCAGCGGGCTATTTACATTTTTGGATTTGCCAAATTTTGACGCCACCAGTTCCTGTTGCATTCTCATAATACAATGCGCTTCCAGACAAAATGATGGTGTTTCATGTCCATGAAACTCCTTTCTTATGTAAACGCATACGTCAAGGTACGAATGTATATTTAGTGTAACTAAACAGATATATCAGATACTAAAGCTTTTTTCAACAAAAGATAAAATAAAGTTCTGTATATTAGAAGGTATGGGTTCCGACAACACATTTCAAAGTTATATTAGCATTGGTGGTGAACTGGTTAGCTTGCTCGTCTCGAGTGCGGTAGTTCGTGGGTTTGAGTCCCGATCGGGTCAAGCCAAAGACTATAATATTGGTTTTCCGAGTGGGGCGATATGTCTACCCATATAGCTAGCACTATTAAAACCCAACTAAGCGTGTTGATCTAGTATAAAGTCGATTTCATTATCATCTCATTGAATATTAAATTGTTCTAGCCATGACATAGCTGAAACATTGCTGACTTAGCATTAAACAACAATCAATCAATCAGAGTTAAATACTCAGATTTTACAGAGGCAATTCAACCAATCAATATTACAGCACGTATTGCAGAACCAGATCAAACCGCATCGTAAGAACATCTTATCAAAATATTGACCGTCAATATTCTTTTGAGAATTCCGACAAATCTAAAATAATGAAGTATTTAACATTAATATAATATCATATTATTTGCTGATTCATGTCACATACTTTAATTAAACAAAACACGTACCACATGGTCTAGTAGTGAATTTGATTTTTTTTTATTTGAAATCCAACCAATCACATTCAAGCTAGCATTCGCACTTCGGCTAAGGTGTTGTTGACGTCAGCAACAAAAGCCAATAAAAACAGGAAGCACCCGATTTGTCGCTTTAACAGAGGGCTACTTAATTTGTTTCTCCTTGTTAAGAAAAGATCATCCATGCGAATCCAATCTTACAATATAATAGAAGGAGCCGTCGTGGTCGTGATCGTATGGTAGTTGGATTATTACCTATGCAATCAGTACCTATTACCACGAACGTTGTGAGTTCGAATTCCACTCAGGAGATGCAACTTTTTGTAAAAAAAAGTTTGTCAGTGACTTGCGACAGGTCGGTGGTTTTCTCTGGGTACTGCGGTTTCCTCCATCAATAAAACTGACGGCCACGATATTACTGAAATATTGTTGAAAGTGGCGTTAAACACCATAAACCAAACCAAGCCAAACTAGATTGTAATAGTTAGTGGTGGATTGGATTTTGTTTACAGTTCGCTACAAAAATTATACGGTCGTCATCACAATCTGGTTGACCGTTACGAAATATCCATATAGGAAACAAGGACTAGATTGAGACTACGACAAACTGATGACACCCGCGGTCATCTGTGACATAAACATTCCGTAACGGTTAACAAAATCATGACATCAGATAACCTTTGCTTATTTGTTTTACAATGAAGAAGATTATTCCAAATGACCTTCTGTTACAGGGGACATCTTCGTGAGGAAGATAAATCTGCGAAATATCATCTTCAATAAATATTAAATACTAGGGATGGCAAACCGTTCAGAATTTACTAACCGGTTACTCGAATAATCTTCCGACCGATTACTCGCTTAACCGGTATATATCATTGTTTAGATGTAATCGTGCATGGGACAAATCAATAAGGCGATGTCAATAATAAACTTATATTACATAAAGAATTGCAAACATTGAAACAAACAAAATTTATCTGTACAGTTCTTTTTTTAGATTAAGATTAAACATTGGCACGGTCTATTGTGTATCTGCTTGTTCTGGTACATAGTTCTTAATAAGAAAAATGACATGGTCCACGACAGTAATCCTGTGGCTGAGAATAAGCGATAAGACGTTACGGATGTTCCGGGAATACTGAGGTACTAACGCGCAAGCACTGACAATCTGGGATATTTGATACTGTTTTCTTTCCACTACTTTAAAGGATTTACGTTAGGATCACACCTCTCACGTTTGAACAATGATAATTATGTTTCCTCATACGGGTCATCGGGTTCATCACAAAGAAGAAAGTCAAGTGAACGTTGCACTTTAGGTTTTTTCGGCGCGATTTCCTCGTCATTCACATTCTGTTTTTTGAATAGATGTAGCGATATGTCTTCTAACTTTGTTTCCAAAGCTTCCCATTCCACATCTCGTTTACAATACGACCAAGCTTTCGATTGTGGTGGAGGCATTTTGTAATGAAACTTCAAAGATTTCAATTGCAAGTTATTTGGACAGATGAACAGTTTTTTACAATTGTTGTGATTAGTTATGTTTGTAAATAAAGGTAATAACAAAATTACCGAACTCCGAACAATCTTACAAAGGGAAAGTCAAAATTCATAATTATATAAACAGACAAAATCAGTCAACAACCGGAAAACTGTGAAAACCGTAATGACCCTGACTTGGTACAGGCATTTCTAAAGAAATGGTGGGTTGAATCAGATTTTAAGGCGCCAAACCTCCCGCTCTCATTACGGTTCAAAGGTTCCGGCTGTCACTGTAACAGTATTTAAATACAGGAACAAAATAGGTAAAATAGTTGTCAAAGCAGTACCATATTCGGTGACGTAAATGTCAAAAATATTTTTACGTCACACATTGACAAAAAAAATTCTTGACATATTTGACTCTTTATCTTTATACATTTTCACTATATGAAAATGCATCGCTTATAATTTTTTCTGCAGAGACGGAATATATTTCGACAAGATATTGGTATCGGAATATAAACTTTTTAAGAGATCGAATAAGGCGAATCTTTTTATAGCCCTGGTCCAGTAGCCTGTTTCTCAGATGAAGATGACGTTTCAGGAAATCAGAATAATTGCTACTGCCCCTTGCATAGCGAATCAATTGCGAGATGTAAACACCATATGCAGGAGAAGCTGGTATATTGCTGCACATATTTGGAAAATTTATGATTTTAAAATTGAAGTCGTCCCGCTTATCATAAATTTTAGTACTGAGTTGACCACTGTCGTCAAATTCGAGGTATAAGTCCAAAAATGATGCGGACGAAGCTGTATCGGTGGTCTCTTTAACTTCCAGCTCTGGAGGATATATCAATGGAAGAAATTCTGCAAATCTAGAATTATTGATAGATAAAACGTCATCAATATACCTGTGTGTGAAATTAAAGGCTCTAGCCTCATGAATCTTCTTATCTTTTACAAGCTTTTGAAGAAACTCCGACTCATATGAGTATAAAAATAAATCGGCTAGAAGAGGGGCACAATTCGTACCCATTGGTATGCCGACGACCTGCTGAAACAGTGTCCCTCCAAAGGAGACAAATATGTTATCGATGAGGAACTCCAGCATACTGATCTATGCCTGAGGGATAGTTATCGTGTCTTATCACAGTTATTTAATTGTTGATTTAATCCGATATATAAGTTTATTTACTGTTACACTATACAACATGTACTTTAAATATTTTTTAACTTTTATGAATTGAGAAAAGAGTGACAAGATCGAGATATTTTCATCATATTTTATCAAAACTTAACGAATAATCGAATCGCAAAATAGCTAACCGGTCACGATCTTTCCGACGGTTAACCGGTTAACCAAGTAATCGTTGCCATCCTTATTAAATACTGATTGTAGAAAATATAAAAGGAAAGGCACAAGATAATTTCTAGGAAGCTTTTTCACAAATCCCATATTGAACTTAACTTTAAAAGCCAAAGCAAAACATAATTTCTAGGAAGCTTTTTCACAACTCCAATGTTGAACCTAACTTTAAAAGCCAAGGCAAAAGAACATCGTGTATATATTATAATATTCATATTATTTAAGATTTGTAAGATGGAGAAAAGCTGCAATATAATGGAAAAATAAACTATGTAGGTATGCCTTGTGGTTAAACAACAGACAAACCTGTACCATGACACTTTGACCCTTTACTTGAGATCTATTTTAAGATCAATGTTATAAAATTAGATCGATCACAAGGCAAACTGAAAGTACAGAATAGTGTAATATGTTTCTACAGCCGACGAACTATCACCATAGCAATCACGACAGATTTCTTAATTTTTACCCACATCTTAGAACTACTGTGTCACATACTGCCACATTATGTCTACAATTGTATATTTAGCAATGAACAGTCAGCAAGATTATAGGCAATTATTAACAGTCATGTGTCACGTGGAATAGTACGATCATCCAGATCATACACTTCTTTAGAAGATACAACTCTACTTATATTATGCAAAACGAAATAGAAACAAACGAAGCAAAAATATTTAAAATAAAACGAAACGAAATTGAATAACACAATGTGATTTAACTATCTGAAACAAAAGGAATAAGTTTATCTAACATTTCAATAAAAACGAATTTTAAACAAATAACAAGGGTTGAATAAAAATTGTGCAATACTCCGAGGGAGACTACATTTCGTGCATGACGTCACGTTATATTTGCCGTTCATTCAACAATGCCACGTTACTGTGTTTTCTCTCACTTTGCAATGATAATATGAGACAGGCACAACCTGTTTAAGGGCGAAGCCTATTTGATGATAATGACAATTAAGAGGGAGGCATGAGAGGCGAATGCCTCCTAAAATACAAATGAAAATTGAAGAAATAATGTTTGTAAATTTACATCTATTTTGAACACCTTTTCCATAGACGAAAACTTAAAAAAAAATAAAAAAAAGGGGGGTGGGGGCGGTGTTTCTGGTCACGAATCACAGAAAATTTTAAAAAATTCAAATCACGATTCACGGAAATTAAAATTTGCCATTTTTGAGAATTTCACAATTCACGGTGAATCAATAAGAGACATAAATCGAGGGTCACGAGAATAAAAAAAATACCCCAATCACAGATCATGAAAAAAAAATGGTGAAAGAGAGAAATAAAAATGTATGCGTGGCAGTGAAAAGGTGTAGTGAGGGTCAGACGAAAAACAGCCATGGAAAATGTGTTAAAAGGCTTACCTGACAAAATCCGAGATCAGTTGTCCAGACATCATAGTACAAATGCACTTCAAATGTAGACATTTTTGAATCATTTTCAAATTGCGAGATCGTGGAGAAGATTATAGGTTTCCTGTATACATAAAAACGATGCAGAGCTGTTCTTCAATGTTTGACACCAGCTCACAAAGTTTTCAGAGACAGGATGACCAAGAAGTGCATGCAATTTCATGTTTCCTCTCCGAAGCAGACGAGATGCAATACATATGTGTATTACACACTAGAAAACGACGTCATCCATGTACACTGTAAACGATCATTTCTCGTAGCATACGATTTTGTTATTATAATTTTCTTTTAAGTTTATTTCCATTGAGAAGAATTGAAATGGTTACAGATTTGCGAATTTCTTATTGAAATAATTTTTATTTTGTTTTTAAATACCACTTTGTTCTATAATTTCATGCCTCCGGTGAAAAGATATTTTGGCTATGAGTTTGAATAGGAGTATGACTTATTACCACAAATCGCATAGCTAACAGTTAAAAGGACTTCGCCCTTTATGACGTCATGACAAAGTAGTTCGACAGAGATCGTCTCGTGAAACGTCGCGCCATTCTTTTATCACCACAGGTGTGGTGATGCAACATCTTGTATCAGACAGGCTACTTTCGTTGATTTTAAAGGAAAACGTCCATAATGTTAGATAAAATTATATATACTACTGCAGTGAGGTATCTTGGCCAATCCTGTAATTTAAATGGTTAATCAAGCGGGTATATGAGACCGTATCTCCCTGGTAGGGACGGAGATATGGACAGAACTTTTTTTTTAATGACGTCTCATAAATTATAATCATAAAGTGCTAATATAATTTGTTTGTACGGATCCCCCCCCCCCCCCCCCCAAATCCGTTCCGATATTATTTTTTTTGTTTGTTAAAAAGGGGAGATTAGCGGCATTTGACACTTTGAATAGCGTAACGTTTGTGAATGGTTTTTCTAGTGCTAGTTTATTCGGAACACTCCAATATAATTGTTATTCGAGCTTCACATGGGATACGGGTTCATATTCCCTTTGAAAATCCCGAATAGCATATAATATATCTATGATCATCAATGCGAATCCAATCTGACAATATAGTAGAAGGAGCCGTCGTGGTCGTGATCGTATGGTAGTTGGATTACTAACTGCAATCATAGAAACAGAAAAATTGGATACCCTTACCAGATACACACGACCACCCACTTTACTGAACTGGTACATGCCTTTCAATAAAGAGTGACGGGATTAAGCTAATTATATGGACCCAATCTTGCTCTCTTCGTGAAACGATATGATCCAGAGGCACTTGTTTCATTCAAAAAATATATGCCCCCTCCTCTTCCTTGCTTCAAGGTAAACATCTACCCTTTTCCTCTTCCCCACTTCGCCTCAATATTTTTCGCTTATTTGTGATCCTTTCGCTGACCCAATTATATCGTTACACTCCAGAGATATTTCTCTTTTCGACTGCCACATTTAAATATACCTACCGGGCCCCCCTCAGACAAATTGGACAAGAATAGTCAGCGAACGTGGCCTATTAAAAATTTCAGTCAATGAAACGGATACAACCACTTCCGGTCCGGTTTAAATTGATTTAGAAAATGAAAAAAAAGGTGCTTTACAAATCAGATGTCAGTAATTTGGAGTTGAACATATTTTTATAATTTGCATTGGAACAATTATCTGTATTTTAAAGGCTTACTTTACATTTGAGAGGAGATGATCATGTGGCATTGTTACACATGGCCGGTCTAGAGAATTCCGAATGCATATGAAAAATCCAGCCCAAACCGGAAGTGGTTGTATCCGTTTCATTGACTGAAATTTTTAATAGGCCACGTTCGCTGACTATTCTTGTCCAATTTGTCTGAGGGTATATTTAAATGTGGCAGTCGAAAAGAGAAATATCTCGGGAGTGTAACGATATAATTGGGTCAGCGAAAGGATCACAAATAAGCGAAAAATATTGAGGCGAAGTGGGGAAGGGGAAAAGGGTAGATGTTTACCTTGAAGTAAGGAAGAGGAGGGGGCATACATTTTTTGAATGAAACAAGTGCCTGTGATGTGATCCTACAAATATTTTCCACATACGGGTGAAATATGAATCCTCACATGTAAGTGAATGAGCAGTGTAATGTTGTTGTGAAGAACACCGAGTCTTATTCTTGCACTTTTTTAATACACAATATATTTAATGATAAAGAAGTCATATTTATAATATTAACCCTATAGCAGTTAGAAATTTGAATATTTGGGAATCAGTAGGACTGTAATGAATATTGTCGGGAGTATATAAGTACACGTGTTCAATACTATTAACCATCATGGCCAGGATATGAGCATTTGATACCATTTCAAACACTATATCAAATATATTGGTGGAAGAAAAGCAGTACACAGATAAAAGCATCGACCTGGTACAAGTTATTATAATGCAATAATAATGTAACGCGTATTTTCATTGGCTATCGAGAGCCGTCAAATCTGCAGTTGACATGCCTGAAGGAATGCTATATTCCTACGCCGAATGCACTTGTTTGTAAACAATATGGCTGACCCAGATATTTCCGACTATGAATTAAGGAATAACAGTACTGTATTTGAAGAGTTGGAGGTGTCAATTGTGGATTTTCTCTCAATTTCAGTTTTGAAAATATAAAAATTCTCTCAATATTTGGATACAATAAGTCCTACAAATTAAGATAACACATCAAATGGTCATGATCAATGCCGAGATAAATGAATTGATAAAAAACTCAGTCTGTTTCTATTTCTTTTTACAAAAAAATTGAACTGCAGTGCAAAAAAACCCCACTTCATAAACATCAAACAAACACCTGAATTTCAGGAAAATATTGCATCACTTTCTTCTGTACAATGTTCGTCATGGCCATTTAACAGCCAGTTTGGTAGCTGCGGAACCGTAGCTCTTTAGGTCCTTGTTTTGCGGACCATAAAAAAAACCAAGGACCTAAAGAGCTACGGTTCCACAGCTACCAGTTTGGATGTTTTTTTGTTGTTGCAATGTTGTTGCCATGTTGGTGTGGACACATATTCTACGATGCAATAAAGAAAAGTAATGACTAAATTAAACGAAAATAATGTTAGTTTAGTTTAAGCATATTTTATTTGCATAATAGGTGCAAATGGAATTGGACACAAGTTATAACAACATTAGTGAAGTCCTTTCCCTTTTACAAAAATATAAACAAAAAATGATTACACATACTAGTAATGGCGATAATTATACAAATAAATTTTACAACATGATATATTTAGACGATAATAATAAAGTAAGTATAAAGAAGAATAAGGTGAAATAATATGTTCAATACAGTGGAATAAAGAAGAAGAAGGGTTTCAAACAAACAAAAACAAACAAAAATCAACATTGACTGGAGTGAGTATGCTAGTACATTAGCTAAAGCGCTGGGTGCTTCTAATAAAAGAATAAACAGCAGAGAAGATTTCAATGTTTTGATTAGGGGTCAGATTTTCATCACCAGCTAATTCAATTGTAACTATGTAATTCTTTAATTTATTAAACAAGATTGCCCTATTTTCATTATAAAAAGGACATTCAAAGAAAAAGTGTATACAATCTTCAAAACCATGACCACAGATACATGCAGGACTTGGCTTTAAATTGACAAGGTGCAAATCTGCATTTAGCGAACTGCACATATTTCTAAGTCTACTATGAATAATATTTAGTTTTCTATCACCCCAACCGAAATAAAAAGGCACTTTCTTAAGTAATATTTAAATTTTTCTTTTGAATATGTTGATATTACCAGAATTTCTAATTTCGGATTTAGATTGTTCCAATCCTGGGTCGTAGAGGGGAAGAAATAATGTTACCTATGTCATACAAACTATGACTTCCATCAATTATTTTGATTCTAGTAGGAAAAATCTAACATATATTTTGAATGGAAGTCAGTATTAATGGAAATGCATGCAATAACGAAATGCACTATCCTTCATGTTTACAGTAGTTGTCCTACATTGATAACTAGACGGTGATGAAATTAAGTACTGATATTTTCTAATTTGATGGCATTTTGCATTTAGCTACTTAAACAAGTAAAATGCTCACAAAATCGTAAAATAAATCAGTAACCAGCTTGTGTCAATGTCACCAGCGCGCGCGTTCTTTGTAAACTACGTCACAGGATGACGATAAATTACAAAAGTCAAAGTCGATAGATTGTTGTCTTAAGTATTTTTTCCGGAATTTATTTTATGTCAACAATTGTTGAATGTTTATGTTTGTATGCAGCATGGGCCTACTGAATTAGATGATACATTGAGAGCATTTGAAGAGTTGTCGGTGTCAATTGTGGATTTGACGGACTATTTTTTTAGCGGAAGGAATTTGAAAAGTGCATATATTTCGTCATTTATCTGTATGTTTTCAAACTAGAGTGTCGCCAGTAAAACGGCATTTGCGACCGTCAAATCCACAGTTGACATCTCCAACTCTTCAAATACAGTACTGTTATTCCTTATTTAACAAAATTTATCACATGAAATGAACTAAACCTCGTCCGGGTAGAAATTGATTGCACGTGTTTTGTGGAGGGATTAATAAACTTCGAACCAAGACCCATAATATTAAATTCGGATTAGGTGCAGGAAAAACGGACCCAGACCAGAGCAATCTCCTTCTCTCGATTTTATCCATAGAAAAAGTGAAAATATGTCCCTTCTCATAACATCTTCATACATGTACATGCTTAAGCTAAATAAAAGTTAGAAAATACCGAAGGAACAATCAAACATGGACAATAAAAAAACTGGCAACTTAGTGCACACAAACAGAAGAAAAACAAAGCAAAAACACAACATGTGTTGGACACCACTATACGCAAACAAACACAAACAACGTAAACAAGGCATGATCCCTCCTACAAACAGCTAATTATTTAGCTTGGATGTAGATATATAGGAAAAAACATTGAGCAGTATTGATGTATCTAATAGACAATATAAGTATGGGTTAAACAACAGTTGCTCATGTTTTATGAACATTTAAAAGGCAAGGCATAATTGATAGGCTAAATGTTTAGTTGAACTAACCTGAGTGATGAACGAATTAGTAAGTAAATAAAATGAGCACAAGGTTATGGTTTTATCTAAAGAGATGTGCACAACAACTGTCTGTAGATATGTGCAGTGCAAGGCACGAAATTAACGCTGGTCCGCTAGCCCGAGGCTAGTAAGATCAGCGTCGGGCTAGAAGAACTCTCTTAGAAGCTAGTCCGATGGGCTAGTTAAAATTTCCAATTGTGAATTATTGTTTCCACTTCATTAATTTTAATGACATAATTGAAAATCATAATTAGTCATTCATATTACTGTGTTTGTTTACGCTGTACACAAATTACCTGTGGGAATTCCCCCGATAGCAATTAGATCCTAAAGGGTGGTATGCGAATTGATCAAATTACTTGATAATCCGGGTAACTCAGTGACCGTTCTTAACAACATAATCTAAGGTTCAAGAAATGTGGCGACACATTACCGGCGTAGAGCACCAGCGAAAAAAATTAAATTAGATAATAATGAAAAATGGGAGAGAAAAAGGACGTATGATCAGGTCAAAAGAAAAAGAAAAACAAGCTGGCAGAAACACCACAACTGGTTAGTTCACAACAGTGTAATAGACCGAATGATATGTTCAGTTTGCATACAATATGCTTCTTCCGACAGGATGATGGTGACGCTGGTGATATTGTTTCAAGTGATGACAATACTGACATTATTTCTTCATTATAATTTTTTCAAATAAAATAATTATTATATAATTTTAGTAATTGTCCCCATGATGGTCGGGCTAGTAGAATATCTGGGGGGCTAGTTGATTTTTATATCTACTAGTCCTGCTGGCTAGTTGCAATTTTTGCTTAAATTCTACCCCTGGTGCAGTGATTGGTCTAACTGCTAAATGTTATCTCGTACGAGGATTGTCGAGTCGCCTGCAGCTTTCATCCTCATCTACAAAAATACTGTACCTAGAATAATTTTAATCACATTTTTATATCTGATTCTTGAAGACAAAATGCAATTGGTAGGAGAGATTGGACTAGTATTGTGATTTCAATGCAGTTAATTTCAAGACATAGACAATTTCATTGGATTATGTTTTCCGTCTTATCTTATAGTTTAGGGCCCGGGTGGCCCAATGAGTTAGGTAGTTAGATTACCTAAGAATGCATACAAGCCTATCACCAATACGGCGTGGGTTCGTGCCCGGCTTTGTAAATTACAAAAAAAAGTGCACTTGACTCGCAGGCGCAAGTCATAAAGTTTACCAGTTGCTTGTCCATGGTCGGTGGTTCTCTCCGGGTACTCCGGCTTCTTCCACCACTAAAACTGGTCGCCATGATATAGCTGAAATATTGCTGAAAGAGGCGTTAAACAAAATAAATCCTAAATCCTATCTTATAACTTATTGTCGGGGAGGGGACGGTTGTGTGAGGAATGGGAGATATTGTGGTCTTGTGTAGACGTATCTGTTCTCTATTAACAAGGGATCATACCGGAAAACAGCTATAATCGCCACTGTCTCTGTGAGAGGGTAAATATATAATTCCAAATATCCCTTGTCATGCTGTGTCAATCACTACCATAAACCACCAATGTCAGTATAATTATTGAGACCATCATGTATGTTGGTTAGTTTAATTACGTCTTTCTCTGCTTTATTTTTGCTATTCAAATTTTGTTTGTTTTTGGTTTTTTCTTTCTGTTGACGATTGTTCTAGTTTCGAATCGGGCTGGACCTAGAAGATATCTTGCTGGTATTTTTGAAGATGCACTTGGTTGTGTCGAGGAAATTTGGTTAGACTATATAGAGTTGGTTGGTTTAACTTACTGATGACGTGGATTTAATAACAGCTGTTGATGGAATCGGAAGTTTGCATGCTTAGCGGCCGGCAAAGCGAGATTTGTTTGCGTCTCCGACGACGTATATGTCCAGTTGGCAGCCCCTACATAGGACGTTTTTGAAACTGGTTGGGAATAATTCGAGACAGTGATTAATACCCGAGCATCAAAATATCTAATGCTTTTTTTAATTCTAGTTTTTTGTAGTTCATAATGTCAGATCATCACGATTACAGTTATCACACTTGATTGGTTTGTCAGATATAAAGCGATGGCGATCTTCCACAAAACATCGGTATCATTTCTAAAATTGAATTAAATAACTTACTTATTATATTAGAAAATCACACATAATTTAAATAAGACAGGGCCCTCCTACAAACAACTGGAGGTGTAAAGACGAACCGAACATCGTTTTTTATGCGGAAATCGTAACGGACATTACAACACGGAACTCAGAACGTGAAGACACATACTAGTCCAAAACGAAAACTCAAAAAAAAAAATGAACAACACGGACCCCCACCAAAAATCAATCATTTATTCATAATCGTAGAACATGCATAATGAATGAGTGAGTGAGTGTTGTTTAACGCCAATTCATCACCTTTTCAGCTATATATTGGCAAGGGCAAGTTAATTATTAATGAGATGATGATGAGGTCCGCTTCGTACTAGACCATTTCGCTTATTTGGATTTTTATAAGGCTATACCATTGCAACAACAGTCCCTGGATAGACATGCCAACACACTCGGACACATTATCCTGATTCTGAGCTAACCAGTCTTTGCTCTTTCTCCTTAGTGTTGCGTGTTTAGCGGAGAAGCATCAGATACACATTTCGTATTCTTTGGTTTGACCCGCACGATCTAACCATTACACCACCGATGTGGTATGTATAATATACATGACCTTTGAAAGGGCTGAAATACATAATTTAATCATAAGCTTCATTTAAACCGTATCCAAAACACAATAACACTAAATCATTAAACACAAACAAAAAATGTACGAAAGCATGACCAAAAACACAACTACCTGTGCAATCAGTGTCTATCACCACTAAAGTTGTGAGTTGGAATCCCGCTCATGGCGAGGTGCACTCGATACAACTTCATAAGATAAAATATGTCAGTAACTTGGGACAGGTTTTTCGGTGGTTTTCTCTGGTTTCTTCCACCAAAAGACGGTTGAGGAAAACCCGTATTTACGAACAGTCTTCTAAATAATAAAATGAAATGAAAAATAAAAAATACCACGCTGTCGGAACAATTCAAATATCAAATATCAAACTCGAAGAAAGAGCCAAAATCGATATCCCTACCAAACACATAAATTATCGCTGACTTTCCTGTTTTAATGCAAGCTGTCAATATCATAATGTTAAATTTTGTAGATGATGACATAAAGCTAGCCTTATGATTGAATTTACAAAGGTGGGTGCAAACCCACATGATTTCAAAATAACAATTTTAATGATATCATCAACACATCCGAAGATTGGCGAAAACTGTACGAAGTTGAACCAGTAAATGGACATGGGTGAACATATGAGGATGTGCCTGTTTATTTGATTTGGTTTGGTTTGGTTTTATGGTGTTAACGACACTTCCAACAATATTTCACTTATATCGTGGCGGTCAGTTTTATTGGTGATGGAAACAGGAGTAGACAGAGAAAACCACCGACCTGTCGCAAGTCACTGACAAGCTTTATCACGTAATGTTGTACACCTCGCCCTGAGGAGAATTCGAATCCACAACATCATAGGCACCTATTGCATAGGTAGTTGTAAATCCAACTACCATGCACTCTCTCATATTTGCTTAACAATGATGATTTAGACTATCATTGAATTAAAAATCATGTTTTAATTGGTTTTAACAATAAACAAGTTGCTTAAAAAATATATCGAATTGACAACTTATATTACTTTTATTTTAAAATTATTTGATTTTACAACCTTTCGACATTGAGCATGCCTGATGCATATGATTCCAGAATTGTGTCGTGCGCACTACATTTGCTATTTAAGTTTTTATTTTACAATCGTGAAGTCGAGGAGCGGGCAGAAATTCTACATCATTGACATATAAACAACCCTTGAACGAATTGCAATAAAAACGTAGATATCAAATTTAGTGCGCACAACGCATTTCTGGAATTACCTTCATCACCTACGTTACAACGTTACCCACACTCTCCAGTATTGAAAGCCCGAAAACAACATTAAACATGTAATTAATATGAAAACGAATGAGAGTGCAAACGATACCTTTATATTCACTCTGCCAAATTATGTGAACCCAACTGTAATTTTCAAGAATGGATGGTTTGGTTTATAGTGTTTAACGCCACTTTCAACAATATTTCAGTTATATTGTGGCGTTCAGTTTTATTGATGGAGGAAATCGGATTACCCGTAGAAAACCACCGACCTGTCGCAAGTCACTGACAAACTCTATCACATAATGTTGTATTGAGTATACATCGCCATGAACGTTCGAACTCACAACTGTAATGGTGATAGGCATTGACTGCAGATGCAATTGTAAATCCAACTACCACGACGACCCCTTCAAGAATGGAAAACTTACTTCAATGGAATTATAAACCTTCTATACTTGTACGAATTGTCATTGATATGTAGATTAATCAAAGACTTCTGTTTGTTTTTCATAATCTTACAAAAATAAATATGTTTTGTTCAACCTTGTATCACTGTATATGCACCGAGCTTATGTAGAAGTTGATATCCTTTGTTTTGTGATTTTGCTTTGTTTGTCTTCGTCTTTTGTCTTATGTATGGTGATGTCTAAGACATATTGTGTTGTATTTTGTGTTTTGTTTGTCTTCGTCTTTTGTCTTATGTATGGTGATGTCTAAGACATATTGTGTTGTATTTTGTGTTTTGTTTGTCTTCGTCTTTTGTCTTATGTATGGTGATGTCTAAGACATATTGTGTTGTATTTTGTGTTTTGTTTGTCAGTTTTTTCTGGATTGTCCATTATTGATTGCCGTTTTGCTTTCTCTAACGTTTATTTATTGGTGATCATTTAAATCATTAAATTCTTAAATGATTTGCTACACGTAAGAAGAAAATATTCAAGCTACCTGATTGTTAAGCATTAATTAATTCAATTAAAATTCTATGTAAACCAAAGGTGTTATCTAATCAGTACTAGTATTTGTCATATTTAAAAACCGCACCGGTAGTTTAATGGTTAACGTGCTCGTCTCGGGTGCTGTAGATCATGGGTTCGATCCCAGGTGGGCTCAAACCAAAGACTATGACATTTTTATTTGCTGCTTCTCCGCTAAGCACGCATCATTAGGCAAAAAGGAGTAAGAGCAATGACTGTATGCTCGGAATCAGGATAATGTATCCGATAGGAACCTCATGTCAAACCGAAGGACTGCTGCTTCAGTTAGCTAGCACTATAAAAATCCAACTAGTCTGGTCTAGTATACATAGTTTCTCATCATCTCATCTAAAGTAACTTGTTTTCACAATTGTAAAAATGCTGATAAATAACAATTACTCCTTCTATATATGGCCTTTCGTACATATTTCACATCTTCTGGTACCAGTTCTGTCGAATCTTGTCTTGCGATTTCACCCATTATTATTTTGTTAGGACGTTCTCCAGGTTCATCCGTAGCCTTGTCTAACTTTTAGTCTTTGTACAGTTCTATTGTCAGGTTCTGCATGATTGTGCTCAAATCTACCATCTATAATCATTAAATCATTGAGATCTGTAGAGCACACTGCTTTACAGTCTTTCTTAGTACAACGCCATGTTCTCCTTGCCTCTGACTCTCTATAAACTCTATTCTTAAATCCTTGATATATGATTCCTGATTTTACACGATCAGTTGTAAACTTTTCCATGTTAACAGTCCAAATTTATATTTGAAATGAATATTGTGTGTAAAGATATAAGTAATACTCACCAGTTCTATCCGGAGATCATACGGGTAGTGCAAAGGTTCATATTATAGTTAATACTGTTCATTCACAAATGATTGTAGAATTTTAAATTGTGGGCAAACGTAATGCTATATTCACATAGGTAGTGTGCGCAATCGTGACACCCAAATACAGGTAAAGTGTGCGCAATCGTTCCATCATTAGTGTCGATTGTGCGCAATTGTAATGTCACCAGTCCAGTCTGTGCTTTCATTTGTCAGTGTAGAGCTTAAAAAAACCTACTCTAGGAAACACCCCATCACACAATGTTCATATTGATCGTATTTCTGATGTTTCTCTTCAATACGTTTAACCTATATCTTAGACAGAAAATAAAAATTAGTCCTCGTTTGTCGGAAATCTTACTACAGTACCACATATATAGGTGAAGCGACCACTCCCTCCATCTCCTGAGTTCGGACTTGGCTTTAAACTATTACAAAAAGGTGAAGTACATTGTACTTTAATAAATTTGTCAGTTACGTGCCTAAGTTTGGTTGTTCTCTGTTTCCCAAGCCTATTATAGTCTACGGCACCATATATCAAAAAGATTTCTTCAAATTAAATACTGTCGAAATCCAGAAAAGCATTTTGTTTGCAGTAAAATCTCTATTGTTGACGATGTATGTGTTTTTTGTTTTGTTTTTTATGGAGTTTTTTTTTTCGGTGTTTGTTTTTGTTTGTTATTCTAATATGACGTCTCTAAAACGGCACACACGATAATATTCAACAACTCTATATTTAGCGCAAGTGCAGCACACAACAAATCTGGCTGTTCCATGTGCCTTCCGCTATGAAATTACCGTGACGACCGAGTGTAAACAAAGAAAACACCGGCATATAACGTATTTTTAAAGTCCTTAAAATAAAAATTTTCCCTCAGTTATAAATAAATATTCTGTAACTAAGTATTTTTTTATCATTTGTTTTGAAATTTTACATTTGAGGATCCCCAGTACGCACACATACATTCCATTGATATTTGTCGGCCATGAATAACCGGAAAATGCACTAACCTTCATGTTTTCCTACGTATACATTGATAACTGGACGGTGATGTAATTAAGTTACTGATATTTTCCAATTTGGTGGCATTTTGAATTTTGCTACTCAAACAAGTAAAATGCTCACAAAATCGTAAAATAATTCAGTAATCAGCTTGTGTCAATCAGCGTCCCTTGTAAACAACATCACAGGATGACGATATATTACAAAAGTCAAAGTCGATAGATGGTTGTCTTAAGTATTTATTCCTGATTTTTTTTTTATGTCAACAATACAAGCTTTTTTTTCCATTGGCATTTATTTTTTTTATTTCATATCTAACAATAATTGTCGATAATTAACAACTGTTCAAGTGTTCGATATTATGTTTGACAACTCCGCTCCGCCATCTTGTTTGCGCACGAAATGATGAACGAATGAACTCCGACTTTTTTTTAAATATTTTTACGCAGGAATTGTTCAATCGTATCTATGTTGGAAAATACACAATAAATATGTTTTTCATGTTAACATCCATATCTTTGTTTTTTAAAATATCTCGTTCAAATACAAATAATTCCAAATCAATTCAAAATTTCCGAAGGAGGTAAATGGAACAGCCACCAAATGCCGTGTGTATACAGTTCACGAATGGTTAAAAATTATCGTATTTGTCCTATTAGAATCGAAATAATTCATGGCAGGCATAGAGTTGTGCAAATTTACACATGGGCTGCGCCTTTATATTCTTAGATTTTACCCCTCGCTTTCGCTCGGGGTAAAATTCGAATATAAAGGCCCAGCCCATGTGTAAATTTGCACAACTCTATTCCTGCCATGAATTATTTCTTAATTGTTTTACTAATACGAATTAAAGCAAAATTCATCAGATACAGTATTTATTCTTTTTTTTTTTTTTTTTGAAACTACTATAAAAAAAAATGTATTTACTTTAAAACATATTTTTCTCTGGATTTGTAACATTTTTGCACAAATAACTCCAAATGTGTATTTTCATAATATCAATACATAATTAACTTTCTGAAATGTTTTGGATATTTGTCACCAGATTTTTCTACTAAACGGAAACACTGCGCGAGTTTCCTTGTACACTGAAAGCAGGAATATTTTCTTTAAAAAGATTTTCTCTCCTTTCATTAAAAAGCGTATTTGATTTGTTCATTACACTCGAGCGGTCGGAGACAAGGCAAGATAAATTTGAAAGCATTTTAGAAATAATAGAATATGTTGTGTCTTCACCATTTGTTAAAGCAGAAGCGGATTCGGATAGACTATTTTGTACTGTGTTTGAAACGGTCTGTGCATCTTCTTTAGCAATGTGCGGATATGTGAACGCCTGCATCTAACATATTTCGGCCATCTCGACAAACAACAAGCAAATCCCAATTTTCGGTTTCCGTCTGAGCAGATTCCACTTGTATCTTGATAAATAATGTCCCTCGTCTAGAATATTTTGAATAGGAAATAAAACGATCCCGAACGCGGCTTTTTTTTCTGTTTTTAATATATCAAGAACAAGCAAACGATCTATCGTTTAAAAAACAATGGTGTATTTGAGATCGCACCTCTGTCCATTGAAACTTATCTGTAATATTAAAGATGTATTTTTAGACACTTCTCGACCGCTGCCCATGATTTCGGATACCGTCTCAGTACTCACGACAAAGAAGTTATTTTGCAATAAATGAATTTACAGTTTCATAATCTTACATTCAGAAATACCTTTCTCAATCAATCAATCAATCATCTTTATTCTCAATAACCATATACAACGGCACAGATAAGACATAAATATACAATAATGAAGCTAAGCTTAACAATGTAGACAAACAAAAAAAGGACTGATGGGATTCGAACCACCTTCTAGAACTATCCATTCCATCACAAGGCAGCGCCAATGCGATCATGACTATTGTGCTTCCGCATTTAGTCAAGTAAATTTATTACTGGGTAAAATGCAAATTAAAAAACATAGCAGACGATTTTATTTCTCAACTGCAGTTTTAAGAAAATAACTGCCAAGCACAAAAAAATTAAAAAAAAGCTCTGACGGTTTGCTTTCGATAAAAACGACATGTGCTAAATTGCTTTATTTTTAGTGATTATGACGGTTTACGTGATGTTCGAAAAAAAAACCAACGCAATAGTTAATATCGATAAAGAAAAATATGAAATTAACCACTTGCATGTAAATTCGTGTTATGTTAATATGTAAGGAAATGTTTGTTGTACGGCTTTCGAAAAATCGATACAAATCTACTGCACACTCACAATTCCTATAATATGTAAAAAAAAAAAAAAAAAACTTAATATTTAGCCTACATTTTTATCACTTTAACCAAAATCCATAATGAAACATAAAAAAAAGACAAGACAAGACAAAACTGCTCTGATGGGATTCGCACTCTCAGTGTAAATCTGCAGGGGTCGCGAAGCAGCGATTTGACGATCACGGCTATGATACAGTGATCGTAAGATCGACCGATCTTACAAATTTGTCGTATATAAGGTGTACCTGATGTAAATTGGTGTAATTCTATAATAAAGCAGACGATGCCTATATTTCATAAAATCATATTTATGCGTATTTTCCATAAAGGGAAAGCCTTTTTATGTTACCAATGGGAAACATTATATGCATGTTAAAAAGAAAGTTTTGTATTGCAAGTTTTCGATTTTTAACAATTTTAATTTTGTTTGTTTTCGTGTTTTTTTTTCGTTTACAGTCTATGACCTAACATTGAAAGCACTTACAAGTATCTGCAAAAATTTCCATTTTTTTCCCCTTAAAATCAGAGTCAAATCTTCATTTTCCCATCCAGTTTTGGGAAGGAGCAGATGCCGGCTGTCTAACTCTACGGCCATATTTCTACCCGACGTCTCTGACGTTTGGAGATGGCAGAATCCGGTAAAAATCCCAAATGTTCCCTTTTTTATTACAAAATCCGCAGTGGAGCCAAAGAATGAATAGGCATGAACCATGTAAATAACTAAAGGTAAAATATTCAATTTCTTTATCCTGAATGGAGCCTGTCGGAATTTTTACGGGAATCTGCATTGATCTCTCAAAAAAGAAAACAAAAGTAAATATCATGCAAAAATAGACATTTTTTAAATAGACTCCAAGCAGATAAAATATTTCAAGATTAAGATAATCTCTTGTAAAAAGGAAATAAAACAAATGGCTCCACTGCGGAAATCGGAATGAATTTTGCATACATCGTTATTAACGTCCGTAATTTTAACCGCAAAAACCGATTTTCGAGAAAATGATAAATCTTTGAATATAAAGCACTGAATTTATTTATGATTATTACGGTCATTCAGGATATAAACTAAAAATACAGATTTCATAGAATCTACCGATATAAAAAAGCTAAGTAAAATAATTTAAATAAATCCTGAATTTATTTGAATAAGAATACATAGTTTTTCAATATTTTAAACGTTCTTAACAATAACGGGCGTTATGTGACGTTCCTACAATTACTCACTGATTTGTTAGGTGGGCGACAAACACCTTGCATTTCAAAATCTGTCAATGTTAAAAATTACCGCAATTAACACTTTAAATTCACAATTTCTTTTCGATTATTTATATAAAATTAGGGGTGTTGTAGGCGTGATCGTATTGTAGTTGGAACTACATATGTACTCACTGTTTATCACCACTTACGTTGGGAGGCCAAATACCGCTCAGGCTAGGGGTACTCGATAAAACATTACGTATGTGATACATTTTGTCAGTGACTTGTGGCAGGTCGGTTGTTTTCTCCGGGTTGTCCGGTTTCGTCCGTTAATAAAACTAACCGCAACGATTAAACTGAAATATTGTTGAAAGTGGCGTTAAACACCACAACCCTAACCCCTTTACAGGAAATTATCTAGAGTGAATTTCAGTATCTTTTAGTGCTCACAATTTGTACTCACATGACTGCAGACAATTACTGATGTCTTCAGTGAATAACATCGCAGGAAAACAACATTTTAATCATATAATACATCATATTTACTGCACAAATATTGCTTTACAAATAAACAATACTATACATGTAATACTTAAATGTTACCAGAGTCTCCATGTACAAAGTATATACTGATATTTTAAAAAATTGAATATGTCAGTTAGTTAATATTTATGAATTATTTTGATTGGTCAATTACATGTGTATCTAAAGCAAATTTCACGATTATCTAGCAGCCAGAGTGAATTTGCAACGATTTTGGTGTCTCCGGAGTATTTATCAAATACTTTGCCATTATTACCCTCTGCAGCGGGCTATTTACAAATTTTGACGCCACCAGTTCCTGTTGCATTCTCATAATACAATGCGCTTCCAGACAAAATGATGGTGTTTCATGTCCATGAAACTCCTTTCTTATGTAAACGCATACGTCAAGGTACAAATCTATATTTAGTGTAACTAAACAGATATATCACGGTCGTGCGGGAAATTTGCGAAAGATTCCAGTCTTGAGACACAATTTCCTTCGCCATTCCGGCTTGGAAAATTTGACCATCTCTCTACGTAAATTACAAATTTTAAACAGTTTATGCATAATAATGACTTGCCTATTAATTTATTAATTGTTTGACGTCAAATTCACACCTATGTCTGCTACATTCATTATCGGGACAACTTTACAAGCAAGTAATAATGCACGAGGTAAACAATGGACACTGTGATGTTGCTATGACAAGAAGCACATGAGTTCACCAATGTTTTTAAGTGGTGTTCGAGTTGCTCGAACTTTATGCTTCAGTGTAATGGTTTGTAGATCGTTGTTTTTGTCCGTTTGGTCTTTTTGTCTGGCTATTGAATTGTCTGTCCTTCTTCGATTTGAGGCTTCTAATTGACAATTTGGTATCTTCAAACACTTATTATATTACCAGAGAAAAAGAAGCTATAATGAATACAGTTGCCTTGAACCGAACAACCTACAACCACTCCTAATAATGTCATCGATTGGGAGTGTATCGCTAGTTTCTTAACACATTTCACAGTGTTAATATATTCATGTCATATGAGTATCAAATCGTCTGCAATATTACATGCTGTCTTAACATACCTTGACAGAGTGTTTTTTAACCAACCTGAGTCGTGTGTAACTTAATATAGCATTGGTCGGTTAGATGGTAATTATCTTAAAATGAGTGTGTATTAAGATTACGGGTTATCGCTGTCCAAACCATACTTTCAACAATATTTTAGTGTCATCATGGTGGTCAGTATTATTATTGGTGTAGCATAAACCCAGAATACCTAGAAAACAAACTATGCCCATTTGATTGTGTATATTTTGAACAAAAAATATTTAACTTGATACATATTTCATTCCTGGTATATTGTTATGTCCACTATATTATTTGATCGGTGGTAGCTTCGCGGGAGACCTTAACATACTGTTTTTCATAATATCTCTATCAATTTCTGAAATGTTAGCATTGTTCGTATCTGTCACCAATGAGTTGTCTGTTGGTAATTTTATGGAACTATCATAATCGCTTGATGAGTGCCTCCAGGTGAGTTGCCTCTCCATAATATGATCCAATTGAGATGTTTCTTGTCTCAATTTTCTTTCTTGTTGGTCATGATTAATTTGTGGTATATAAGGAAAACGTCGTTGGCTGCTCATAATGGTTGTAGGATAAGAACATTTGCTTAAGGAATGTGTTGACATTGTTGTACCGCTGGTATTTATTGACTCAATCGTCTGAAGTCCATTGGCTGATGTCGTTGGTAGGGAAACACATTTTCGTCTCCGTAGTAACAGTTTCATTGGCTGTGATGTTGGTTCCTCGGATATTCGACGATTCAAATAAACCGGATCAGGAATGTTCTTTTTCATTTTTATATCTCTATATGAGTTTTTCTGACATTTAAGTGAAGATTTGTCTCCATGATCGTGAGTGCATGACATTCCGTTATCAGGTTGTTGCTCTCTTAGTTTTAACATGTCCAGATCACAATGGACTTTGAAGTCAGCGCATCGCTCGAAATACTTGAGGTACTTTGGCAATTCAGTTGGTTGAATGAAGTACAAAGCATTATTTCCGTCATTATCCTCTATAGTAGGACTAGCATCATGCGTCAGTAACATGTCAATGACATCTAGAGGCAAAGCATGCTGAAAAGCATACATAAGACATGTCCGACCTTTCATGTCCCTGATGTTTGGATCCGCATCATGCAGTAATAGCAGTCGTACAAAGGGCAAGCTATTTTGGTGGTCGAATTCTTCTATGAGAACGGAACATGCCACTGTGAGTGCTGTTTTACCATCATACCCTTTATGATTAACTTTTGCACCACCCGCGAGAAGAATTTTCACTAATTTCAGCTTCCTCAGTGCTACAGCTGTCAACAATGCTCCATTTCCAATGTCCTAAAAATAAACAATGAATAAATTGTAAAGTTCTGTAGATAGTTTATGATAGTATTTTAATAAATAAACAAATATCAATTAAACGTGAAGCAATGTGTTTGTTTTTAAAGTTGTGGATACGTTTGAATAAGTGTTCTGTAGATGTAGGAAATGTATGAAAAAGTATTGGCACAGGTCATTAATTGTAACATAGAAAATTGTAAATGTTCATTCCAGGATAAACATTATAAAAGTCATGAAAACGTCGGTTTTTTTGGCGAGAACCTTGCACCGTGAAATATATATGGCCTTGTGTAACCAAAACAAGTTGGAACTAGCTGATATGTATACTTTTTGAATGCTAAATGTATTTTTGCACATTCTAAAAATCAATGGATAAGCTTTTAAAATACATCACAATTATGTGAAAAAGTTTGTAAGTGACTTGCGGAGGGTCTGTGGTTTTCTGTGGTTACACCGGTTTCCTCCACCAATAAAACTGACTGCTACCATATAACTGATATATTAATAAACGTGGTATTAAACACCATAACACTAACCCCTAAAATTAACATGTTAAAGTAAACTTACCTGGTTCATTTTGTAGATTGTCGGTAAATGTTTGATATTGTCGATGAGTTATGTTTATATACAACTATACAGTACTTCACACCCACTGTATTTGGCGGGTAACACCATCTAATTGTTTGTTCAAACATTAGAATATTAGTGGGTGGGAAGTACTGCATAGTTGTATATACATTTGAGAACTCCCAACTAAATGGTATTTCTGTAACTCATTGGCAAAGGCTAAATAGTCCAAGTGGTCTACACATGAATATAATGCAGAAAAATTAAATATGATAACTCAGACACGGGATTTATTTCACTTAAGGGGGTACCATACACTACAGGGAGATAGCTCTTTAAAATCAGTTGAACGTTTTGATCATATGATGTTTGTATGCAGATTTCAAGCATCTCGGTGATCAAAACCACAGAGAAAAAATCTGCTATGTGACTAGTGAATTTTTAGCTCTGAGTCTGTTGGTTGGAATTTGTTAACATTTTGATATTTATAACAGTGGATATATTCAAACACACTGCCAACAAAATAAGAAAATTAAAGGAGCAGATCAAATTTTACCTGAAGTGCATGGTACCACCTTAAGATGCTGATTACTGGTCGTAAATAAACGATGATAAACGTTAAAGAAAACAGAAGTGGTATCAATCAAGAATGGACAATCCAAAGACACTGGAAACAGTGGACACACAAGACACAGGATGACGATAAACAAAAAAAATAAATACACAACACAAAACAGAAAAGTAAATAGAAGAGCACCACGGATCCTATAAAGATTGTCAAAACTTAATATCATTGAATAAAAACGTAGATTTCAAAATTAGTATGCGGAAATCGTAACGAACATTACAACACGGAACTCAGAACGTGAAGACACATACTAGTCCAAAACGAAAACTCCAAAACAAAATGAACAACACAGACCCTCACCAAAAATCAATCATTTATTCATAATCGTAGAACATGTATAATGAATGAGTTAGTGATTGTTGTTTAACGCCAATTCGTCACCTTTTCAGCAATATATTGGCAAGGGCAAGTTAATTATTAATGAGATGATGATGAGGTCCGCTTCGTACTAGACTATTTCGCTTATTTGGATTTTTATAAGGCTATCCCATTGCAACAACAGTCCCTGGATAGACATGCCAACACACTCGGACACATTATCCTGATTCTGAGCTAACCAGTCTTTGCTCTTTCTCCTTAGTGCTGCGTGTTTAGCGGAGAAGCATCAGATACACATTTCGTAGTCTTTGGTTTGACCCGCACGATCTAACCATTACACCACCGATGTGGTATGTATAATATACATGACCTTTGAAAGGGCTGAAATACATAATTTAATCATAAGCTTCATATAAACGTATCCAAAACACAATAACACTAATCATTTAACACAAACAAAAAATGTACGAAAGCATGACCAAAAACACAACTACCTGTGCAATCAGTGTCTATCACCACTAAAGTTGTGAGTTGGAATCCCGCTCATGGCGAGGTGCACTCGATACAACTTCATAAGATAAAATATGTCAGTAACTTGGGACAGGTCTTTCGGTGGTTTTCTCTGGTTTCTTCCACCAATAGACAGTTGAGGAAAACCCGTATTTACGAACAGTCTTCTAAATAATAAAAAAAATAAAAAATAAAAAATACTACGCTGTCGGAACAATTCAAATATCAAATATTAAAATCGAAGAAAGAGCCAAAATCGATATTCCTACCAAACACATAAATTATCGCTGACCTTCCTGTTTTAATGCAAGCTGTCAATATCATAATGTTAAATTTTGTAGAAGCGCATGCCCGAAAAGATCAGTAGCAATTTTAAAACCAGCGCAAATTTTCTAAGAAAATATGAAAATTCTGGATAACTAAAGAACTTGAAATCACTGTGCTTGATGAGGAAACATGTAGAAACGACTTATTATCTATGCAAATTGTGTGAAAACATTTTAATCGTTAATTATTTGAGTTGTTTTTTTTACGTATGCAGTTCGAAACTTTAAATACTGACTTACGATACTTCCGGTGTTGATGTAAACACATTATCAGCTGTTCAGAATGCTGTTTTATCGAGTGTTTGTTTTACTACTGTCTGCCAATTTTTATCAACAATATGAACAGATCAGAAATCCAAATTTGTTTATAGTGTCAACGCATAATTACAGTCGAGATTTCACACTTAACAAGCTGTCTGTAAGTGCATATGAGGTAACATTTGCCAATGACCTATATATTGACATTTTTACCACACTTTTCTACCACCTAAAACACAGCAGGATAGTTCCACTCTCAATCCCTGTTGAGTTTAAGCAAAGACACCATAGACTTTTACTTATCTTGATACTCAGTGGTGACATTTCGGTAAATCCTGGACCACCCAAACATCCATGCGGCTATTGCTATAAGCCAGTTGCGAAAAATCATCGTGCTGTATTGTGCGAGGCCTGCAACTACTGGAGCCACATCAAATGTGCTAAGGTATCACCAACCGAGTATATATCATTGAGTAATTCTGATGAGCCATGGCTATGCGTGAATGCAACTCCTTCAAATTCACTGATTCATTTTTTGACAATTCGTTACAATATGCAGATATAAGCTCTCTGTCGTTATCTTCAGAAGGTTCAAATATTAACATTTTCAACGAACTAATAGATGCCAGAAAGAAACATACGAAAAACTTTCTAATTTGTCACCTGAATATAAACAGTCTGAGATACAAATATGATGAAATCAAAGATATTTTATTAGATAAAGTTGTTGACTGTCTCATAATATCAGAAACTAAATTAGATTCATCTTTTAAAGATTCCATATTTGGGGCTGATGACTACAAACTTCAGCGGAGAGACCGTACTGACCACGGAGGGGGCATAGCTACTTTCATGCGTCCCGACATACCAGCACGGAGACGCTTTGACATTGAATGTGAGACTCTTGAAAATATTGTGTATGAAATTACTCTTGATAAAACCAAATGGTTAATATATGCTATTTATAGACCTCCACCAATGGCTAATGATATTTTCACTAACCATATGAACATTTTATTAGATAAAGGTTCTAAATTTATAGAAAATTACATGGTTATTGGTGATCTTAACTATGATATTTTGACTCCTGATAAATCGCAGGTACTTGATGATTTATGTGATATTTTTGATTTAACAAATATTGTTAAAAATCCTACATGTTTCATGAAAGGATGTGAACCATCATTAGTAGATGTTATACTTACTAATAAAAACAATCTTTGTTTTAAGACACTTAATTTTAATACTGGAGTCAGTGATTGTCATCATATGATATCAACATTTATTAAAGGTAATACACCAAATTGTGTAAACAGCAAGATACAATATAGAAGTTTTAAAGATTTTGATGTTAATAAATATATTAGTGATCTAGATAATACTGTTTATTTACATGATTCTAGTGAGTGTGTAGATGATATAAAAACTATGTATAATGATTTTAAAACTAAAGTCTCACAGGTCATTGATCATCATGCACCCATAAAGTATAGATACCCTCGAAAAAACTCAGTACCGTATATGAACAGAGAGCTGAGAAAAGCCATATACAAAAAACAAATGCTACGATCGAAATTTGAGAAATACAAACAAATAAAACCTGGGAAGCATACAGAAAACAAAGAAATCTTGTTACCAAACTAAAAAGAAAATCTATTAACACATATTTTCAAGAAAGATGTACTGGTGGACAAAAATCTAAACATGTTTACACCACAGTCAAACCATTTCTATCAAAAATATCTACAGGTAGTCAACAGAACATTGTACTAGTAGAAAATGATAAGATTGTGAACAACACTAAAGATATATGTGATACCTTTAACACCTTTTTTGTAAATGTTGCAAATGACATTGGCAAAGATGTTATTTTTGATGGAAATAGTCACCCTAGTATATTGAAAATTAAGAACAATACACAACATAATACACTGTTTGATTTTAAACCTACAGATGTTGACACTGTAAACAAACTGGTTTGCAAAATAAACATCAAGAAAGCTACTGGTGTAGATCAGATCTCATCTAAACTGTTACATGCTGGTGCACCTGTACTTAATAAGCATATAACAACACTTGTTAATAACACTATCAAAACCAGTGTTCTTCCAACCAGGTTAACAGAAGCTCAGGTTGTTCCACTACATAAAAAAAGACCCTTTAGAGATGTTTAGTGTCTCAATTTTCTTTCTTGTTGGTCATGATTAATTTGTGGTATATAAGGAAAACGTCGTTGGCTGCTCATAATGGTTGCAGGATAAGAACATTTGCTTAGGGAATGTGTTGACATTGTTGTACCGCTGGTATTTATTGACTCAATCGTCTGAAGTCCATTGGCTGATGTCGTTGGTAGGGAAACACATTTTCGTCTCCGTAGTAACAGTTTCATTGGCTGTGATGTTGGTTCCTCGGATATTCGACGATTCAAATAAACCGAATCAGGAATGTTCTTTTTCATTTTTATATCTCTATATGAGTTTTTCTGACATTGACATTGACATTGACATTTGTCTCCATGATCGTGAGTGCATGACATTCCGTTATCAGGTTGTTGCTCTCTTAGTTTTAACATGTCCAGATCACAATGGACTTTGAAGTCAGCGCATCGCTCGAAATACTTGAGGTACTTTGGCAATTCAGTTGGTTGAATGAAGTACAAAGCATTATTTCCGTCATTATCCTCTATAGTAGGACTAGCATCATGCGTCAGTAACATGTCAATGACATCTAGAGGCAAAGCATGCTGAAAAGCATACATAAGACATGTCCGACCTTTCATGTCCCTGATGTTTGGATCCGCATCATGCAGTAATAGCAGTCGTACAAAGATCAAGCTATTTGGATGGTCGAATTCTTCTATGAGAACGGAACATGCCACTGTGAGTGCTGTTTTACCATCATACCCTTTATGATTAACTTTTGCACCACCCGCGAGAAGAATTTTCACTAATTTCAGCTTCTTCAGTGCTACAGTTGTCAACAATGCTCCAATTGCAATGTCCTAAAAATAAACAATGAATAAATTGTAAAGTTCTGTAGATAGTTTATGATAGTATTTTAATAAATAAACAAATATCAATTAAACGTGAAGCAATGTGTTTGTTTTTAAAGTTGTGGATACGTTTGAATAAGTGTTCTGTACATGTATAATAAACTCAGTTATATCGTGGCGGTCATTAAACAATATATTTATCGTGGCGGTCATTTAACAATATATTTATAATCACTTTGAATGAACACGATGCATTTCTGGAATAATATTCATCAAAATAACTGAAAGACAAATAATTACTTAAAAGTCTTTGAAAGCAAAAAAAAATCAAAAATCAAATAGCATAAGCAGGATAATGTTCACTTTGAAGACAATTTGAATGCGATGAACCAAATTATGTCTATTAAAAAGCTCTGTTAAGTCAAATCACGAAAATTTCCAAAATATAATTTCGAGTTTCACCAACCCATAGTTGTCTTGTACATTTTAACCAAAACAAATGTTTATCGTTTAATGATTAATATTATAGAAACAAGTTTTATCTTAAAGCAATACATTTATTATGAGGTTGAATAATTTTAGTTACGTGTAGCTAATAGCATTTAAAAATTTCGCATTTTATGTTACTAAAGTTGTGAGTTCGAACCCGCTGTTGGCGGGGTGTACTCCATACAACAATATGTGATAAATGTTGTCGGTGACAGGTCAGTGATTTTCTCCCGGTACTCTTGTTTCCTCCACTAGTAAAACGGACCGCCACGATATAACTGAGTTCAATATGGCGTTATACACCATACACAAAACAACCATCATTCTAAGTTTTGCTTAACGCTATCGCTCGGGGTAATATTTTTACGCAGATAATGTTACCCATATTAAAATCTCCAACAAACTTACCCCTTCCATAAATTATTTCTTAATTTACCGTAATATTGTGCTGTATTTAAAAAGCTTTGGCATTGGGTGTGAGAATATGTTGAATTAAATTTAACATTCAAAAGTAATAAACACAATCATATTCATATCAAAGGGGAGTAACTGGTTTTGCTTATGCAGCATCATCTAGAATTTACGGTTTACGTTTTTCATCACGAAAGTGACGTTTTCATGAATTTCATAATGTTTATAATGGAAGGAACCCTTACAGTGCATTATACCAATATAAACAGTCTGCACATTATTTGCTTTAGACACTTGAACATTATTTAATGTGATGTCTATTATTTCATTAACTAATATTTGTTGAAATATAAACAACACACAAATGTAATGCATGTGGTATAACATAGATATGCAAATTATTAATTCTATATTTATACTAAAGTCTAATGGCTCTTATAGACAGGGAAATGTCAAAGGTTTGCTTTTAGTGACCTCTGCTAATACATTTTTCATACACCTGCTACATGTATAGGACAATTATTCAACCGTATTCATGGATGTATATTTATCTGTGTTTCACCACTTTAAAAACAAACAAACAAACAAACGAACAAACAAAAGCAAACATACAAATTGCATCAGGTTAAACTGATATATGTTTATTTATTCAATAGTATATGTTTATTTTTAGGACATTGAAAATGGAGCATTGCTAACAGCCGCAGCACTGAAGAAGCTGAAATTAGTGAAAATTCTTCTCGAGGGTGGTGTTAAAGTTAATCATAAAGGGTATGACGCTAAAACAGCACTCATAGTAGCATGTTCCGTGTTCATAGAAGAAGTTCATCACCCAAATATATTGATCTTTGTACGACTGCTATTAATGCATGGTGAGGATCCAAACATCAGGGACATGAAAGGTCGGACATGTCTTATGTATGTTTTTCAGCATACTTTGCCTCTAGATGTCATTGACATGTTACTAACGCATGATGCTAGTCCTACTATAGAGGATAATGGCGGAAATAATGCTTTGTACTTCATTCAACCAACTGAATTACCAAAATACCTCAAGTATTTCGAGCGATGCGCTGATTACAAAGTTCATTGTGATCTGGATATTGTAAAACGAAAAGAATAACATGCTGATAATGGAATGGCATACACTCACCATCATGATGACAAATCTTCAATTAAGGGTTAGCAAAACTCAGACAGAGATAAAAGATTGAAAAAGAACATTCCTGATACGGTTTATGTGAATCGTAAATTATCAGAGGAACCAACATCAAAGACAATGAAACCGTTGCTACGGAGACGAAAATATTGTTCCCTACCAATATCTTCAGACAACAGACTTCAGACGGTTCAGTCAATAGATACCAGCGGTACAACAATATCCACACATTCCTTAAACAAATGTTCCTACCCTGCATCCATTATGGACAACGAACGACGTCTTGCTTGCAAATCACAATTTAATCATGAAAAACAAGAAAGAAAATTGAGACAAGAAACTCCTCAATGGGATTATATTATGGAGAAGCAATATACCAGGGGGCAATCAGCAAGCCATTGTGTTAATTTCAAAACCTTAAAAACAGAAAACTAATTGGTGTTTGATACGAACCACTTTGAAATTTCAGAAATTGATAGAGATATTACGACAAATGGCATTTTAAGATCCGCTGTGAAACTACCATCAATAAAGTAATATAGTAGACATACTTTGTACATTGAGATTCTGGTAACATTTATGTATTATATGTATATTATTGTTTATTTGTAACGCAATATTTGTGCAATAAATTTGATGTATTATCTGATTATAATTTTGTTGTCTAATTACAACTTGCGATGTTATTCTGTGACAAGGTCACTATTCTAAGCATAAAATTAGTATACACCTTGGGCAGTTTATATGAAGCATATATGGAATGAATGATTAATTGTTGTCAAATGAGCAGTTTGTCAGCTATTTTACCATCGATGCGATATACTATATTAAATATATAATGCATACAGACAAAACCGCATCCGCGGTATAATGGTTAAGTACTCGCCTCGAATGTGGTAAATCGTGGGTTCTAGCCTCCTTCTGGTATGTGTTGCTTCTCCTCTAAGTACACAGCATTATCGAAAAGAGCGAAAACTGATGGGCTCGGAATCAATATAATGATTCCGAACAGCGCGACATATCTACCCGCTGATCGTTTTTTCAGTGAGCTATCGCTGTAAAAAGACAAAGAAGCGTGTTGTTTTAGTACAATGCGGATATCATTATCCTCTTATCGTTTGCAATATGTTCTGGTCATGCTGCAACATACAAAACTCACGCACTAACTCACGTAAACAAACATAGAATAATGACCATTAAGCAAACATGAAATCAAATTTATATAAATACAAACTGCGAAGAAAGCAAAGTCATAAATACAAACCGCGAAGAAAGCAAAGTCATCAATACCATGCGCGAAGAAAACAAAAACATAAATACATTAGCAAGAATAGAAATAAATATATCAAAAGATCCGGTGTTAAGTGATATTTATATAATAATATGGTCTGGTCCAGATAATATGCCAAAATATTACCAAGGTCTGAGAGACATATTACCCGACCGAAGTAAATTAATACATTTAATCTTCCTTATACAGAATGTGCCGTATGATGTAGAGGTTATGGTGTTTAAAGCTTCTTTCAACAATATTTCAGCTATATCGTGGCGGTCAGATATATTGATGGACGACAACGGAGCACCCGGAGAAAACCACTGACCTCCCACAAGTCACTGACAAACTTTATAGCATAATGGTGCATTGAGCATGCATCGCCTGAGTGCGATTCGAACTCAGAACGTTAGTGGTGATTTGCACTAATTGGATATGTAGTTGTAAATCCAACTACCATACGATCGCGACCATTTGAAGTCATTCCTACACAATTTCTACGGTCATCACAATCTGGTTGGCCGTTACGAAATAACCATATCTCAAATGACAATATACATGTTACTTTTTACGTAGATGTTTTCCTACCTCTACCACTGCCTAGACCTTTACCGGATTTGACTGTATAAATGAGCAACACTGTGCGTGTCTTATAAGAAGCAGGAACTTTTTATTCTTCGGGAACACCTGATTTTACTCTGGCCTTTGTGTGTGGGGTTCGTATTGCTCATCTTTTTAGTTTTTTGTGCTGTCCTATTATGTGTCTATACGTTCTGAGTTACGTGTTGTGATGCTCGCTACCATTTCAGCTTGAAAACGATGTTCAGTTCGTCGCTACCTCCAGTTGTTTGTAGGAGAGAACATGTCTTATTTGCGTTATTTGTGTTTGTTTGCGTATGGTTGTGTCCAACGCATATTGTGTTGTTTTTTTCGTCGTCCTGTGTACCCCATGTTGCCAGATTCTCTGGATTGTCCTTTTTTGATTTCCCCTTCGCTATTACCTAACGTTTATTTGACGAGTTTCTTTTTATATTGCATAAAATGTGCAGTGTATAAGATATAAACGTTAAACCGGCTATATTTGTGTGTCTGTTCTAAGCCAAAACCCGGATTTCCAATATCGTGGTCAGTTGGGTGTTCAGTGATTGAAGATGAGAGGTGATAGCTTGCTTTGTTGATATTGGTGAAATTGCTTACCATCACTGTTTAAACTTTCTTTTCATTATCCTCTTAAGACACGAACATTACACGAACAAATATGTTATAGTTGTTGAGAAAGACATGCATATCAGCATCAGGGTATATTGTTGCTAGAATTAGAGAAGTATATCACAAAACATGATTTTATTTTGGAAAAAGTGGTAATAAAATGTCCAGAATATGTATCGGTCATTTCATGTTAATTTGTCGAGATAATAATGCATTTTAAAGGGTCGTCGTGGTCATGATCGTATAGATTTATTGCTACCAATGATATCAGTGCATATCACCACTTATGTTGTATGATAGATCCCCATTAATGGCGAGATATACTCGATACAACATTATGTGATCATGTTTGTCAGTGACTTGCGTCAGGTCGTGGATTTCTTTGGGTGCTCCGGTTTCCTCCACCAATAAAATTGACAGCCACGATATAACTGAAATATTGTTGAAAGTGGCGTTAAACATCATTAACATAAACCAAACATACTGCAATTTATATTGTACTATGCATCAGACAGTTAGCTATTACCGTATGGCGGGTTATTTTCGCAGGGTGCTAATTTTCGCGTATTTTAGCGGTCCTCCCAAAAACGCCTAAATAAATTCCGCTAAATTAACATTTTGAAGTGAAGTACTTTCAGCTATATTCAGATTTTTTATTAATTCCGTATATACATAACTGTATACAATGTGACAATATTGATTAATGCCGATGACATTTTTACACTTTCATGGTTTACATTAATTTGTCCAATAGTAATCAAATGTTACTGACAACACACCATGTCAATGATTAATAAACAGCAAAGACATACCAACAGGTTCATAAAATCAGCCAGTCGAGACTGTTAGACGCCCACCAATTATATTTATTGATTAACAGATTAAAGTGTCATATTGGCTATACCGTTATTTAATCCAGTAATTTATAAATAAATTTTGTAGTAATTTTTCAAACAAATATTTACTCCCGATTTTGTTTTAAGGAGATTTCCTTCCGCCTCAAATTATATACGGAGGTAAAACTGAAAAATGTCATCTTGTGTACAAATGTCGTCAATATTTTAATAATAAATATTTTTTAATACAGATTTGTATTTGTGGCAGAAATTTAAGGTTCAATGCATCACTTAGCGTCCGCCAACAATTTTTTTTGCATCACTTTGCATCCGCCAAATTTAAAAACGCCAAAATTTGTCGAATACCTTTTTGACTCAAAATCGTCAAATTTTACACCCGCTAAAATAACCCGCCACACGGTATGTGTAAGATAATAAAAGTTTGAGATAACAAAGGTGGTCTTGTTTGTGTTCAATTGTTTGAGGTGAGAGATATTTTTTTTTATGTTGGTAGAATTGTTGATCATCATACCATTGAATTTATATTATGGTTAACAATGTTAGCTAATACCACTAGTACTGTATTAATTAGAAATGTTCCCAGATTCCAATTTGACATGAAACAGAAGAAAAACAATAGCATTAATACCATTTATTATCACATACTTACTAAGCTTATTATACGCAGACAACATGAGGTAGGTATGTACTAGTTATCAAACAGTTAGCTATAATGTGAAAATTAAGAAACGGTTGAATATATCAAAGATGGTCTTGCTTGTGTTCTCTTGTCTAACATGTGGTGTTTGTTGATGTTGGTAGACCCCCTACTTTTTCCATCAGTACTTTAAATGTCATTTCCTGATTTGACAAAAACGGTATTATAGAGAATAATAGAAAAGAAACATGCACAAACGAAAATGTTGAATATATCAATGGTGGTCTTGTTTGTGTTCACTTGTTTGAGGTAACAGGTGGTTTTTATTGATGTTGGAACCCCCCACCCATCCCCCACATCTTCCATCACTGTTTAACATTACTTTTGCTGACTTGACAAAGATGATATTATAAAGAATAATAAAAATAATAAACAGGCACACACGAAAACATGTTTACAGTATCAATAAAGGTAAAAATTGAATTTACATTATCTCATATGCATACAAAAACCATTGAATATAATAAAGAACATGAAAACAGAAGTAAAGACCACCTCTCATTTGCAAGCTAGGGACATTTCACACTCATATAAAGGTATGCATTTTGTTCATGATTGAAGACCAGACTGTGACTGAAATTTAGAAAACGATAAAAGCGGTTTTGTTTACTATGTCTAAGTCTAATGTGGAATAATGTGTCATGTCCATTTACACCCATATTATTTTTAGTAATTAAGACATTAGGGCCTGAGTGGTTCAATGAGTGAGGTAGTTGGATAACCCAACAACTCATACAAGCCTATCACCAATACGGCGTGGGTTCGCGCCCGACTTTGTAAATAACAAAAAGGGTGCACTCGACTCGCAGCTGCACGTGATAAAGCTTACCTGTTGTTTACCCATGGTATGTGGTTCTCTCCGGATACTCCGGCTTCTTCCACCACTTAAACTGGTCGCCATGATATAGCGGAAATAGTGCTGAAAGTGGCGTTAAACACAGTAAATTAAATAATTAATTAATACATTAATATACAGCACCGTCTGATGGACCTTTGCAATATCGTCTGATTGAAATGTACAGCCCGTTCTAAATATATCGTCAAAACAAATAGAGAGGATCAAGTGAAAAATAACATTCATTTATACAAACGTTTCATTTATACAAAATCAAGAAAGTTTGAAGATATCAAAGGTGGTCTTGTTCGTGTTCAATTGTTTAAGCTGAGAGATGGTTTTGTTGATGTTGGTAGAATTGTTGACCATCACATCATTGGATTTATTTTATTGTTAACAATATCAACCAATACTACTTGTAATGTATAAATTAGAAATGTTGCCAGATTCAAGTGGACGTGAAACAGAAATATAGCTCCAAACGAAGGGGAAAAATTAAATCAATACCATTTATTATAACATACTTACTGACCTTATTAGACTGTAAACTAAATGAAGCATGTACGTACTAGGTATCAGAAAGTAAGATACCAGAAAAGGTTAGACATATCAAAAGTGGTATTGTTTGTGTTCACTTATCTGAGATGAAAGGAGTTGTTTGTTGATGTTGGTAGACTTCCTCCTTTTATGCCTTAACTGTTTAAAATGTCCCTTCCTGATTTGACAAAGATGATATTATAGAGTATAATAAAAAAATAAAACTGCATAAACGAAAAAATAATTACAGGATCATATTTTAAAAATATAAATTGATATTGCCTGACATGCAGAAAATCAATCCATACAACTGTAGGTCAGATGTCGTATGAACTTTATGTTAAGAAATAAGCTTTGTGCATGATTGAAGACCCTGCTGTGACTCTGCAATGCAAAACAGCAATAAGCGCTGCTCATTTATTTGAATTTATGTCCAAGTGTCATTTTGATTAATCTCTCATGTCCATTTACATCTATATCTTTTATTACCAATTAATACATAAATATACAACACAGCAACTAATGGACCCATGCAACACCGTCTTGTAGACGTTTACTGCATCGCTTGATGGGAACGTCAAATAGACTTTAAAAGGAAAAGCCCAAACGGGACAAAGGGACAATGACTTTGGGAACATGACTTTCGTAGCGAGCACAAACTAATTTTCAGGGTACTGTCAATGTGTTTTCAATGAAAAACAAGTCGAAGTCAACTGTCCCATTTTTACGAAAAAGAGCATAACCAAGTCTCGTTTCAATCGTTCTAGGCGTGTCCGCTTTTACGTCCGCGCTTTACAGTTGTCCTTTCTTACCGTTCATACATGCAACAGGAGATAAGTTTCCTGTTTACTTTGTGAATAAAGCAAAACAATATTCATATATCTTTATTATACAGCAAAAGTCTGTAATGAATTCAGGATAACGAGATAAATAGTGTATGTCAAGGTATATGCTATACTTCAACCAAGCTTAGCTATACATACACGTCACGAGGAGAGAGTTGGAGCCCATTGGCCGGAATAACCCTGACATTACCTGAATTTTCAACGTCATGTGTCGTTGACTGTGTGCTTATATGTGTGTGTGTGTTCCGTGAGTTTAGATAGAAGTTGATTGTTCGTTTTATTGGTATTACTGTAATTGTTTAACCTTTTGTTCATAACAGTTTGTAGTGTCTTTAGTGGTATTATGTGACATTTCCTCCATATTGCTTTGGGAACTCCTATTTGATAAAATATTAGTTATATAAACAGGAATGAAAATATCAACATCTGCAGTTTGAAGTCTACACCCGATTAACAACATCAACTGCTCCAGACTTTCGGAACAGCTCCGAAATCAAATAGAAAAAAAAATCAAATTAGATACCCGTAGCACACAAATACATAACCGCTCCCGTTTGAAGCTATGTAATCCCCATGCTAGACATGTAATTACAAAATAATAAGCAGGTCATATAGTTCATTAGAGGGTAGTTTCCTAAACCCGCATGCAAATATCATTAAATGTTAAATCGAATCTAGGTCACAATAACTTAATTCAATAATAGCCCCTTACGTACTAAATGGTTATACGTTTTATACATATATGTACGTTTTTATTTACGACTGATCACTTAATAATTGTGTTTGTACATTCGACCTTGAACTGTTGCATTATATGATTGGTATATCGGTATATTGCTGTTGGAAGTTTATTTCTATATTCACGACCAGAACATGCTTATATTCAATAAATCTACATGTAGATGAATAAGTGACAACAGGATTAATGTTTTTTGTTATTTTAAATGGATTAATTTACTTTACTCCATCTTCGGTTTTTTGGAGTGATCCGTGTTGCTCTTCTTTTTATTTTTGTTTGTGTTGTACTATTATGTGTTGTTACGTTCTGAATTACTTGTTGAGATATCCGTTAAGATTTTCGCATTAAATCTATGTTCGGTCCGCACTTTACCTCAATTTTCCTGTTTTGTTTACATTATTTGTGTTTTTTCCCTATATTGGTGTCAAACACATGTTGTGTTGTAATTTTGTTTTTCTTCGTCTTGTGTACACTATGTTGCCAGTTTTTCTGGATTGTCCTTTTATTACCCCTTCGGTATTCTCTAAAAGTTATTTCCATCACGTACAAGAAGTGTGGTATTCTCAAAAGCCAACATATCCCATGTTGATCCAGCCTTAAAATCTATTGTGTATTGGTCACGCACAAGCAGCGAGTGTATCTATTTGGAAAGGTTGTACCCTGTTGAAGAGAAATGCTTTGCTGGATGCCCGTGTGGGTTGCTAGCTTAAGCTTACGGTTGATCTAGCTGTGTCATATTAATACCACTTTTCAGTCAATACCCTATGTCAATTAATCTTACAAATGCATCTTTGACAATAGACCTTCTGCCAATTTCCGATTTGATTCTAAAATTATACGTTTTTTGTACTAATTATCTCCAGTATGACGGTCAAAATAGCACCAGGCCTAGGAAGAGCAATAGAAATTTAGAACAGCACATTTTGAGCATAATACATTATTATACAATACTGGACCGTTTGATGGACCTTTGCAACACCGTCTGATGGACATTTACTGCACCGTTTGATGGGAACGTCAAATAGACTTAAAAAGGAGAAGGCCAACGGGACCAGGGAACATTCCATTGGGAACAGGCCTTTCGTAGCAAGTACACACTAATGTTCAATGCACTTTTAATGTGCTATAATGTAAAACAAATCTAAACCAACCGCCTCATTTTACGTAAAAAGAGCATACACAAGTGTCGTATCAGTCGTTCTCATTGTGTTCTCTTTGATGTCCGCGCTGTACAGTTGCCATGTCATACCGTTCACACATGTACCAAGGGTAAGTTATTTGCTTACTATGTGAATAAAACATTATTCATAAATCTTTATTATACAGCAAGTCTCTAATGAATTCAGGATAACGAGATATCTATGTCAATGTTTATTTTATACTTCAACAAAGTTTAAATATAAATACGTGTCAAGAGGAGAGTCAAGAGGAGAAGGCTGTGAGTCCATTAACCGGGTTAACTCTACCACATTTGTGTGGATATCTCAAAACAGGATCTTAAACGTCATATTTCGTGGACTGTGTGTATGTGTTTAGTGCGTTTTGGTGAGAGTAGATTGTTCGTTTTGTTGATATTACTGTACTTGTTTATCCTATTTTTCATAACAGTTTGTAGTGTCTTTAGCAGAATCATGTGACATTTCCTCGATATCGTTTTGGGAACTCCTATTTGATAAGAAATTAGTTATATACACAGGAATGAAAAAGTCAACATCTACAGTTTGAAGTCGTCACTCGATTAACAGCTTCAACTGCTCAAATAATACACCAATAAATAGAAGAGCAAAAAAAAAAAAAAAAAAAAAAAACACTGTCGGAACAGCTCCAAAATAAAATAGTAAAATAAAATGTAGAAAAAATCAAATTATATACTCCTAGCACACAAACCCATGACCGCTCCCTTTTCATATGAAGAGAATCAACGTACAAAATAATAAGCTGTTCACAGATCTTATTTCCTTAACCCGCAAGCTAATATCATTAAATTTTGAATCGAATCTAGGTCACAATAATTTAGTTCAATAATAACCCCTTACTTAGTTAAGGGTTATACTTTTTATACATATATGTACGACTGATCACTAAAGAATTGTGTGCATTCGAACTTTTGCATCATATGATTGTTATATAAGTTTATTGCTGTTGGAAGTTTATTTCTATATTGACGACCAGAACATGCTTATATTCAATAAATCTGCGTGTAGATGAATAAATGACAACAGGATTAATCTTTTCACCTATTTTGTTATTGTAAATGGGTAAATTTACTTTGTCCTATTATGTGTCGTTACGTTCTGAGTTTCCTGATGAGATATCCATTACAATTTCCGCATTAAAAGGATGTTCGGTTCGTACTTTACCTCAGGTTTCTTGTAGGAGAGAACATGTTTTATTTACGCTATTTGTGTTTTGCGTATATTGGTGTCAAACACATGTTTTTGCGTATATTGGTGTCAAACACATGTTTTTGTTTTTGTTCGTATTGTGTACACTATGTTGCCACTGTCTCTGGATTGTCCTTTTATTACCCCTTCGGTGTTCTCTAACGTGTGTGGTTTTTGCCACGCACAAGCCACAGGAAAATATGTTTGAAAATGTTGTACCCTGTTGAGGATCATTTATTTTTCGGATGCCCGTGTAGGTTGCTAGCTTAAGCTTACAGTGGGTCCAGTTGTGTCAGATTAGTACCAATGTTCAGTCAATATCCTGTATCAATTAAACTTTCAAATATATTTTTGACAAATAACCGTCTCATCATTCCTGATTTGATTCTAATATTATACGTTTTACAACTTCTTTATACGAGTTATTTCTAATATGACGGGTAAAATAGCACGTGCCATAGCAACAACAATCGGCAAGACAAAGAATTTGAGTCTAATTTTTCATACTTTGTAGATATTTCAATCTTGTTTAGAATCAAGGGATAATTTGAATGCAAATAGAAAATTCACAAGTTGTTACAACATTAACATTTTGAACATATTATTGAAAAAAAAACCCATGGATTTTCGTTGAAATTTGCATGAAAGGGGAGATTTTGCTTTGACTCGGAAATATGCGAATAGCCTTATTTGTATTTGTTTCATTGTTGTGATATTAGGTTAGGGTTGTGGTGTTTGAAGATATCAAAGGAGGTCTTGTTTGTGTTCACTTGTTTGAGGTGACTGTTTAACTGTTTAAAAGTTCTTTTCCTGGTTTGACAAAGATGGTATTATAAAGAATAATAAAAAAATAAACATGTAATTTACATGTATTATATTTTTGCACTTCCCCACGCTTGTACTCTGGAGCTGAATGTGGTCTTTCTATTAACGGCTTTGACATTATACACCACTATGTCCGCGCTTTTCAATTACGCTGTGAAAGTCAAACGTTGTATATTGCTGTAATTGTTTGACCTTTTTTCAGATCAGTAGGACATTTGTGCGACATTTCCTTTATATCGTTTTGTGGAATCTTATTTGATAAAATATTAGTTATACAAACAGGAATGAAAATGGCAACCACAACAGTTTGAAGTCTTCACTCGAATAACAGCTTCAACTGTTTCAATGATATACCAATAAATCGAAGAACAAAATAGCTCGAAAACCAAATAGAAAAAATTCGATACCCCTTTTCAAGCCATGGAATCCTCGTGCTGCACCCTGTATGTACAAAAATATAAACTGGTAACGGAGTTCATTAGAGGATAGTTTCCTAAATCCACAAGCAAATATGATTAATTGTATATCGAATCTAGGTAACAATAATTTACTTCAGCAAAAACAAACTTACGTACTTAAGAGTTATACTTTTTATTCATTTATGAAAGTTTTTATTTGCGACTGATCACTAAAGAATTGTGCGCATTCGACCTTGGACTTATATAAATATGTATGTAGATAAGTAAAGGACACAGGGATTAATCTTTTCACCTATTTTGTTATTGTAAATGGGTAAATTTACCATAGTTCATTCTCGGTTTTTGGCGGGGTTCGTGTTGCTCATCTTTTTAGCTTGTTTGTATTGTCCTATTATGTGTCGTTACGTTGTGAGTTCCGTGTTGAGATATCGTTAGGATTTCCGCATTAAAATGATGTTCGGTTCGTACTTTACCACAAGTTGTTTGTAGGAGAGCACAAGTCTTATTTACGTTATTTGTGTTTGTTTGCATATATTTGTTGTCAAACACATATTGTGTTGTGGCTTTGATTTTCTTCGTCTTGTGTACGCTATGTTAAGTTTCTCTGGATTGTCCTTTTATTGTCCCTTCGGTATTCTCTAACGTTTATTTCCTTCACGTACAATAAGTGTACATTATAGGTTATCTACGTGTCTACCCGTGGGATTATACCACCCTGAAGCACTTCTGTATAGCCTGAGGCCAAAGGTGGTACAATCGCAATGCCCACGGGTAGACACATAGATAACGATTTTATCCACGGTTTGAAAACAAAAACTGATTTTTAATGGATTTTCTCGTTCTTTTTGTAACGTAATCGTAACGTTTTTGTACTTGCGGACTACAATGCCATAGCTCAGGTGAAAATTTGGGTGCATTTTGACAAAATGTAGGGAGATACCTTTAGTATCACCCTACAGTTAACTAATTTTTAACGTTTTTCAGTCTTGTTTTGTTGTAATTTAATTTCTTGTATTTGGCGAATATTGTCACGTAGATAGCGTTACAGTATTCACGACGTCACTAGTTATAAAGCCGAGAATTCTATTGATAAACAATATGTGTCGTACATATTTTGAGTGGTAGTATACCGTAGGAACATTAAATCTCTCAACAGAATTTGGTGCATTGTTTGGTTTTTTCAAGAAATGCGTCCTCCGTTCTCCATGTTGAATGCAAAGCGCTTTGACGTTGTTTACGTCTTACATCATCTTTACATGATGTACAGCAACGTACAAAGACCCCCAATGACGTTACGTAACTACCAGCCGGTAGCATGGGTGTTGTACCAACGGGTCATCGACCAATCAAAAGCCGACATTTTTATCAAGCGGGGATAAGTGGTATTCTCAAACCACAACATATCCCATTTGGATCCAGCCTTAAAGTTGTGTATTCGGCCTGCACAAGCAGCGAGTATCCCTTTTTGTAAAGGTTGTACCCCGTTGAGGAGAAATGATTTGAATGATGCCCATATAGGTTGCTAGCTTAAACTTACGGTTGCCCTAACTGTGTCAGATTAATATCAACTTCCAGTCAATACCATACATCAAATAATCTTACAAATGTATTTTTGACAATTGGCATTTTGCATATTCCTGATTTGATTCTAAAATTATACGTTTTTATAGCTTCTTTATAAGAGTTATTTCCAATATGACGGGAAAAATAGCACCCGGCCTAGAAAGAGCAATAGGAAGGAGAACGAATGTGAGTATAATTTCTCATACTTTGTAGATATTTGAATCTTGTAAACAGTCAGGGGATAATTTGAAAGTACAAAAAAATGTAAATAGAAAATACTGAACATTATTGAGAGAAAAAAACATGTTTTTGCGTTGAACTTTGCATTAAAGGGGACAGGTTTACTCGCTTTAAAGGGGAATAACTCCTGTAAAATGGCTACTTTTAGACACGGGAATCTGCAAATGACCTTACTTGGGCTTGCTTCATTGTTGCTATATTAGGCTAGGGTTATGGTGTTGAACGCTACTTTCAGCAATACTTCAGCTATATCGTGGCGCTAAGATTTATTGCTGGTGGAAAGCGGATAAAACCAGGTCAATAACTAACATTATCACGCATTGTTGTATCGAGTACATCTCACCATGAGCGGGATTTGAACTCATAGCTTTAGTTTTGATAGAAACTGATTGCATAGGTAGTTGTAAATCCAACACTATACGATCCCGACCACGACGACCCCGTTGTGATATTGGATATGTTATTATATTAACAGTCTTTGTAAGATGACTTATCTACATGTTATGGTGACCTATTATTGTTGTGATATTAGGTTAGTGTTATGGTGTTGAACGCCACTTTCAACAATACTTCAGATATGACGTGGCGGTAAGATTTATTTCTGGAGTTAAGCGGAGAACATCACCGATCTGTCAATAACACACATTATCACGGAATGAGCGGGATATGAAATCATAGTTTTGATGATGATTGCAAAGGTAGTGTTTGTAAAATGACTAACCCACATGTTATGGTGACCTATCCTTGTATCTCGGTTACAGCGATTAGATTAGCAACAGGTGTAAAGTACAGACCAGTACAATAGTACTATTTATTTTGATACGAGTAATAGACAGAAAGGTTTGAAGATACCAAAGGGGTAATCAGGGGGAATTCGAACTCACAACGTTAGTGGCGATATGAATTGATTACATAGGAAGTTGTAAATCTAACTACCATACGATCACGACCACGACGGCCCATCCAATTGGCTAATCATAATTCGTAATTCGCAGAAGAACACAATGGATGGCCAAAGACCAGAGGATTAACTCGGGTGTTCCGGAAGGGTCAGCAGTTTCTGTTCCACCAGTAGCATCCGTCGTATTACTCTAGTTACAAACTCAGTGATAAGTCTTGAATGAGAAAAGGGTCGTGTGGGTGTCAATTATGAATACCAATGACTAAGTAAAATACCTACCGGATAAAAAAAGAAAAACAACCCGATTAGGGTAGGAGTGATGGATATTACAGGTAAAATGTACATGTACATGTACATGTAAAGCTCATATGAAGTTACCTTATATATTTTCCCCATTATTACCCTATCCAAAATGTTGGAATATCGAATCAATTGAGAGGCATATACTCCATATGTTATTCTGTTGGAATGTTGCTCCATATAAATGAAAAGATCACAAAATTGACAATCTCTTTTGTCGTAAATATTTGTTCTTATTCGGCCCTCACTGTCAATTTCAATGTGAAGGCTAAAGTATGAAACATACTTATTATTCGTATATGTTCTGAAATAATACTGCACTGAACATACTAAGAATGGAATATTAGTAAAAAAAAATAGATAAATGACGAAACCACTATCAGCTTATATCGGTCAGTTAACAATTATCAGAATAAATGTCAACATTTTGATAAGGCATTTCACTGTAGTCTTTCACCGCAAGCATGGCTCATCTTGCATATTTTATTTCGGTTCTTTTTTTTGGGTATTCCGTTGCTTTTATGGATCCCTGTACATTTTATCCAAAAGGGTGAGTACCATTTTCAGGACTTAATTTTCTTTTGAAGTAATTTTCAGCACTGAAGTCAATAATGTGTTTGTTTTGGCTTGTTTAATGTGACATATGACTTGTATTATTCCTTTAGCCATCTGTAGATGATGCACACAAAGAAAGATTCAAAACAATAAAGAAACTGAATGGTTTAGTGAAATATTGAGAACATTTATAAGGCAGACCTTTGCCCAACACAAACATACACAACCAACAATTTATCAACAAAATAGCTGTGGAATAAAATGTTAAAATATCAAATAGTGAGAACAGTTCTAAAATAAAATAGAAACATCGTAGAAAGAGGCATACTCGATACCACTGACAATCATATATATGACCGCTCACAGTGTTGGCCTGGATCAGGCATCTTGATAAAAGGTGGCCGAGTTAACATAGACTTTAGGGCACAAATATATTTTTCTGTGTGGAATCATGCAATCATGAAAGTGATTTGCACATGTGAGTAAAATGTCAACCCTCATATAGAACCGGGCGAATGTCGTGTTCATGATTAACGCTGTTATCATGAACATTATATATAATATATGTAATCCTCGTGACACAGAGATCGTCATATGTGTAATATTAGTTCCATTAAAGAGTACCGAGGACCTCAACAATTATCTAGATAATATATAATATCCAAGGCCATCGTAAGACAATAGTTAAATTATAGTCAGTACAATAATTCAAGTGTATGCAATTGACAAAGTTCTTTTCAACAAGTCGATATAACATTGTGTGATTAACTTTGTCAGTGACTTGTGACAGATCGGTGGTTTTCTCCGGGTACTCCGGTTTCATCCAGCAATAAAACGGACAGCCAAAATATATTTGAAATATTGCAAGAGGCGTTAAAACACCATAAACCTTAAGCCATCAACAAGATGTTGATATCTTCCGGGAACGTTTTGAAAGATAAGATAATGCAATTCTTTAAAAAACAAAAACTTGATTTAACAGTTTAGTACTCAGAATACAAATCGATTGCCTTAGCACATATATAATACGGTGACTGTCCTGGTTTGGTACAATAAAAAGTTGTAAGTTTAAGCTAGTTTTATTGGATCAAACCTCCCCTGTGGAATGAAGCGGTCATGTGTTTTCCACATGTGAGTTAATCAATTCTTTACCTGTAACTGGGTGGGCAGCGTTGCTTTAAACAACGTTGATTTCTTGTGATAAAGGTTGTCAGTGGCTTGCAGTAGGTCGGTGGTTTTCTCCGGGTACTCCGGTTTTCTCCACCAATAATACTGGCTGCCACAATATAACTGACATATTGTTGAAAGTAACGCTAAACACCATAAGCCTAACCCTCATTTTGAACTGTATGCACAATATGTACCTTCTCTCGTCATCTGTGCGCAACTGACCGACAGAATATGTTTCAAACAGGTGTTGATATCTTCCGAAAAATAAACCGTTTTATAAGATCAGAAGAGACGTCGACGATTCTTTAATTAAAGACAATTATAATAGTTTAGTACTAAAACCTGACCAGACGGTAACGTTTGGGAGAGGTGGCCGTCGTGGCCGTGATTGGATGGTAGGTGAATTTACAACTACCTATGCAATCAGTGCCTATCACCACTGATGTTGTGAGTTCGAATCTCGATCAGGGCGAGATGTACAACATTATGTGATAAAGTTTGTCAGTGACTTGCGACAGGTTGGTGGTTTTCCCCGGGTCCTCCTGTTTCCTCCACCAATAAAACTGACCGCCACGGTATAGCTTAAATATTGTTTGAAATGGCGTGAAACACCATCGAACAAACAAACGTTTAAGAGAGGTCTGAATATTATAATTATTTCCGAACAGAATTGAACTATTTGGTCGCAAAATAAGCTGATATTTTCATTAGATAGTGATATAACATATGTCTTATAACTGAAATATGACCGATATTGTTTGACAGTTCCAATATAGAGCACCATGTGAGAGAATATAAAATGTCTTCCTTAAATCTGGAATCTTCAATGAATACATTAATAATCTTCAGATGTTCCGATATAGTATGTTTGTGATGTGCAGTATTCCAGCTATATCATGGCGTGAACAAATTTAACAGAGGAGAGGTTGTAGTTTTTGATGCCACTTTCAACAATATTTCAGTTATAAAGTGGTCGTCAGTTTTATTAGTGGGGGAAACCGGAATACATTGAAAAAAACACCTACCAACATGAAGTCACTGACAAGTTTTATCACATAATTTTGTATCGGGTACACCTCGCCTGAACTGAATTAGAACTCGCAACGTTAGTGGTGATAGGCACTGATTGCATAGGTAGTTACGAATCCAACTACCATACGATCACGACCATGACGGCCCCTTGAAAACATTCGACATAGTCAGTAACGGTTAAATATATGTTTCAGGTTTATACCAACAAATGAGACAGAAACGGTCATCCCGACTCCATCTTGTAAGAAGGGAGTAATAGACTGGAACTATCCAAGAGGTTCGCTGGATATCCATTTTAATCAGCAAGTTACATTCCAATTGTGTGTAAAAGACTGGGTAGGAGGAGATGCTTTCACCATTTTTGATAACACTTTAGGCAAAGAGACACTCTTAGACACTCTATCTGGAGGTAAATATTCACTTGTTTTTCTTTTTTTTCCTAAAAACAATTTATGACTTTCCTCTTTACAGTGTTTGTCATACTACAGTTATTAGCACTACCAATATTATAAGTTATTGGAAAGACAATATAAGTTACACAGTGTGCTAGTGACCTAATACGATATATATACGGGGTCAGTACATTTCATGTTGAATTTACTGACCCCGTATATATCGTATTAGGTCACTAGCACATTGTGTAGTGCATATATTTTACTGATTACCTTTGAATGAGTGAGTTATGTGTTACTGCATCAAAACTAATAAATATGTAAATTTTGTGTTGTGTGTAAGTGTCGCTATAACAATATTTGGTGACTGGTGGAATGTTACATTGATCAAGTCATTGAACCAACATTTGAGGACAAACTTACTCGGGTCAATTAATTGTTTATTGTAATATTTAATGTTTGTTTATAATTTCAACGTATGTTGTCAGGGGGAAACGCGCCGAGTCTCGTTGTTTTAAAAGAAAAAGGGGAAATAATTGTACTACTGACCGTGTATTAAAAATCTACCGACCGTGCATTGAATATACACGGTTTCCACGTGATCACTTTAAACCAATGATATTTCTGGAAGTTTGTAAGAAGTAAGATATTGAGAAATACAGACTGCACAACACGGCAATATGCGAAACAATGACCAAATACGTACAATGTAAATTATTAAAAACATAACGTGCTTAACAGTAGGGCCGAATATTGCAACAATGGAATACAGAAATAGGGCAACGTTGCTATGGTGTACAATTCCCATTTGCGAAATACGTACAAACATATTTATCTCAGAAACCATTTCACACATCTAAATACGATTGGTACCAGTGTGGAATAGTGGAATCTGAGGAGTAACGTTTGTAATTTAGAAAACTCTGAAATATCTATCTAACCAACGATGGAATTGTGAATCTCCTATTATAGTTTTTCACTCCTTTTTCATTGTTTGTGTCGACAGAATCTATTTTTATTATCAGTTAATACGCTTAGTTCAACTAGTGGGGCAGGAACTGCTAACCCTTCCGGATCACCTGAGTTCACCTCCGGTTTTAGTGGGGTTCGTGTTACTTAATCGTTAGTTTTATGGATACTGTTTCGTAGATCGCTGTTTGTCCTTTGGTATCTTCAAACTCTTTTTCCTTCCATCAGTTATTCGGATTAGAAAAAAAAATACATACTATATCACCTGACGATCTCCGTAGAAAATATCATGAAATAGTGTCTATCAATTTGTAACACGTGTATACCTTCCTATTTGTATAATTATGAGAGAGAGAGAAATAAAAGGTTAATTAATTATTCTCTATATTTACAGAAAACCAGTGCATCAGAAGTCATAATCACAAAGTTATCTTGGACGTCAAAGCTCCACCATCGCAAAGATATATGGGAGGCTTCTCCTTTGAAATAAAAATTTAGAAATGGACTATTATTCTGTTTTTCAAAAGAAATTGCAATGGTCTGACTGTACACGCTGCAATTTTTTCCGGTTACACCGTTTGTTTCCATCAATAAAACTGACCATCATGTAATAGCTGCAATATTTGTTGAAAATACCCCTCTCTCTCTCTGTCTCTCATACCGTTTTGTTGAAAGTACACCCTCTCTCTGTCTCTCATACCGTATTTTTGACATACTGGTTAACTCTGATGATTCCAGACCCTAGCATGTGTGCGTTTCGTCTCATGGTTGACGAATATTTGCATTTGATTTGCTGTTTTGTGGTCACCTTGTTGAAATCATTTTTAGCTTCACTTGTTGTGATAGCCTGCAGAGGAGGTATGGATTGTTGTTCCCTATATTCCTATATATTCTGTTAATTTTTAGCCGAGTATGTGTTGTTCTATCTTTAGTATTGTGTGTTAGTCTTTTGTAGTTCGTCATATTGTCCATTTTCTTGCAATGTTTCGATTTAAGGCTGCCGATTATCTCTTTCGCATTTTAACACTTCTTTAATACTCTTAAACCTGTATATAAAGAGCTCTCAATGGCACATGGAAATGTGTTCTTTATGAGCAGTTGCCCTTTATATACGTGCTAAAATTATATGGACTATTCATAAATGGGGAAAATGAGACTGCCCATTATAGATAGTGATTTGTTATATAAAGGTGCCCTCTAAGTCAGGTTGGCATATATCTTTGTAATGTTTAGAAACAAAGAAACTGCCATAAGCATCAATCGGTCAGTCGGCAAAGGTCAGTATAAATGTCGATCAGATAACAATTTGATAAGTATTTCATCTTTTCTATTTTATCGTGGTTCTTTGCTTAAAGTATTCCATTGATGTTACGGATCGGCGTGGTCGTGATCGTATGGTAGTTCGATTTACAACTACATGTGCAATCAGTGCCTATTACCACTAAAGTTGTGAGTTCGAATCCAGTTCATGGTGCGTTTGCTCAAAATAACATTATGCGATAAAGTTTGTCAGTGACTTGCCACAGGTCGGTGGTTTTCTCCCGATACGCTGGTTTCCTCCATCAATAAAACTGACCGCCACGATCTAACTGAAAAATTGTGGCATTAAACACCTAACCCCCCCCCCCCCATTACTGTTACGGATCGATGCACTTTTATCCAAATGGGTGCGTATGATTTCAAGCACTTTCAGGAGTAAATATTTATAAATAATTTTCTTCATTGAAGTCAATAATCTGTTTGTTTTGACTTGTTTAATAAGGGTAATAACAAAATTACCGAACTCCAAAAAATCTTACAAAGGGAAAGTCAAAACTCATAAGCATATACACAGACAAAATCAGTCAACAACCGGAAAACTGTGAAAACCGTAATGACCCTGACTTGGTACAGACATTTCTAAAGAAATGGTGGGTTGAATCAGATTTTAAAGCGCCAAACCTCCCCCTTTCATTACGACTCAAAGTTTCCGACTGTCACTATAACAGTATTTATAACAATATTTGAACAAAACAGGTAAAACAGTTGTCAAAGCAGCACCAAACTCAGTGAAGTAAATGTCAAAGACACTTTTACGTCACACATTGATAAAAAAATATTTTTGACATTTTTGTTGACACCTTAATGTGAGAAGAGTTTGAAGATACCAAAGGAGTAATCAGAATCCGTATATCGAAGAAGAACAGACAACACAATGGCCAAAAAAAAGTACAAAAGGACAAACAACGATCTACAAAACATACACATAAAACTAAAGATCGAGTATCTCGAACCCCACTAAAATTCGGGGGTGAACTCAGGTGCTCAGGAAGGGTACACTGCTACACTAGAGGCACTCGTCTTGCTGATCAAGTTACAAATCCGATGATAAGTCATGAATGATGAAAGGACATAAGACTCGTAATATTCCTTTAGCCATTTATAGATTATTCATTCATAAAATGAAATACAAAACAAAAAACATCACAGAGTTGGAACAATTCCAAAATCAGATATCAACATCGTAGAAAGAGGCAAAATCGATATCACTAACACACAAATGCATGACCTTGGATTGGTACTGGCAGGTCAATAAAAGGTGGTGGGGTCAAACTAGTTTTATAAGTGATTGAAAAAAATGATGAAACTGAACAGTTTAGTCACGTTTTGACAAAAACAGCTGTCAGGCATTCGCACGTAACAGACTTTTACAATGGGGACAAATGGTCAATTATTTCCCCTTACTGATAACATAGATGGCGCTGTTATAGATCAGGTCCAACAACAGCATCTCTTTATCTCTAAGTTACATAGATTTACATTGGGTTAATATTTGTTTTCAAGTAATTATCAACATTTTTTGTTAATAATTAAAATTCTTTCTGCATATTGTTGAGCACATGAATGCTCATAGAGGTGGACACTTGTTTCCTAATGATGAGCAAATAAAAAAGAATGATTAAATGTAATTAAGAAGAATTAAGTGAGCAAAAACACAAAGAATGAACACCAAACAAAAGCATTACTGTTTGTTATGAACTAGAAAATGATTATACATCAATGACAAGTTTTGATAAGAGTAAATTAAACTGTAAAATGTAATAATTTAATAGCATTGTTTAATTTAGTATAGGATCATACATTTCAGATTTATATATTGTATTACTTTTTATGCACAAAGTATATATAAATAGAATAAAGAGAAATATATTAACTGAAAATATGAAGACAACTTCATTTAATAAATATTTTATTTATTGCAAAATATTACTTTCTTTAATATTGGTTCATAATTAATATCTGTACACTTTTTAGAGTTTATATTTGTTATTTAATATTGCATGCAGAGATGGCAATCTTTACAACAAACAGTGTTTACTTAGCATGTTTATTTGTGAAATAGATGCATGTCATCACAGATTAAGGATTAAGTTTATCATTAGCAGATGTTAATGAATATAACTTTTTTTTCATCTTAGCGTTTTTGTATATTATGTATTGCTGGTACCACTGTTTGTAGGAAACAGCTAAAAAGGCTGGAAAGGGGTTGTTTCAAATGTGGTCTGTTTGAAAAGAAAATTCCCATCTAGTACATCTGAAAGGGGTGACAGACTTAGTAACAGAAATGAAACAAAATTTGATTTCATAGCAAAAGAGGAAGAAGAATGTGGACTTCTGTGTATATCTAATGAGGGTGAAAATGCAAAATATGAAAAATGTGTTGTGCTGTTCCACTCTATTAGGAATTTGGATGTCAAACTCCAGCTTGGCCATCCCTTGCCATTGAAAACTTTAGTCAAAGTACACCAATATCAAATTTGCATTAGCTTCCCTAGGTGAACTATGTATACAACAGAGTGGAAACCAGCTAAATATTGAAAATTGATATACTGGATAAATGTTATGTCTAGACAATGGAAGGAGTTAGCTTTATGGCCACATAGTGATTTAGTATCGTTTTGTCCATCTGATTGTAATATTATTTTCACCAACCCGACTGCCACAAAATACCATTCCAAAAACCAAAGCATCAGGTTGCACAACGATCTACTTATTCTACATATGAAACAGAAACACAGTAAACGTATTGTTTTGATGTTCAACTGGTGGACTTGTGTCATATCTGTCTACTGCATATGGAGGATCAGATGTCACAATTAGCGTTCCAATATATTTAAAAAAAAGAAATAGGATGTCTGGAAAACACTGCAAAAAGACAAAAAATATCCAGTAAACTTGTTCATATTGAACATAGTGATAGGTTTAGGAAAACCATTTAGAATTCTCATCCTGGCTTTAATCAGAACAGAAGCAAAGCTTGCCATGACAAGCTTTGTAGTTGTGCGATTTCAATCAATGCATTATTCCACCGTTTAAGCTAAATTATTTCGTAATTGAAAGTAAATTATTACATGTCTGAGTACACTAATAAACAGAGTAAATATATAACTATCATATATAAAAAAAAATTATGTACATAACAATTAAGTCAGTTTTGGAATATAACTTGATATAACGTTTCATATCACCAAGAATAATTTGTAATATCTTCATTTCTATCAACTGTTCTCATTTTGTTAACTTATCCTTAATGCGTATACAGATAGTATACAGGTGCACTCTTTGATTTTAATTCCTTTTTATCAGTTCAGGTACATGTAATACACAACTTCCATAATTTGATTTATTTTTATCATTTATAATATACAGTCCGACAAAAGTTAAGCACCACCCGAATTGTTTCAATAATATCTTTTCTAATAATGAACTTATTTCAAATCAGTTTGCTGTTTTCGTTACCTGTACACACATACTTACTTACCGGTGAAACAGGTTATTGAATTGATTTGAGTTTAGACGTCGATTTTTATTTATATGTATATGACAGGGTGTGTAAAGTGCCACGTGTACTTTTCAACATTTGTGTTTGCGAACGAAAGCTGATTTTTTTTTGTGTAGAGTTTTAAGTTTCATTTTCTATTGGTTTGGTATGGTGGGGCGGAAATTAACCATACCAGAAAGGTGGTTAGCTGTTGGCATGCATAACGGTGGTTGTAGCCATAGAAGGGTGGCAGACCACTTCAGGGCTAACCATTCCATCATTGTACGACTGATGCAGCGTTTTCGTCAAACGGGGAATGTTACTGACCGTCCACGTGCAGGTAGACCTCGCAAAACGACACCGAGAGAGGACCGGCTCATATCCAGACGGGCGTGGCAACGGCCGTTCAGTACAGCTGGTGCACTTCGTGCTAATTTAGCATTTGGAGGCCACATTAGCACACGCACTGTAATCAGACGCCTCCACCATCAGGGAATGCGAGCGCGACGACCCACACAACGTCCACAGTTGACATTACGTCATCACCATGCTCGATTTGACTGGTCACATGATCATTTGAGGTGGACTATTCGCACATGGAGACGGGTCCACTGGTCTGATGAAAGTCGTTTTTTGCTACGCCCTACCGACGGTCGTGCAAAGGTTTGGCGCCAACAAAACACTTCATTTCAGGACAACCACATTTTGGGCACAACTGCTTTTGGGGGTGGGGTGTAACTCTCTTGGGTTGTTTTTCCTTTGACTGTAAGTTGGACTTGTACGTTCTTGATGGTAATCTGACATGCCAAAAATACCGTGACAATGTACTCGCTCCACGCGTTGGCTGACCGGCCAATGTTCATGGACCACAACGCTAGGCCACATAGAGCCCGAATTGTACAACATTTTTTACAGCAAGAGGCTGTTCAGACAATTCCATGGCCTGCGATGTCGCCAGACATGAACCCTATAGAGCATGTATGGGACTTTATTGGCCGAAAAATTAACCAACGCAATCCAAAATGTCAAAATATTGACGAATTAAGAACTGCTATCTTACAGGAGTGGCAACAGTTCCCCCAAGAACGGCTTAGGCGTCTTGTGCGATGGATATGCTCGTTATTGATTGTTATGCCTTACACATACGCACAATAGATGCATTTAAAAGTTCTTAAAATCCATCTGAAGACTCTGCATTTTAATGCAAAGTTAAAAACTTCCATCAAAGACAAACTGGTTTTACGTTTTTCCAGCGCCTGTTTTGAACCCCATTTTTGCCACGTCATAGTCACGTCTTTCAGGATGATAACTACTTCGTAGATTGGTAATTGTAGAGCCCTTGGCGTAGTCTTTTAAGAAGTGTAATAAAAATGTTTTAACAGTATTGATGTAAAAAAATATATCGATAAAAATATAGGGTGGTGCTTAGCTTTTGTTTGAGTGTATATTATATAGTAGATAAATGAAAAATCAAAGAAAGGAATTAATTGATAAATAACAAACACATAGTAGTGAACACAACCTTGCTTATTATGATAACAGATGCTAGACCTGATTTACAACAGCGACATCTGTAATCAAGTGGGGATAATCTTCGCCAATGTTCCCCATTAACATCGAAGTAAAGTACAATGTAATTACCACAATGTTATGATATAGAGACATAGCAGACAGGTTTATCAAGTACGAGTTTTCTAGAAACATGTAACCATCCCCTTTACTTGACAGTTGTCTCTTGGTGATCATTAAAAAACAATTCTAAATGTTACTGTGTCAATTCAGTTATATTTTTTATGAAGTTCAACAAAGAAATATAACATTCTTTTTGGCATATAACTAGCTTAACTCCGCAACTTTTTATGGAAGTGCATGTACGAAGCCAGGAACGTGAGCGGTCATGTATTTGTGTGTTAGGGGTATCGATTTCCCCCTTTCCATGATTTGAAATTTGATTTTGGAATTGTTCCGATAGTGTGGTATTTCTCGTATTTCCTTTTATTTCTAAAATATTTATCTTTCTTTTATTAGTTAAATCCAACAAAATTTATTTTAATAATATTCTAAAACATGCATAGATTTGAAAAAGTGGTTTAAAATACAATCGAAAAATCGTAGAAAAAGTGATAATTCTAACACAAATACATAACTGCTGATAATACGGTCAATAAAAAGTGGCTAGGTTAAGAAATGTTTGATGATTCTTTGGTGTTTGAAAAGTTTGAACACGCGTACACCTCGAAATATAATTATAATAAATGTATAATTTGACATTTCCTCTTTTATCTTTTTTTTCTGTGTAATCGTTTAATGCTGCTACTTGATTAACACAATTCAGAAGTTCACAAAAATTATCATCAATTATTTGACGCTTAATAAATCGTTACTGCAATGAATAGAGATGGCGTCATGTCATGTTTTCTCCATTATCATCCATTACTCACCTTTGCCGGAATTGTCTACATAAGTAACACGACGGGTGTCTTGTAAAAAGCAGAAACCGTTTACCCTTCGTGACCACATAGCTTCACTCCCAGTTTTCTGCTGCGGTTTGAAGTTGCTAATCTTTTTAGTTTTGTGTGTGGTGTTGTATTATATTTGTTTTCGTCTTCGTACTGTTTCTTGTGAGTCCAATGTTACCAGTGTCTGGTTTATCCGGTCATGATAATGTTAATTTGAAAAGAAGTGGTCCCCCTCACCAACATCGATGAAAAACTACCTTATAGGGACAAGACATGATAATTGCACCAATAAGGAAAGTTAAATAACTTTTTAAGGATGAAGTGCGTGCATTTCGAAATAAGTTAAATTGCTATGAAACAAGATGGTGCATTTGTTAATTTTCCCCATATGTTTATGATGACAAGAAATTTAAACAATTATGGTCAACAATTCCACCAATATCAACAAAACGATTTTTTATCTAAAATCATTGAACTTAAAAGAGACAAGGGCATATGATGTTATACAATTATAACAAGCTAGGGAGACAACGAGAATTGTGGCGTTTAGTTTCAAAATTGTTTTGACATGCACCTCGAATGTTGTCAACAAATTCTGAAAAAAACAATATCAAACAGCTGTATTTCACCCACACTGTCATAGGTACATTTACACATCTAGTGACTGTTTGTTGCTTTATGACCAGTTGCAAGCATTTCATGCTGGTATATGACATTATAAAACATTTCATCTTCCTGTACTTTTTTCCAGTACTTTTTCAAACCGCAACGTTTGAAATACAACGTTTGAAATATCAGTTAGTTATTTTTCTAGTACATTACATTATAAAACATTTCATTTTCCCGTACGTTTTTCCCTATCTTTTCACTATTCAATTTACTTTCTTCTCTATTTTCCATGTCTTTTCACAATTCAACTTAGGTTTCTTCCATATTTTTCATATATTTTCACTATTCAACTTGCCTTTCTTCTGTATTTTCCATATCTTTTCACTATTCAACTTACCTTTCTTCCATAATTTCCACATCTTTTCGTTATTCAACTTACTTTTCTTCAATATTTTCCATATCATTTCACATTTCAACTTACTTTTCTTCAATATTTTCCATATCATTTCACATTTCAACTTACCTTTCCTCCATATCATTTTACAACTCAACCTACTTTTCTTCCGCATTTTCCATATCTTTTAACTATTCAACTTGGCTTTCTTCCATATTTTCCATATCTTTTCACATTTCAACTTGCTTTCTTCCATATTATCCATATCTTATCACTATTCAACATACATTTCTTCCATAATTTCCATATCTTTTCACTATTCAACTTACCTTTCTTCTGTATTTTTGTTGTCTTTTCACTATTCAACTTGCTTTTCTTCCATATTTTCCATATCTTATCACTATTAAACTTACATTTCTTCCATATTTTCCATATTTTTTCACTATTGAACTTACTTTTCTTCTGTATTTTCCATGTCTTTTCACTATTCAACTTGTCATTCTTCCATTATTTCCATATCATTTCACATTTGAACTTACTTTTCTTTCATATTTTCCATATCATTTCACAATTCAACCTACTTTTCTTTCGCCTTGTTCATATCTTTTCACTATTCAAATTGGCTTTCTTCCATATTTTCTATATCTTTTCACATTTCAAATTGCCTTTCCTCCATATTGTCCATATCTTATCACTATTCAACTAGCCTCTCTTCAATATTTTCTATATCATTGCCATAATGAACTTATTTTTCTTCCATAATTTCCATATCTTTTCACTTTTCAACTTACTTTTCTTCCATATTTTTCGCATTTTTTCACTTTTCAACTTATTTTTCTTCCATATTTTCCAAAATTTTCCACTATTCAACTTACCTTTCTTCCGTATTTTCCATATCGTTTCACATTTTAACTTTCCTTTCTTCCATAATATCCATATCTTTTCACTATTGAACTTTCTTTTCTTCCGTATTTTTTGTATCTTTTCACTTTTCAACTTACTTTTCTTCCGTATTTTTCATATAAGTTCACTATTCAACTTGCCTTTCTTCAATATTGTCCATATCTTATCACTATTCGACTTGCCTTTCTTCCATATTTTCCATATCGTTTCACTATTCAACTTATTTTTTTTCATAATTTCCATATCTTTTCACTATTCAACTTGGGTTTCCTACATATTTTTCATATCTTTTCACTATTCAACTTACCTTTCTTCCATGTTGTCCATATCTTATCACTATTCGACTTGAATATTTTCCATATCTTTTCATTATTCAACTTACTTTTTTTACATATTGTCCATATCATTTCACTATTCAACTTGCCTTTCTTCCATATTTTCCATATCATTTCACTATACGACTTATTTTTCATCAATATTTTCCATATCATTTCACTATTCAACCTACTTTTCCTACGTATTTTCAATATCATTTCACTATTCAACTGACGTTTCTGCTGTATTTTCCATATACAATGTATTTTCATTATTCAACTTACTTTTCTTCCTTATTTGCCATATCTTTTCACTATTCAACTTATTTTTCTTCCATACTTTCCAAATCTTATCAATATTCAACTTTCTTTTTTTTCCATATTTTCCATATCTTTTCACTATTCAACTTACTTTTCTTCCATATTTTCCCTATCTTTTCACTATTCAACTTACGTTTCTTCCATATGTTTCATATTTTTTTTTTCATTGTTTCTAATGATTCTTTCAAATCAGAATTTTCTTCTCTCCATGTTTGCTGATTTTCCAAGATTAATTCTGCTTTGTTAATTCTGGAAATATAAAAGAATGATTAAATTCCTAACTTCATACGCCATGACTATAATATTGTGGTGTTTACTCTAAGAACAGTGAAATCTATCTAAGCATATCAAAACTCTGTAAAACGAATATAACTTGCAACGTTTCTTGTTTTCCGTGTACATGACGTCATAAGACATTTCAATTAAAATGTGCTTTTTCAAACCGCAATGTTTGAAATGCAACGTTATTTGTTTTCTGCGTACATGACGTACTTTTCCGGGTATCATTTTCCGGTACTTTAAAAAAAAATCATTTTCGTCACAGAATCTATTTTTTAGAAGTTTTATTAATTTCCTTAATTTTCATTTCTGTCCCAGAATCTATTTTTAATATCAATACTACATCATGTTATAGCTTCTAAAAGCAACCACATTAATACAATGTTGCTCAATGAGATGGTCTTAGCTCCTCTACAAAAGCTGAAGATTGAATATGAATTGTCTTACCAATCTACTACCAGGCTGAAATATATTGATAAATTTGATCAATTGCTGATCATCCTACAGTGACCGTCTACGGTTGATAACAATGTACGATCGTTGATACATTTCACCATTTTTATCTGATACTATGTGGTAAAACATTTCCCATCATTTATAAAAATCATCATTAAATAACTGGTGTCCAATTAAAATCTTTATAGTATTACATGTGTGGATCCTGTTTACGTGACACAGGCAACAATAGCAGTGACTATATTACATAAAATACATTACAGCATAGAGGTTCCCAAAACAAAAACGGATTATTGGTTTTCAAAATATAATAGGGTTCTTCATCATTACTTTGTGAATGTTGCGGTGGCGAAGGTGGTGGTGGTGGTGGTGGTGACGACAGCATGTTAGTGTTTTGATCGGTATTTGACTGTTTTAAGGACCTGTAGGGTATCGTAATTTGGTAAAGGTGTGCTACTGGAAGTGACGTCAACGAAAATGACGTCACCGGAAGTCACGTGAACGGAAGTGAGGTCAGTCACGTGACCAGAAATGACGTCATAACCGGAAGTGACGTCACAGGAAGTGACGTCATTTCCCCCACGCTTTTTTCTTACTATAGTAGTAGTACAAAATGTCCCATTGTTGTTTGTCATTCGATTTACGGCTTCTGATTATCCCTTCCTGTGACGTCACTTCCAGTGGTTATGACGTCATTTCCGGTAACGTCACTTCGGGTCACGTGACTTCCAGGGACGTCATTTTCGGTGACGTACCTTCTGGTAGCACACCTTTCACAAATTATGATGGCCTACAGGTCCTCAAAACAGTTAAGTACTGATCAAATTCCTAACATGCTGCCGCCATCACCACCACCACCACCGCCGCCACAATACTCACATCCTGGTTGTAGATTGGTAAGACAATTCATATTTAATCTTCAGCTATTGTAGAGGAGCTGAGACCATCTCATTGAGCAACATTGTATTAATATGGTTACATTTAGAAGCTATTACATGTAGTATTGATAGTAAAAATAGATTCTGGGACGAAAATGAAGATTTAGGAAAATGTAATTTTTTTCAAAAAGTACGGGAAAATGATACGCGGAAAATGTCGTCATGAACGCTAAAAACGAGTAACGTTGCATTGCAAACGTTGTTCTTTGAAAAAGTGCGGTAACATGAAATGTCTTAAGACGTCATGTACGCGGAAAACAAGTAACGTTGGAAGTTATATTTGTTTACAGAGTTTTGATATGTTGATATATACTTCACTGTTATGAGAGTAAACACCACAATATCATGGTCATGGCGAATGAAGCCAGGATTTTAATCATTCTTTTATATTTCCAGAATTAGCAAAGCAGAATTAATCTTGGAAAATCAGCAAACATGGAGAGAAGAAAATTCTGATTTGAAAGAATCATTAGAAACAATGAAAAAAATATATGGAACATATGGAAGAAACGTAAGTTGAATAGTGAAAATACAGGAAAAATATGGAAGAAAAGTAAGTTGAATAGTGAAAAGATATGGAAAATGTGGAAGAAAAAAAGTTGAATAGTGATAAGATTTGGAAAGTATGGAAGAAAAATAAGTTGAAGTGAAACGATATGGAAACTATGGAAGAAACGTCAGTTGAATAGAGAAATGGTTTGGACAATATGGAAGAAAGGTAAGTTGAATAGTGGAAAGATTTGGAAAATATGGAAGAAAAGTAAGTTGAAGAGTTAAAAGATATGTAAATTATGGAAGAAAAGTAAGTTGAATAGTGAAAAGATATGGAAAATACAGAAGAAAAGTAAGTTGAATAGTGAAAAGATTTGGAAAATACGGAAGAAAAGTAAGTTGAATAGTGAAAAGATATGGAAAATACAGAAGAAAAGTAAGTTGAATAGTGCAATGATATGGAAAATACAAAAGAAAACTAGGTTGAAAAGTGAAATGATATGGACAATATGGAAGAAAAGTAAGTTGAATAGTGAAAAGACATGGAAGAAAGGCAAGTCGAATAGTGATAAGATATGGACAATATGGAAGAAAGGCAAGTTGAATAGTGAAAAGATATGAAAAATATGGAAGAAACCCCAGTTGAATAGTGAAAAGATATGGAAAATACAAAAGAAAAATAAGTTGAATAGTGAAAAGATATGAAAAATATGGAAGAAAGGCAAATTGAGTAGTGAAGTGATATGGTAAATATGAAAGAAAAGTAAGTTGAAAAGTAAAAAGATACGAAAAATACGGAAGAAAAGTAAGTTGAATAGTGAAAAGATATGGAAATTGTGGACGAAAGGAAAGTTAAATAGTGAAAAGATATGGAAAATACGGAAGAAAGCTAAGTTTGAATAGTGGAACGATTTGGAAAATATGGAAGAAAAGTAAGTTGAATAGTGAAAAGATATGGAAAATATGGAAGAAAAGTAAGTTGAAAAGTGAAAAGATACGAAAAATATGGAAGAAAAGTAAGTTAAAAAGTTAAAAGTGTTGGACAATATGGAAGAAATGTAAGTTGAATTGTGAAAAGATATGGAAAATATGGAAGAAAGGCAAGTTGAATAGTGATAAGATATGGACAATATTGAAGAAAGGCATGTTGAAATGTGAAAAGATATGGAAAATATGGAAGAAAGCCAAGTAGAATAGTGAAAAGATATGACAAATTTGTAAGAAAAGTAGGTTGCATTGTTAAATGATATGGAAAATATGGAAGAAAAGTAAGTTAAAATGTGAAATGATATGGAAAATATGGAAGAAACCCAAGTTGAATAGTGAAAAGATATAGAAAATGTGGAAGAAAAGGAGGTTGAATTGTTAAATGGTATGGAAAATATGGAAGAAAGGTAAGTTGAAATGTGAAATGATATGGAAAATATGGAAGAAACCCAAGTTTAATAGTGAAAAGATATAGAAAATACAGCAGAAAATTAAGTTGAATAGTGAAAAGATATGGAAAATATGGAAGAAGTCGAATAGTGATAAGATATGGACAAAATGGAAGAAAGGCAACTTGAATAGTGAAAAGATATGGAAAATATGGAAGAAAGGCAAGTTGAATAGTGATAAGATACGAAAAATATGGAAGAAAAGTAAGTTGAATAGTGAAAAGATATGGAAATTATGGAAGAATGGAAAGTTAAATAGTGAAAAAGATATGGAAAATACGGAAGAAAGGTGAGTTCAATAGTGGAAAGATTTGGAAAATATGAAAGAAGAACAGTAAGTTGAATAGTGAAAAGATATGAAAAATATGGAAGAAAATTAAGTTGAAAAGTGAAAAGATATGGCCAATATGGAAGAAAGGCAAGTTGAATTGTGAAAAAGATATGAAAAATACAGAAGTAAAATAAGTTGAATAATGAAATCATATGGAATATATGGAAAAAAGGCAAGTTGAATAGTGATAAGATATGGACAATATGGAAGAAAGGCAAGTTGAAATGTGAAAAGATATGGAAAATATAAAAGAAAGCAAAGTAGAATAGTGAAAAGATATGGAAAATGCGACAGAAAAGTAGGTTGAATTGTGAAATGATATGGAAAATATGGAAGAAATGTAAGTTGAAATGTGAAATGATATGGAAAATATGGAAGAAAGACAAGTCGAATAGTGATAAGATATGGAAAATATGGAAGAATGGCAAGTTGAATAGCAAACAGATATGAAAAATATAGAAGAACCTTAAGTTGAATAGTGAAAAGATATGGAAAATACAGAAGAAAAGTAAGTTGGATAGTGAAAAGATATGGAAAATATGGAAGAAAGTCAAGTTGAATAGTGGAAAGATATGGAAAATGCGGACGAAAAGTAGGTTGAGTTGTGAAATAATAAGGAAAATATGGAAAAATAGTAAGCTGAAATGTGAAATGATATGGAAAATATGGAAGAAAAGTAAGTTGAATAGTGAAAAGATGTGGAAATTATGGAAGAAACGTACGTTGAATAGTGAAAAGATATGGAATATACAGAAGAAAGACAAGTTGAATAGTGAAAAGATATGGAAACTACAAAAGAAAAATAAGTTGAACAGTGAAAACATAGGGGAAAATGAAATGTTTTATAGCGTCATGTAGCTATAGTAGAAAAACAACTAACTGATATTTCAAACGTTGTATTTCAAAAAGTACAGGGAAAAATATCGAAGAAAGGCAAGATGAATAGTGAACAGATATGAAAAATATGGAACTAACCTAAGCTGAATAGTGAAAAGATATGGAAAATACAGAAGAAAAGTAAGTTGAATAGTGAAAAGATATTGAAATTATGGAAGAAAAGTAAGTTGAATAGTGATAAGATATGGACAATAAGGAAGAAAGGCAGGTTGAAATGTGAAAATATATGGAAAATATGGAAGAAAGCAAAGTAGAATAGTGAAAAGATATGGAAAATGCGACAGGAAAGTAGGTTGAATTGTGAAATGATATGGAAAATATGGAAGAAAGGTAAGTTGAATAGTGAAAAGATATGGAAAATACAGAAGAAAAGTAAGTTGAATAGTGCAATGATATGGAAAATACAAAAGAAAACTAGGTTGAATAGTGAAATGATATGGAAAATATGGAAGAAAAATAAGTCGAATAGTGAAATGATATGGAAAAGATGGAAGAAAGGCAAGTTGAAAAGTGAAATGATATGGACAATATGGAAGAAAAGTAAGTTGAATAGTGAAAAGACATGGAAGAAAGGGAAGTCGAATAGTGATAAGATATGGACAATATGGAAGAAAGGCAAGTTGAATAGTGAAAAGATATGAAAAATATGGAAGAAACCTAAGTTGAATAGTGAAAAGATATGGAAAATACAAAAGAAAAATAAGTTGAATAGTGAAAAGATATGAAAAATATGGAAGAAAGGCAAGTCGAATAATGATAAGATATGAATAACATGGAAGAAAGGCAAATTGAGTAGTGAAGTGATATGGTAAATATGAAAGAAAAGTAAGTTGAATAGTGAAAAGATATGGAAATTGTGGACGAAAGGAAAGTTAAATAGTGAAAAGATATGGAAAATACGGAAGAAAGCTAAGTTGAATAGTGGAACGATTTGGAAAATATGGAAGAAAAGTAAGTTGAATAGTGAAAAGATATGGAAAATATGGAAGAAAAGTAAGTTGAAAAGTGAAAAGATACGAAAAATCTGGAAGAAAAGTAAGTTAAAAAGTTAAAAATGTTGGACAATATGGAAGAAATGTAAGTTGAATTGTGAAAAGATATGGAAAATATGGAAGAAAGGCAAGTTGAATAGTGATAAGATATGGGCAATATTGAAGAAAGGCATGTTGAAATGTGAAAAGATATGGAAAATATGGAAGAAAGCCAAGTAGAATAGTGAAAAGATATGACAAATGTGTAAGAAAACTAGGTTGCATTGTTAAATGATATGGAAAATATGGAAGAAAGGTAAGTTAAAATGTGAAATGATATGGAAAATATGGAAGAAACCCAAGTTGAATAGTGATAAGATATAGAAAATGTGGAAGAAAAGGAGGTTGAATTGTTAAATGGTATGGAAAATATGGAAGAAAGGTAAGTTGAAATGTGAAATGATATGGAAAATATGGAAGAAACCCAAGTTTAATAGTGAAAAGATATAGAAAATACAGCAGAAAATTAAGTTGAATAGTGAAAAGATATAGAAAATATGGAAGAAGTCGAATAGTGATAAGATATGGACAAAATGGAAGAAAGGCAACTTGAATAGTGAAAAGATATGGAAAATATGGAAGAAAGGCAAGTTGAATAGTGATAAGATACGAAAAATATGGAAGAAAAGTAAGTTGAATAGTGAAAAGATATGGAAATTATGGAAGAATGGAAAGTTAAATAGTGAAAAAGATATGGAAAATACGGAAGAAAGGTGAGTTCAATAGTGGAAAGATTTGGAAAATATGAAAGAAGAACAGTAAGTTGAATAGTGAAAAGATATGAAAAATATGGAAGAAAGGCAAGTTGAATTGTGAAAAAGATATGAAAAATACAGAAGTAAAATAAGTTGAATAATGAAATCATATGGAATATATGGAAAAAAGGCAAGTTGAATAGTGATAAGATATGGACAATATGGAAGAAAGGCAAGTTGAAATGTGAAAAGATATGGAAAATATAAAAGAAAGCAAAGTAGAATAGTGAAAAGATATGGAAAATGCGACAGAAAAGTAGGTTGAATTGTGAAATGATATGGAAAATATGGAAGAAATGTAAGTTGAAATGTGAAATGATATGGAAAATATGGAAGAAAGACAAGTCGAATAGTGATAAAATATGGAAAATATGGAAGAAAGGCAAGTTGAATAGCAAACAGATATGAAAAATATAGAAGAACCCTAAGTTGAATAGTGAAAAGATATGGAAAATACAGAAGAAAAGTAAGTTGGATAGTGAAAAGATATTGAAATTATGGAAGATAAGTAAGTAGAATACTGATAAGATATGGACAATATGGAAGAAAAGCAAGTTGAAATGTGAAAAGATATGGAAAATATGGAAGAAAGTCAAGTTGAATAGTGGAAAGATATGGAAAATGCGGACGAAAAGTAGGTTGAGTTGTGAAATAATAAGGAAAATATGGAAAAATAGTAAGCTGAAATGTGAAATGATATGGAAAATATGGAAGAAAAGTAAGTTGAATAGTGAAAAGATGTGGAAATTATGGAAGAAACGTACGTTGAATAGTGAAAAGATATGGAATATACAGAAGAAAGACAAGTTGAATAGTGAAAAGATATGAAAAATATAGAAGAATTCTAAGTTGAATAGTGAAAAGACATGGAAACTACAAAAGAAAAATAAGTTGAACAGTGAAAACATAGGGGAAAATGAAATGTTTTATAGCGTCATGTAGCTATAGTAGAAAAACAACAAACTGATATTTCAAACGTTGTATTTCAAAAAGTACAGGGGAAAATATGGAAGAAAGGCAAGATGAATAGTGAACAGATATGAAAAATATGGAACTAACCTAAGCTGAATAGTGAAAAGATATGGAAAATACAGAAGAAAAGTAAGTTGAATAGTGAAAAGATATTGAAATTATGGAAGAAAAGTAAGTTGAATAGTGATAAGATATGGACAATAAGGAAGAAAGGCAGGTTGAAATGTGAAAATATATGGAAAATATGGAAGAAAGCAAAGTAGAATAGTGAAAAGATATGGAAAATGCGACAGGAAAGTAGGTTGAATTGTGAAATGATATGGAAAATATGGAAGAAAGGTAAGTTGAAATGTGAAATGATATGGCAAATATGGAAGAAAGACAAGTCGAATAGTGATAAGATATGGAAAATATGGAAGAATGGCAAGTTGAATAGTGAACAGATATGAAAAATATGGAACAAGCCTAAGTTGAATAGTGAAAAGATATGGAAAATACAGAAGAAAAGTAAGTTGAATAGTGAAAAGATATTGAAATGATGGAAGAAAAGTAAGTTGAATAGTGATAAGATATGGACAATAAGGAAGAAAGGCAACTTGAAATGTGTAAAGATATGGAAAATATGGAAGAAAGTCAAGTTGAATAGTGATAAGATACGAAAAATATGGAAGAAAAGTAAGTTGAATAGTGAAAAGATATGGAAATTATGGAAGAATGGAAAGTTAAATAGTGAAAAAGATATGGAAAATACGGAAGAAAGGTGAGTTCAATAGTGGAAAGATTTGGAAAATATGAAAGAAGAACAGTAAGTTGAATAGTGAAAAGATATGAAAAATATGGAAGAAAATTAAGTTGAAAAGTGAAAAGATATGGCCAATATGGAAGAAAGGCAAGTTGAATTGTGAAAAAGATATGAAAAATACAGAAGTAAAATAAGTTGAATAATGAAATCATATGGAATATATGGAAAAAAGGCAAGTTGAATAGTGATAAGATATGGACAATATGGAAGAAAGGCAAGTTGAAATGTGAAAAGATATGGAAAATATAAAAGAAAGCAAAGTAGAATAGTGAAAAGATATGGAAAATGCGACAGAAAAGTAGGTTGAATTGTGAAATGATATGGAAAATATGGAAGAAATGTAAGTTAAAATGTGAAATGATATGGAAAATATGGAAGAAAGACAAGTCGAATAGTGATAAGATATGGAAAATATGGAAGAAAGGCAAGTTGAATAGTGAACAGATATGAAAAATATGGAACAAGCCTAAGTTGAATAGTGAAAAGATATGGAAAATACAGAAGAAAAGTAAGTTGAATAGTGAAAAGATATTGAAATGATGGAAGAAAAGTAAGTTGAATAGTGATAAGATATGGACAATAAGGAAGAAAGGCAACTTGAAATGTGTAAAGATATGGAAAATATGGAAGAAAGCCAAGTTGAATAGGTAAAAGATATGGAAAATGCGGAAGAAAACTAGGTTGAGTTGTGAAATGATATGGAAAATATAGTAGTAAAGTAAGTTGAAATGTGAAATGATATGGAAAATATGGAAGAAAAGTAAGTTGAATAGTGAAAAGATATGGAAATTATGGAAGAAACGTAAGTTGAATAGTGAAAAGATATGGAAAATACAGAAAAAAGGCATGTTGAATAGTGAAAAAAATATGAAAAATATGGAAGACATCTAAGTTGAATAGTGAAATGACATGGAAAATACAGAAGAAAAGTAAGTTGAAGAGTGAAAAAAGTACGGGAAAATAAAATGTTCTATAAAGTCAAGTACTAGAAAAACAACTAACGGATATTTCAAACGTTGCGGTTTGAAAAAGTACGGGAAAAAGATACGAGAAAATGAAATGTTTCATAACGTCATGTACTAGAAAAGCAAGTAACGTTGCATTTCAAGCGTTGTGGTTTGAAAAGGTACGGGAAAATGAAATGTTTTATAACGTCATGTACTAGAAAAGCAAGTAACGTTGCATTTCAAACGTTGCAGTTTGAAAAAAGTATGGGAAGATGAAATGTTTTATAACGTCATGCACTAGAAAAGTAGGTTGAATATTGAATTGATATGGAAATTACAGAAGAAAAGTAAGTTGAATAGTGAAAAGACATGGAAATTATGGAAGAAAAGTAAGTTGAATAGTGAAATGATTTGGAAAATACAGAAGAAAAGTAAGTTGAATAGTGAACAGATAGGGAAAATATGGGAGAAAGCCAAGTTGAATTATGAAATGATATGGAAAATATGGAAGAAAGGCAAGTTGAATAGTGATAAGATATGGAAAAAATATGGATGAAAGGCAAGTCGAATTGTGAAAAGATTTGGACAATATGGAAGAAAGATAAGCTGAATAGTGAAAAGATATGGAAAATATGGAAGAAACCCAAGTTGAATAGTGAAATGATTTAGAAAATATGGAACAAAAGTAGGTTGAATTGTGAAATGATATGGAAAATTGAAATATTTTATAACGTCATGTACTAGAAAAGCAAGTAACGTTGCATTTCAAACGTTGCAGTTTGAAAAAAGTATGGGAAGATGAAATGTTTTATAACGTCATGCACTAGAAAAGTAGGTTGAATATTGAATTGATATGGAAAATACAGAAGAAAAGTAAGTTGAATAGTGAAAAGACATGGAAATTATGGAAGAAAAGTAAGTTGAATTGTGAAAAAAATAGGGAAAATATGGGAGAAAGCCAAGTTGAATTATGAAATGATATGGAAAATATGGAAGAAAGGCAAGTTGAATAGTGATAAGATATGGAAAAATATGGAAGAAAGGCAAGTCGAATTGTGAAAAGATTTGGACAATATGGAAGAAAGATAGGCTAAATAGTGAAAAGATATGAAACATATGGAAGAAAAGTAAGTAGAATAGTGAAAAGATATAGAAATTATGGAAGAAAAGTAAGTTGAATAGTGAAATGATATGGAAAATACAGAAGAAAAGTAAATTGAATAGTGAAAAGATATGGAAATTATGGAAGATAAGTAAGTTGAATATGGAAATTGAACCAAGGAGATAACAGAATCCAGTATCCATAGCAGCAGCAGTAGCCATACACGTTTACGACAGAGCAGCAGCAGCAGCTACACACGTTTATCCCAGAGCAGCAGCAGCAGCAGTAGCCATACACGCTTACCCCTGAGCAGCAGCCATAGCGTTGAAATTCCACCGAAAACACGTTACAAACAAAAACAAAACGAAACACATTATGAAAATATCACACATTAACGTATACATATATGACAAATCCGCAAAAAAGTGAACACAATAGTGATTAAGATGTTAAATAAACACGAAAATTAGAGGAAGGAATCAAGAAACGTCAAGATCTCTGAAAATAATACAAAAATGCAATGCGGACGTAATAGACTACTTGGAGTACATATCCGAAAACACCGTAGGTGAAAACCATTATTGAAATATATTATATTATATGAAAATGGCGGGACAGGGGCAGATAACCAGTGAAAGGGGTAGTTCCGGTAGCCATGCGGACGTCCTAGAGAAAACCCAAGAGGCATTTCCGGCGAGGAAAGCCCCACATGCGCACACCCAAGGCAAACCGCTTCGGAGTCACGTCACTTCCGGTATCCCTGTCCGTCATGCGTAATGACACATTTTGTACTACTACTATAGGAAGAAAAAAGCACGGGAAACGGTTGCACATGCGCACCCGATCACATTTGGTCAGGGCCGCTTCCGGTGACGTCACTTCCGGTTGTGCATGCGCACACCATCATATCCGGTAGCTCCACAACCACGCTCCACCACCACAAATATAGCTTGAGCTGTACCCATATACTACTGATGGGAATTCGTGCAATAAAAGATATGTATATTAATATATTATTGATTCATAATTATTTTGACATTTAAAATTCGAATGAACGTTGTCAACAAATTCTGAAAACTTAAGTCGTAAAAATAACCAATAGCCACCAGCTGGTTTTTCCCTCCCTGTCATCAATGTGTATTACAACTAAAGTTGTGAATTCGAACCCCATGACTAGGGGTACTCGATGCAACATTATGTGACACAGTTTGCGAGTTTGACAGGATAGCTGGGTCTTTCAAAGTAGTAATAATTTGCATGGAATTCACTCTACGGTTAGAAGAAATTACATATTCCTATGAGTAAGCCCGCAATTAGCAGGTAATTTGAACACGTTATTGGATAGGTCATGTAAATGTTTTATTTCCGACAAAGTACAACGATGAAATGCATGCATTCAACCTCATCGGTAGTGTAATGGTTAGTGTGCTCGCCTCAAGTCCGGTAGATCCTAGGTTCGAGTCCCAATCAGGTCAAACCAAAGACTATAAAATAGGTATGTGTTGCTTCTCCTCTGAACACGCACCATTAAGAAGAAAGAGCAAAGACTGGTTGGCTCTGAATGAGGATAATGTGTCAGAGTGGGGCGGCATATCTATCTGCGGACTGAGTTAGCACTATAAAAATTCAAATAACCGTGTTTGTCTGGTACAGAGCAGACCTCATCATCACGTTGTTGGAAATGAACTTGTTCTCGCCATGATATAGCTGAAAAATTGCAGAGCTAGCGCTAAACAACAATAACTAACTCACTGCATTGCATTCAACACATTTCCTTTTTTTACAATATATAACATGTTTTCATTGACTGCATATATATTAGTCAGATCCTATTGTGATAATATTACATACAGTTATCTCCAGCAGTCAAACGACGTGTTTACAAATGTCAGAGGGAATGCAATTATACGGCGAAAAGGAGGGAGGTGGTTTAAAAAATCCAACTTATTTCGCGTTCGATTGTTTAACCGTTTAACTCGGAAAATCGTGGTATAAATATTACCTAATATATGTGCTGTAATGAAGAAAACGTTTACAAAAGGAGTCACTGTTAAAGTTCATTACAAAAACTTTAATACTTATACCTAAATTAGCAATTATCTTATTTCTGTGCAATTAGTGGCTATCACCACGGTATAACTGAATTTTGTTTGAAAGCGGTGTTGAATACCATAACTCTAACCTTTCTTTGTGAACTACCTACAGTGATCTAATCTTATTTAATGCTAGCAAATTATATAAATTTAGTTATTATTGCTTAACATCCAGTGAGCAGTAATTCAACTCTATATAAATATTCAGGGCCAGAACAAGGCCAATAATATATAAACACAATATAGAAATGACGTGGGGATGGTCCAACCAGTACAGAGACTTTTGACTCCCACTGGAAAAGGTACGGATATTTGGTAGTGATGACAAATTTAGTCTTCTGTAGCGGCCAGAATGTTCATACCCTTTCCCGAAATCTACAAATGAGGTTTTAACGTGGAGAGAGTGTGGCACTCTCTAAAACGGTAACCCACGGTCTGTATTTCAGGATAACCTGACAGCCCCACACCCCACCCATCAAGACGGTTCCCGATTGTCAATAGTCGAATAATGTATATCGTATTTAGGGTTGCATAATGCGCAGGACCTTGCCCAGATTCTTTATTTTGTAGGAGGGTGTGCATTATAAACAGAAACAATGTGTTTCACTCTTTCCCAGACTGGGAAATCACATGTCCGCCATGTTTTTTGTTTACTATTGTAAACATGCAAAGTTAAATATTTCTTAAATTGTTTGGACACTATTCCACATAATAATTAATTGCATCTACTATGTTTTAATTATTGAAGAATTAAAACTGTCTAGTGCAGTTTTGTTTTGTACTTGTAAATATTTACCTTTGATAGATACGAAAATAAACTAAATATAAACTCTGACTATATCTAGCCATGTGTAAAATAATCAATAATCTTGCCGATAAGTCAATGTGTGCAAGTGTAAATATGTCATAATTACTTAGTGTATAATTAGACTGTCAGACTGTGTTTACACAAGATTATAGTGATTGAAATAAAAAGAAAAGAAACAATAAAATGTATTTGTCAATTTTTATGTCAAGTCTAATAGCTTGATTGCTCCCAGGTGAAGTTAAATCCGATTAGCACAACATTACAACATATAGCAATCTGTTATGATTGCATGGCTTGGATGCTATTTCATCACTAAATAATACGGCATTGTTTGTAGTTCATTCATGATCATTAATTATTTGGTCAATTTTAAAAATACAAAAAAATAACGGATTGTCGGCGCTCTTTGATGTATGTAACAACCGTATTTTCAGCAACTCCTCACAAGCTTAGCAATGTTCAACAATGTCATAATAAGTGACAATTGTTTGCCTTTCTTTGTTCTATATCATTATTTTCTGTCATCTTCAATTATCAACTGCGTTAATTTACGTTCAGATCCGGAATTTAAACTTATATTTACCGATGCTGTACTAGATTTCGAATCCATTAATTACACAACATCCGGATAATAAAAACATCATATGAAAACGCCAATAAAACCCAACATATTTAATATTTTGCAACTTTATTGAAGATGAAAAGATATAAATGGTTCTCAAATTCTCCCAGCAAATGAAACATGCTCAAAGTACTGAAAAATATATACGATTGATATTTAATTCTTACATTTCCGACGACGATTTTTTTCAAAAGTCCATGCGCATTATAGACACGAACTAGTTTTTTTCTGGAGATTTTCAAGGCGCATTATGCAACCCTAAATACGGTATTGTGTACATTCGGTTTGACAGAGTCGTATTTTCTGTTGTGCTTCCCGGAATATTACGCCGCAAACAACAAAGATAGGAAATCGTGCGATAATAGATACCAGGCCCACTGAGAGGGGGGTCAGACGGGGAGGCACCCCGATGCACATGAGCTTATGGGCCCATAAGTCAAAAGAGGGAAAAAAACAGAGGGTATACCTTGAGCAAGGCAAACAAAATAAAATGTGTGCTTTCGTGAATATGTGAATGACAATTTCGTGTAGTGGATATAAAAAGGAGAGGGCTCACTAATGGTGAATAGACAGGATCAGACTTTTGTTAAACTCAACTGATTCCGTTCAGGTGAACCTTTATTTTTTATTTATTTATTAATTTCACTTCGTCAGTCACCACATTGTCATTATCACACATTGCAGGGGCGGATCCAGGGGGGGGGGGGGGGGGGGGGGGGGCGCATCCGGTGCGCGCCCCCTAAAATTGGAAAAATATGATTTGTTGGCGTAAAATCGTGATTTTTCACACGGAATACCCCAAAGATGTTCGCGCCTCCCTCCGCTCGGTCTATTTTTTTAGCTTGAAATCCTGGATCCGCCTCTGCATTGTAACATGCAAAGTAAACAAATTATAATCAGGGTACGCTGAGCGGGTGGGCACAAAAGATATCGAGAGAGAGATTGAGAGTGATTGAGAGAGATGAAAATAAAAGGATGACATCTCGGACACGCACAAGTCAACTGATCAAAGTAGGCCTACAATAGTTGTTGGTATCAAAAGTAGTTTCTACTAAATTTTGGTATATTAATTTCAGTTTAACTTTAAACTGATTAATATTCTAACGAAGGCAAGTGGGTAAAACGAGGCACGAGAGTTCCTCTTAGAATTTTTTTTCCAAAGCCTCGGAATCGTATTTGAGTAAAATTTTCTGCTGAAATTGCTACGAACTTACGATTGCGAATATTGAAATATATGAGGTTATGAAGAGACTTGTAAAAAAACATAAATCCAGACAAATAAACACATAGAAAGCTGTTTTCGAAATCATAATTCATCAATTTATTTTTGTTGTACTGATTCCTTGCTTATGAAACACCGTGGTGGGTTTAGATTGAGTATCATTATTTGGAGAATTGGAGGAGGGGTTCAAGTTTCCTTTTGCCCCGGGGTCCAACAATTATTTTGGCGGCCCTGTAGATATGTATATTAATATATCATTGATTCATAATTTTTTTTACCACACTGTCATCAATGTCTATCATAACTAAAGTTATGAGTTCGAACCCCGTTCATGGTGAGGTGTACTCGATACAAAATTGTGACAGAGTTTGTCAGTTATTTGCGACAGGTCGGTGGTTTTCTCTGGTTTCCTCCATTAATAAAACTGACCACCAAGATATAACTGAAATATTGTTGAAAGTGGCGTTAAACACAATGGACCAAACTTATATATAAGTGAGTGGGCACATTTAGTTAGGTTTGATTTTATGGGTTCGAACTCACAACTGTAGTGGTGATAGACACTGATTGCACAAATTGGACTACGACTTCTGACTGCCACTGGAAAATTATGAAGATCTGTAGGGATCAAACATTTAAACTTTTACAGAGAATAACATGCGTCTACTCTATTTCAAAATCCATAAAAGAAGTCTTAAACCCACAGGACGCGCGACACGCTCCAAACATATGATTATCTGTGGTTCACGATCATGCTTTCCATATTATAACTTAATAAATCCCATTGAAAGGGCACCTCCTACTAGTCCAGCTACTTGGAAACACACTTGACAACCATGTAGGTTGAAGCTTGATTACATCTACATGGTACTGCTGACCGTCATTTTTGACTCTAATTGCACGGGGGTTGCGCACTAATTTAAATAAATAATTTTGTACAATCCTTAAGAAAAAGTATGAATTACAGAGAAAGTAGGAAAGATAGAAAAAAGTGTATATAGGAAAGTCAGAGAAATAGGCGAAAAATTTGTCAAGTTGCATGTACATACCTTCAGCAATAGTCGACTCTGGCTACCGTAGCGGCCACTGGGTATACACCCAACCAGCACAGCACTATCAGCCTCACTAGATACTACTTACAACTTGACGACCCTAAGCTTAGATAGTGGCAGTGGACAGCTCCTGTTTGAAAGATACCAAACAGGGAGCCTCAGCAACTGGTGCTGGCAATGTATTCCAAATACTGGTGGTCTGTGGGAAGAAACTGTGTTTGTAGTAATCTGTGGATGCTGAGAACTGTTGGTACTTCAAGGAATGGCTAGATCTTGTTTGGCGAGTTGTTTGGTCAGGTACTCTTCTGCTCTGATGGCAATTAAGTTGTTGATGATCTTGTACATCATAGTAAGTTCGGTTTTCTTTCGTCTTGTTTCAAGTGTGTCCCATTCTAGATCTCCAAGCATGGAAGTTACGCTGCTGGTGTTTCTATGGCGAATTATCAAGTACCTAGCCGCTCTTCGCTGGACGATTTCTTTCTTGCTTATGGCATCTTTTGTGTGCGGACTCCATACTGATGAGTAGTATTCAATTGTAGGACGGACTAAGGTTTTATATGCTGCTGTTTTCGTATCCTGGTTGCTGACCTTCAGGTATCTTCTTAAAAATCCGAGAGTACTGTTTGGCTTTTTAACAGTTTTGTCAATATGACTCCAAAAAAAATTAAAGAAATTTCTATTTTTAGTAACAGCAGCCATCTTGAATAGGGGGCGGGGCTGTCGGACACAATTTTGAAAGGGACCCACCCAGAGACCATCCCTGCCAGGTTTTAAATGTGATCTTTTATCAAAATATGCCTAATTTGCATAATCGGTTGAAAGAAAAATTTCACAGAAAAAACCGGAATATATGTTAAACTACTCCTTAACATGTAGCTGCAGATAATATTTGAGCTCATTTTGACTTATACTAAAGCAGCAATGTACAATTGAAGAGATTTCTATTTTTAGTAACATCAGCCATCTTGAATAGAGGGCGGGGCTGTTGGACACAATTTTGAAAGGGACCCACCAAGGGACCATCCCTGCCAGGTTTGGTTTAATTTGGTTCAGTAGTTTCAGAGGAGAAGATTTAAATGTGATCTTTTATCAAAATTTGCCTAATTTGCATAATTGGTATAAATCGGCTGAAAGAAAAATTTCACAGAAAAACCTGGAATATATGTTAAACTGCTCCTTCCTTGCCATGTAGCTGCAGTTAAAATTTGAGCTCATTTTGACTTATAATTAAAGCAGCAATGGACAATTGAAGAAATTTCTATTTTTAGTAACAGCAGCCATCTTGAATGGAGGGCGGGGTTGTCGGACACAATTTTGAAAGGGACCCACCCAAGGACCTTCCCTGCCAGGTTTGGTTTAATTCGGTTCAGGGGTTTCAGAGGAGAAGATTTAAATGTGAAAGTTTATGACGTACGACGGACGGATGGACAGACGACGGATGCAAAGTGATGGCAAAAGCTCACATGGTCTTTGGCCAGGTGAGCTAAAAATCAATCAATCAATCAATCAATCAAATATAAATCACTTGTTATTGAATAATAAAGTATGTGTTGCTGCAGTTGAATAAAGTATTTATTAATATTATTGAATAAAGTGGTTGTTGTTATTGGCAAATAATAAGGTACTTCTTAAATAATAAAGTATTTATTGTTGTTGAATAATAAAATATTTGCTGTTGTTGAATAATAACATATTTAGGGACCGATCATTTAACTAGAAGGGGGGGGGGGGGGGTTATGGTTTTTTGTTTCGTTCAGAATTTTTCTTTCGGACAACACAAGAGTTAGAATATTTAATTTTTTTGTCGCACCAAGCGCAAATTTGTGTTGTTGTTGAATAATAAAGTGTTTGTTGTTCTTAAATAATAAAGCATTTATTGTTGTTGAATATGAAGCATGTGTAATTGAATAATAAAGTATTTGTTGTTGCTGTTGAGTAATAAAGCATGTGTAGTTGAATATTAAAATATGTGTTGTTGAATAATTAAATATTTGTTGTATTTGATAATGATACCACTTATGAAAAGTGCAAGTATTTTGAGACTGAAAAATGTATGTCCTCAGTATACAGGTAACATATCCCATTATGATGAAATTACAAATTTCAAAGAGGTTGTGATCATATGTAGGATTTACCACTACCTACATGTATGCAATCAGTGCCTATCACCACTAACATTGTGAGTTTGAATTCCGCTCAGACGATGTGTTCTAGATACAACAACATTATGTGATGAAGTTTGTCAGTGATTTGCGGCAGGTCTGTGGTTTTCTCTGTGTACTCCTGTTTCCTCCTGGCACCAATAAAACTGACTGCCACATTATAACTAAAATATTGTTGAAAGTGGCATTAAACACCATAACCCTAAGCCTAACCCCTCAAAGGGATTCCATTTTGAACATGTAGTGATTTTAGTGGCACATCTAAGATTATCAACAATTAAGAAAAGAATGTTTAAACAGTGATGGGCAACAAGTCCACCAATATCAACAAAATGAACAATCACCTCTCACCATAACTCACTGTCCACGAAAAAGGGGGACCAGGACATATGACCTTGGAAATCAAACACTGAACAAATTAGAGGATAACGGTATTGTGTTGCCACCGAAAATCGCCAGTTTTACTGTCGGAAATTGAGTTGATCTGGTGACATGTAGCACAGCCAGGTAAACGGATATTTGTGACGGTAAAACTGATGATTCAAGGCGGCAACACTTCAAATACAAAATTATTCCCGTTCTAATAGACATTTTTCCAACAACAACATTTTTTTACAATTATCACCTGTTATTAATCAATTTCATTGTGCCTTTTCACATAGTGTTACTGTATCCGCCAAAATAGTTCCATATTAACAAATCTTTTGGATAAGAAATCAAACGCTTTATGAAATATTCAATGATCTATTATGTAATCATAACTGAACATATCAACTCTTAACATTTTATTAGCTTAAATAACAATTCTAATAAAAAATTTAATGTGTGCGACTTCAAATCAATATTCTGACAGTTTCCAACATGGTAGAACATCAAATTTACTCTGACCTGTAAATGCAACTGACCAATGAAATTGCCTGTTACATAACCAATTATAATTAAAATTTCCCTATTGTTTGTACAATAGATCTTGATCAAGCTTTACAAACAATTCTTCACTCCAACATTAATATTTACAAAATAAATTTGAATGTTACTGTTATAAATACAATACTATTTATATAATAGTTACTTATGTATAGAGCATTATGGTGATTTATAGACTGCTAAAGTATTGACTGAAACTTTGATAATGCCTGAGCAGCTGGTTAGGGCATTATCAGTGTTGAAGTCAATACTACTGTTCTACAGGCAGTCTATCTATCCCGATGATTCCCTATACATAAGCAACTATTATTTTTATTTCATTGAAGGAAATAAGACTTTCTAAATAATTTTGCTAATTTTAGTACATGTACATGTTGTATACTGACGATGGACAGCAAATGAAGTAGTTTGACAACAGACGACAAATTATGCACATTTAATACATGTATCCTCACTTTTGAACAATATCCTCAAATCTTCTAAGTTCTATCGGCAGCAGCAGATCTCTACCCTTCGGCATGTTAGTTTACATTGGCTTAAAGAAATGGAAAATGGTAATTTTACTAGTATATTATCTTTAGATTTCCAAAAGGCATTTGATGTTGTAAATCACAAAATCCTGCTTACCAAACTAAAATACTATAAATGTGATGATCTTACCATATCTTCGTTTAAATCATACTTAACAAACAGATGTCAAAAAGTTAGATTAGGATTAGCTGAATCAAAAATGGATAAGGTCCAGTCAAGTGTACCACAAGGATCTATATTAGGCCCCTTATTGTTTTTATTATATGTAAGCGATCTACCCCTCTACTTACATGAAACTATTTCAGAGCTATATGGTGATGATACTACTATTTATACATCAAATGAATCTGTACATGTAATTAACAACAAACTTCATCAAATGAATCTGTACATGTAATTAACAACAAACTTCAAAATGACCTAGTACAGGTTAAAAAATGGTGTAAAAATAATGATATGGCTATAAATGCCAAGAAAACAAAAACTATTTTTATTGGAGTCCTCCTGTAAACTATCTTTACTTCATTGTGAATAACAACTCTACTTTGATGACGAGTGTCTAAATAATGTAAATACACATAAACTTCTGGGAGTGCACCTTGATAAAAGTCTAAATTGGACTTCCCAGTTTTCTCATCTAGAATTGCCCTGCCAAATAGGCTCAAAACTTACCTGCCAATAGAAGGACTAAAGCTATATTATAATGGATATCTACTTCCACTAATAGACTATTGTAGTGTTGTATGGGGAAATACAAGTAAAGTACACTTAGAAAAAATCCTAAAACTTCAAAAGAGAGCTGATTTTAATACCCCATCAAAAATGTTATTTATGAAACTTTTAATTAGAACCCAGTTTATAAACATATCTATCACGTGAGTCATTATTCCATGAAGTTATAGTAACTTCCTCCCCTAAGAAAAGAGGATATGTATATATGATCAAACAGTTTCCGAATGTTTATATTAGTCTTACAAAGAATTATAAATAATTGCTTTGTATAGAATCTTGTATTTGTTGTTAAATAAAATTTGAAAAGCTAGAATGGCTCACTGTCTATAATAGGATTAATTACCATAAAGCAACCCTTATGTTTAAATGTATTAATAACTTAGCTCCTGAATACTTATATTCAATGTTTAATAGTATTAATGAAAATTGTCCTTATGGCTAAAGATCTGCACAAATCTATGGAATTCTCTTCCAACCAACATTAAGGGAACGACCATTTAACTTGAAGGGGGGGGGGGGGGGGGGTTATGTTTTTTTTCTAAAAAAATATTCTGATTCCCAATGTTGCTGAAAAAAATATTCTGATTTTGGTGGAGGAAAAAAAATAATAATCTGATTCAGAGTTTTTGTCATATAACCTAATTTTAAATTCTAGAAAAAAAATTTGCGCTTTGTGCGACAAAAAAAAATAAATAAGCTAACTCTCGTGTTGTCCAAAAAAAACATTCTGAACGAAACAAAAATCCATAACCGCCCCCTGCAGTTAAATGGTCGGTCCCTAAAAGTTTAAACAATGAAATATGTTTAAAAAACAAAGTAAAAGATTATCTAACATTTCAAATTGAGAATGCCTAATTTCCAAGATCTCTTGAACTGTAATATCCAATGAACTTTTCAGTATTATTTTTTGTTGTATTTAAACAGTAGCTATTTTTTTTTAATTAGCATTTAATATTATTTTCTAGTCAATTTTTCATCATCAACATTTTTTTTCTTTCTTGTATTGATTGTTTTTGCATGAGATTTATATGTTACATATACATTGTAGTTTTAGTTTCAGAGGGCCTCAGGTGAGATTAGCATCTCTTTGCTAACTGAGTTACCCTCTTTAAATAAAGAATTTATTATTATTATTATTGACAACTGCACGATCTCCGTTGCATTTTAAAAAAGGGACGCAACTTTAAAACCTCAAGCAGTCATTAACATGATAATGCCTGTAGACATTATCATGTTACTGACTGGTGGATTTCTATAACACAGATTAATGCATGACATGTACACATGACCATGTCCACACCAATGAAAAAGTTGAATTTAGAACTGATATGAAATAATTAAACATATCAACATAGATATCTAATTTAGTGCACACAACATGTTTTTAGAATAACTTTCACCGGGTACATCATGTATAACATGCAAAATCAGAAGATTAAAAAGCAAAATAATTGAAGTGTTTGGGATCAAGAACACCAAAGAGCCTAAACAGAATATTCAAAATCAGTTAAGATTACATCTGTCTGAGGAAGGAAAACCTAGCTAGTATAAATATATATATATTTTTAATAATAATCACATTGCTGTTGGCATATACATTTTGCATTTATATAAATGGTAAGGGTTGTGGTGTTTATCGCCACTTTGACTTTCAACAATATTTCAGCTATATACTGGTGGCGAGGTTATTGGTGGAGGAAACTGGAGTACTCGGAGAAAACCACAGACCTGCATTAAGTCACTAACAAACTTTATCACATAGTGTTGTATCAAGTACACCTCTCCATGAGCGGTATTCAAACTCATAACTTTAGTGGTGATAGGCACCGATTGCATAGGTAGTTGAAAATACGATCATGGCTACAACAGCCCTTCATTTATAAGCAAAAACATCAGACAAATATATATATCTATATAAAGCAAAATAAGCAGTGTACCATATCATATAGCTTAATCATCATCTTCATGTAAAAATACTTCCATATCTTCATCTGGTCTTGGTCGGAACCCTTCAATGAAATCCATAATTATACCAGGTGTGTGTTTATCAAATCCAACAACATCTAGAGTATTAGTATCCTCCGGTGCGGCGATCTTGTACTTATTGCTCGTCATGGAGACGACAACGAGGCAGTAATTTGGAACAGACATGTACTGGGAGTATTGCTTTAAGGCCTCTGCAGGGTGAATGCTCCCACAACTCGTTAAGGAATCGGTGAAAATAATAATTGCTTCATATCTGTGTTTTTCTGCAGCGGCCCAAATGAAAGGCGTAGCTAAATCTTGTCTGATATATTTTTTACCGACTTCACGAGGAATCTGAAATATTTTATCCTCAATAGTAGATAAATTATCATCTCTATCAATCTTTGCCATAGAAGCCTCTGTAATACTGTTTGTAAAAAGAATAACGTCCACGTTTTCCATTTTAACTGTGGACAACGCCATTGCAGCTGCTGCTTCACTTGCCTTTATTGAGGATCCACATATCAATTTCTGCATATCTTCTCCAGTAGAAATTGCTATTAAGCACCTCTTCTCATATGGCAGTAGAATCTTTGTATTTCTATAAAAAGCATCTTCTAGAGCTTTGCTGATTCGCGAATTCACATCCCATTCTAATTTACCTTTCAGGCTACTTCCATTTTTGTATTGCTTGAATGCTATCAAAAGATTTAATGGGTGAATCTTCGCTCTTGCAAGAGCTATGTCGTCTTTAAGCCTTACTTCAACAATGCTTACCCAGAAATCTTTTGAATCTGCACCAACTGAATCATGTATTCCTAATTTGGACAGTTTTCCTAGATTTCGGATCATCGCTCCCATCGGCATCTGACGGTAAAGTACCTTCCAAATGTTCAAATTTTCTTTCAAGAAAACAGTCGGAATATGTTCCAATGATAACTGGTTAAAAGCTATCAGATCGGCAAGTTTTTCCTCTTCCAACATTGACTTGCATTGTTTTGCTTGCTCGACTGCATGTAGAAAGTCCACCACTTTTCTGGATTCTTCATTATCGGCTGCTTCCATTGATTTCCCTAAGACATACTGTAAGATTATCTTGATGGATTTATTTCCGGTTCTTGTATGAGCAAGACGAATTATGTCCCTGTGGCTAAACCCATGTCGACGTTTATATTTAGTTACCAGGTATGCTAATTTTTTTGGATCTTTATTATTTCTATTGCGGTAAGAGAAGCTTTCATACCATTTATTAATCGCCCTCCGATGTGCCCTACCCCAACCAGTTTCATTTATACTCATTTCCTCACAAAATTTGATAAACTGAAACAGATGGGTTGGAATACGACAGACATCACCAAGTACATTGTAAGCTGCTTGCTTTGTTCCTGGACTGTTCGAACGTGCACATACAGCCAAGGCATATAATACTGGACCTTGCTTATAAGCTCTTCCCTCTGTACTTATATCTTTAATACATTGCACAACTTCGTCTCCCCTACCACTCTGAATAAGTCTGCAAAGAAAAAAACTGTGTTTGTACCAACGAAAATACTACAACTACATAACAAATTATTCTAGTAGAATAATGGCTTCATTTATGACGGTTGATTTCTCAGAGTACTCTGGTGTACCTGTCCTCCACCAATTAAGCTGACCGCCACGATATAACTGAAATATTGTTGAAAGTGGCATTAAATACCATAACCCTCCCCCTCGTTTATTACTATTTTCATCAAAACTCTGAAATATCCATACTTTATATATACATAGGACCTACGGAAGTGACGACATCTGCATGGTCTTTCTAAACGAGCAATAACATGGTTGATATTCTGAATGGCAATGGACATAATGGTAAAACGTGAGCATTCTGGGTAAAAAAGTTCAGGAAATTTTGTTGGTGGAGGAAACCGGAAGACCTGGAGAAAACCACCGACCTGTCGCAAGTCACTGACAAACCTTTATCACATAATGTTGTACACCTCGCCCTGATTGAGATTCAAACTCAGTGATGATAGGCATTGATCGCATAGGTAGTTGTAAATCCCACTATCATACGATCACAGCCACGACGGCCACATGGGCGGATGAAAACCAATGTTATTACAAAAATATAGAACGTGAATAAATGATAGTGGTAACTTTTAATTTATGTTAAAATTGATGTTGAATTTGTTAAAAAAAACCACCTTGACTTGAGTATACGACTTAAATCGTATTTATCGTATTTTTCACTTAGAATTATGTTTTCACCATGAAATGGTGTTGTCAATTTTATATAATGCTCATATACACCTAATTTGGTTATCTCTACTATATAATATGCATACAATCGAAACATTTGTACATAGGTCTCTTTGTATTACCCCGTTGAAAAATATCATGTCAATCAGGGTCAACATTTCTAGAAATACCCGTTCATTGCATATGGCCTAAGAGGTGACACCTTGCGGAGGTGCCAATCGCTAAACTTCCTTGTCCCATAGATTGTTGATCAATACAGGCCTGATTAACTAGGAGATTACAGCCATATTGGAAATTTGTCGATGAAGTTGAGACATGAAAACAAGAGGCTCAGGTGAGCCTGTATCGCTCACCTGACATAAATAAGCCCTCTTAAGAATGACTGCATGCCGAATACATCTAAGTTTTACTATTCAAATCCCATAGGCAGACTTCCCGAAACTTGCTGAGAAGTTGTCAGTCATTCGGACTGACAGACATGAAAATCTTGTCAGACCGAAAAATATTTTGCCGGTCCGAAAAAAAAGTCCCAAAAAATTCACTGTCACATGCATAATGTTTAGTTTGGCCTTTTTAGAGTGATTTACCCTAGTATTAGCAATTGGGCACCTGATCTCACCTCTGGTTTTTATAGAGGTTAAAGTAATTCAATTTTCAGTTTTCAGTGTTGTTCAATATTGTATATGTTATGTCTTTTATAGTGTGTGCCTCGAGTTTTGTTGTTTTGATGACCTTGTACTATAGGTCAATGGTTGTATGAAAGATGTCATGTCATCGGCTAATATATATACAAATAACCAATCGTGTCGTGATCGTCTTCATAAATGGGTTTGGTTGAAACCAGAAATGTATAAAAGGGGTGAAAACAATGAAAATTATGTAATTTAAAAATAAAATTAAACACTGATCAATGCCTTTCGGACAAAATCTGAGGTAACTATTATATCAAACATTCGGTATTACAGAGTTGGCGAAAACTTTTTTTTTCTGTCTGACATTGGGTCAGACAGGAACTGGGGTTCTGTCTTACCCATGGGCTTTGTGTCTGTCCCACCATTTTTTTGTAATATTGTATATGACCTGTCAAATTTTGTTTTTTTTATACAGAACTGAATGCAAGATTACCTATAGTCATGATCATTAAACAACTCAATTAAATGTTTTTCTGTATACATATTTTTATCTAAAAAGATAAGGCAGATATAGCCAACAATCCGTATCTAATGATCCGATCACGTTCCGAATATTATACATCAATGTCAGTTTCCGGTTTACCTACATTTTTAATTTCAGTTAAGAATATGAATCTGCTGTCATCTTCAATATATAAGCATCTAAAAACATATTTAATTAAACACAAACAATCTTTGATACTTGGGGAGTGTGGAAGTCAACTTATTTCTGTGCTCAGTAATATATTTCAGTTTTAATGTTCCACGTTTTGCAGGGGCTGGTTCCTACTATTAAAAGGATGTTTACATTTACGTACATTTGTATAGGAGTTTCGATTACAAAGAGGAACGTGTCGGTCTGACAGAATAAATAAACAAATTTCAAGTCTCTGTCTGACATTTTAATAAAACTGAAAATGGAATTTAATGCCATTGGCAGTGGAAACTGGGAGGGAATAAATTTCAATCGCCGGTTCTTTCAAATATCTATGTTTTACCGGACATTCGGTCCGATATATATTTTGAAATCGTCGGTCCTACTGCATTTCTGTCAGTCAGGACCGACGGACCGACGATTTTCGGGAAGTCTGCATAGGGTTCTACAATGTATGTTAAAACTATGTCTGCTCATGGCAGCCATCTTGGATGGAGGTCGTGGTCATCGGACACAATTTGAAAGTATACTAACCAAGGACCATCCATGCCATGTTTGCTTTAAATTGGCCGACTGGCTTCAGAGGAGAAGACTTTTAAACAATTTTCCCATAGGTCCTATGCTAAAACTATGTCCGCTGAAGGTGGCCATCTTGGATGGAGGTCAGGGTCACCGGACACAATTTTGAAAATTGACCACTTAAGGACCATCTATGCCATGTTTGCTTTAAATTGGCTTACTGGTTTCAGAGGAGAAGATTTTAAAACATATTTCCCATAGGGTCCTATGTTACATGTAAAACTATGTCCGCTGATGGTGGCCATCTTGGGTGGAGGTCTGGGTCACTGGATATAATTTTGAAAGTTGACCATTTAAGGACCATTCATGCCATGTTTGCTTTAAATTGGTTTACTGGTTTCAGAGGAAAAAAAATTAAACATTTTTCCCATAGGGTCCTATGTTAAAACTATGTCTGCTGACGGTAGCCATCTTGGATGGAGTTCGGGGTCACAGGACATATTTTGAAAGTTGACCACCTAAGGACCATTCATGCCATGTTTGCTTTAAATTGACGTCTTGGTTTCAGAGGAGAAGACTTTTAAATATTTTTTCCATAGGGTCCTATGTTAAAACTAAGTCGAGTCATGGTGGCCATCTTGAATTTCCGATCGGCAAACGATTCACAAGTTTAGTACAGGACCACCCAATGATCATTCCTGCAAAGTCACAATTCAATTGGCTTGGTGGTTTCTGACAAGAAGATTTTTTTAAATTTCAGCCAATGGGAACACATTATGGACCCTGGCAGCCATGTTGGATTTCCGATCTACACCAAAAACACAAATCTGGTAGAGGACCATCCAATGAACATTTATGGCAAGTGTGGTTGAAATCTGTTCAGCGGTTTCAGAGAAGAAGAGTTAAATGTGAAAAGCTAAAGGACACTTGCCCATGACAAAAGCTCACAGCTAAAAATCTGATTTCTCGAAATTTGAGGTTTGCAAATATATTGAGAAAGTATCCTCTCGTCCGTTAAAGATCGGTCAACACCTGAAATCGGTCACCATTTTGGAATGCACTGTCACGTGAGTTCAGATGTCGATGACGTCATTTATCCTGCAAACTGCTTCCAGAAATAGATAATCGTTTTACTTTCACTTTGATCAAGACAACAATGAGATTTAAACAGATAAGAAAAGATATCTATAGATTTTGGTGCCAAAATGATGCCATTTTACTACTATCATTTTGACTTAATAATGAAAGTAAAATATTTCCAGAAAAACACAGTCCGTAATGGATAATTTGCATATCTTGTGTTTGTTTACATTCCACTGCACATCTTGACCTATATCTACAACTCCATTATTATAAGGGAACGGAAATGGCATTGTTTTCGTTTTGAAATTAAGTAATTCCTTAGACAATTTTCAGATTTTTAGTGGGAATTTGTGGGTAATAAATATGATTTAATATAAATTACATGGAATTGGACATGGATAAAATTGTATGTGAAAACAGAGATTTTATCTGCTGAAAACAAGTGACAGCAAATACAATTTAATGAAAAAATGGGGAAATATAGAAAAAGCAAATTAAAAAATATTGTAAAATACAATCTCCTATGAATAGTATTTGTGTTGCACGTGACTATTCTATGGTTGACCGCTTTCAAGTAACATGACTAGGTGCCATTACAAAACATATGCAAACAAAAAAGGTCAGCGAGCCGACATTTCTTCATCAAATTAAGCAATGTTTTGGTATTTTATTTGGCTTAAGTGCCCAAGTAAACATGGCATTTATCTTTGATATAAATACCAATTTGAATGAGAAAATAAGGAAATGTCTTAACTGACCGATTTATATTTTGTGTGATAGTCATCCTATTCATACATTTAAAAAATAATCATCCTTAAAAACCCAGTGTAGCAACAACCAGTGTAAGGGAGGTAATCCAAAATTTTATTTTTTACCATATATTCCTTACTTGTCCCAAATTAGTGGCTTGAAAGTACATGCTTGTCCATTGTAATTCGCCTTTAATAAAATGTTTGGATAATATGAAGCAGCCGGCCGCGATACTGGTACTACAATACTGGTAATACCAGTATCTTCCAGTATCTGCAATACTGGTACAGATACTGGTAAATACTAGTATTCCAGTATCTTCCAGAATTTTCCAGTATCTGCAATACTAGAAGATACTGGTCATTGCCAAAATATGAGTATTGTAGTAACCGGAAGATTCTGGGAAATACTGGTAATACCAGTATTGCAGATACTGGAAGATTCTGGAAAATACTGGTAATAACAGTATTGCAGATACTGGAAGATTCTGGAAAATACTGGTTATACCAGTATTGCAGATATTGGAAGATTAGGTAGAATTCCGGTTAACACGAGTTTTTATGTCTACATTATACTAAAAGAATTGAATATAATTCATACTCATACGTCATTTCTGCTGTACATAACATAAGAGGCAAAAGCCCTGTAATGTCAAAATATTTTGGCCCTTCCCGTAATCGTTTCCCTCTTAATTTGTACCAGAGACTTCCATTGGTCAATTCTTTATCATTAAGCCAATCAGAAGAAACGGTATTTAAAATAAAGTTTTGAAGCACTACATTTTGAACTTATGATTCCTAAACATCAACAGACCAATGTCTGAATAAATATGTCCGAAATGCCAGAAAAAAAGAAGGCTCGTTTACGTTATGACAACGTATTTAAGACAGCATGGACTGATGAGTTTCATTTCATTAAACATTCCCGAAAGGGAAATAGATTTGCATTTTGTGAATTCTGCAGGACTGATTTTTCAATCAATCACGGAGGTCATAGTGATGTGACAAAGAATCACGGAGGTCATAGTGATGTGACAAAGAATATAGGTACCGTAAAACATAAGGGAACGCTAAGGACTTTCAGTCATCCAGATCCCTGGCAATGTTTTTATTTTTCATGGTTTTCATACTATATTTAAAGATTTGACTGAACAGATTTTATATTCAAAATGCAGCAGAATGCACCATTTTGCGTCCTTCTGACCCCCCTCCCCCCTACCGCTTTTAGTCTCTCGAGGCTTGGCATGTATGCTTTTATACTTTGTCATCATCAGTCTCAGATAAGTCTCAGTCACTCTTCACATAGTCATAGTGGACGATGGTTAATAAAAATCGTAATTTCATCAACTTCTGGCATTTTATTGTAATTTAAATAACATAATTTTTTTATTTCATTTTCTACAGTCATGTTTTAAAAAAGTGAAGAAAAACCGAAGGGGCAATCAAAAATCAACATCCAAGGATATGATATTGAATTATCTCCCTTTTTATGTTTTTTTTTTTAAATTTTGCAAATTTTTAATAATTTAGTCATTTATATCAGGAAGTTAAGTAGATTATCACAAAGGTGGTAGAAATCAAGGAATTTTGGATCATAAATTCTCTCACAGAAGGTAACAGAAAAGATGTTGATGGATTGGAACCACTTTTTATAACTTCCATTAATCATTATTTTTTTTACATTTGATGTTAGTCTGAGTGTGGATTCAAATGACTCTTTTTTCGCTAATTTTTTCAGATAATTTAAAAAAGTAGTGTTATGTATTTCAAAAGATGAAGGTGTTCATGTATCATGTTTTATTTTACTGTATTTTATAGATTTTGAATTATGTTGTTGTTGCTACCCATTGTTGGTTATTTGGTTGATTGATTGATTGATTGATTGGTGTTTAACGTCCAGCGAGCAATTTTTCAGCTATATTCGGGACGAGAACATTTAAAAACTTAAACGCCACAGGACTCAAAACAAGGAAAGGTGATGGGTAGGGACGGATAATTTTGCCAGTGCAACAGGTCTCTTATGGACCACTCATCATGAGCATTATATGAGCTGTTACACTGGGTTCTTTAACGTGCGAAGAGGGTGGCAATCTCTCAACACGGGACCTCGGTTTTATTTACGTCTCATCCGAAGGACAGGTTGGTTGTGAATTTATACATCCCGCATAACCGACGGACGCCCCTTCAAGCCGAAGAAGCTCTTGGTCCCATTTCTATATCCTGGGGTTCCCGTGGTGTTGACCCCTTTTAGAGGACTAGTGCCTCTAGGTCGGAGAAACCTTGTGCCTATTCTACCCCTGGCACACACTCTGTGAGGGGGGTGGTTATTTGGATTTTTTGCACAGTACTGCCAGTCTGGTACAATCATAACAACTCGGCCATTCTCGCTACCCTGCAAATGTTTGCAGGGTAGCGAGAATGGCCGAGTAGTTACGATTGCAGTTTGGTATTGCACACTGCATAATTAATTATTTCATTTAATGAAAAATGTACAAACGTTTATATTATTTCTAAATACAATATACTATGCATTATTTTTTTCTCATAATAATGAATATAAAAGAAATTCATAGGTGCGTTATTTACGTCTGCAAGCAAGAGATAATCGAACGTGACCATCGTATAAAATCCCATTCTCTATCCAGAGTTGTCATTCCTGCTACGCTTACACCACATCTCTGTCAACGCTCATTTAGACTGACAATTGCCTGTCTCAATCTAATGGATATAGAGAAAGAGAAAGACTAATTTGTCGTTGGCGTTCATTGGTTCTTACTTAGCTTTTTTTTTGATCGGGTAGAGCTATTTTTTGTTACAAATACTGGGAAAAGTCGTTACCGGTATGCAGTGATCTTCTCTGTTTGAATATTTTTCCCACTTGTTTACACCGGAAGTTCAATATTTATGCAAAAATGTTTTAATTTTATTTCATGATTTTTATAGAAAAATAAACAATACTCATTTGTATAAGTCTTTCCGAAATGTGCCGGACCGTCGGTCCTGACTGGCAAAATATTATCCATGCCGGACCGGTTGACCGGCAATAATTTCCCCTAACACCAGTGTTTTGTTATATTGCGATTACTCCCCTTTAAATTGACAAGATGAAACGACATTTGTATTTACGTTTTCACAGTGAAGGATAAAACAATGTCTTTCATTAGATATTTTGAGGGAGCTCAGCCAGGTAAAAAAAGAGAGATAGAAAATGAAAAGACAGAATAATCAACAGAATATGAAGCGAGGCGCAAAGAAAGGTCATTTAACCAACAATGGCTTGTTGGAAGACCATGGCTTTCGTTCAACCCGATGGTGAATACGATGACTTGCATTGTTTGTTCAGATCATTATAAAAAAATCAAAGAACAACCTTTAGTGGACGATAGGAACTGTCCTAAATTTTTGTCATATTTTTCAGTCCGGTAAGGCAATTTATTTTGCTTGGCTGACCGAATGTCATGCAAGGGTTTTCAACTTTAGTTAAAATAAGTTAAAGATAAAAAAGATCAAGGATTTTATGGTGATGACGTCACATAAGAAGAAATTCCACTGCGACAGATTAGTGTTTATCTGTTCCTTGAGACGAGGTACGAGCCAGGGGACAGAACTCGTCAATTTAACGCTCATTTTACAAGATTTTTGTAAATGTTAGAAACAGTAAAAACCAGAGGCTCCCAGGAGCCTGTAATCGCTCACCTGGATCAAAGCTGCTTTCAATAACAACGCAACTGCACTGTGGCGGCCATCTTGGCGGGAGAGCACAACTGCCGGACACCATTTTGCAAGAGGACCATCCGATGACTATTCCATCAAAGTTTGGTTTTAATTGAGCTACTGGTTCCAGACAAGATGGTTTTTATGTGAATTTCCCATAGGGTCCTATGTTAAACTAAGTACAGCTGTGCAGCCATCTTGGTCAGAGGGCGGGACCACCAGACACAAATTTGGTTCAGCGGTTTCAGAGGAGAAGATTTAAATGTGATCTTTTATCAAAATATGCCTAATTTGCATAATCGGTATAAATCGACTGAAAGAAAAAAAAAAAAAAAAATACCCAACAATATGCTAAACTACTCCTTGCCATGTAGCTGCAGTTCAAATTTGAGCTCATTTTGACTTATACTAAAGCAGCAATGGACAATTGAAGAAATTTATATTTTTAGTAACAGCAGCCATCTTGAATGGAGGGCGGGGCTGTCGGACACAATTTTGAAAGGGAACCACCCAGGGACCATCCCTGCCAGGTTTGGTTTAATTTGGTTCAGCGGTTTCAGAGGAGAAGATTTAAATGCGATCTTTTATAAAAATATGCCTAATTTGCATAATCGGTATATATCGGCTGAAAGAAAAATTTCACAGAAAAACCCAGAATATATGCTAAACTACATCTTGCCATGTAGCTGCAGTTAAAATTGCAGCTCATTTTGACTTACACTAAAGCAGCAATGGACAATTAAAATTTCATCCCCCCTTTTTTCTATTTTGAGCTTGGCGGCCATCTTGGTTGGAAGTCGGCATCACCGAACACAATTTTGGAAGGGGGCCATCCAAGAATCATTTCAGCAAAGTTTGGTTGAGATTGGCTCAGTAGTTTCAGAGGAGAAGATTTTTTTAAAATTTCATCCCCCCTTTTTTCTAATTTGCATAATCGGTCAAAATCGGCAAAAGTTCAAAGTTCATAAAAAAATCATGTAATACATGTTAAAAAGCTCATCATTATGCTTATACAGTTCAAATTTGGGCATATTCTGCTTAAAATAGAGCAGTTTTGGCCATTTGAAGAAATTTCTATTTTTAGTAACAGCGTCCATCTTGAATGGAGGGTGGGGCTGTCGGACACAATTTTGAAAGGGACCCACCCAGGGACCATCCCTGCCAGGTTTGGTTTAATTTGGTTCAGCGGTTTCAGAGGAGAAGATTTAAATGTGATCTTTTATAAAAATATGCCTAGTTTGCATAATCGGTATATCTCGGCTGAAAGAAAAATTTCACAGAAAAGCCCGGAATATATGCTAAACTACTTCTCGCCATGTAGCTGCAGTTAAAATTTCAGCTCATTTTGACTTACACTAAAGCAGCAATGGACAATTAAAATTTCATCCCCCCTTTTTTCTATTTTTAGCTTGGCGGCCATCTTGGTTGGAAGTCGGGATCAACGGACACAATTTTGGAAGGGAGCCATCCAAGAATCATTTCAGCAAAATTTGGTTGATATTGGCTCAGTAGTTTCCGAGGAGAAGATTTTTTTTTTAAATTTCATCCCCCCTTTTTTCTAATTTGCATAATCGGTCAAAATCGGCAAAAGTTCAAAGTTCATAAAAAATCCTGTAATATATGCTAAAAAGTTCATCATTATGCTTACACAGTTCAAATTTGGGCACATTCTGGTTTAAAATAGAGCAGTTTTGGGCATTTGAAGAAATTTCTATTTTTAGTAACAGTGGCCATCTTGAATGGAGGGTGGGGCTGTCGCACACAATTTTGAAAGGGACCCACCCAGGGACCATCCCTGCCAGGTTTGGTTTAATTTGGTTCAGCGGTTTCAGAGGAGAAGATTTAAATGTGATCTTTTATCAAAATATGCCCAATTTGCATAATCGGTATATATCGGCTGAAAGAAAAATTTCACAGAAAAACCGGGAATATATGCTAAACTACTCCTTGCCATGTAGCTGCAGTTAAAATTTCAGCTCATTTTGACTTACACTAAAGCAGCAATAGACAAATAAAATTTCATCCCCCCTTTTTTCTATTTTTAGCTTGGCGGCCATCTTGGTTGGAAGTCGGGATCAACGGACACAATTTTGGAAGGGAGCCATCCAAGAATCATTTCAGCAAAATTTGGTTGATATTGGCTCAGTAGTTTCCGAGGAGAAGATTTTTTTTAAAATTTCATCCCCCCTTTTTTCTAATTTGCATAATCGGTCAAAATCGGCAAAAGTTCAAAGTTCATAAAAAATCCTGTAATATATGCTAAAAAGTTCATCATTATGCTTACACAGTTCAAATTTGGGCACATTCTGGTTTAAAATAGAGCAGTTTTGGGCATTTGAAGAAATTTCTATTTTTAGTAACAGTGGCCATCTTGAATGGAGGGTGGAGCTGTCGCACACAATTTTGAAAGGGACCCACCCAGGGACCATCCCTGCCAGGTTTGGTTTAATAATTTGGTTCAGCGGTTTCAGAGGAGAAGATTTAAATGTGATATTTTATCAAAATATGCCTAATTTGCATAATCGGTATATATCGGCTGAAAGAAAAATTTCACAGAAAAACCCGGAATATATGTTAAACTACTCCTTGCCATGTAGCTGCAGTTAAAATTTGAGCTCATTTTGACTTACACTAAAGCAGCAATGGACAATTAAAATTTCATCCCCCCTTTTTTCTATTTTTAGCTTGGCGGCCATCTTGGTTGGAAGTCGGGATCACCGGACACAATTTTGAAAGGGGGCCATCCAAGGACCATTCCACCAAAGTTTGGTTGCAATTGGTCCAGTGGTTTCTGAGGAGAAGATTAAAATGTGAAATGTTGACGAACGGACGACGAACGACAGACGACGGACGAAAAGTGATGACAATAGCTCACGTGGCCTAAAGGCCAGGTGAGCTAAAAATGTACCTAAAATTGTTTTAATTATTGTAAATATCGATAAAGATGAAAATAAATCACTCATTTCAAATCAATTCTCTCTTAAAAATGATTTCCCCCCCATTGCTTGGAGAACTATTTTGCAGGAAGTAAAAATTAAAAAGTTAAAAACGATCACAAATCATTTTTAAGAGAGAATTGATTTGAAATGAGTGATTTATTTTCATCTTTATTTACTGTTTCTAAATTTTACAAAAATCTTGTAAAATGGGCGTTGACAGAGAATGAGAGATGGAGTGTAGAGCGTAAGCAGGAACGACAACTCTGGATAGAGAATGATAAAATCCCTGATGTCATAGGGAAAGGGGATGGAATCAGCAAATAATGATGCTAGAAAATGGCCGAATTTACCATTCGATATATCTCTGGATTTTATAATAAGTAAGGAAATTCTCGTCTAGTTCTCGTATATCGAGAAACTTTTCATTGGATAATTTGTTGACGCATTTGAAGTTTCTATTCAAATTTTGAATCGATCGAAATAAATCGGAAAATACCGAAGTATAATTGTAATATACGGAAAATATCAAAGGAAATTCGGCAATATATTGATAAGAAAGTGGGCGTTGACTATATAAATAAATCGAAAGTTCTTCAACGTAGGTATATTTAATTTAAATAATTGCAACTATAATATTCATATAAATATGAACATGAAAATTTTTTTTGTTTAATATTGATAACAATTTCAAAATATAACAATTAAATGCAAAAAGTTGAATTAACAATAATTATTGGGGAAAATGCTTTTTAAGGAATTTAAATAAAGGGAGATAATCATAGTACTGTATAGTATTATAAAATTACTACTGAACAACTTTTTGTAAAATGTATCTACGTACCATTAGTTGTTTGCAAAATACACTTATATATATAATTATTGTTTGTAAACAAACATCTGCTTTGCATATCATAAATCCTCGGATTTACCATATTCTAATAAAACACGTGTTTTTTTTAATTGATTTATTTCATAAAAATACATAACCTATATTTTCTGTTTTTATATATAATTATTAATGTAAAAATACCTTACAAAAGAACAAAAAGCCATTCAGAAAAATTTGTCAAACTAAAAATCTTCCTGATTCTGATCCTTATCTTACCAGCAGCTCGCTGGTAACATTTGGCCCAAATTTTGATTGTATTTTACTTCACATCCAAAATTTTACATGAAGACGTATGTTGAATGTAAAATAATACAAACCTCATTGGGAAATATATATTTCAAACAATTACATCCATATTTTGTCACAATATATCCATAAATAAATGTCTGGCAAACTCATTTACCTTACACGATACACACATTAGCACCCCCCTATATTTTGTAATGGCCGAGTATATAGCCAAGGGAGATAATCGTTTCCATAACCTGTCAGGATCTATAAATAGATCATATGTACCGAACAACACTTTATTTTCACTTTAATATTATCAAACAATTGGTAAAAAAGTATACAGTACATGAAAGTAAAAATATGGAGCCTTCAGTAAATGACTGATTCGTTGTTTTTACCTGTCGATTGACTGCACGTCAGATTTATAAAACTTCCGATGCTGCCGACCGGCAACATAAAATTTCTGTTCTGTTCCTAGACATAGAAATCTCTTAAGTTTACAGATGTCAGTTGTTAAGTAACTGTATCCTCCTACAGGGTTTGGTACTTGACCAGGTAAAGGCTGGTTCTGTGGGAGTATTTCTACCTCTGAAACTTGGATTTGGGGATCTATATCCATGTTATCGCCCATTCCGCGAGAAAAAAGGGGAGATAAACTAGACGACTGAGTGAAATCAGATGGATAACATGTTCGCTCAAGAATGTCCATCAGGGAACACAATTTTCCCGCAATTTTTTAGTCCATCGCAGTAGTGTGTTACGAGGTTTTATACCGATCCTATGGTTACCGTTTGCATAACCACGTCATAACAGTAACCATAACTCTAACACTAACCCTATAATTAGATGATATGAATGCGATAACATTCTTATCTGTTTAATCAATCAAAGCTAGGTTATGTTTTTTTTGTCTAAAAAAATAATATTCTTCCCAATGTTGCTGAAAAAAAATGTCACGTGGTTCCACGACGTCGTGAATATTCACATCTCATGAATAAAATAATGAGCATGATTTTGCCATATGATTCAGTTTTATATATCAAAATACCGTCCGCCTTGGTTATTAACATTTTATTTTTAGAAAGCTAGTGAATTATCAATGTTTGTTCTGATGGATACTAAATATTTGCTTGTTAAAAAGCTTTGCTGATTAACGGAGATGTTACAAAGTACAACTGAAAACATATTTAAACAAAAATAGGAACACGTTATTGCATGCACCTTTTGATTCGCAGTCTGTTCATATTGCCATATTGTCCACTTGTTAAGTGTTATTTAGTATATTTGTAATTAAAATTTGGCAATACAAAATAATTCAAAATGATGAAAGTAATGAATTCCTCCTGTAAAAATCAAAACACAGTATATAGTTTGCGTTATTTGAATTTAATGTCCGTAGCCAAAGTCAATATGACGAGATTTTCCTAAAGTAAATGAGCGCATGACTCTGTCGATGTCAATGTCAATATCTCTGTGCACATGCAGTACAGCTAAAGAAGTCAGGCGGTCCTGCAGCATTGTTGTCCTCAAGTACATTTGAGGGCGACGGAGAACAGAGAATGATCTCTCCGTCGTAGCTGTGCTGACAGGCATGGTGTAGAGTATCAGCAAAGCGGTGCTGATCGAAGGATAGAGCTCTTCGTTTGTGACGTTAAGGGTGTCCTTCAGATTCGATGGTTTAGCGGTTGTCAATGTTGCACAACGGGCTTTCCACCTTTAGATTTCGGCTTTAACAATTGGTGGTACTTTCCTCATAAATATTCATCCTATTTAAATTGTATTTTGATCACTTGACTGCAGTTTCAAGCTTGATGGATCGTTTATTAGTATTAGATTTGTCAAAAAATAGCATACAGTACGGAAATTCAATGTGTCCGTCAATGATTCGAAAATTAAAAGTTATTGTTTATTTCCGCAAAGTTTTTCTTCTGTCAGTATTCAAATATTTTTGTGTTGTAACGATTTTAGACATGTCTTTGATATCGCGATCATGCAAAAATGATCATATTATATTTAATGTGGGAACCCCGAGTTTAGAAGCGAGAAATATAAGGTTAGTCATTATAATTACATATATTATTGAGGAATCTAAATTAATTTCAGAAAATATGTCGCCAAATGTCATTCATTGCTAAATTTTGTGTCACACGCCACCAGTTTCATGTATTTCAGACATTTTTGCATAGACTCTTAAGGCCAAATAAGGGTTCGTCGCCTCGGATTTTCATTTAGTCCAGGAACCTCGAATATTTATTTGTTTTTATTAATTTTATTTCATTTAATTCAGCTTGATTCAATGTATCATTTTCAAGTTCAGAAAATGACACACATGCAATTATGAATGATATCGTCTTTATAGATCATATGAAAATTGCAGACGTCCCGGCGTCGCCATCTTAGATATATGCAAATGAGCAAAGTACCCATCATTTCTGGCTATGTCGCAACGTAAATCGGTTTTGTATGTGTCAAATATAAAGTCTACGGTGTCTGGTGTTAGTCTAGGCAAGTTTATTGGTATCAAGTATTGTGCCTGGTATCTGCCGCCATTTTCAAGCAATCTCGCGGTAAGCTCTCATATGTAATAGTCCATAAACGGGTAGTACATAGACCCCTGCCAAAACTGGCCAGGGTTATCAGCGGGATGACCAGCTCGGTTGATCTGTCGGCCCATTCTCCTTGGAATAGTCGGTAGAATTTCAAACTGATCGGCAATAGAAACGGCCATATCAAATAACGATCGGGTCCCACACAGTTTGGTCGTTTCGTTCCGAATTTAACTGATTAATAACAACTTCACTCTCTTTGACCGCTTCTACCAGATCGCATATAAAACACGTTATAATGATTATTAATTATACTGAAAAAGTGGGATTCTTCCCATATCAGTAATAATACTTTTTAGTGCAAGCAAAAAAAAAATTGTTTTGCCGAAATGATGTGCAAGCAATTGCTTTTTTGCGTAAAGGCAGATACGCGCCTGACTGATTATAATACAATAAATTTGTTATCTATAAAGTGATGTTTACCCGACAAGAATCATATTGTAAATAGATAGTTAAGCAAAGTATTTATAATTATATAATACACATTTATGGTAACAACGACCGAATTTGTAATCGTTTTATCTTCAAGGTAAAAACCCTTTCTTTAATTGTTATCGAAGGGAGATCAATTATATTTTTTAAATATTATTATTTTTAGTTTTCTTTTTTTTAGCGATAATATACACAGACTATCATTTGACTGCATCGAATAAATTGGATTTATATCGTCTGCACTGATGGATCAATTGGTTGTATTGAATTTCATCTGATAAGAAATGAACATCGCTGGGGAAAGTCAAACCGATAAAATTGTCTGATGAGTGCATTAAAACGATATATATATCACCGGTTTTCTTTTAAATAACCTACATAAACAAAACAATGATAGTCTTCCCAATGTTGAGGATGGAGTGTGTAGGTCTTATCACTAACCCATTCATTCTATCGTTTTTACAGTAGCCGCTGGCACTATTCTATCCGACACAAACAGGTAGGTATTAAAAGAACGAAGATTCGAAATGGGGAATACTGAGTAGGGGAGGAGTGATTTAAGGCGTCAACAATAACGAAAATTATAATCCAATTTTTGTTTATTCATTATCTGTTGTACACAAAATTCATTCGTAAATGACTGCCAATTCGGCCTCGGTTGTCTTTGGGTCTCGAGCGGAGAATTCGTTCACGATATCTTCCAGAGTAAAGTTCCTATATCTGTATTTGACGATGTGAATGCAATAGAGTCCACATGTGTCGCCGTCCTCGTGTTGAACTCGAACTGTGTTGAACTTGCGGTCTGATGGCGATCAGCACGTTTCCACGGGTGTGTTAAGGCTGTTTCACGTCGGTTTATTTCATACGAGTTGCTCCCCTTTGTAATAGTTAACGTCATGACGTTGCATCCATGGAAACGTACTCTTCATGCATGGGTGAACTGCCCGAAGGAAAAATGTGTTTCTGCAGATCTAATGCACTTATTCCTTGTTCGTTTTGTGACAGTAAGATTAACATACATATTTATTGACTATCCAGATTGTGAATATATCATTATTTTGAATACGTCGATTGTAATACATGATTTTTGGCGCTTGTCAGTCTTGCTAAGCTCCACCGCTTGTTCTTCTTCTCTTCGTAGTTTCCTCCACTGTGGAGCACCCGTGTCACACGGTAAAATTATTGTGTTTTTTTAGGATTTAAAACTTAAAACATAAAACATATTGGAACCAATTGAATATTTTCTTTTTCTCTTAGTATTAAAAAACTATTACTTTTGGGTATTAAAAAGTAAAAGATATTTGCAAAATAAAATTATTTACAAAATTTACAATCCTAAAATCAGAGAGTCATTAATCTTATCCATCAATTAACTCAGATATATATTTACATATCTTACAATAGTTTAGTGCCTTAAATCTATTCCTTTTAAGTATATTTAAAAGGGGTTGGCTTCATTAGTGTAATGTGTATCAATATTATTTTATGTTTAATATTAATTATCAATAAACTAATAAAAATATACCTTTAAAGGGTAAAACAAAATTACTGTTTACTAACTTGGCCATGCCCAGGGTCATTAATGTCATTCAGCCAGCAAGTTTAATCCTTCTATACATCAAGGTTCTCTGAACATGGGGATCATAGCAAAGAGTCCTGCTGATCATTTCGATCTCCTTAAAGGTTTCCTGATTTATATTTAATTCATCTGCCACAGCAGTAACATCAATAATGGTTTGTAATAATAATGTTTTATTCCCTACAATAGTCTCTGTCCATTTGTCTTGTCCAGTATATTTTTTATAATAGTATTATATATAATTAATAATTGGTTAGTAGTATAATCGTTTGTTCTGAATCCTGACTGATGATCTGATAGTATTCTGTTTCTAGTAACATAATTATATAGGTTCTTGAAGATTATTTTTTCAAAAATTGTTCCAAAGCAGTTGGTAACAGAGATCGGTCGATAATTTGATGGGTCGCAACTATCACCCTTTCCCGTATAGATGGCTGTAACATTGGCACTTTTCCCGTGACTGGGGACCTGTCCAAGCTGTATTGTTTTATTAAATATGATTGAAATAGGAATTACCAGTGACGGGAAAATAGCTTTAATAAATTATGGTGTCAACTTATTTATTTTTAAGATTTGAAATTGATCTATTACATCTTGTTCTGTTATAACTATGTCTGATAGTTCAGGTGACAGTGGAGAGGGAGATCAGGGAGCTCAGGCTCATTGTCAAGCGTAGAAATTGAAGTGAAGTATTCATTAAGGGCATTTGATTTGTCAAAAGGATGAGTCATAATATTGTTATTTACATTAATTGGGCTAGAGGTAGTAGTTCTATTTTTGAAATGACAAAGTGATTTAGTAACTCTCCACCATTTACCAGTTTACCAGGAGGGATTGTCTTATCAACCAATGTATTTTGAAGTTTAGATAACTATTCGTTTTTAGCTTCAGGGACAAGGGAAACAACTTCATTTCTTATATCTCTATACTTTTTCCAATAGTCTGGGGTATTTTTCTGTTTGGCCTTTTTGTGAGCTCTGTTGCGCTGCCTCATTCTTCGTCTTACATTGCTGTTCATCCATGGTTTGTCTTTAGGTCGGACTCTGATAATTGTTTGTGGTATGAAGCTGTTTATGCAAAATGAAATTCCATCATTAATAAAGTTGTTGATAGCATTTCGTTTAAGTCGTCAAGTCTCTCATGTCATTTAATTAAGTCTAGGTGGGTTTTAATGGATTCATATTCAGCATTATTGTAGTCAAGGATAGTTTGTGTGTATAAATTTTCACGTAATGATCTAAAATTTGTTTCCAATATTGAATAACAATGGTCACTGCAGAAGTCAGGCATTACTGCACTGTTTGATGAATAGTCGCCACTTTGATCCCACTTTGCATAATAAGCCACGCCCCCTAATTTGCATAACAATGTAATTGGATGACGTCATAGCGTCACCACTTGAAAGGAACACCTGTTGTATTGTTCTCATAACAATGGAGGTGGATGATATCATAGCGTCCCCTATTGTTCTGATAGCGTCACCACTTGAAAGGAACACCTGGTGTATTGTTGCCAAAACACATTAATTATACATCACTCTTTCAAATGACAGCTGGTTAAAGCGTCTCCTATTGTTCTGATAGCGTCACCACTTTAAAGGAACACCTGGTGTATTGTTCTCATAACAATGGAGGTGGATGATATCATAGCGTTCCCTATTTTTCTGATAGCGTCACCACTTGAAAGGAACATCTGCTCTATTGTTCTACTATCGGCAAGTCCAAACATGTTCAGACAAGTCCAGACTCGTTCTACGGAAACCCAAACGCGTCCTCGATTCTGATTTGACGGCCGTGGTAAAACATCATTTAAGAGCGCGACCGACCGGTATTCTTTATTCAGACGCCAAGCGAAACACAAGTGAATATTCCAGAGAAAATACAGCGTTGAACAAAGTGTTGAAGGTAAGATTTTTTTTCTCGCAGTAGTTTAGGAATAGTTTAAAAATACAATGTTTCTATACCATTTTAGAAGATCGTTTATTACAACTCTATAATCTTGGGGGGAAATCAGCTGTCTTGACACTTTCTTTATATTTTTTACAATCTGTATTATAATATATCTTAACGTATATTTCCAGATAATGGAAATGGTAAAAGACCAGGAACCTGGTAAATTAACCATCAAAGAAGCAACGGAGCAAACGGAAAGATGCATGATTCATCTAGACGATAACATTTACGTAGTTGCAAAAATGTATGATGGGGCACTACAGGTTCACATTCGTCAATCACCCAATTCGGAGACAAATTGTATCCAGCCAAGAAAGGGGTCGTTTTGAATCTATCCAGATGATTATTGTTGGAAGTGAACTTAGACAAAATAGACCAACACGTCAAAAGTCCAATAGACGATAGTCTTCATCTCGGTGGAGGTGTGTTCGTCTGTCTATACTCTCGTTATTCTACAGTAAACATCAGACATTTTTGGAAACCAGTCGGGGAAACCCAAGCACTCTCAACCAAAAGAGGTATCGTTTTTAAAAAAGTAAATTGGGAATGGTTAAAACACACCATTACCTTAATCCGAGATCACGTACCAGAACTGAACGATGCTCACATATGTCAATACAGTGAAGATCATTAAAATGTAACGGGAATGCTAAATTGCCAGGAATATAATCCGTTCTGATGGTTGGACAATTAAAGTATATAAAGAGAAATTTTCCGGTACCGACATTCATTTGAACTTTTGACTTTGCATCGTCAACATTTCTCTTCCACGTCTAATTTCCATAGAGAGTGAAATGTACTGAGGGACTACTCTAAGACGTTCTAGCATAGCATCTAGCCTGGCCACAATATACGAACAATATAACGTTCATTTCAGTATCATAAAATAGGTCGGAGTGCTAGTCATGGTAGCTTTGACATCGACATCCTTAGCTTTTACCAGCGACTTGAAGAAGAAAGAATATAAGGACTGTATGAAAATCATGACTACAGAATCGACCCCCGATTTAAATGGAACGTTATGCAATTATATTAAACAATTCGCATTACATAACGATTATTACGTCACCGTATGTTCATACCAAGGCCTTGTGAAATTGAACGTACGGAAATTTATCGGAAGAAAGGCCACGATAAAAGGAATAGCCATGAATGTTAATCAATGGAACTATCTACAGAGACTCGTTCCTCGAATAAACAGTGCCAGACTGTGAACATTGTAAACTGTTGTAAATAATATGTTGTAAATAAATGTAAATCTCATTTTCATGTTTCATTTACACATGATGAATTATATCCAAATCACTTGCATCCATCGTCACGAGTTTAACACAAACATAATGGGGGTAAGCATCTCCTACATCTAAAACTTATAGATAAGACACAAACGGATCACTTGCATCAGTTGTCAATAATCAGTCAAACTATAAAGAGTATTTGAAACGGATTTGGTACGATCACAAACACCCCGCTTTATAGGCCTGTCCCGATAAATTGCATAGACTAGTGAAAAAAAGAGGGAAAGTTTAAAATCGGACGTCAAAAAATCAAGCAATGGCTGCAAGATCAAGATTCGTTTGGCCTCTCTAGAAACCTAGTGCGAAAATTCCTCAGGAACAGATACGTCGTCAATACCACAGATTCCCTCTGGGAAATGGACCTGGCCGACGTCTCCAGCATCCATTCCCACAACCAAAATTACAAATATCCCTTGTTCGTCATAGACGTCTTTTCCCGTTATTTATGGATCCAACCCATAAAAGACAAAACTTCCAAAAGTGTCATCAATGCGTTGAAGATCGTTTTAAGAAGTAGAAAACCCAACTCGATTAAATCGGACAAAGGTAGCGAATTTAAAAACAAAGAAGTGAGATCCTTTCTAAAGAAAGAAGACATCCATACCTTTTATTCTCAAAACGAAACAAAAGGTGCTTTGGTCGAGAGATCCATCCGAACAATAAAGACGGCGCTCTATCGTTACTTTAGTCACAAACAAACCTACAAGTACCTGGACGTCCTTCAGGATTTCGTACGCAATTACAATAAAAAAACCTCACAGATTCTCCGGCATAGGTGAACCAAGACAATGCCAGCGAAGTCAGATATAATGCCTATCTTGCGACGAAACCAAGGATTACGAAGACCATAAATAAAGAAAGGAAAACCACAAAAAAAAAGAAAGGAAAAGCAGTCGCTTCAAATTCAAAACGGGTGACTTGGTCAGAATTACGTACTTACGCCATCCTTCCCAAAGAGACTATCAACAAAAATGTACGGAAGAGCTTTATATCATTCGTCATCGTTTCCTACTCAGGGGAATACCAGTATACCAAATAAAAGATTTCGAAGACGAGAATATCGATGGTACGTGTTATCAACTAGAGTTACAGAAAGAAAACAAGGCACGGAAGATCGAACAAATATTGAAAAGACGAAAACGTCCAGGTGTGGAACACGTTGGTTAGGATGGCCTAAAAAAATCGGTTCTTGGGTATACGTTTCTGAAATCCAATAAATGCGGTAAGCATCACGTCATTCGTTCACTTTCGTGCAAGATGAGTATGCGAATGATTCTTCGCTCGTCGGACGATGAGGAGTTATTCGGTAACACTGCTCACGATTTTAAAGTTAACTTAGACCAGCAAACCCTACTGAATAGCCATTGGGTCGTTGCATTGACGGAAATTAACTTGTGTTATATCGATACCTCAAAGATCATCAAAGATTTGTACGTGTACAGTAATGTGTGTAAAGATACCATAGTGGGAAAATCTGAGACCTCTTTATTACGTAGAGTACATAAAAACAAAGATAGTACGAATCAAATAAAGATAAAAAAGAAATCGACCATGATAACCAATTTAATTTTCGACTCGCCATATTACGTCCCCGTTCGTACCGGAGAACTCGATCAGATCCACGTCTTTATAAAGGACGAACATGGTCAGGAATGCTCATTTCTCAATCGACAAGCCTGTGTGGTACTTCATTTGAAGAAGTTTCCGTTTATTCAATAATGCCTGGACAACTTTACGTAAGCAATCCGAAAGTATGGGAACAGACATTTAAAGACATGGTCAGTGGCAAATTGAATCCTTACCAGTACGCTAGATCACCTCTCTCCTAAAATGGAATTAATCTTGGATAGACTGAGATATATAACTAAATATCGGCGTACGCTATATGTTTCTCCCCGGGAAAGATATGATTTCTTAGTCTCAATATGTCCGGTGTCTCTTGTTTCAAGTCGATGACTAAATAGCCGTGGGATTGAGTCTGTTTTCTTTCAAATGTGTGATTGCTGCCACAACAGGTTGTACTCCTGACTAGAAAGTCAATTAAAGTAACTCAAGAAAATGTGTAAAGAAAGCTTTATTAACAACACATATCACTGCCTATGAATGTTTTCTATTGGATAATGTCTAATCACATGACCGTAGACAATTATTCTTATTATACCTTACATTATATATTATATATAAAATAAAAGTGATGTTTTTACAAAATTGGTACCCCAGGGAAACATCACTGTTGTTCAATGGTCGCCATATGTTATGTTCCATGTCTATCCGGAAATATGTCCGTTTTTGCATTCAGGAATTACAATCTTGACCGGAAGTTAAAAGCACAAAAATAAGTGTTTATTGCATCTAACATTATTGTAAATAGAGTTTCGGTATAATAAAACAATTATTGCCTGTACTGGCGGTGAACACCATAATTGTTCACTCTTGAGAAAACAACACCCCGCGGTCGAACAATAATGATGTTCACCTTAAGTGCAGGCAATGATTGTATAATGTCTTCAGTGAATATAGTAGGGTGCCCGACGAACGATTTTTGCGAATTTGCCTTAACGGAATTACACACACCTGTATGATACATCGTTGGAATGAGGAGAACAAGCTGCATCGAAATAAAGATGTCGTCGTTATGTATTGTGGTCACGTTTTTTTTAAATTGGGGTCAAAGGTCAAGATCTAAAAATTGGAACTAACACACCACAAGTTTTAAAAGGCTCCCTTCTTCGACAAGACTGTGAAGAACTTTAAACTGGAATGCCAATTTTATTTGTTAAGCTTAATATTTAATTATTTTATGCTTATTTTTTATTTTACATTGTTTGAATATATAGCAAAAAGCCATTTTCTAAACAAAAATGCCATTTTACAATTTTCGTATATATGAGAAATAAAAGTAACCTTGACCTGTCATAGTTTGAACATTTCTCATTTTTATTTGATATTCATTTAAAGGAAACCTTCAAATTGTTTTTTAACCCTTAACATTTGACAACTGGTGGACGGATTAAAAAAAAAATCATGTTTCAGTTATGGTACACCTTGACTAATTACTGGTAAAATATCTATTAACCTCAAACTTCGTAAAAGGTACCAAAATTCAAATTTAATGGCTTATGTGTTTGCAACATATCATTTGTAGCAGGAGCTAAATTAAACATGTCTAGAATGTATACAGGTAACCATCTAGAATAGTTTACTCTGTTAGTGACAAACATGAAGGGTAGCATAGCCGACACTGATGACAAATGCAATTTCCACAACCCATCTCTGTCGGATCGAATATTTTGCAACATTATTTCAATGGCATTGAGAAACATATCCCAAAATTTGAATGTCGGTGATTCACTACAGCCCCATTTTCTGAAATCATCCATCAAAGGAAGCATACAGTTGTCAATTGCAGATGTTGCTACATTTCTAGTCTCATTAGTACTTGGTTTTGGTGGAAATGTGACAGCAAGTTCAGATAAATCTGACCAAAGATTGTCAGGAAATGACTTTATCAAGTCATTTTCATTACACCAACTAAAAAAGGCAGACAACCATGACACACTCAATGCCTCATATGCCAATGCAAAAGCTCTTGTCGCACGATTGAATTCTTTACCATTCAGCATCTGATCAACTGTCCCGGCAGCATATACAGAAGAAACAACCAACAAACGCTAAGACCACCATCACCCCACAACTTTCCAATCGCTGCAATATAGCAGGATAACGTGTGAAAACCACCTAATCGTACTATATGGTTGCGAGAAGTCTCGGGGATCGCCCATTCAACTTGCTTAGCTATAGCATACAGTTGTTGATCGAATGTTTGTACTAAATGTACCTGACCCATAGCTTTTGTCATAGCAACACACCTTTTCATCGTTGTAAAGACAGTTGACATATCATTTGGTTTTGACTCAATGATAGGTGTGTAAGACACTATCGAAAATTCAGATTTATATTTTGATAAACCGCTGTTATAGCCGGTCCAAAAAGGAATTTGCTGGGGTTGGTTTGCTGAGAAGCGAATTGGAATGTCAAGAATTTTTCTAGAAATAGAACGTAGAAGAAGCCAAAGAACGTCTGATGTTTTGGAAAGGTTACTTGAACATTCAGTTATCCTGTCAAACGCATTGTCAATTCTACCAGGAACTCCCCTTGTCTTTTGTTTACTAAATGCTAAGCAAGCTGTCAAAGATGATGCATTGTTGCTAATCTGTACAGACCTTTCCTGTGATCTTTTTTTCTTTGATTGGCTAATATTGGGGTCTACTGCATAGTGACGGATTTGAAAAACTGCCCTTGCCATTGAATGGAAAGTGTTTTTACCGTCAACGGTTTGAGTGTTGATATCGATGTTGTCAGCACCCTACTGAATTAAATCACCACCCTGATGCATAGGGATTATACCATCAGGAACGTAGACACCATCTTGATTTTTTTCAATTTCATGGTGTGCAATGCTGGTTAGATATCGTCTGACTTCTCCATATGAAGCACAGAAACCATTAGAGTGTAATGTCTCGATAAGTTGCTTTGAACCGATATCGTGGTACAGCTGTACAGCAAGACCAAGGTGGAATGGAGTAAGCACATCTCTTGAGACAGAAAATATGCATTCAGTTATACCAATATTGTAAGGTTCTGATAATCAAGATACTTTAAAAGTAATTGTGTCATTAGAAAAGCCTGTTTACGCACTGTTAGGTCTTCGTGAATATCAGCTATAAGCATTTTAAAAGCATAGTCATGAACACTAAATTCTGGACAATCGTCTTCCTGAAATTTTGATTTCACAGGGGTATACCGTAGCAAGTACTTAGTAATGCAACCGGAATGATAGACAGCATTATCAATAAATTCTTCGCTGTCAAGTATTTTGATGATTCTTTGATCATTTTTTAAAACAGCCGATTCCCGTAGGTTATTCCGACGATCATTTGATTCAATTTTTTTCAGTTTTCTATCTTTTCTTAAACGTTTTCTTTTCACAGAGAAAACATACTTCCCAATTTAACAGTTGGTTAATACTAGAATCTGGCACACATGATTCTGTTATACATGTAGTATGTCCTGGTTCAACTGCAGTGGGTTCTGACATAGAATAACTGCAATTGCGCCTGCTTGTGTATGATTTGTAGCAAGCGCGATGGTACACAATTTTAAAATCTTCACAGCGAATACAATCTAAACTAGAAACATCCTGCAAAATTCTAACATAAACATCATCTTTCCTGGCTTCCAGTGCTTCGATAAAGCTATTTTTGCTAATATTTCGCATAGTTATCACTAGCGAGTTACAAAATGAACTTTGACAAATAATGCATTTGTCCCAATTCACTTCATTTGGACTTCTTTTAGGACTAGACGGACAAAGATTTACCGGGCTGTAAAACTGAGCCATTTCCGGATTTATAACGTATCCTGCAGGATTGGTCCGTGTATTAGAAACACATGAATTAAACAAATTTTAAAAACAGTAAAACCAATCAACGGCCGACATAAAAATGAATGTTTTTAAAACATAAAAACCCCAAACAATTCTACTGAACAATTAAAACCAATATATTTGCCATAAAAGAAGAGAAAATACTAAATGCATTGAGACAGAGATCGTGCTAGTTAATGACCGGCGAGCGACACATCATTAGCAAAAACCGGTACATGACAATCCGTGTATGAAAGAGGAAATTTACACTGTTATTTGAGTTTATATTTTGCCAATTTCTCAACAACCGCTGACATTTAGATTATGATTTTTGGCACACATGTACATTTCATCAATATGTTTTCTTCAAAATCAAAGTACATTTATAATGTAGTGTAATTACTTTGCTTTTGTTGAAAATACGGTTAATTTGGGGTCAAATTTGAGGCTTAAAGTAAGGCTGATATACTCTTTCAAAAATCAATTATTTACATCCCGTTTTTATTTTAATTATATCTTTGATACATTATCTCTTATGTAAAAACCTTTTTAGCTATGTGGATAGCGGAGAATATTTTTATTTTTCATCCTGAAAATACCATGTACAATGTGTCAGCGGAGGGTACCTTTGAAAAACGTGAAATCAAAAAAATCGTGACCACAGAAACTTACGACGACAATTAAAAATACAAAATGTAATAATTTTTCTAGCGTTTAAAACCAAAATTAGCCGTGTGTAATTCCGTTAACCCAAACTCGATAACTAAGCGTCTTTTTTAACACTGGGCACCCTACTAATAACATCGCAGGCTGTAATTGGAAAACAACATTATAATCAGATAATACATCATTGTAATTATTGCACAAATATTAAATTACAAATAAACAATAATATACATGTAATCCATAAATGTTACTAGAGTCTCAATGCACAGAGTATATACTTATATCTAAACACAAGTATGTTAATTATTTAATATTCATAAACATTTAAATACAAATATTTTCAAACAGGTTATGCACTATATTGAATGTTTTATTAATTTATTAACTATTTGATATCAAATTTAGACGTACGTCAGCTAAATTCATTAAGAGGACAACTTTACATGGAAGTAATATGCACACGATAAATAGGGGGCACTGTGATGAGACTGGGGTTCGTTTTACTCGACCTTTAGTTTTCTGTGTAATATTTTGTAGATCGTTAATTGTGTCCGTTTTTCTTTTTACATTTGGCTATTGAAGTGTCTGTCCCTCTTCGATTTGAGGCTACTGGTTACCTATGTGGTTTCTTCAGAGTCTTATTAGATTACCGGATGGAAAAGACGCTATGATGAATACAGTTGCCTTGCACAGATCCATATACCTACAACCACTTCTTATGTCATCGAGTGAATCGCTATTTACTAAGCACATTTCACAGTGTTAATATAATCATTTCATTTGATTATCCAATCGTATCCATTATTACATGTTGTCTTAACATGGCGTATTACACTTTACCTTAATAGAGTGCATTTTAACCAAACTGATTCGACGGTAGCTTGAGATAGGAATTCTCGGGTGAATGATAATTATCATAAAATTAGTGTGTATTAGGATTACCGGTTATCGGTGTCCAAACCATAATTTCTACAATATTGTATTATTATTAGTGTAACATAAAACCGGCATACCAAGAAAACAAACACCGACCATATGATCGTGGTTAATGGTGGTTACCGCCACTTTCAACAATATTTCAGCTGTATCGTGGCGGTCAGTTTTATTCGTGAATGAAACCAGAGTACCCGGAGAAACAAAAAACAATATATCTTGATACATATTGCATTCCTGGTATATTTCTAACAAACACAACTATCAGTGATAGTCAAACGAATTGAGCAACAGGTTGAAGTTATATAATAGAGGCTTTGTTAATTAAAGGTTTCGTTTGTATCACGTATGCCATTATATATATATTTAATTTTCGGACGTATATATATATATATACGTCTGAAAATTAAACCCGTATATATATATATATATATATATATATATATATATATATATACGTCTGAAAATTAAACCAAACAGTGTTAGAATTATATTTTATACATATAGTATTAAAATAGTAATATATGCTATCTAAGGTATATTACTTTTAACTTGATATCATTCAACTATGTTTCACGTTGAATGGACATAAAGTTATTTTTAGGATATATTGTCGCATTTAAAATTGTTTTCTGACTTTTTTCTTGATTAACAACAAATGACTTAAATTAGTATATATTTCCGTGTTGACAGTAATCTACTACATAAAAGTATTCATGTATATGTTTGTGTATGCACACCATACAACATAAAAGTTACGACAATGTCCACCTTTGTATGTCCACTATATTACTTGATGGGTGGTAGTTTCGCGGGAGACCTTAACATACTGTTTTTCGTAATATCTCTATCAATTTTTGCAATGTTAGCATTGTTCGTATCTGACACCAATGAGTTGTCTGTTGGTAATTTTATGGAACTAGAATAACGGCTTGCTGACTGCCTCCTGGTGGGTTGCCTCTCCATAATATGATCCCATTCAGGTGTTTCTTGTCTCAATTGCCTTTCTTGTTGCTCATGGCTAAATTGTGGTATACAATAAAAACGTCGCTGGCTGCTCGTAATGGATACAGGATAAGAACATTTGTTTAAGGAATGTTTGGACAGTGTTGTAACGCTGGTGTCTATTGACTGACTCGTCTGAAGTTTGTTGGCTGATGTCGATGGTAGGGTATTAGCTCTTCGTCTCCATAGCAACAGTTTCGTTGAAATTGATGTTGGTTCCTGGGATGTTCGACGATTCAAATAAACTGGACCAGGAATATTCTTTTTCATTTTTATATCTCTGTCTGAATTTCTCTGACAATTAATTGGAGATTTGTCTCCACGATCGTGAGTGCATGGCATTCCATTATCAGATTGTTCCTCTCTTGGTTTTAACATGTCCACATGACAATGAACTTTGAAATCAGCGCATCGCTCGAAATACTTGAGGTATTTTGGCATTTCAGTTGGTTGAATGAAGTAAAAAGCATTATTTCCGTCATTATCCTCTATGGTAGGACTAGCATCATGCGTCAGTAACATGTCAATGACATCTAGAGGCAAAACATGCTGCAAAGCATACATAAGACATGTTCGACCTTTTATGTCCCTGATATTTGGATCCACACCATGCAATAATAACAGTCGTACAAGTGACAAGAGATTTGGGTGGTCGGCTTCTTCTATGAGAACGGAACATGCCACTGTGAGTGCTGTTTTACCGTCATACCCTGTATGATTAACTTTCACACCACCCTCGAGAAGAATTTTCACTAATTTCAGCTTCTTCAGCGCTACGGCTGTTAACAATGCTCCATTTTCAATGTCCTAAAAATAAACAATAAATAAATTGTAAAGTTCTGTAGATGGCTCATGATAGTATATTAATAAACAAATATCAATTAAACGTGATGCAATGTGTTTATTTTTAAAGTGGTGAATACGTTTGAATAAGTATTGGCACAGGTCACTAATTGTAACATAGAAAATTGTAAATGTTCATTCCAGGATAAACATTATAAAAGTCATGAAAACGTCGGTTTATTGGCGAGAAAAAGCACCGTGAAATATATATGACCTTGTGTAACCAAAACAAGTTGGAACTAGCTGATATGTATAATCTTTGAATGCTAAATGTATTTTTGCACATTCTAAAAATCAATGGATAAGCTTTTAAAATACATCACAATTATGTGAAAAAGGTTGTAAGTGATTTGCAAGGGGTCGGTAGTTTTCTGTGGTTACACCGGTTTCCTCCACCAATAAAACTGACTGCCAACATATAACTGATATATTAATAAACGTGGTATTAAACACCATAACACTAACCCCTAAATTGTAATTTAAAAAAATTAACATGCTAAAGTAAACTTACCTGGTTCATTTTGTAGATTGTCGGTAAATGTTTGATATTGTCGATGAGTTATGTTTATATACAACTATACAGTACTTCACACCTACTGTCTTTGGCGGGTAACATCATTTAATTGTTTGTTCACACATTAGAATATTAGTCGATGGGAAGTACTGTAGAGTTGTATCTACATTTGAGAACTTCCAACTAAATGATATTTCTGTAGCTCATTGACAAAGGCTAAATAGTCCAAGTGGTCTACACATGAAAATAAAGCAGAACAATTAAATATGATAACTCAGACACGGGATTTATTTCACTTAAGGGGATACCATACACTACAGGGAAATAACTCTTTAAAATCATTTAAACGTTTTGATCATATGATGTTTGTATGCAGATTTCAAGCATCTCGGTTCTTATAACCACAGAGAGAAAAGCTGTTATGTGGCTAGTGAATATATAGCTATGAGTCTGTTGGTTGGAATTTGCAAAACATTTTGATATTTATTACAGTGGATATATTCAAACACACTGTCCAAAAAATAAGAAAATTAAACGAGCAGATCAAATTTTACCTGAAATGTATGGTACCACCTTAAGATGCTGATTATTGGTCGTCAATAAACGATGATCAACGTTAGAGAAAATAATAGTGGTCAAGAATGGACAATCCAAAGACACTGGCAACAGTGGACACACAAGACACAGGATGACGATAAACAAAACAAATACATACACAACACAAAACAGAAAAGTAAAGAGAAGAGCACCACTGATCCTAAAAAGATTGTCAAAACTTAATATCATTCAAACCGAATCTTGATTGAATAAAAAGGTAGATTTCAAAATTTGTAAACACGATGCATTTCTGGAAAAACATTCATCAAAATAACTGAAAGCCAAATAACTTAAAAGTCTTTGTAAGCAAAAAAAAAATCAAATAGCATAAGCAGGATAATGTTCACTTTGAATACAATTTGAATGCGATAAACAAAATTGTGTCTATTAAAATCAAGCTCTGTTAAGACGGGTCTCTTTAATAAAACTAATATTACACATGTGACGATCTCTGTTTCAGGAGGATTACATATATTATATATAATGTTCATGATAACAGCGTTAATCATGTACACAACATTCGCCCGGTTCTATGTGAGGGTTGACATTTTACTCACATCTGCAAATCACTTCCATGATTGCATGATTCCACACAGAAAAGAATATGTGTGCCCTAAAGTCTATGTTAACTCGGCCACCTTTTATCAAGATGCCTGAACTGAACCAACACTGTGAGCGGTCATATATATGATTGTCAGTGGTATCGAGTATGCCTCTTTCTGCGACTTTTCTATTTGATTTTAGAACTGTTCTCACTATTTGATATTTTAAAATTTTATTCCACAGCTATTTTGTTGATAAATTGACACTAGTGTTGGTTGTGTATGTTTGTTTTGGGCGAAGGTCTGTCTGATAAATGTTCTCCTCAATATTTCACTAAACCATTCAGTTTCCTTATTGTTTTGAATCTTTTTTTGTGTGCATAATCTACAGATGGCTAAAGGAATATTACAAGTTCTATGTAACATTAAACAAGCCAAAAGAAACACATTATTGACTTCAGTGCTGAAAATTACTTCAAAAGAAAATTAAGTACTGAAAATGGTACTCGCCCTTTTGGATAAAATATACAGGGATCAATAAAAGCAATGGAATACCCAAAGAAAAGAACCGAAATAAAATATGCAAGATGCGCCATGTTTACTGTGAAATGCCATATCAAAATGTTGACATTTATACTGATAATTGTTAACTGATGGATATAAGCTTATAGTGGTTTCGTCATTTATCTTCTTTTTTTTTTTTACTAATATTCCATTCTTAGTATGTTCAGTGCAGCATTATTTCAGAACATACACGAATAATAAGTCTGCTTCATACTTTAACCTTCACATTGAAATTGACAGTGTGGGCCGGATAATAACAAATATTTATGACAAAAGAGATTGTCAATTGTGTGATCTTTCCATTTATATGGAGCAACATTCCAACAGAATAACATATGGAGTATATGCTTCTCAATTGATTTGATATTCCAAAATATTGGATAGGGTAATAATGGGGAAAATATATAAGTTAACTTCATATAAGCTTTACATGAAAGGTGGCACTCTTACCGGCATTAAGGAGAAATATGTCCACTGTAAACGCATAGTTATAGAATCACATCGGACACATGCAAATCGTCCGTACATTCTACTTTGTAATGTCCACCACTGCTACCCTATTCGGGTTGTTTTTCTTTTTTCATCCAGTAGGTATTTTACATAGTCATTGGTATACATAATTGCCACCCACGCGATCCTTTCCTCATTCATGACTTATCACTTATGACTTATGTGTGACTAGAGTAAAACGACGGATGCCACTGGTGGAACAGAAACTGCTGACCCTTCTGGTTAACTCCCTGGTTGTTGGCCATTCATAGTGTTGTCTGTTCTTCTACAAATTACGAATTATGATTAGCCATTTGCAGGGGCGTCGTGGTCGTGATCGTATGGTAGGTAGATTTACAACTTCCTATGTAATCAGTTCATATCGCCACTAACGTTGTGAGTTCGAATTCCCCCTGATTACCCCTTTGGTATCTTCAAACCTTTCTGTCTATTACTCGTATCAAAATAAATAGTACTATTGTACTGGTCTGTACTTTACATCTGTTGCTAATCTAATCGCTGTAACCGAGATACAAGGATAGGTCACCATAACCTGTGGGTTAGTCATCTTACAAACACTACATATGGAATCACCATCAAAACTATGATTTTATATCCCGCTCATTGCGTGATAATGTTTGTCATTGACAGATCGGTGATTTTCTCCACTTTACTCCAGAAATAAATCTTACCGTCAAGTCATAGCTGAAATATTGTTGAAAGTGGCGTTAAACACCATAACACTAACCTAATATCACAACAATGATAGGTCACCATAACATGTAGATAAGTCATCTTACAAAGACTGTTAATATAATAACATATTCAATATCACATCGTGACCATAACATGTAGATAAGTCATCTTACAAAGACTGTTAATATAATAACATATTCAATATCACATCGTGACCATAACATGTAGATAAGTCATCTTACAAAGACTGTTAATATAATAACATATTCAATATCACATCGTGACCATAACATGTAGATAAGTCATCTTACAAAGACTGTTAATATAATAACATATTCAATATCACATCGTGACCATAACATGTAGATAAGTCATCTTACAAAGACTGTTAATATAATAACATATTCAATATCACATCGTGACCATAACATGTAGATAAGTCATCTTACAAAGACTGTTAATATAATAACATATTCAATATCACATCGTGGTTGTCGTGGTCGGGATCGTATAGTGGTTGGATTTACAACTACATATGAAATCAGTGTCTATCACTATTAAAGCTATGAGTTCAAATCCCTCTCATGGTGAGATGTACTCGATACAACATTGCGTGATAATGTTAGCCATTGACTTGCAACAGGTCGGTGGCTTTATCCGCTTTCCACCAGCAATTAATTTTAGCACCACGATATACCGTAAATCGGGAAATTGTGGTCATGGTTTTATTTTGGCCTATTTTGGCCCCTAAATACGAAGTGCCAAAATTAAACACACCAAAATATGTCACACTCCAAAAATTAACTGCCAAAATTGAACACTGCCTTAATATCTTTTTATATTTATATTCCCTAGTCTGTACCTTTTTGTCTTACTTCTTCACTGTCGTCAAAGAGCTCCGATCGAAAATGTTTGGTCAACATCCGGGATATTTTAAAGCGGTATTTTTAAAGAAGACACAGATAATTATCGTAAGTATTTATGAATATACTGTGTATATAATGTTTTAAATTATGATGCTTTATGATTGTTATTATTATTAATTTCATTTATTGTCCAAATATCATTTATTTTTGCAGTGTAAAATTAGATTTTTCTATAATTTATAAGGAATCCGGCTTCAAAATCATTACAATCAACTGAAATATCGCTATATCTTGCATTTACGAATGAATTAAATGTTGCACAAAAAGAAAAAAATATTGATGAATGATTGATTTTACTTAAAAATACTATTTTGTTGATGAAAAGTCAATTAGTAACTAGTTATACCCTAAAACATGATGTCAACAGATGTTTTTGAAATCCGGATTGGTCAAAATGTAAACATGTATACAAACCGGTTGGGTCATTTAAAAATAGCCGGGTTTGTCAGTATGTAAATACCACTGATCTTATTGTTATTGAGCATTATATTGCAATTTAACGATAGTTATGATTAGGAAATATCTCAAAGGCGATAAATACTGATCAATAGTATGAATATTTGCCATGGCTGCTAATTTCAGCTACTTTGTACAATAAAACAAATCGTTATTTCTATGTTAAATTGCTACTGTCGCGAACACTTGATTTTTTTTATGCTTTTTGTGGCACTGACATCACGATTGGTGCTCAATACGCTACACTCACTTTAAGTAGCTGTCCAGGCGCATCGATTGAGTAGTGGGAGATTTTTTTATAAGGCAATATTTTGATTTTATACTCGTTGATAACGAAGTAAGTCACTCTGTGGAAATAACTTCATGGATACGATATTTAAGTTTCTTCACAGTATAATGTTTACATTAACATTACAGATAAGCAAATTAACAAAGGCTGTAGTATTGAATTCTTTTCCGCACGGACGATTTTGGCAGTTTGTATACAAAGAAAATGTTAGGTGTACTCGATTAATGCAACGTTCGTTACAAGTTGTAATACGACAAAAGTTCGTTCTTTGGATGTTATAGACACCCGCCCATCCACCAATATTAATGCCAAAAGAATTTCAATCACTCGTATATATTTTGCATTTTTTTTCGGGGGGGGGGGGGGAATAGAAATGACAGACTCAATGAATTTGTTATGTTGATATATATTTATAATAAATGCTATGCGATCTTGTAACGAACGCACTATCCTACACTGTCTCGAGTCTTATTTATATTACGTTATTTTAGTTAATAAAAAAATATTTTCTGAGGAGTGAAACGAGGGAGAGAAAAAAATAGACAATATATATATACATTGTCGAAAATATAAAATTTATATATACGAGTTTTGACGAGTTTTTCTTACCTGTTTCGCAGCGAGTGGAAATGAATTATATATTTTCCGACAATGTACGTATATTGTATCTATCGCCCCAAAGAAACTGTCAAATTGTCTAAAAAGAGCAGAAACAAGCGTTGTTCTTATCGTTTTTGATTGTGTCCTCTGTGAAGTCCGCGCTTATAAGTTTATAAGCATAAATCCTGTTACTGTTTCTTACCGTCGCTCAACATGAATCAAGTACCAGAAAAAGATATCTTGGTCAGAAACCAAATACAAATGTATAGCAAAAAAATATCTGGTCAATGCAATGTGACTACTCGAATAGAACAAGTGCAGGATAAAAAAAACATTAACTGGGCAGCGAAGAAATACTATTAAAACATCTTATGCTTCAATCTTGCGATTATCCTCATTTTATTTGTATAAGCTTCAGACAATTTGATTGCTACATTTATATTATATTGTGAGCGCCATACAGATGTTTGTGTATCTTTACATTCAACATTCACTTACTAGTATCTGCTATACATTAAATTTTCTTTACAGATGAATCCTATCAGTATAATAGCCGTTGAGGAGTCGTTTCGTGAAATACCGGACGACAAGTCATATTTGTGTTCAATTTGTGGGAAATTTCTCCACAGCTTCAGCGGTTTGAGGCGTCACAATATGAACCACCAAGACAAAAAGTGATATTGAGCTGTTTTCGCTATTCTTTCAATTTTTTACATAGACAAAACCGGTTCTACTTAAACACAATTTTTGCGATCCAACCGGAAAGTAGTGGCTGACAGAGCCGGAACGAATATACGTAAATAATCATTGTGTTTTTCACTGTAGCAAGTCTAAAACTATTCATGGTAGCACGCCAGTGCAAACTATCCTGTATATAAGCATTACAAAGGGTGTGTGTACTTTAATTACACATATAAACTACTTTTTATAGCTTTATTTGATGATTTCAATCTCATTATTAGCATTTTTCATTGTTTATGTCCATCATTTTATCTATATCTGAGTAATCGATGAAGATAACTACAGTAATATATAGGTAAAAACAATCAAAAATAATCGACCGATAACGACATCTTCTGGATTCAAGATATAATAATACTATATGATCATAATACTTACTTTTTGTCGTCGCCTGTATGTCAAACATGCCTATTTGACTTGTACCGGAAGATGACAGAGCATTTCCGACCGGAGCTCTTTGACGACAGTGTTCTTTCCTAAGTAAAACTTTGTCAATTACCCTTATACATGTATATACAAAATGTACACACACAAGTCAAACTGAAAAGTGTTCACGATGTGAAATCGTTGGCTTGGGTGACAAGAGAGAAATTACAGGTAAATAAAGCACATTGAAAAAAACCATGCAATACCAATAACATTTGTTCAATCAACAAAATGTCAAATATCATTAAAATGACAATTACCTATAGAAAAAAGAAAAATCAATGAACACGTAATTAGTGTCTTATCGGTTTTATTTATAACAACATACAATTCACAGTCAATAATTAAATAGATTTACAGGTACAAAATCCAATTATAAAGGTATGATCTGTCATATACATTTTTTTGTAACTTTTGATCTGTTTATTATGTATAATTGTTGTGTAAACAAATACATGTACTGACCGTTATAATAAGACTGTTTACCTGTAAAAGCGATAATTAATACCAGTGCAAAATTATTATTTGTTGTTTTTATATTAAATGCATTTTACTTTATGCTATTTAAATTCCTAGTTTTAATAAATATCACAATTTATCCATAATCGATTTGGTTTTTAGTACGACATCAAAATATCCGGTAAGTAACAGTAAAAACGTAGTATCGCTGGTTGAAATGAGAACGCTTCCATTTACGTTCTGAATTAACTGACAAAATAATTAAACACATGGGAACCAAAAGTGGCCAAAATTAAACACACTAGAAACGAAAATGGCCAAAATTTCACACACCAAAATAAAACAACCCTCTTTTGGAGAAAAAAGCCCAAAATTAACCTACACCAAAATATCCCGATTTACGGTAGCTGAAATATTGTTGAAAGTGGCGTTAAACACCATATCCCTAACCTAATATAGCAACAATGAAAGTTTAACAAGCACAGGTAGGGCCATTTGCAGATTTCAGAGTCTAAAAATAGTCATCTTAAAGGAGTTATTTCTCTTTAAAGCGGGTAAAAGTGTCCCATTTCATGCAATGTTCAACGAAAAAACAGTTTGTTTTTTTCAATAATATTCAGAATTTTCTATTTGCTTTCACATTATCCCGTTTGTTTACATGATACAAATATCTACAAAGGAACAAAAATTATACTCAAATTCGTTTTTCCTATAGCCCACCAAAAGACCGGGGATGAACACAGGTAAATTTACCCATTTACAATAACACCATAGGTGAAAAGATTAAATCTGGTGTTACCTATTTATCTACATGCAGATTTATTGAATATAAGCATGTTCTGGTCGTGAATATTGAAATAAACTTCCAACAGTAATAAACCTATATAAAAATCATATAATGGAAAAGTTCAAAGTCGAATGTACACACACAATTCTTTAGTGGTCAGTCGCAAATAAAAACTTGCATACAGGTAATAAAAAGTATAACCATTAAGTACGTAAGAGGTTATTATTGAATTAAATTATTGTGACCTAAATTCGATTTAAAATATAATGATATTTGCTTGCAAATGTAAGAAACTACCCTCTAATGAACTCTGTGTCCTGTTTATTATTTTGCTCTTATAGGTGTAGCATGGGGATTAAATAGCTTCAAAGGGGAGCGATCATGTATTTGTGTGCTAGGGGTATTTAATTTAATTTTTTTCTATGTTTTTTTTTCTATTTGATTTTGGAACTGTTCCGACAGTGTGACATTTTCATTCCTGTTTATATAACTAATATTTTATCAAAGAGGAGTTGCCAAAGCGATATGGAGGAAATATCACATAATACCGCTAAAGACACTACACACTGTTATGAACAAAATGTTAAACAATTACAGCAATACCAACAAAACGAACAATCAACTTGTATCTAAACTCGCGGAACACACACACACACACATAAACACACAGTCAACGACACATGACGTCGAAAATCCAGGTAATGTCAGGGTTAATCCGGCCAATGGGCTCCCAACCCTCTCCTCGTGACGTGTATGTATAGCTAAGCTTGGTTGAAGTATAGCATATACCTTGACATACACTATTTATCTCGTTATCCTGAATTCATTACAGACTTTTGCTGTATAATAAAGATATACGAATATTGTTTTGCTTTATTCACAAAGTAAACAGGAAACATATCTCCTGTTGCATGTGTGAACGGTAAGAAAGGACAACTGTAAAGCGCGGACGTAAAAGATGACACGCCTAGAACGATTGAAACGAGACTTGTTTATGCTCTTTTTCGTAAGAATAGGGCAGTTGGTTTGGACTTGTTTTCATTGAAAAGACATTAACAGTACCATAACAATTTGTTTGTGCTCGCTACAAAAGGCATGCTCCCAATGCTATTGTCCCTTGGTCCCGCTTGGGCTTTTCCTTTTAAAGTATATTTGACTTTCCCATTAAAGGATGCAGTAAACGTCTACAAGACGGTGTTGCACAGGTCCATCAGTTGCTGTGTTGTATATTTATGTATTAATTGGTAATAAAAGATATGCATGTAAATGGACATGAGAGATTACTCAACATGACACTTGGTCATAAATTCAAGTAAAGGAGCAGCGCTTATTGCTGTTTTACATTGTACAGTCACAGTAGGGTCTTCAATCATGAACAAAGCTCATACCTTAGCATGAGGTTGATACGACCCCTGGCCTGTAGTTGTATGGATTTTTTTTCTGCATGTCAGGTAATATCAATTTGTACCTTTAAAATATGATACTGTAAATATGTTTTCGTTAGTGGAGGGTTTTTGCTTTTGTTTTCATTCTCTATAATATTATTCTTGTCAAATCAGGAAGTGACTTGTTAAACAGTTAAGATATAAAAGGAGGATGTCTACCAACATCAGTAAACAACACCTGCCATCTCAGATAAGTGAACACAAACAATACCACTTTTGATATGTTTTACCTTTTCTGATATCTTACTTTCTGATACCTAGTACATACATGCTTCATTTAGTTTGCAGTCTAATAAGATCAGTAGCTATGTTATAATAAATGGTATTAATTTAATAATTGTTTCTTCTTTTGGAGCTATATTTCTGTTTCACATCCACTTCAATCTGGCAATATTTCTAATTTATACATTACCAGTGGTATTGGTTGACATTGTTAACAATAAAATAAATCCAATGATGTGATGGTCAACAATTATACCAACATCAATAAAACCATCTTTCAGCTCAAACAATTGAACACAAACAAGACCACCTTTGATATCTTCAAACTTTTCTTAATTTTGTATAGATGAAAAGTTTTCATAAATGAATGTTATTTTTCCCTTCGTCCCGTTGAACCTCTCTATTTGTTTTGACGATATATTTAGAACGGGCTGTACATTTCAATCGGACGATATTGCAAAGGTCCATCAGACGGTGCTGTATATTAATGTATTAATTAATAATTTAATTTACTGTGTTTAGCGCCACTTTCAGCACTAGGTCAGCTATATCATGGCGACCAGTTTAAGTGCTGGAAGAAACCGGAGTATCCGGAGAGAACCACCGACCATGGGTAAACAACTGGTAAGCTTTATCACGTGCAGCTGCGAGTCGAGTGCACCTTTTTTGTTATTTACAAAGTCGGGTGCGAACCCACGCCGTATTGGTGATAGGTTTGTATGAGTTGTTGGGTTATCCAACTACCTCACTGATTGAACCACTCGGGCCATAATTTCTTGATTACTAAAAATAATATGGATGTAAATGGACATGACACATTATTCCACATTATACTTAGACATTGTAAACAAACACTGCTTTTATCGTTTTCTGAATTTCACAGTCACAGTCTGGTTTTCAATCATTAATAAAATGCATATCTTTATATGAGTGTGAAATGTCCCTAGCTTGCAAATGAGAGGTGGTCTTTACTTCTGTTTTTATGTTCTTTATTATATTCAATGGTTTTTGTATGCAAATCAGACAATGTAAATTCAATTTGTACCTTTATTGATATTGTAAACATGTTTTCGTGTGTGTCTGTTTATTATTTGTATTATTCTTTATAATATCATCTTTGTCAAGTCGGCAAAAGTAATGTTAATCAGTGATGGAAGAGGTGGGAGATCAATAAAAACCACCTGTCACCTCAAACAAGTGAACACAAACAAGACCACCATTGATATATTCAACCTTTTCGTTTGTGCGTGTTTCTATATTTTATTATTCTCTATAATACCATCTTTGTCAAATCAGAAAAATGACATTTTAAGTACTGATGGAAAAAGGAGGGGGTCTACCAACATCAACAAACACCACATGTCAGACAAGAGAACAAAGGCAAGACCATCTTTGATATATTCAACCGTTTCCTAATTTTCACATTATAGCTAACTCTCTGATAACTACTACATACCTAACTCATTTTGTCTGCGTCTAGTAAGCTTAGTAAGTATGTGATACTAAATGGTATTAATTTTATTGTTTTTCTTCTGTTTCATGTCAAATTTGAATCTGCAAACATTTCTGATTAATACATTACCAGTGGTATTAGCTAACATTGTTAACCATAATATAAATTCAATGGTATGATGATCAACAATTCTACCAACATAAAAAAAAACATCTCTCGCCTCAAAAAATTGAACACAAACAAAACCACCTTTGTTATCTCAAACTTGTATTACCTTACACATAATAGCTAACTGTCTGATGCATAGTACAATATAAATTGCAGTAGGTTTGGTTTTTGTTAATGGTGTTTAACGCCACTTTCAACAATATTTCAGTTATATCGTGTATGTCAATTTTATTTGTGGAGGAAACTGGAGCACCCAAAAGAAATTTACGACCTGTCGCAAGTCACTGACAAACATGATCACATAATGTTGTATCGAGTATATCTCGCCATTAATGGGGTTCTAACTCACAACATAAGTGGTGATATGCACTGATAACACAGGTAGCTATAAATCTATACGATCATGACCACGACAACCCTTTAAAATGCATTATTATCTCGACAAATTAACATGAAATGACCGATACATATTCTGGACATTTTATTACCACTTTTTGCAAAATGAAATCATGTTTTGTGATATACTTCTCTAATTCTAGCAACAATATACCCTGATGCTGATATGCATGTCTTTCTCAACAACGATAACATATTTGTCCGTGTAATGTTCGTGTCTTAAGAGGATAATTAACAAAAAGTTTAAACAGTGATGGTTAGCAATTCCACCAATATCAACGAAGCAAGCAATCACCTCTCATCTTCAATCACTGAACACCCAACTGATCACGATATTGGAAATCCGGGTTTTGGCTTAGAACAGACACAACAATGTAGCCGGCTTAACGTTTATATCTTATACACAGCACATGTTATGCAATATAAAAAGAAACTCGTCAAATAAACGTTAGGTAATAGCGAAGGAGAAATATAAAAAATGACAATCCAGAGAAACTGGCAACATGGGGTACACAAGACGACGAAAAACACAACACAATATGCGTTGGACACAACCATACGCAAACAAACACAAATAACGTAAATAAGACATGTTCTCTCCTACAAACAACTGGAAGTAACGACGAACTGAACATCGTTTTCAAGCGGAAATGGTAGCGGGCATCACAACACGTAACTCAGAACGTATAGACACATAATAGGACAGCACAAAAAATTGAAAAGATTAGCAACATGGACCCCACACATAAAAGCCGGAGTGAAATCAGGTGTTCCCGAAGAATAAAAAGTTCCTGCTTCTTATAAGACACGCACAGTGTTGCTCATTTGTACAGTCAAATTCGTTAAAAGTCTAGGCAGTGGTAGAGGTAGGAAAACATCTACGTAAAACGTAACATGTAAATTGTCATTTGAGATATGGTTATTTCGTAACGGTAAACCAGATAGTGATGACCGTAGAAATGTTGTAGCAATGACTTCCAATGGTCACGATCGTATATGGTAGTTGAATTTACCACTACATATTGAATCAGTGCAAATCACCACGATGTATTTATGTCTTTGTTTTCTTCGCGGTTTGTATTGATAATTTTGCTTTCTTCGCGGTTTGCATTGATATAAATTTGTTTTCATGTTTGTTTAATGGTCGTTAATCTATGTTTGTTCACGTGAGATAGTGCGTGAGTTTTGTATGTTGCAGCATGAACAGAACATATTGCAATCGATAAGATGATAATGATATTCGCATTGTACTAAAACAACACGCTTCTTTGTCTTTCTACAGCGATATTTCACTGAAAAAACGATCAGTGGGTAGATATGTCGCGCTGTTCGGAATCATTATCTTGATTCCGAGCCCATCAGTTTTCGCTCTTTTCGATAATGCTGTGTACTTAGAGGAGAAGCAACACATACCAGAAGGAGGCTCGAACCCACGATTTATCACATTCGAGGCGAGTACCTAACCATTATACCGCGGATGCGGTTTTGCTTATATGCATTTGATATTTAAAATAATATACTGCATCGATGGTGAAATAGCTGACAAACTGCTCATTTGACAACAATTAATCATTCACTCCATATATGCTCATAGAAACTGTCCAATGTGTATACTAATGTTATGCTTAGAATAGTGACTTTGTCACAGAGTAACATCACAGGTTGTAATTAGACAACAACATTATAATCAGATAATACATCATATTTATTGCACAAATACTACGTTACAAATAAACAATAATATACATGTAATACATAAATGTTACCAGAATCTCCATGTACAAAGTATGTCTACTGTATTACTTTATTGATGGTAGTTTAACAGCGGATCTTAAAATGCCATTTGTCGCAATATCTCTATCAATTTCTGAAATTTCAAAGTGGTTCGTATCTAACACCAATGAGTTTTCTGTATTTAAGGTTTTGAAATTAACACAATGGGTTGCTGACTGGCCCCTGGTTTATTGCTTCTCCATAATATAATCCCATTGAGGAGTTTCTTGTCTCAATTGTCTTTGTTGTTTTTCATGATTAAATTGTAATATGCAAGGAAGACGTCGTTCGTTGTTCATGATGGATGCAGGATAGGAACATTTGTTTAAGGAATGTGTGGATATTGTTGTACCGCTGGTATTTATTGACTCAACCGTCTGAAGTCCGTTGTTCGACGATATTGGTAGGGAACAATATTTCCGTCACTGTAGCAACGGTTTCATTGTCTTTCATGTTGGTTCCTCTGATAATTTACGATTCACTTAAACCGTATCAGCAATGTTATTTTTCAATCTTTTATCTCTATCTGAGTTTTTCTGACCCTTGAAGATGTGTCATCATGATTGTGAGTGCATGTCATTCCATTATCAGCATGTTGTTCTTTTCGTTTTAAAATATCCAGATCACAATGAACTGCATCGCTCGAAATACTTGAGGTATTTTGGCAGTTCAGTTGGTTAAATGAAGTACAAAGCATTATTTCCGCCATTATCCTCTATAGTAGGACTAGCATCATACGTGAGTGACATGTCAATGACATCTAGTGGCAAAGTATGCTGAAAAGCATACATAAGACATGTCCGACCTTTCATGTCCCTGATTTTTGGATTTGCACCATGCATTATAAGCAGTCGTACAAAGGACACTATATTTGAGTGATGTACGTCTTCTATGAATACGGAACATGCTATTATGAGTGCCGTTTTACCGTCATACCCTTTATGATTAACTTTAACACCACCCTCGAGAAGAGTGCTCTCTAATTTCAGTTTCTTCAGTGCTACGGTTGTTAAACAATGCTCCATTTTCAATGTCCAAAAAATAAACAATAAATAAATTGCAGATATTTTATTATACTATTGAATAAATAAACAAATATCAGCTTAACCTGTTGCAATTTGTATGTTTGCTTTTGTTTGTTTGTTTGTTTGATTTTAAAGTGGTGAAACACAGATAAATATACATCCATGAATACGGTTGAATAATTGTCCTATGCATGTAGCAGGTGTTTGAAAAATGTATTAGCAGAGGTCACTAACTGTAACATAAAGAATTTATATATTTGCTGACAAAGGAAACCTTTGACATTTCCCTGTCAATAAGAGCCATTAATTAGAATAAAGATAGAATTAATAATTTACAAATCTATTTGATACCTCGTGCTTTACATTTGTGTGTTTTTATAATTTAAAAAATATTAGTTGATGAAATAATAAACATCTCATTGGCATAATGCACTGTAAAGGTTTCTTCCATTATAAACATTATGAAATTCATGAAAACGTCACTTTCCTGATGAAAAACATAAACCGTAAATTCTAGATGATGCTGCATAAGGAAAACCATTTACCCCTTCTTGATATGAATATGATTTTGTTTATTACTTTTGAATGTTAAATGTAATTCCACATATTCTCACACCCAATGCCAAAGCTTTTTCAATACATCACAATATTGACGGTAAATGGTACTTTTGCCCTCTTTAAAGTAAATGCTGCTACATTTTGCATATTTCTAAGTGCAATGCCATCTGTCTGCAATGCCATCATGGTCGTATGCTTGTTAGATGAACAACTACCTTTGCCATCAGTGCCGATCACCACTAACGTTGTGAGTTCGATTCCCGCTGAAGGCGAGATGTACTCTTTACAACAGTATATGATACATGTTGTCAGTGACTTGTGGCAGGTCGGTGATTTTCTCATGGTATTCCGGTTTCCTTCGCCAATAAATCTGACCGCCGTGATTTAGCTGATATATTGTTGAACGTGGCGTTAAATAACATTATCCTAACCCTTAAATTGTAATTTACAAAACATGTAAACATGATAAATTAAAATTACCTGGTTCATTTTGTTGATTGTCGCTAAATGTTTAATATTGTCAACGAGTTATATTTATATACAAGCATACAGGACATCATATTCACTGTTTTCAACGGGTAGCACCTTTCAATTGTTTGTTGGTACATTTGACTAATCAATTTGTCACTTCACCTTAAAGACTTTCTGATAAATGGTATTTATGTCACTGTTGGAAAAAGGTTATACAATCTTTGGGTTTTTGTTTTTTGTTTTTTTTGTTTAGTTTTGCAACTTTTCATTTTTTCTACAGACAACACATTCATCACATCACATGCACAGAACAAGACAAACATATTATGCGTGTAAATAACAGTTATTGCTATTTGTGTGCTCAGCACATAACAACTGTTTTTCTTAAATCAATTGTAATTGTAATTACCACCCTATTCCCCCCAAACCATTATTCATTTATAAATATATCAATTAATCTAAAAAATATGTTTACAATGATCAGAATGATAAAACTGTTACACATAGTTTATATAATTTGTTTCTGCTAAGGGCTTTGAACAGTAATAACAATGTTAAATTACAGTAATTTCAGCCACATATCCTCATGGTCTTTCAACTTATCCTTAAAGATTGAATTGGATCTCTCCATTTTTTCCCTGCTTTTTAATTTTGCTTTAAGCACTTCTATTGTTGGCAAATTATTTAACCACTTACAGCAATGGATATATTATTGTGTGAATAGCATCACAAATTCGATGATCTCGAATGGACATTCATTGACATTTGTATTAAACACTATATTTGCCATATTAAGCTCAATAGGAATATCAAACATTTCTTCTAACCAGGTTTGTATCCGATTTCAAAACAGTTTTACTCCAGGGCAAAGCCAGATATAATGAAGAATTGGGTCAGAGGCATTTTTACAAAATTTACAAAGGTCCGAATTCTTTATCCCAATTTTAACCAAGAATGTGTTTGTCGGTAAAGCTCTATGAAGAAGTTTGTACTGGAAATATTTTAGTTTCGAATCATTTGTGACAAGATATAGATTACAGAAGACGTCACTGAAATTAACATCTGTCTCCATATCTGATTTCCACTTAGACATGCCTTTTATTGAATCAACTTCTAAATCTTCTAGTGGGCTAAGTTTGTTATATATTTCCTTTGATAAGATCTTGAATTCAGAATTGTGTTAATTAAATAGATTCTATATTCTCCATTTGTTATGTTGGTTACATTCTTACTTTTAATCATGGAAATTAGACTAAAGTACTTGAAGAAGTTAACTTTGCAATTAAACTGATTTTTTAATTCATCATAAGTTTTAAATTTATTTTCTTCGTCTAAGATATCTTTGATAAATATGATATTATTATCAAACAATTCTTTGTAAGAAAGTGTTTTTCCTTCAATTTTCAGAGATGAGTTATACCAAATAATACTGTCAACATTAAGAGGTATCTTTTCTTTTGATTTTAATTCAAAGCAAAATTTCAACAAATCTTTCCAAAATATATCTTTCATTGTTATGTTGTCAATATCAGATGTATTTAGATCACAATTAAAAATAAAATTTTGATTAAATATGTGAAATCGCAATTTTAAAATATCCTTCCAAGAGCTTTCAAATGAACTATCCAGCAGCTTGTTGATCCACTGAAATTTCACAGATTTGCTGTATGTACATATATATCAGTGATGTTTAAACCTCCTTGATTTGTCTTTTGTAACATTACTTCCCTCTTTATTGTTGGCGGTTTATTATCCCACAGAAAATTGAAAATTAAGCTATCAATATCTTTAAGGTAGTTTTGTCCTGGACTTGGTAATACAGATAAGAGATATGTTAGCTGTGGCACAATTAAACTTTTTATTATTGTTACCTTTCCAAATAAAGTCAAGCTTCTTTTACTCCACGACTAAATGATATCTTTTATTTTTACCTTTTTCTCATCATAATTTAACTTTATCAAGTCTTCATATTTCCCATTTGTTGGTATAGTGATTCCCAATATTTTTATTTTATCAACTGTAATTTTCATATCTGGTGAGAAATTATGTGTGTACATTTCCATTCGAGATCGACCCAGTGGCGCTAATTCTGATTTATTATAATTATTACAAATGTACTGTATTGCGGACCGATTTCTCACTACCGTCTAATAAAATTTGTGTATCGTCTGCATATTGAGACAGCTTTATCTCTTTTCTTTTATAACAAAACCTTTTATATCTTTCGATTGCCTTATGGCTATTCCTAGAATTTCTGCACATAAAAGAAATAAATAAGGAGAAATCGGATATCTTGACGAACACCACGAGATACAGAAAAAAATTGTGTAGTCCATCCAGTATTTAATACACAGCTAGTTATGTCAGTGAAAAATACTTTTATCCATTGCTGAAATGATTCACCAAAATTAAAAAAGGAAAGACATTTTTGTTTTTAATTTCCAACTGATTGTATCAAATGCTTTCTCGAAGCCTATTGACAAAACAATACATGAAAGGTTCTCTTCTTCTGCAAGATCTATAACCTCTAGAAGATTTCTAATATTGTCACCTATATATCGACCCTTTATTTTGTTAATAATTTTTATTAGATTATTTTTAAATCCTGTCGCAATACATTTTATCATTATCTTATAGTCTGTAAAGATATAGGTCTCCAGTTTTTTAGAAATCTTATATCATTATTTTGTTGGGGTAATAATGTAATCATGCTTTGTTTTTGTGAAATTGACATGTTTTCATTTTCATAGCTATATGAAAACGAATCCATTACCAATTTTTTAATGTTTTTCCAAAATATTTTGTAAAGTTCGACTGGAAGACCATCAGTTCCTGGTGATTTTCCATTCTGCATTGATTTGATAGCTTTAACACATTCTTCCTCTGATATCATACCTTCACAAGATTATTTTTCATTTTCATTTGATATTGGAATATCGGCATTATCCGGAAAACAATTGTCAACTAAATGAACATTTAAATTATCTTCTGTTTCTTTATTTGAATAAAGTGAGCTGTAATATTTGTTTTGCTCATTTAACACATTTGTAAGCTTAGAGACTGCATGCCCACTATCTGTGACTAGGGTTTGCATTGATTTATAAATATAGTTTCTTCTTTCTAAATTAAAGAAAAAAATTGAGTTACGTTTCCCTTCCCTCAGCCAACATGCTTTTGATCTAATTATAGCCCCCTCTGTTTTCTTTTCGAAGTATGTTTTCAAATAATGTTTAGTAGTCAATATGTTATTCTCAATGTTTTGATCTGTATAATTGAGTGATTCTTGTAAAGCTTCTAGAATGTTAAGTTCCCTTTCTGTATCTTTAATAACCTTTGTCATTGTGGATTTTAGCTGAAAATAATGCGCTTGACATTAGTTTTATCATCACATACTATCATGAATGTTTTCAAATATAGAAATTTAATCAACCAAACACTATATTTGTGTAATTCTATTTCTTTGCCATTTTAATGAACATTATTATGCTATGTAAAATTATTACGAGTCACGAATTACTAACCTACTACTGATAAACATTGTTTAATGTCAAACGTTTATAGGGCCCGGGTGGCTCAATGAGTTAGGTAGTTGGATTATAGCTCATACAAGCCTATCACCAATACGGCGTGGGTTTGCACCCGGCTTTGTATAAAAGGGTACACTCGACTCGCAGCTGCAAGTGATAAAGATTACCAGTTGCTTGCCCATGGCCAGTGGTCCTCTTCGGGTACTCAGGCTTATTCCACCACTAAAACTGGTCACCATGATATAGCGGAAATATTGCTGAAAATGGCGTTAAAACATCAAAAATCAAAATAAAGAAAAACCTTTTATATATTGCACTACTTAGTAAGAGAGGATCTGGTTGTAAATGACCATGAAAAACTTTTTAACATAACACTTAAACGCAAATAAAAGTAAATGAACAGTGCTCTTATTGTTGTATATACTGCTTAGCTTTGCCAAATTAAAAATCAAAACTTACCCTCTCGATAAAACTGAAATACTTGTTGAACGGTGGCGTTAAACATCATTACCCTAACTCTCTGTTTGATGACATTGGTGGAATTGTTGACCATCAACTTTCCTTAGAAACAGGAGGAGTTTCTGTAATGAACATCATCAGGTACGTTCAATGTCAAAAGCTTGGAAAGCAAAATAATATAAAGTCTTTGAGTGCAAGAATCCCAAAAGGCCCCAACATGATAACCATGATATTACTTAGGTATTGTAAATTGCAATAATAGGTATATCTAATAAACCATTGTAATGTCGATGATGAGCAGTTCCTGCTTATATAAGACACCTGCCCTGTTACTCATTGTCCTAGAAATTACCAATAGCATATAGATAATACGACCTTAAGCTAATTGTGCCATGCAATTCGTTCGAATCTTACATATTTCTAATACGTAATAAAAAAAAACTTCCGCTGAAATAGGAAACTACGCTATGTTTATATATCAGAATGGGCCACTTTTCATGATGAGCTTTAGCGGATGGCAATGGACCAGAACAGATATACCAGTAATAATACACATGCCCAGATATGTGTTTTAAAAAAGAAAAAATAGCCCTATCCCAGTAGAACCCAACACCAATCTAGCTTATACTCGAAAGGTTACTGTTGGGCATTTTGCTAAACGGGACAATGTTCTATTAAAGACTGTAAGCACAAACATTAATATGTACATTAAGAAAAGAAACCCTCCTCCTCCTCATTCACATACTCCTCCTCCACATCCTCCTCCATGTCCTCTTCCTCTTCCTCCTCCTCCACAATCTCCTCCCCTTCTCCACCACATCCTGGTCCTCCTCATCCTTTTCCTCCACACGTTCCTCCTCCTCCACATTCTTCCCTCCTGATCCTCCTTCCTCCTCTCCACACCCTCCCTTCTTCATCCTCCTCCTCCTCTTTATCTTCCTCCTCCTCCGCTTTCTCCTCCTTCTCCCCCACATAACCCTCTCATCATCATCTTCCTCCTCCGCTTTCTCCTCTTCCCCCTCCGCTTTCTCCTATTCATCCTCCTCCACCCCCTCCAGCTCCGCTTTCTCCTCTTCTTCTCCTTCAGCGCTTCCTCCTCCTCCTCCGCTGGAGGAAGAACAAGAGGAACACCAGGACCTCGTCGCCTGTCGACACTGCGAACTCGTATTTGCTCACGCGTGGAGCTTGAAAGATCACCGGATACGTGGATGTCCCGTCGAAGAACCTCTCACCAAGAGATGGAGAATATGATGGTGTAGAAGGCACCTACGGCTACGAACTGGAATGCTACTTTAAAGATCTGCCGGTGACCATGTGTTGCGCCGACCAACTCCCCGCCCGAGGAGAGAGCCGAGCCCAGAGTTTCGTCGTCAACACGGTCTCTGGCCATCGAGAAGGACCACACTGGGTGACATTTCATTTTCCAAAAGAAGAACCCACCGAATTTTTCGATTCATTCGGACGAGCACCGGAAACGTATCACCGTCTCTTCTAAAACGTCCTAATCGCCAACGGACCGCAATACGAGTTCAAGACATTTCGAGTTCAACCCAAGGACTGCGACCCCTGTGAACTCTTCACTTCGTCAAATACAGATACAGGAACTTTACTCTGGAATATATCGTGAATGAATTCTCCGCTCAAGACCCAAAGACGATCGAAGCCGAATTGAAAGACATTTACGAATGAATTTGTGTACAACATATAGTGAATAAAAAGAATTGAATTATAATTTTCGTTATTGTTCACGCCTTAAATCACTCCTCCCCTACTCGATATTCCCCATTTCGAATTTTCGTTCTTTTAATACCTACCTGTTTGTTTGTTTGTTTGATTACAATATGTAATTGTGTTTGATCAGTTGAATTGGTGTGTCTTGATCCATTAGAGATAGAGGATACAATATATCGGGTGTTTTATATTTACCGTATCTATTGAATTTAATATTGGTGTTTTAAAAAACAGTCTTGACGTATTTATGGTTAGTATGTCTTTCCAGAATGGTCTGTGCCATTGTAATGATGGACAGGTCAAATGTACATTTATGTAAAATCGCTGCATTGGATTTATATAAAATGGATGTAAGTCTTTACATATATGGTTCAATTATGTGATTACGTTTCCGTTTTGTAAGTTTGTGGATGAATTGTATTCACGATACATTAATGTAGCTATCGGAATAGTGTTAAGGTTTGATTGGATTGGTGCGATTGGATAATAATGAAGCACGATTCGGTCGTTGTTACTATATGTATTATCTAATTATAAATACTTCGTTTGATTACAATATGATTGTCAGCTAAAGATCAGATAACAGATTAGCACCGGTGGTTTTTATTTACTTTGATTAAATGGATAAGAATTTTATCGCGTTCGTATTATCTAATTATAAATACTTTTTTTAGGTTTTCGTGTTATGGTTAATTATTGGTGTTAGGGTTAGGGTTAGCTGTTGGTGTTAGGGTTATATTTTGGTGTTAGGGTTAGAGTTATGGAATCGATCCCCATATAATCTTTATTTTATCAATCCTCACACTATGCTACTCCCTTATTTGTAATTTACAAAGTCGGACGCGAACCCACGTGGTATTGGTGATAGGCTTGTGTGAGTTGCTAGGTAATCCAACTACCTAACTCATTGAGCCACCCGGTCCCTGAGAGCAAGTTGCATGATATATAACTAACATTATTGTTATAGAAGGGGATTGAGTGCAAAAAATATTAACTATCACTCAAATCTAATATTGATATAAGAGTGTTTCTTGTCAGAGTCAGCATGTTGAAATATGGTGAACGTTTAACGTCGCTTACTTGCATATATAAATATATGATAGAATAAATAATAATATATATTTATTCTTAATCCTTCTGAGCCGGAGCACATGAGTTCACCCCCGGTATTTAGTTGGGTTCCCGTGTTGCTCAATCTTTATTTTTCTGTGTAGTGTTTTTTTAGATTATTGTTTTTCCGTTTGTTCTTTTACTTTTGGCCATTGTTTTGTCTGTCCTTCGATTTACAAGCCTGATTATCATGTTGGTATCACTTGTTCTGTAAATATGACATAAGTTATGTACAGGACAAGTGATAATTTGTATCTGATTTACAGTGAAGGGGCGCGTCAATATTCAAACGAGTCCGAGTAACGAGTAAATATGCTACACAATATCACGTGTTATGTAAATGATTTATAAAATGGTCAAATGGAACGTCTCCGTTTGTAAAAACCCTTGCACATGGCATTGAAAGCTTAGGAGATACAATCAGTGAAGTCATACAAGCTCTACCATATGTATGTTACATACTGTATCTAGTTAACAGTACAGTTGACCTCAAAGGAAAACACACAAGACATTCTACAACATAAACTACAATAAATTGCATATATAAAATTGTTACATACTATTACATAATCACGAATGAAATTGCATAATTATTTCATAGCATGAAATGGATAAATGACATTAAATAGCATAGGTGAGGACAAACAAAGTGTCACTAATTCCCTTGAAAAGAGGGATCCTCACCCAAGGATTTTGGTCAACCATAAAATCAAAATGCATTAAAAACATGCAAAACTATTTTAATTGAAATTATTATACAACAACATTACATTAAAAAATAAACACAAATATTTTATTTATGTATTGTCTTTTGATTCTAAAGAACATGTGAAACTGATTATAACATCCTTAAATGTTTTAGAAATAATTACATTCTAGCTACCTATGACATCAATTGGCAGGCAATTCTGACACACATTTACATTTACTATTAGCTCTGAAGCCTATATACATGTATGTCAAAGAATGAATTGACATGCAATGCTCACATAATTCATCAGTCAAAAATTATGTATTCTAATGTAAAAGCATCCGATTTCCATCTTCCCATATTTTTTAATAACATATAAATAACAGTCAAAACATTTCCCCAAATATTAACAGAGATGTTGCATTGTTTATGATGCCAACAGCAGCTGCTTTATCTGTGAGAATCCAAATTGTATAATTCCGCAAAACATTTCCCCAACTTTTACTAGGCAGAACATTTAGGAAAAGCTCTTAGCTAGTCATATGAAAGGGTTGCACAGTAGGTGACCATTCACCTGTAAACCGTTACTTCGAAGCACAGCGGCAAAACCACCATGTACCTCTTCAGCATCAGAATACGATCTTAATGTATCTGAAGATATCCAAGCATCTAATAAAACATAATTTGCCGGACTACCCGGAGAGGACCACCGACCATGGGCAAGCAACTGTAATATTTTACACTTGCGACTGCCAGTCGAGTGCATCCTTTTATACAAAGCTTGGCGCGAAACCACTCCGTATTGGTGATAGGCTTGTATGAGCTGTAATCCAACTACCTAACTCCTTGAGTCACCTGGTCCCTATACAAGTTTGACGTTAAACAATAGTGGTTTAATAATTCGTGACTCGTAATAATTTTGAATAACATAATAACATAATAATGTTTATTAAAATGGGAAAGAAATGGAATTACACAAATATAGTGTTTGGTTGATTAAATTTCTATATTTGAAAACATTCATGATAGTATGTGATGATAAAACTAATGTCAAGCGCATTATTTTCAGCTAACGTCCACAAAGATTACATAACCTTTTTCCAACAGTGACATAAATACCATTTACCAGGAAGTCTTTAAGTCAAATGTATAAACGAACAATTGAAAGGTGTTACCCGTTGAAAACAATGAGTAGGATGTCCTGTATGCTTGTATATAAATATAACTCGTTGACAATATGAAACATTTAGCGGCAATCAACAAAATGAACCAGGTAATTTTAATTTAACATGTTTACTTTTTGTAAATTACAATTTAAGGGTTAGGATAATGTTATCTAACGCCACGTTCAACAATATATCAGCTAAATCACGGTGGTCTGTTTTACTGGCGGAGGAAACCGGAGTACCATGAGAAAACCATCGACCTGCCACAAGTCACTGACAAAATGTATCTTATACTGTTGTAAAGAGTACATCTCGCCTTCAGCGGGAATCGAATTTACAACGTTAGTGGTGATTGGCACTGATGGCAAAGGTAGTTGTTTATCTAAAAAGCATACGACCATAATGGCATTGCAGACAGATGGCATTGCACTTATAAATATGCAATATGTGGCAGCATTTGCTTTAAAGAGGGCAAAAGTACCATTAACCGTCAATATTGTGATGTATTTAAAAAGCTTTTGCATTGGTGTGAGAATATTTGGAATTAAATTTAACATTCAATAGTAATAAACACAATCATATTCATATCAAAAGGGGTAACTGGTTTTGCTTAAGCAGCATCATCTAGAATTTACGGTTTATGTTTTTCATCAGGAAAGTGACGTTTTCATGAATTTCATAATGTTCATAATGGCAGGAACCTTTAGAGTGTATTATGCCAATATAGTGGAACGGATAGTTGGTAAAATATTTCACTTGGTGAGACAAGCACCAAATTTGGCATGAAGGTTCCTTGTCTAGTACCTGAATAGGAAATATCGTTGGCCATTCAGGTTTCGGCCATTTTCAAAATGGCCGCCACGATTTTCAAAATGACGTCAATTTTCATAACGTTTATCTGGTATTTTCAAGTTTTTTTGCAACATTTCAAGTTCCTTTGAAATAATCAATCAAAAAGGGGTCCAGCATACGATTAAAGTATCATTTCATATATATGTTCACTGCACATGCGCCAACATACAGGCTGTAGTTGTTTTATAGGACGCGAAAGACCTAAATTCAGAGCAGTTACAGCTGCATAGAGCAGTACAAGGTAATCCTGACCTGAAACATTTGCAGTTGCCAGAACAACTTATTCTACACCCACATTTAAGTAGTTCTTGACATGATGCTGCTATTGGCGCCAATGATGTCCAGTGTGGGACCCAAACTCCGCTATCTTTTTCCCAACCCCACCTGGAAGGGGATGGTAAAGTTGGCGACTTACATAGCGACTGCTCCCAAGCATGTCCTGCTTACAAGACAAATCTTTTGATATGCTCAATAAGAGCAGCTCTTGAGGGAGGAATGCCATTATAGGGACCCTGTTTACGGGCAAAAAGGTCAAGGCTCGCATCATTTACTTTATTGGTACTGCTGGACCGATCGTACACGATAACAGCAAATTCTTCGAGTACACCGACTTCACTTTGTGTCAAATTGTCACATGGAGAACTTAAGCAATGGAATACTTCTGTTGCATTCTCAAACACATTCCAGGCCTGCCATGCTGTCTTTTTACCTTTTCCAACAAATGTAGACACGGTATCACAACCTGTGAATGCACGAAAGAAGGGTAATGCTTTCGACCTAGGACCTAGCGATCTAACACTATCATGAATTGGTATCCATCGCAAATCTTTGCCTTTTCCAAAAGTCATCCATAAGTGATCCACATTCAAATCATCAAACACAGCCACACCTATAACAACAACATCTGTATCAGAACTTACTATGTTAATCGACTTGCTACCACCTATTGCTGCATGTTTTGCATGCAGAAACATACGAGTGTCAGCTTCCTCATCGGTGCAAGGTGCTATACAGTCGGTATCAATAGCGTTGTTGCTGACAACATTTTCTTCCTTAGTAACGACGTCAATGATGAAATGCTGATGTTAACGTGTGGTTCTCTCCCTTTCGACGAATTATATGCTGACCATGACACTGTCTTAACATCTAACACTTCATTGGTTAAACTTACAAATTGAAGCCACTCATACTCAAGACGAAGGTTTCGAACGAGATAGTCAAGATCAAACATGCTCATTGGTGTTTGTAGGATCGGTGGATTTGGTTTTGATTTCAAGAATGCTGGTTTTACATTTGTGTATGTTTCGGGGAGACAGCTGATAGCTTTTGACTTTGGCTTTTGACCCTTGAATTCAAACGTTCGGGAATCAGAGAATGTTGACGAAACTGGATGCTGAAAAACAGATATACCGGTGCCATGACATGAAATTGTTGCTGTTGTTGCAGAAGGATTATGATCTATGTTGTCAACTGCAGACGTTGTGAATAAACATTTTTGCAAAATGGCTGGACAAACAACGCCATCCTCCATAAATTGACTCAGAACAGATTCCTCAAGCTGAGTAGATATTTCCAACACTCGGTCATATGAGATGCAAATGCCATGCTGAAACAGGGTGTCTATCAGTTGCCGCTTTCTTGTCTTTGCATACAAGAGAAGACCTACATAAATAGCAAAAGGTGGTTCGCGGTCACTTGAATGTCTCGCAAAAGTTGTGCTATAGCAAAATCTGAATTTGCTAGACCATTTTCTATTTGAGACTTAATATCAGGTCCGTGCTCAATCATTAACACAAGTTCAACTAAACAACGTGGAACATAATCAACGACAGAATCTCTATCAAAATGACCAGCGAATTTATTTTGTTCAGCGAATATTTCTCTGCGGACAATTTCACTTGCTTTAGCAAGATGCATGGCATCAGTATAGTCACAGGCAGAAACAAGTGCTGGTCCAACATCTTTTTCAAAAACCAGTAAAACCTCTCGTCCTTTGTGAAATGGTTTTAGCTCTGGGATTTTTAACAGCAATTTATTTTTCAGACGGGTTCTGTTGAATGTCGAATTAGTTTCAAACTGTTTGAGTCTGGATTCGTATAAATTGCACAGGTCAGCTAGTTTAAATACCACACATCCTGTGCTTCGCGTTGTGTTTCCACTACGTGAGTCACTAATTCCGCAAAAACAATCTGATTGATTTCACCTTCGGCGTCTGCATCTTCTGTCATCGATTGTTTCATCCTTAAATGGGCTCTTTCCTTGTTGTGCAACGATGGTAGACATGCCCCATGATACTTTAGCTCTTGTGCCACAACATCTCCTGCGCTTAATGTTGCCAAAAGTTTTTGATCTTGCAAGTTCTGTGCCTACTGGTGGAGTCTTGTGTTGAGTTGCATCGTCATAACTTCACGGAGTTCAGAACGCGATGCTTGTTTCTCACAGATGAAACATTGTTCAAGATGTAATGATCGCTCTTCTGTTGGTGCAGTCGAACTTTTTCTTGTAAATTTGAATGACAATGGTATATCGGAAAGGCTCGTATCGGGAGGCTGACGTCTCTTTTGGACTCTTTGAAGTTTTGTGTTATTGAACATCAGCCTGCATGACTCATGATATTTTTCCTCGTTTTTTATAAAAGCAGCCTCTATTCCATCTCCTTCGTTGAGTCGACGTATATCGAAAGGAATTGGCATTTCGTTGTTCTTGGCAAACTCGGAAATATTTGTTGACAAGGTTCTGTATCCTGATTTTGCCAAATCAATTTTCATTGGAGGTGATTTGAGTGCCTCATGTTTGTCTTCCTGACAAATAAAACACTTCGACCAATCTGTGCTCTGCTTCTCCTGAGCAGACAAAGAAAGCCGAATTCTTTTCGACATAGTAACCAATAATCAAAAACAAATATATGAAAAACAAATAGACAAAAACAATTGAATAAAGAAATGGATTGTAATGTATTATAGACGATATCTCAAATATTAAGTTGAAAGGCCGAGGGATTATCCTTTTACCACCTACAACTTACACACCTTTTTGTATGGGATACAACTGGGTTCGATGATGGAATTCCTACACCCAGTCCGATCGTTCATCCAGTGTTATTCAACTCCCGTGCGATCTGTACACCATCCGAGGGACTAAAGCCTCGTCCCTCTTGGCTCGGCTCTCCCGCGTTGTCACACTCCGTCAATTCGGATGCGATATCACGACCTTCTACTGGGCGGATCGTGATGTCTTTGGGAGAATTTGTTTTAAAATAAAACAAAGCTAACACTGAACCCCATGCCGAGTTTCACGGTAACCAATTGCACCATTGTGCCATGGTAGTGTTTACAATTTACTCTTTTATTAATTCACAAGTAGAAATCGATATATTTCAGACCTGAAATGCGTTATAAGGAAGTCAATTTGCCTTTTTTTAAAGTATCTTGTACAAACCTTAGTTATTCAAAAATATACCACAAAACGGCCAAACAATGATAAATATGACAGTAAATAGACATTACGTGAAGCCATGCAGTATGAAAATGTCGCCATTTTGTATTAGCGGCAGCCATCTTGAAAATGGCGGAAATCGCGATGGCCAATGATGATTTTAGAAACAGTATTATCTGACAGATATGTGTGCCAAATTTCATGCTTTTCTCCACAAGTGAAATATTTGGGTGATTTTTTTATGTTAGCCGCTACACTAATATAAACAGTCTGCAAATTATTTGCTTTAGACTGTTGAACATTTTTTAATGTGATGTTTATTATTTCATAAACTAATATTTATTGAAATATAAAAACACACAAATGTAAAGCACGTGGTGTAACATAGATTTTCAAATTATTAATTCTATCTTTATACTAATTAATGGCTCTTATAGACAGGGAAATGTCAAAGGTTTGCTTTGTCAATATATATACCAGTTTACTATGCTACAATTAGTGACCTCTGCTAATACATTTTTCATACACCTGCTACATGTCCTATAATTGAAATTAACATCTGTCTCCATATCTGATTTCCACTTAGAAATGCCTTTTATTGAATCAATTATTTAACCGTATTCATGGATGTATATTGTTTCTGTGTCTCACCATTTTAAAAACAAACAAACAAACAAACAAAAGCAAACATACAAATTGCAACAGGTTAAACTGATATGTGTTTATATATTTAAAAGTATAATAAAATATCTACAATTTATTTATTCTTTATTTTTAGGTCATTGAAAATAGAGCTAGCACTGAAGAAGCTAAAATTAATGAACATTCTTCTCGAGGGTGGTGTTAAAGTTAATCATAAAGGGTATTATGTTAAAACAGCACTCATATTAGTATGTTCCGTGTTCATAGAAGACGTTCATCACCCACATATATTGTATGACTGCTATTAATGCATGATGCGGATCCAAAGCATACTTTGCCTCTATATGTCATTGACATGTTACTGACGCATGATGCTAGTCCTAGCATAGAGGATAATGGCGGAAATAATGTTTTGTACTTCATTCAACCAACTGAATTGCCAAAATACCTCAAGTATTTCTAGCGATGCGCTGATTACAAAGTTCATTGTGATCTGGACATTTTAATACGAAAAGAACAACATGCTGATAATGGAATGGCATGCACTCACAATCATGAAGACACATCATCAATTAAGGGTCAGACAAACTCAGATAGAGATAAAAGATTGAAAAAGAACATTGCTGATACGGTTTATGTGAATCGTAAATTATCAGAGGAACCAACATCAAAGACAATGAAACCATTGCTACGGAGACGAAAATATTGTTCCCTACCAATATCGTCAGACAACAGATTTCAGACGGTTGAGTCAATAGACACCAGCGGTACAACAATTTCCACACATTCCTTAATCAAATGTTCCTAACCTGCATCCATTATGAACAACGAACGACGTCTTACTTGCATATCACAATTTAATCATGAAAAACAAGAAAGACAATTGAGACAAGAAACTCCTCAATGGGATTATATTATGGAGAAGCATTATACCATGGGGAAGTCAGCAAGCCATTGTGTTAATTTAAAACCTTAAAAACGGAAAACTCATTGGTGTTAGATACGAACCACTTTGAAATTTCAGAAATTGATAGAGATATTGCGACAAATGGCATTTTAAGATCCGCTGTGAAACTACCATCAATAAAGTAATACAGCAGACATACTTTGCACATGGAGATTCTGATAACATTTATGTATTACATGTATATTATTATTTATTTGTAGCGCAGTATTTGTGCAATAAATATGATGTATTATCTGATTATAATGTTGTCGTCTAATTACAACCTGTGATGTTACTATGTGGCAAGGTCACTATTCTAAGCATAACATTAGTATAAACCTTGGACAGTTTCTATGAGCATATATGGAGTGAATGATTAATTGTTGTCAAATGAGCAGTTTGTCAGCTATTTCACCATCGATGCGATATACTATTTTAAATGTCAAATGCATACAAGCAAAACCACATCCGCGGTATAATAGTTAGGTATTCGCCTCGAATGTGGTAAATCGTGGGTTCGAGCCTCCTTCTGGTATGTGTTGCTTCTGCTCTACATACACATCAGTATCGAAAAGAGCGAAAACTGATTAGCTCGGAATCCAGATAATGATTCCGAACAGCGCGACATATCTACCCACTGATCGTTTTTTCAATGAGCTATCGCTGTAAAAAGACAAAGAAGCGTGTTGTTTTAGTACAATGCGGATATCATTATCATCTTATCGATTGCAATATGTTCTGATCATGCTGCAACAAACAAAACTCACGCACTAACTCACGTGAACAAACATAGAATAATGACCATTAAGCAAATATGAAAAACAAATTATATAAATACAAACCGCGAAGAAAGCAAAGTTATCAATATCAACAGCGAAAAAAACAAAGACATAAAAATACATTTGCAAGAATAGAAATAAATATATAAAAAGATCAAGTGTTAAGTGGTATTGATATTATGCGCCTCAGGGAATATAGATCATAAGCCGGGAATGTCACATTATATACCCTGTCTGATAGCTGAATAACAAATATATTACGGATTTAACCATTTTTTTTTAAATACAGAACCAAACTGTCGTATAAATTTTTTTTTAATTTTTTTTTATTTATTTGTGTTTGTTTGTTTCCTTTTTGTTTGTTTATTTTTATTTTCCTTTTGTTTTTTTTTACCACGTACATAGTCCCAATTCATATTTAAAACCTTATTAAATATTTTGCGTCTTTTATTTTCATTTTCGTATTTCTAGATGTCCCTTTTCGTACCTTTGACATTCTTTGTTCAATGACGTCAAATATTTGTCACGTGATATTTTATGTACTGAGGTGTCTCATAAAGGAAAATCCTGTTCAATATTTCTAAATCAACACAATTTCATATGCAGTAAATTTAATAAACTTTATGATTATAACATTAATATATTACATAACAAAACAACGGGTTTGTGAAACAATTTCAATAATTAAAATGTTAACAATAAGCAAAAACTTGGTGTGGCCCCGTGACCTCGAAAGTTTTAAAGGCGGAAACTTTAACACACTTTCACTTGTTGATTGTTATGTTCAAATTTGTAATGGTACAGCGTGGAACATGGGAGTTTGCTGAATTGTTCTGGTGTTTGTGACGGAATTAACTGTTGTAAGAGTGTTATAATCACAAAATAAATCATCATAATTTACATCCAAAATGTCAACGACGTCCGTAACCGACGATGAAACATGTGTATTGGCTCTCATTTGAACAAGTGATGTTGAACTTTTGTGTCGGCGGCATGAGTTGCAACCGGGAAGTATTGTGCGGTGGCATTATTGAGGATAGTTGAGATGGTTGCTCTCCACGAACAGAACTTGTGATAATGTCTCCCATAACTTGTTTTTCTTTTGATGAAACACGTTGATATACTGCAACTGACGAGGCAGATTTGTGTCTGGTAACTGCCATAATTTGTGCCATTGAACAGTTTCTTCCGAGGATAGTTGCACCCGTTGCACGAATTGAGTGGTTGGTGTAGATATCTTTTTTGTTCATACAACCGTTTTGAGTTTAAAAACAGCATTTAATTTGGTAAAAATACATTTATTATTCCGTGTTTTGATATTGATTCAGTGAAGCGTAAATATTTCTGTTTTTGTCAACCACGTTGTTATTGTTTTTTGGGGCCCAAATGAGGGAGACCGAAAACGTACATATATACCCCGTCTGTTTTCCGAATATATGCTGACATTCAGGGTTGAATAACCAATGAAAATATGTGTAACAAACTAAATTCGTAATATAATAATGTGGTCTTCTCCATGTAATATTTTTGGCATATTACCCGGACAAGACCATATTAATATCATTATTATACTGAATGTCTAATTGTCCAGGTAATATGTCAAAATATGTACCAAATATTACTACAAAAACTTACACGAAGTATAATAATTGCTAATAACAATGAAATACCGTCTATAATTCGCCACAACTTAACACACAAACAAATAAACATACACACAAACAACATAGTAGTTTATGTCAATGTAGTTTCTTTTGGTCATGGTGTTGTCTGCTCTTCTTCGATATACGGATTCTGATATTTTTGTATCTTCAAACTCTTCTTATGTCAATATATGTCAATGTATGCATATCATGTAAATAATGGAGACGGCAACCTAAAGTGTATAATTTGTGCCTGATCCTTTTGTCTTGTTTATGACAAATAACACGGAAAACTTCAGGTTTTAAGTGATATTTGTTCATAACAATGATATACCGTCTATAATCCACCATCAATACAAGTGTTTTACACTTAAGATATTTGGATGAACAGCGTTGCTGTAAAGATTCATTATCTGCAAATTAATACATTTACTCTTCCTGATACATAATGTGCCGTATGATGTAGGGGTTATAGTGTTTAACTCTTCTTTCAACAATATTTCAGCTATATCGTGGTGGTCAGATTTTTTGGTGGACGACAACGGAGCACCCAGAGAAAACCACCGACATACCACAAGTCACTGACAAACTTTATATCATAATGTTGCATTGAGCATGCATCGCCTGAGCGCGATTCGAACTCAGAACGTTAGTGGTGATTTGCACTGATTGGATATGTAGTTGTAAATCCAACTACCATACGATCCCGACCATTTGAAATCATTGCTATAAAATTTCTACGGCCATCAAAATCTGGTTGACCGTTACGAAATAACCATATCTCAAATGACAATATACATGTTACTTTTTACGTAGATGTTTTCCTACCTCTACCACTGCCTAGACTTTTACCGTATTTGACTGTATAAATGAGCAACACTGTGCGTGTCTTATAAGAAGCAGGAACTTTTTATTCTTCGGGAACACCTGATTTCACTCCGGATTTTGTGTGTGGGGTCCGTGTTGCTCATCGTTTTAGTTTTTTGTGCTGTCCTATTATGTGTCTATACGTTCTGAGTTACGTGTTGTGATGCCCGCTACCATTTCCGCTTGAAAGCGATGTTCAGTTCGTCGTTACCTCCAGTTGTTTGTAGGAGAGAACATGTCTTATTTGCGTCATTTGTGTTTGTTTGCATATGGTTGTGTCCAACGCATATTGTGTTGTGTTTTTCGTCGTCTTGTGTACCCCATGTTGCCAGTTTCACAAAAGAAAAAGAAGGGACTAAAGATAGGGACTAAAGATATAAAAAACTTCTAATTTTAATTAGATGTTGCCGCACCAATATATCCATATAAAACTATTGTTGAAAGTGGCGTTAATCACCATCACCCCAGCCCAAGTCTAAAACTATAGCTATTTGTCCACTATATATTCCATAACTTTCAACGAAATTTCAGCTATGTCGTTGCGGTCAATGTTTTGGTGGTGGAAACCGGAGTACCCGGACAAAACCAGCGACCTGTCGAAAGTCACTGACAAGCTTCATCACATAATGTTGTAGCGAGTACACCTCACAATAGATGGGCATTTCAACACAAAAAGGCACACTTCCTGGCGGAATTTGTTTCTATAGTCCGTTGGACTTCTATAAATCTTTAGAAAAAAAATCTTATGCATCCGGTTTTAAAATCAACAATTTTTCTTCCAGATGATACATAAGAACTCTGACAATTAATTTCAAAATTGTTGGTCCATTATTAAAAAAGTTACACATTATATTTCTATGTTAATTATAATTTCTAAAGTGTAGAAATCTGGATGAAGTAGGTACAAATAATGTAAGAGCCCAACCATCAAAGCAAATTATCTGATGTTTTTGTGGCAAATAGAATTTTGATTGGCCAAAAATTTACTTCTAACACTTCATGGAAGTCATTTATTTTTACTTTAAGCAAATCAATTCCCTTTGCAAAAAAAAGTCATAATAATTCCCTTGGCAAAGGTGTTTGTCGTTGTAGACAAAAGTACTACATACAATCAATATTTATCGTTGCAGTACCCCTACTAGCCAAATTACGTTGTCAAAACGTAGTGACAACGTAACTTTTTCGTTGTTACAACGTAAGAATTTTACGTTTTAACTACGCCGATTTGTAGACTCCCCTAAGCGTAACTACCACGTTGTGGTACTACGTAGTAAAAGACCTTTCTACAACCAAACGACAACCATGACCATGTAAGGACGTTTACACAACGTAACCACCAACCATCACAGGACCTTAATACGAGGTAAATACAACTAATTAAGGACGTTTACACAACGTAACTACCAACCATCATAGGACCTTTATACGACGTAATTACAACCACCAAAGGACCTTTACATGACGTAATTACAACCACATAGGGTCCTTTAGACAACGTAACTACAACCACCTAAGGACCTTTACACAACGTAACTACGACCACCTAGGGACCTTTATACAATGTAACTACGACCACCTAAAGACCTTTAGACGACGCAACTACAACTACAAAAAATGTTCAACACTAAAAGGACTTGTATAGCCAAATTACGTTGTCAAAGCATTGTGACAACGTAATTTGGATAGTAGGGCAACTATAATCACATTAAGACCGTTACACCATGCAACTACCGGTACCAACTACAAAAATGTACATTATTTTTTGTGTATTTAAGGACCTTTTGTGATGTTCTTAATTTTTTTGAGTTAACTAATAAAATATAAAATTCTAAACATTTATTAATCCAAATTATTGCAAGTTTTACAGATGATGAAACACTCTTTCTACTCTCAGACTCATCCCATCATAATCTATTTTAAAGATGCCAAAATGTTTAGATGTAATTATTATACAAATATGTCAGGTACATGTAATAATAAATATATCAGATTAAAAAACATGTAAAATAAATGTACTAAAAATCTTTATCTTGTGAAAGTTGCATTTGACTAAATTAAAGATGTACATAGATGTATATAGATAACATCTATAGAAGTAATGAATAGGTATATATCCAGTGGAGGACCCACATTTTAAGGTCCCTGAACTATTATGTGGGCCCTTTTGCAGCCAGCAAGAATAACCAAGGTCAAAAGGGCCATGAACAGGGTGTTGGGGTGGAGTCCTTGACAATGGGTCAAACATTGATCCCTTTCCCACCAGCAAAGAGGTCTGAGTAACGGATGGTATCTTCTTCAATGGTGTTGTTCCATGGGAGATTCTGATAATTGTTTGTCTTTAATTTAACCACTATATCTCAGATTTTTATTAAAATTGCTGTACTGGGTTATAAGCATTTTATGCTAGAAAACAGAAATATCTCAATAAATATGGGAACTGAAGCACTAGTTGCTGGCTAAGGAAACAGCAGAAATACATGTATACATATAAAAATATCACCCTGCTAACAATGGACCAAACTTATAAGAACAACTTGACCTATAAATCTATTCTTTAGTTTAAAATTAAACACTAAAAAATATATAATCGAAAATTACCAAAAACGAAGAAAAATTTGTAGGATCATCAATGCACAGAAAATTTTTTTTTTTCATTCTTTAAATTACTAGAGAGGGATCATTAGGATAAACAGGTGATAGTCTTGATTTTTGGTGTTTGAATGCACAAGCCTGAATTAAGAATTCATATGTCTGTTTGTGGTTCCGATTGGTTCTAACATAAGGACTGAGCTGTCAAACTATTAAGCTGTGCACCAACAAAGGATTCGAGGATCCAACTGCCAAAATGTAGGCTATGAATAGATTCTGGCTAAGTCAAGGAGCCCATACAGCTTGGGATTCAGGTGCAAATTTGGAAATTTTACTAATTGCAGGGACATTTTGAGGCCATATGAAATTGGAATTGGAGCATATTCTAAGGTCAATATTAAGTACTTTAAGCCATTGACATATGATTCTATTACTAAAATAGACTTATTCTAATAACAAAGACATTAAATTGAAACTCCATTAATTTTGTTGAAAAGTTAGTTCATTAAAAAAGTTGTTTCCGGGATATAAGGGGCCCCAGGCCTGAAGCGTAAGCTTCGTTAGTTTCATAGTAAGATCTACAAATGTACCAGTGTACACATCCCAATCCTGAGAAAGCTGTAACCCCAAAATATTCTTGTTAATGTATATAAAAATATAACAAAGAACAATAATATTTTAAGCTTAGCAATTCAAAATAAAAATATCAAAACCAATGTATCACATCCCCTTACAGAGAAAAAATATAACCCTAATTTTTCTTTCTTAAAGAAAAAATATATATTATTAAATATGGGGACAGTCATGATCGTATGGTAGTTGGATTTATAACTACCTATGCAATCAGTGCACATCACCACTAATGTTGTGAGTTGCGAGGGGTAAAATTTGCACAGATAATGTTACCCATATTAAAATCTCCAACAAACTTACCCCTTCCATAAATTATTTCTATTCTAATAGGACATATACGGTAAATATTTAATCCATATTCCTTAATAGTGTACCCATATTAAAATCTCCAACAAACTTACCCCTTCCATAAATTATTTCTATGACGTGCTGTTTTGGCTTTGTAAACAAAAGGGTATAATAAAACAGTCAAATACGTCATGATCATTAGCGTGTGTAAGTCATAATAAACCGGGGATTTTTATACCCTTTTGTTTACAAGGCCAAAACAGCATGTCATATTAGAATTCAAAATACTGGCATACAAATCATGATTCTCATTCAACCAATCAACTTTCATTCAACATTATATTATATAATACTATCCTGGGTACTCCGGTTTCTTCTACCTTTATAAACTGCAATATTGTTGAAAGTGGTGTTAAACACTCATAACCTTATAATTAACTCAAACCCACATTATCTCAACCATACTGATACTGATATATATAAATCACAAAACTTGCATACAAAAAAAAACACATACAAATTCTAACATTTGGTCAGCAAAAAAATGAAAGATATAAAAAACAACAAAGTTAAATGAACAATGAAAGGTTTCCTTCAACTATAAAGTTTTTTTTCTCCATCAAGCATCTGGAAAGCTCCCTTCATTGGTGGATTGATTCTGAAAAAAATAATATGATATTAATATTTTCAGCTAAATGGAACAAGTTTAGGGGTGAAAATATTTTTAGTAACTATTTTGATCATGATCTGAAGCTTGAAATTATTATATTTAGGAGATAACTGTATTGTATTTTAAGCTTTGCAGATGTAAATCGTCGGTTTTACGGTTGCAAAATGAGTTTACCTAGCGACGCATATCGCAGATATTTGCAACTGTAAGTGAAGACACATTGTAAAACCTATAATTAATTGATTATAACTCGGAAATATATTGCATGGATATATATTACAGAGCTAAAGAAAGAAATCCAAAAACAGTGACCAAACATATACGTTAAATTTTATTGATAGGACAAATCTAGAAAAGATACATCTCCATTTATGTAAAAAAATAACCATGAGAACAGAAGAGAATTAGAAGAGATATAGTACACAAAAAGTGCAGTTCAAACATTTAGATCTATTGCAAGACTACAATATTATCAAAATTAATACTTAATTTTAGAAGAAGCATTTGCAGTATGTAAAACATTAGACTCGGAGAGGAACTTACACTTAATATGCAAGAAACTTATATCTCTAGATTAAAAATTGATTTAAGACAGCACTTATCTTGCAGTTTTTGATATTTGTTGTTGATATAAACATATCCCGTAAAATGTTTTCCATGATCTCATTTCATTAATGAGAAATTACGAAAATCACAAAAGCACATATAAACAATCAGTGGGGAGGAGATAAATATCGATCAATCAGTGGTGTGACCTAATTAAATAGCATAATTACCCATGCCCAGTACTTCTCTACTGACCAATATTATCTTCATTTATTACACTTTTATTATTTCTACACTTAATATTGAAAACTTTAAAAAGAAAAGTAGAAATGAACCAAAAAATTAAGTCCATGTTACAAAGCTCTGACAAAGGATCATATTATAATTATTTACTCTTGGGAATTTTAGGCATTTTTTTCTGCAGTTTTTTTACATAACTATATTCCTTATTAATTGATTTCTCAAAATTTCATTACAGGTACAGTTAATTTGTCTTTGGGATTGGATCTCTATCAGATAGGTTGATCTTTTCAAAATGTGTTTATTTTCATTTTATCGTCAACTGTAACTGATGATATTTAACATAAATCTCTTCTTAAGAAATGTTCTGTATTTGAAGTAGATTGCATACATGTAATTAAATGTAACAAGTTCATCTAAAGAACCCTTTGTTTCTGTGATAGCCACACACTGTAAATATGGGAGGAGCTCTATTGGTATAACTTACATGTATAAGTGTATGCATGTATCATTATACATTTATTTTGTAGGCTTTGTGCATGAAGTCTAATTTCTGGTTCATCAATAAATCATCATGGTAGCTTTCGTGATCTGAGTTTAATCCCTATAAAATTGCCTCAGGACTAGATTAGTTGATAGTAAAATGTAAAATATAATGTTGTTGACTTGTCTGGCCTATAGCTAGAAGAACATGAAATTGAATACCTCTGATTAGATGATGGTGAAATTTGCTGTTGTCTAGCTATAGCTATGTGTTGATCGGTCTGACATTACAGGACATGAAGCAGGTGACATCTGTGGCTTCCAATATTACATGGGGCCAGGAATTATTTCGACTGGTTTGCCATATGTTGAAAAGTCACAAGGTCAGCTATGTGCCTATAACAGCTATAACCTCAAATCCAATTGTACTTGTTTACCACTTTTACAGAAATGAACCAGCTCTGAAATTATAATGAAGAAATTTAAACTATTTTATTCATAGTCTCATTTATATACACAATGTACAGGTATCATCAATGATCATACTGTCTTAACGATAAAAAAAAGAGGCTACTTCCCCCTGCCTCCTAAGTATATACATGTAGCCAGAAATGAGGTACCATTTGATAATTTGCATATCTAAGATGGGGACATCATGGGGAAGTCTGAAATTTTCATATGATCTACATTAAAGATATAATTTCTAATTGCATGCATGTTATTTTCTGAACTTGAAAATTATATACCTTTGGCTAAAATCAAGCTAAATAATAAATGAAATAACAATTAAATGTTCGAGGTTCCTGGACAAAATGAAAATCGGATGCATCTAACCCTTATCTGATCTTAAGAGTCTATGTAAAAATGTCTGTAATACAGAGACGTGCAAAAAGTATTCGGTCACTGTGATGTTTTACTATATATTTCATATAAAACCACATTTTTTAAAAACATTATTCCAAAGTCGACTCTTGTTTGATTTTGATGATTTTTTTACCAACAAAAACAGAATTAAATGTAGTTTTACAAAGTGATTTTAGCATAATTTTATAATCTATAATTTTTATGAGTTCACAATTTAAACACAAAACAAAATTTTGAATGTCAAAAATACAATACAATGATACATGTAGTACATTTGAAGACAAATAATTTAAGTTTGCATTTAAATCATGAATATTTAAAATCTGTGCTTCCAAAAAATATTTAAAAATAATCACAGAAAATTACATACGTTCTCGCTTCTGACGTTCTGTTGGTAAAAATTTCATCAAAATCAAACAAGAATTGACTTTGGAATAATGTTTTCAAAAATTGTGGTTTTATATGAAATATATAGTAAAAAATTAGTGACCGGATACTTGTTGCACGTCTCTGTTTATGAAATTGAGACCAATGAGGGAGATAACTTATTTACATTGAGACAAGAAAAAATTAAATAAGTGTAATGGTTATTATTATTATTTCCCCCCCCCCCAATAACCTTTTAAATAACATGATATATAAAAATAAATTAAAAATATTGAACTCTGGTGTAGTTCATCACAGGATTGTTGGGTGCTCTGCCTCTTGAGAATGCAATATTATACAGTATTATCTTTGGGTTGTTTAATATTACCTTTACAATGTACAGAGACGTGCCAAAAGTATCCGGTCACTAATTTTTTACTATATATTTCATATAAAACGACAATTTTTGAAAACATTATTCCAAAGTCAATTCTTGTTTGATTTTGATGAAATTGTTACCAACAGAATGTCAGAAGCGAGAACGTATGTAATTTTCTGTGATTATTTTTAAATAATTTTGGGAGCACAGATTTTAAATGTTCATGATTTAAACACAAGCTTAAATTATTTGTCTTCAAATGTACTATCATTGTATTGTATTTTTGACGTTCAAAATTTAGTTTTGTGTTTAAATCGTGAACTCATAAAAATTATAGATTATAAATTTATGCTAAAATTACAGTGTAAAACTACATTTAATTCTGTTTTTGTTGGTAAAAAAATCATCAAAATCGAACAAGAGTCGACTTTGGAATAATGTTTTTAAAAAATGTGGTTTTACATGAAATATATAGTAAAAAATCACAGTGACCCAATACTTTTGGCACGTCTCTGTACCTCATTGCTTTGGTTACTGACATACATGTAACTACATTTTTGTACATGTACAAGGTATGTATGATTATAAACTTTTGCTGTAAATTAGTGTACTGTTTTGGCACCGGTGTTCGCGCATCCGGTGAGTTCGCACATACGTATTGTACATGTCAAAATTGCAAAATCATTGGAAAAGTTAAGATGGAGACTACTGGTATGTGAGGATTAACTCTAGTTATATTAAAAGATATCAAATGTTTTCAAATTTGAGCTTATTTTGAAGGAATAGGTATAAACTTCAATTTCGAAAACTTTCAAAATAAAATCTTTCCTTTATTCATTTTAAGAATCATCCAAAGTATGCATGCGCGATATCACCGGACGTTGTAACATTTGTCAAAAATCGAGGGTTGGTTTGTTTACACTTCGTTTTCACGGAAATGTTAAAAAATGTAGCGGAATCCGGATAAAGACCATAAAGATAATACTTCAATGTATTTGAGGATGATTTAAATTAATTCAATAAAATGTTGGTAAGCTGTGAAATTAACCACTGAACCCTTAGGTGCGCGAACACACCGGATGGCTCTGTAAACCTTTATTGTGTTATTTTATTTTATTTCAATGTTTGAAAATCACTTAAATCACGCTAATCATTGTAACAAATTAATGATGATTTTTCAGTTCTTCGGGGCGTCTTGATTGACAATAAAGTATTTGTTTGTTTGTTTGTTTTTGACACAAAATTTAACAATGAATGACATTTGGCGTCACACTCACAATATTTTCTTAAATCAATTTGGATTGCTCATTCATAGATGTAATTCTATTGACTAACCTTACTGTATATTTCTACCTTCTAAACTCGAGGTTTTTGTATGTTCGGGACATCAAAGAAATTGTTAAAATTGTCACAAAACACCAAAATGATTTGAATTTTGGTAGGAATTCAAACTCCGGAAATAGCAATAACTTTTTATTATCGAATCGTTGACGGACACACTGAATTTCCGCACTGTATGCTATTATTTGACAAATCTAATAAACGATCCACTCAGCTTGAAACTGCAGTGATCAAAATCTAATTCAAATATGACGAATATTTATGAGGAAAAGTACTTCTAATTTTTGGATAATGGTAATTTTATTGCAAGAAATTAAATCTTGGAGATACATTTGTATATTGCCTTCTTCATCACGTTCTACTAAGTTCCGTGGGAAGAAGAACGATTAACGATCAAGAGGCCACCGATACGATCCTCGTACATGGCGTTTTTATTATGTTTTTTTTTATTGCTATTGATATACAACTATAGCCAGTTGTATCATCTTAACGCAAAAATGTAGCTAAATAACAACACAACTTAGTCACATTTTTTACTGATGAACCTGGAAATGCAAAAAGTCCTTACCAACCATGCATTTTTAGAATCAGGAGATCAACTACTATCAAATTCAAAGTCATGTCTAGAGAATACTTTCCAATTTGAAAAATTCACTTTTTAATTAAGATCCTTCCCCTTTTCCAGGGAAATACCTTAATGATTGGTGATAAGTACGTACGGTTGTTTGACAACGACTTGCATATAGCGTATTCTGAAATACGTTACCAGGACGTAATAATTACGTTTGAGTTTTTACGTAACAAAAGCGTTCAAACTACAGTGTCACAACGACTTGCATATAACGTATTCTGAATATATAACGTATTCTGAATACGTTACCAGGACGTAATAATTACGTTTGACTTTTTACGTTAGCATCAAGGCCATATCTGTACGTAACAAAGACGTTGGAAAGTACGTTGTCACAACGTCTTGGATATAACGTATTCTGAATACGTTACCAGGACGTACACATTACGTTTGAGAATTTAACTTAAGCATCAAGACCATATCCGTACGTAACAAAAACGTTGGAACATACGTTGTCACAACGACTTGCATATCACGTATCTAAAATACATTGTGGCAACGTAATTTTCACGTAAGAAAGGGACCTGACCAAACAGCAACCAAACTGCAACGTTGTGATTACGTAGTGTGCTATAGCTGGGACGCGTGCTGTGTATTTCATATGGCACAGAAAATCAATAATCGCTCTCTGTGGACTTTTTTCAAAGATACACGTATCTATGTTTTATCCTGCAATGACAGCATTTACCGACCAATATAGCCTGCCCAATATTTTTTTTTATATTGGTCAGTTATAAATAGAACATACAAATGTAAGTTCCGCCCACATCGGGGCACATCGGGGGATATTGTTTTCAAATACATACACAAAATTATTTCAAATACTTTTATCATCGTCCAGTAAACGTTTATTTACGATTTAAAATTGCAGGATAAATACAATACTTGTGCACTGTCGAAGCATATAGGTACATATGTGTATTCGGCGCGAAACGCGGGCAAAGGCTCGGCGAAGCCTCACCTTTTCCGCCGTTTCTAAGCCTCATACACATATTACCTATATGCTTCGACAGTGCACAAGTATTGTATATTTTCCAAAAAATGTTATCAGTCTCGGCATGTTATTTATCCCGTTTTAAAGGGCAGTGGTTTGTTAAACGGTTCGGCTGACGCCTCATCGCTTAACAAAATCAGAACAAGAGACACAATATAGGGGAATATAACAGATCTTTATCATTATAAGAACTTCAAACACCGTTGCATAATATATAACATGTTGTCCTGACAACATGCATTACCAACTTCTAGCAAGTCACATGTAAGATAGATATTGAAGGGGACACCGTCGTTGATTAAAGGCAAACAAGGCTTTGGATGGCATTATATTTGACTGCTATATTCCGTTATATTGCATGAATGGCAACCCCTTAAGCCGCTTTAAAGGGAAATAACTCATGTAAAATGGATATTTTAGACACGGGAATCTGCAAATGGCCTTTCTTGTGCTTGCTTAATTTTTCCTATTTTAGGTTAAGATTATGGCGTTTAATGCCACTTTCAACAATATTTCAGTTATATCGTGGCGCTTAGTTTTAAAATTGTTTTGACATGCACCTCGAATGTTGTCAACAAATTCTGAAAACTGTTTAGATTAAATCGCTACAATAACAAATATCAAGCAGTTGTATTTGACCCACACTGCCATAGGTACATGTACACATCTAGTAACTGCTTGTTGCTTTATGACCAGCTGCAAGCATTTCATGTTATGTTCACGACGAAAACAAATTAAACAATATATAAGGATTATACATAAGTGAGGTGGTATGTGGAAAATTTATCTACGTCTTCTGACTGCCGCTGGAGATCTGTAGGGACCAAACATTTAACCTTTTACAGCGGATAACATACGTGTACTCTATTTCAAAATTTACAAAAGAGGTATTAAACGCACAAGATACGCGATACGATCAAAACAGATGACTAATTGTGGTTCATTGTCATGATTTCTATATTATTATACAAATAGTTCTTGGCAGTTTATGGACAGATTTGTCGTCCCAAATTAATATATGAAACGAAGCGAAGTGCCATGGACTATTTGTTATTATTTCAAACATCAGTCTGTTCCTATCATTGCATATTCCTATGCTTCACCCATTGCACCCCATATCTTTAATTATAAACGTGTATTACAGGACCTCATCATTGATGACCTCAAAGCGATACATTCTGATTGTTCTTGCCGCAATTATCCATTCAAATATAAGGACCGTCCTGATCTTGATAGTAATGGTAGTTGGATTTAAAACTGTCTATGCAAACAGTGCCTATCATCGCTAACGTTGTAGGTTCAAATCCCGCTTAAGCGAGGTGTATTCGATACAATATAATAATCGTCGGCTGCTACGATTTCCTCCACCAATAAAACTGACCGGCACGATATACCCGAACTAATGTTGAAAGTGGCGTTAAAAACCATAACCTTAATCCTAACACTTTTTTGTGTGTGAACTACCTACAGTGATCTAATCGTATTTATTGCTATTAAGTTACGTAGATTTATTTATTATTGCTTAACACCCAGCGAGCAGTAATTCAGTTCTACATATATATTCAGTACGAGAACAAGGTCAACAATATTGTGTAGGGATGCTCGTACTATTATTCGAAATCTATAAAGGAGGTCTTTAACGTGCAGGTGGTGTAGCACTCTTCAAAACGGTAACCCACGGTCTGGATTTCAGGATAACATGACAGCCCCCACACCCCACCCTATCGAAAGGGCTCCCGATTGTCAATAGTCGAAGAATGTATACTGTGTGTATTTGGTTCAGCATAGTGGCATTTTCTGTTGTTGCCCGGAATATTACGCCGCAGCAACAACGATGGGAAATCGTGCAAAAAACGTGCAAAAAAACTCAAATGTGATGTCAGTTTCTATTTTTAAATTACTGATATAAATCGAATATTGCTAATCCAAATGAAAAATGTTTTAAGTTGAACAAAACTTGTATCTGAATCTATTGTCATGTTTTTGAACAATAAAATATGTAAATGCTAGCATCAAGCTTAAGGTGAACAGGGCAGTACTTAGTCTTTATTCACCATTGTAAAATGTTCATAAATTAAATAATAACTTGCGCCCAAAATGTAGCACACCAGTTATCGTTATTCCACCCATGCACAATCAATTCAATGCAAGTTTCGGTGTATTGACATTTTTCCCGTTGTCTAAATGACAATCTCAGTTTTAACATAACTCATAATGTGCACAAAATCAAAATGAAAGTGGCGGTATATAAAACGCTTAGTCAGATTTTTCGTACATTTTCTCATTTGGTCTTCTTGAGTTTAAATGGTTATATGAGTGCTGATTATTTTAGTTTTTGATAGTGTTTAACGCCACTTTCAACAATATTTCAGTTATATCGTGGCGGTCAGTTTTATTGGTGGAGAAATCCGGAGTACCCGGAGAAAATAACTGACCTGCCGCAAGGAAATGAAGGATAATCCAAAGACAGGAAAACAAGAAGGTCCCCAGGAATGGAAGCGTGCTTACTTAACAAGGACTAGTAGATTAGAAACAAAACAAGAGGTAAACCACCCATAGTGAAAGATTACATCCGCATAGCAAGAAGAAAACCATACAAGATATCGTTATTCTGTGGATGAAAACACCTACGACTTGTGGAGATACGAATAAACGTTAGAGAATACCGAAGGGGCAATCAAAAAAGGACAATGCACAGAAACTGACAACATATGGTACACAAGATGAAAAAGAGACTGCTTTAACATCAATTATACAGTCAGGAGATCCCTTAAAGGATAACCGTAGTAGAGTAACTATTCATCTACAGTCTCGTGCCAAAAGTATTCGCGGAAAATGGCGGACGTCCTGAAACGGCACATTTCCACTGCTTTTTAAATCGATTTTTCAATGCCGATTCCAGTCTATTTTTTAGTTTGAGACGGTCCCTATAATTTTGATACAGTCCAAATCGATGACTTAATAAAATCGTCTGCTAAAAATACTTACAGTGTAATTTTTCTTATGTAAACAAAGATGGGTCGAAAGTCGAAAGAATTGTCACCGGACAAGAAAGAAGTAATTGTTAATCTGAAGTCAAATGGTCACAAGATTAGTGAAATTTCCAGGATGTTGTCAATACCTGAAAGTACCTGCAGATCAGTTATCAAGACTTATAATGAACGGAAGAGTTTTGAAAAAGCTCTTCGTTCTGGACGGCCAAGAAAAATGTCTGCTCGGAGTGAAGCCAGATTGAAGCGCTTGGTGAAAAAAAACCGTGGAAAAGTTCTGAGGGATATAGCAACTGAATTTAATATCGGAAATGGAGATCATAGTGTGAGTGAAAGGACTGTTCAGCGATCGATATTTACAGGAGAATAGTGAAAAAGCGAATGGTTGTGAAAGAAATTAACAGAAAAAAGCGATTGACATGGTTCTTACAGAAAAGAAGATGGACTGTAAATGAAAACTGGAGACATATTATATTTAGTGATGAATCACAAATTGTTATTGGCCAGAATAATCGGGTTTACGTGTGGAGAACCGCTCATGAAGCATACCGTCCAGAATGTATGACTGCTGAATGTGTGACCAAAGTTTCCGTTATGATATGGGGTTGTATCACATGGAATGGTGTCGGTACTTTATGTCAAGTTAATGGAAATATAAATGCAGAGAAGTATATTTCAGTTTTGGATAGTCAGTTATGGCAGGTTATTGCCCGTCATTTTCCGGATAATTCTTATGTGTTACAGGACGACAATGCCCCTGTCCATAGGGCTAGGATTGTGGAGAGGTATAAGCATGATAACAACATTCATGGTATGGTATGGCCAGCCCAGTCACCTGATATCAATGTCATAGAAAACTGTTGGTTAAGAATTAAGAGAACTCTGCAATATCGTGCAGGAGGAATTACTAACTCTGGCCAGTTGTTTGACACCATTCTTGACATCTGGCAAAGTTTTACTGTTGAATATGTTCAGAACTTGTATCAATCCATTCCAAGACGAGTTTTAGCTTGTATAAGATCCAAAGGCCACATTACGAAGTATTAAAGGTAAGTTGTTTTAGCTTATTATACTTTTTCCTAAGTTCAAAATAGCCAAAGCGAGACAACTCAATCTTGACGTCCGCCATTTTCCGCGAATACTTTTGGCACGAGACTGTAGGATCTATTACCATCATACAATGTACCAGAGATACAAAACAAGCCAATCAGTATGTGTAAGCCACGCCAATTGAGAATTAACATACATGATACTGACTTCCATTTCTTATTACTTCTACTAATCCGTGATGTAGTGCTGACAAAAGTATCCGAACAAAAACATTTTTAGAAACTTGTTATTTTTAGAAATATGTCGGAATATTAAGCAAACAAAATGAAAAGCTAATTTTGGTTCCGAAGCAGACTCTGATACCTCTCGGTTAACTGGTCAATAATTTGATTTGCTGCCATGTTTTTTCTTAAATATTTACCAAAAACTGGGGGGGGGGGGGGGGGGGCAAAAACATAGCTTTGTCTCCTCCACTTTGAAAAGTGTGGGAGGAAATGCCCTCCTTACCTCCCGGTTGCTACGTCCCTGAGTGGAACCATTCACATTTTTAAAATAGAATGAGTGATTGTTGTTACACAAAATAAACAATTGTTCAGCTATATCATGTGCACAAATTGCATTCAATGAAATGTTGATGATGTCCTCTTTAAATTAGACCAACACGCTTAATTGGATCTTTATAGTGCTAGATCACTGAAACAACAGTCCGTGGGTAGAAATCCAGATTCTGAACCAACCAGTCTTTGCTATTACTCCTTATGGCTACATGCATGGAGAAGCATCAAATACTAATTTTAATCAGGTTTGACTAGAACCCACGATTTACCTTACACCACCGATGTAGTTGAGTATACTACAATTTGTGTTGTTGCAGTTGAATAAAATATTTATTGGTTGTTGTTGTTGTTGTTGAATAATAAAGTATGTGTTGTTGTTGCTGAATAAAGTATGTGTTGTTGCAGTTGAATAAAGTATGTATTGGTTGTTGTTGTTGAATAATAAAGTATGCGTTGTTGAATAAAGTATTTGTTGTTATTGGTCAATTATAAAGCACTTGTTCTTGAATAATAAAGTATGTGTTGTTGTTGAATAAAGTATATGTTGTTATTGATAAATCATCAAGTACTTCCTCTTAAATAATAAAGTATTTATTTCAGCTATGTCATTGCGGAGTACCCAGAGAAAACTAACGACCTGTCGCAAGTCACTGAATAACCTTATCACATAATGTTGTATCGATTACACCTCGCCATAGATGGGCCCTTCAACAAAAAAAGGCACACTTTCTGACGAAATTTGTTTCTAAAGAATAATTCCTCACACAAATGGTACCATTAAACAACTAAAACAAAAATAATGATGCCACAATTCATCTTGAATGATGATAAGAAAATATTGACGTCCGCAAAAATATATTGCTAATGAATTAGGGGAAGCATTTTATCACAAATAGAGAAAGGTATATACAGTTGACTCTCGTTATCTCGAATTCGATTGGACCATGGAAAAAATTCGAGTCAACCGTAGTTCGACTCAAGAGGAGCTACGAAGATACCGGAAGTGTGGTTTGTTTAACAACGAAAGGGAGACAACTCGAGCGAAATTTTGAAGAGCTAAAACCAGCATCGCATGTCCCTATTCTCGGAACGATTTTAAACATATTCGATGTTTTTTTCTCTCCGTTAAATTCTTTGAATCTTGTGAAACGACTGATAACTTCTAGATATCTTCTTTTGTGTGAATGAATTTGTTTATCCGTTTTGTTTATGTTTTTCACCTGTTGCATTGTCATTAAACTTCATCCATCATGACGTATTTTTCTTTGTGCAATACTGTTTATTTACAATAAATGGTGTGTTTTTATTATTCAATAAAGTGTAGAAGAAAACTATTCTTCTTTAATCAAAATTAATTTCCGACAAATAATTCAATAGATAAAACGCTTCCTTTGCGTACTTTTCATAATCATTGATGTATGCCGACCCAAGCGCACTTATTATGAATCGATAATTTTTTATTGTACACATCTAACCTGTGTCATAATACCAAGCCAATTCAAATATTATCACTAATTAATTTGACAGATTGTGAAATAAACATGTGAAATAGCCTAAGGTAAAAATGTCAAATTCAATGACCGGATGTTTCACCTGTGATCCGATTTTAATCCTAAGGTAATACACATGTTTTGACAGGTAAATTTGACTTAACGAATGTAAATAATATGGCTTTCTACATCTCGGGACCAAAACTTTTATTCGAGACAACCGAAATTTCGACTCATCCGAATTCGACTCAACAGGAGTCAAATTATATATATTTATACACAACGAAGTTCGGGACTTCGATAAAAATTCGACTCAGCCGGAAATTCAAGTCAACCGAATTCGAGACAATGAGAGTCAACTGTATATCACAATATCGGGGAATATAACAGATCTTTATCATTAGAAGAACTTCAAACATCATTGCATTAGGTGCATTATATAGCATGTTTGCAGATTAGCGTTAAACAACACAAACTAACTCACTGCAATGCATTCAACACATTTCCTTTTTTACAATATAGAACATGTTTTCATTGACTGTATAGATATTAGTCAGATCCTATAGTGATCACATTACATACAGTTATCTCCAACAGTCAAACGACGTGCTTACAAATGTCACAGGGAATGCAATTATACGGCGGAATGGAGGGAGGTGGGTTTAAAAACAACATCTTGCTTCGCGTTCGATTGTTTAACCGTTTAACTCGGAAAATCGTGGTATAAATATTACCTAATATACGTGCTATAATGAAGCAAACGTTTACAAAAGGGGTTCTTGGACTTAGTATTGATAATTACTATTAATACGATGCTACTGTAGTTAAGAGTCACTGTTAAAGTTCAAGGCAAAAACTTTAATTATAATACCTAAATTAGCAATTATCTTATTTCTGTGCAATTAGTGGCTATCACCACGGCATAGCTGAAAAATTGTTGAAAGTGGTGTTAAATACCATAACTCTAACCTTTCTTTGTGAATTACCTACAGTGATCTAATCTTATTTAATGCTAGCAAATTACATAGATTTAGTTATTATTGCTTAACATCCAGTGAGCAGTAATTCAGCTCTATATAAATATTCAGGACGAGAACAAGGTCAATAATATATAAACACAATATAGAAATGACGTGGGGATGGTCCAACCAGTACAGAGACTTTTGACTCCCACTGAAAAAGGTACGGATATTTGGTAGGGATGACAAATTTAGTCTTCTGTAGCGACTAGAATGTTCATACTGTTTCCCGAAATATACAAATGAGGTATTTAACGTGCAGAGAGTGTGGCCCTCTCTAAAACGGTAACCCACGGTCTGTATTTCAGGATAACCTGACAGCCCCCACACCCCACCCATCAAAACGGCTCCCGATTGTCAATAGTCGAATAATGTATATTGTGTGCATTCGGTTTGACAGAGTGGTATTTTCTGTTGTGTTGCCCGGAATATTACGCCGCAATCAAAGATAGGAAATCGTGCTATAATAGATAATAAGATATGTGCGTATAATATATCATTGATTCATAATTATTTTTCATCAATGTCTATCACAACTAAAGTTGTGAGTTCGAACCCGGTTCATGGTGAGGTGTACTCGATACAAAATTATGTGACAGAGTTTGTCAATTACTTGCGACAGGTCGGTGGTGTTCTCCGGTTTCCTCCACCAATAAAACTGACCAGCAAGATATAACTGAAATAGTGTTGAAAGTGGCGTTATGCATCATGGACCAAACTTATACATAAGTGAATGGGCAAATTTGGTTGTGTTTGATTTTATGGGTTCGAACTCACAACTGTAGTAGTGATAGGCACTGATTGCACAAATTGGACTACGACTTCTGACTGCCACTAGAAAATTATGAAGATCTGTAGGGACCAAACATTTAAACTTTTACAGAGAATAACATGCGTCTACTCTATTTCAAAATCCCTAACAGAAGTCTTAAACCCACAGGAACCGCGACACGCTCAAAACATATGATTATATGTGGTTCACGATCATGCTTTCCATATTATAACTTAATAAACCCCATTGAAAGGTCACCTCCTACTAGTCCAGCTATCTTGAAACACGCTAGACTGCCATGTGGGTTGAAGTTTGATTACAGTCATCAATACTTAGCGATTTAATTGTATGGTCGTATATTTTATTGGGGAATTTATACATTTATTAAATGTAATGGATTTGTATATCTAATTTAATGAAAAAGTAGATATCTCATTTAGTGCGCACGACGCGTTTCTGGAATAACCTTCATTAGGTACGCGCAAAATCTAAAATTATGAACGCTATGTAGATATTTGCTTGGACGAGACACTTCACCGACACCGAATGATTGTGAAATACGCGCACCTTATTAAAGCATTGAAGTAACGGAATTTTTGCTTTAATCGGCTTTCACATTGTGCATTTTTAAAAAGAAGTTCACATTCTTTATCCAGCATATGAAAAATAACGTCTTCAGCAAAGCAATAAATAGTTACTATAAGAAATGATTTCACATACTTTGTAACAATGTAACAATGTAAAATAAACGTAGTTAGTGATCATGATACGTTTCTAGAATAACATACATCAGGTGTACTCAAAGTCGAAATAATGGAAGCCATATTATAATTATTAGCCAATATTTGTTGAAAAACCCGCAACATAACCACATTCGCGATGTTTTGCTTCCATGCCTACGCAGACATGAATATTCACGAGTCACTACAATATCGAAAACCATATTTAAAAACCGGATTTAAAATGAGTGTGTGAACGCAAATGTGATGTCAATTTCGATGTTTAAATTACAGACCATAAATCAGATATTCTTATTCCGAATGCAACATGGAGATGTTCTAAGTCGAACTGTATCTTATATCTATTGTCATTTTTTGGACATTCAAATATGTTTAAAAGAATGAGAAAAAAATGGCATCAATGTGAACAGAACAGTAGCCTTTATTTACTATTGTATTAAAAATGATCGCAAATGAAATAATGATTTGCGCCCAAATTTTGCTTTTTGTCAAGTATCAGATGATAAATGAGGTATTGTCTTCTGTGTATGTCAGTTCCATATTTTATCATTTTTGATGTAGGAAAACGTAATGGCTAATTATAAGATCACCTATACTTGAGTGGAGACAATCTTAGTTTTAATCATAATTACATTATTTAGGAACTGTACATTTCAATAATGAATATATCGTCAGTATAAGCCATGTCTGTGCCGAAACACGGGTGCCTACTGTGAGGGTGATACCATCGGGAACTAGTGAAATTTCAAAGTCTATATATTTACACTTACACAACATTATGTCGGATTCAGGGGATTAAGAGGATTTCGCATGGGAACTATCACAACTAACTAAATCTGATGGGCGTTGTTATGGTGCTTAACGCCACTTGTTGTTGTTGTTGTAAGTAAATTCCTCCGTTGACTTCGGAGCACCCTGTAATCACAGGTAAATGTCAGTAAATTGTTGAAAGATGAGCGCTATTCAACTATTTACTGACCGTCCAAATAAGATAGACGGGAGCTTAGAACTTATAATATTATACAGAGATGTTCATTAAACAGTTACACGTATTAGTCACTTTTCAGAAACTTCTCATAATTCGGATCTGTTCACTGCCCTAAATAAATGAATGTCATATATGAGGTTTCGGCTGATCTCTTCAATATCAGCTCGAATATCACTATGGTCTCCAAGAATGTTTATGATTGACCTATCAGAGCTGTCCATCAGACATTGCATGCGAATTTCAGTGTCATTCATGATTTTATCAACTATGCATCTATCAAAATGTTCTGACATAAGAAGTTGATGTATTAAGATGCCTCTTCTTCTTTCAATTTCCGCACACGTCATCGTATTGACGATTATGTGTCGTGCATGCGTGGGGTAAAACAATTTTGATAACGTTCAAATAAATGTGATAATTATATACAGTGGTGCAGTGTGGTTAAAACTATGTACAGTTGACTGATAATTAGATGTGTTGTTGGAGAACAGATAGTTGTATCTGTTCTTTGAAGCTGTCAAGTGTGGGGCATTGTACAGCAGCAGCTGGGAGCAGGTTCCACTGTACAATGGTTTTCGGATAGAAGGAGTATTTATACGAGTCTAAGCTTGTATGGATATGTCTATATGAGTGGCTGTGTGTGTATTGTGTTCTACTGTCAGATGGTACTAGTATGTTAGTTGGATATATAGTAACTAGATGATATATAATTTTGAAGAAGAATATGAGGCGTGTTATTGTTCTTCTCAGTTGTAATTGTGGCCATCTGAGTTCTGTAAGCATGTTCGTGACAGAGCTGGTGTTATGGAATCTATTGCAGGTGTACCTGGTCGCTCTGCGTTGGACCATTTCGAGTTTACTGATGTTAGATTTGGTATGAGGGTCCCAGACACAGCTACTGTATTCTAATTTTGGTCGTATCAAACATGTATATGCTTTCTCTTTCACTGACTTTGAATTTACTTTTAAATTACGTTTAATAAAGTTAAGATGTTGTCTATGTGTTTATTCCATTTTAGATCTGATTGGATTGTGACGCCTCAGTATTTTGTTGAAGATTCAGTTTGGAGAGTATGTTGATGGAGTACGTATTTGTGATGTATAGGGTTCTTCTTAGTTGTTATGTGCATGACTGAGCATTTGTTAGGATGGAATTGCATAAGCCAGTCATTTTCCCATTTTGCTGCTGCGTCCAGATCTTCTTGTAGTTTGTGTGTGTCACTTTCATCTTTAATTGTCTTGTAGAGTATGCTGTCATCCGCAAATAGTCTTAAGGTGCTGTGTTTGATATATTCATGGAAATCATTTATGTATGCCAAAAAGAGGATCGGGCCTAGTAGAGTGCCTTGTGGAACGCAAGAAGTTACATGTATCTTTTCAGATTTGTTACCGTCCAATATGACTGTTTGTGTTCTGAGTGTAAGGAAGTCTTCTATCCAGTTCAGGGTATTGGTGTCTGCGCCGAATTAGTACCAGATTGCCGAATCCCATATTGCCGAGTCCATTTTGCCGAATCCCATATTGCCGACTTTTGTTAAAAATGACAAAGTTTCATAATAATATAAAAAAAAATATTGATGATGTGTACATATTTTATTGAAAGCAGTAATTTTTCGCGCAATTATAATCAGAAAAACCATAATCAAATGCACTGATGAATGGGAGATGCCGATCCTCATTACTCAAATAATTGAAGAACAATGGAAATAAACTACAAATAAGTAAATGTTTATTTAGAGTTTTACTAAGTCTCGCTCAAATGCAAAATTTGGGACCTATTTACAAAACAAAAAATGTGTATTCTCTATGCTAGTTATTATTCACAGAGCATATGTTTTGAAATTATTTCTTGGCATCCTTCATCTTGACAGAAATCATGGTTGTCTGCAGGACTAATCCACCGTATATCCTTTTGACTTTGAGCTCGAATGCTATAATCTAAACTCCCTTGTATGTCGGACCATTTCAAAAGAAATATTTATTTAATTATTTACAATATTCCTTCATAAATTAGAAGCATTATTCTACTTGCAATAACAATATTTTTCATATGTCGGCAATTTGGGAATCGACTAATTGGACTCGGCAATTTGGGATTCGGCAAACTGGGAATCGGCAATTTGGGATGCTACCTCTGCGCCATAGTATTTCAGTTTGTATCGTATGTGAGTGTGTGATGAAGTGTAAAGCTAGATGTATCCTATCCTACACTTTCAACAATATTATTGTTACATCGTGGCGATTAGTTTTATTGGTGGAGGAAACCGGAGTACCTGGGGAAAACCATCGACCTGCCGCAAGTCACTGACAAACTTTATCACATAAATACACCTCACCATGAGCGGTTTCTGTAAATTAAGCATTTGAAAGGAATATCATTGGGGGGTAAATAGATGAAGTCATTGTTGTTTAACCCAAAATTAACATTGTTCACATAAATCATATGCACAAGTTGAATTCAATGAAATGATGATGATGTCCTCTTTAAATTAGACCTACATGCTTAATTGGATCACTGAAACAAGTCCGTAAGTGGACATATTTTTTCTGGACCAACCAGTCTTTGCTCTTACTCCTCATGGCTGCCTGCTTGGAGAAGCAGCAAATACCAATTTTAGTCAGGTTTGACCGGAACCCATGATCTACATCACTCGAGGCGAGCACACTAACCATCACACCACCAATGTAGTTGAGGATAATCAAGTATTTGTAGATGTTAATCAATAAATTATGCCTTGTTGAACAAGTGCTCATTGTTGTTGGTAAATAGTCATGTCCTTGTTCTTGTTTGTGTTGCTATTGAATACTAGAGGCTCAGTGGTCTGAGCCTGTGTCGCTCACCTTTCATTCTGCTTTGAGGAAACTTTATACAGAACCTTCCATGGTGCTTCCTACAAAATTTTGGTTCATTCGGCTACTCAATTTCAAAGGAGAAGATAATTTAGAAATCGAACAATCAGAAACAGGAATTACCTATGGTGGAAATGTTTGTTAACTAATCGGGACTAAATTAGCAATTTGTATAGAAGACCTTCCATAGATGCTTCATACCAAGTTTGGGTTCATTTGTCAAAGCGGTTTCAGAGGAACATATTTTTTTAGAAATCGACCAATCAGAAACAAGAATTGCCTGTGGCGCATATGTTTGCAATCGGATCGGGACGAAATAAAAAATCTTTATAGAGGACCGTCAATAGATGCTTCCTACCAAGTTTCGGTTCATTTGGCAAAGTAGTTTCAGAGGAGAAGAATTTTTAGAAATCAACCAATCAGAAATAAGAATTGTCTATGGCGGCCATGGTTGTTAACGGATCGGGACAAAATGAGCAATCTTTATAGAGGACCTTCCATAAATGCTTCATACCAAGTTTCGGTTCATTTGGCCAAGCGGTTTCAGAGGAGAAGATTTTCTTTAGAAATCAACCAATCAGAAATAAGAATTGCCTGTGGCGGCAATGTTTGTTAATGGATTGAGACTAAATGAGCAATCTTTATAGAGAATCTTCCATAGATGCTTCCTACCAAGTTTCGGTTCAGTTGGCCAAGCGGTTTCATAGAACATTTTTAAAAATCGTCCAATCAGAAACAAGAATTGCCTGTGGTGGCCATGTTTGTTAATGGATCTGGATAAAATGAGCATTCTTCATAGAGGACCTTCCATAGATGCTTTCTCCCAAGTTTCAGTTCATTTGGCTAAGGGATTTCAGAGGAGAAGATTAAAATGTGAAAAGTTAAAGGACGATGGACGGCAGACACCAAGTGATAGCAACAACTCACATTGCCTTTGGCAATGTGAGCTAAACCAGAGGCTCTCAGGAACCTGTAATCGCTCGCCTGGATCAAAGCTGCTTTCAATAACAACGCAACTGCACTGTGGCAGCCATCTTGGTGGGAGAGCACGACTGCCGGACACAATTTTGGAAAAGGACCATCCAATATACTAAAGCAGCAATGGACAATTAAAATTTGATCCCCCTTTTTTCTATTTTTAGCTTGGCGGCCTCTTGGTTGGAAGTCGGGATCACCGGACACAATTTTGTAAGGGGGCCATCCAAGGACCATTCCACCAAAGTTTGGTTGCAAATTAATTGGCCCAGTGGTTTCTGAGAAGATTAAAATGTGAAATGTTGGCGGATGGACGACAAGACGATGGACGAAAAGTGATGGCAATAGCTCACATGGCCTAAAGGCCTGGTGAGCTAAAAAAGTATCTATTGTTGTTGAATAAAGTATATGTTGTTATTGGCAAATTATAAAGCACTTGAGGGCCCCAGGTGGCTCAATGAGTTAGGTCATTGGATCTACAAGCCTATCACCAATACGGCGTGGGTTCGCACCCAGCTTTGTAAATTACAAAAAAAGGGTGCACTCGACTCGCAGTCGCAAGTAATAAAGATTACCAGTTGCTTGCCCAGGGTCGGTGGTTCTCTCCGGGTACTCCACCACTAAAACTGGTTGCCATGATATAGCTGAAATATTGCTGAAAGTGGCATTAAAACACACAAAAAATCAATCAATTAATCAAATATAAATCACTTGTTATTGAATAATAAAGTATGTGTTGCTGCAGTTGAATAAAGTATTTATTAATATTATTGAATAAAGTGTTTGTTGTTATTGGCAAATAATAAGGTACTTCTTAAATAATAAAGTATTTATTGTTGTTGAATAATAAAATATTTGCTGTTATTGAATAATAACATATTTAGGGACCGATCATTTAACTTGAAGGGGGGGTTATGGTTTTTTGTTTCATTCAGAATTTTTTTTTCGGACAACACAAGAGTTAGAATATTTAATTTTTTTGTCACGCCAAGCGCAAATTTTTTTTCCAGAATTTAACATTAGGTTATATGACAAAAACTCTGAATCAGATTATTATTTTTGTCCTCCACCAAAATCAGAATATTTTTTTAGAAAAAAACCATAACCCTTCAAGTTAAATGGTTGTTCCCTTATTGTTATTGAATAATAAAGTGTTTGTTGTTCTTAAATAATATAGCATTTACTGTTGTTGAATATGAAGCATGTGTAATTGAATAATAAAGTATTTGTTGTTGCTGTTGAATAATAAAGCATGTGTAGTTGAATATCAAAGTATGTGTTGTTGAATAATTAAATAGTTGTTGTATTTGATATCACTTATGAGACTGAAAAATGTATGTCCTCAGTATACAGGTAACATATCCCACTATAATGAAATTACAAATTTCAAAGAGGTTGTGATCATATGTAGGATTTACAACTACCTATGCAATCAGTGCCTTATCACCACTAACATTGAGAGTTTGAATTCCGCTCAGACGATGTGTTCTAGATACAACAATATTATGTGATGAAGTTTGTCAGTGATTTGCGGCAGGTCTGTGGTTTTCTCTGTGTACTCCTGTTTCCTCCTGGCACCAATAAAACTGACCGCCACCATATAACTAAAATATTGTTGAAAGTGGCATTAAACACCATAATCCTAACCCCTAAAAGGGGTTCCATTTTTAACATGTAGTGATTTTAGTGGCACTGGCACATCTAAGATTATCAATAATTAAGAAAAGAATGTTTAAACAGTGATGGTCAACAAGTCCACCAATATCAACAAAACGAACAATCACCTCTCACCATAACTCACTGTACACGAAAAAAGGAGACCAGGACAGATGACCTTGGAAAAAGTAAATCCCTACAGTTATAAATAACAATATGGATACTGAAGTAACTATTATTAATTTAGTACAACTCATTTACAGTATACATAAAACATCACATCTATCACGTGATCATGTGACACTCGATGTAAACAAAAAGCTCCCCCAATACAGAGAAATGATGGAAATATTATTTACACCAATAATAAACAACAAAGACTTTCATTAAATATTCTAATTTATTATTTACATTCATGCATTTACTTTATCAACATATCAGCAATATCAGAGCACGTGTAGTCTATACTTCCGGTCTGAATAGCATTTCGTTTTATCGCAAAGTCCGCTTAATTGCAAAATTTTCTCTGACAAATAGGCTTTGCAAATAAGCGGAATCCACTGTATTGTATTTGAAGTGTTGCTACCGTAAATCGTCAGTTTTACTGTCACAAATTGAGTTTATCTGGTGACATGTAGCACAGCCAGGTAAACGGATATTTGTGACGGTAAAACTGATGATTCATGGCGGCAACACTTCAAATACAAAAATTATGGTTATTCCCGTTCTAATAGACATTTTTCCAACAGCAACATTTTTTCATAATTATCACCTGTCATTAATCAATTTCATTGCACCTTTTCACATAGCATATCCACCAAAATAGTTCCGTATTAACAAATCTTTTGGATAAGAAATCAAACGCTTTATAAAACAAGATGTTGCACGCTACGTCGTGCTAAGAATACCCTCACTCATTCATTTGTAAGTCGCACAGTAAACAGGAAGTAGATGTGCGGTAAACCTGGAAAGGGGAGACACGGTACAAGTCACCATGCCAAAGCCATCTATCAAATATAAAATCATTTCTTCCAGTAGAAGCTGAGATATCTGTTATGAAAGTGTGAACGGACAGACGGACAAGGTGATTGCAATATAGCCCCCACTCTATGAGTGGGGGTATAATATTCAATGATCTATTATGTAATCATAATTACATTTTATTAGCTTAAATAACAATTTTAATACCAGTCTACCAGTCTTGAGACTAAATTTCCCTCGCCTTTCGACTCGGGAAATTGTTTGTCTCTCGACTGGTAATTTTGGCAAATATCCCTCCCAAACATGATATATCTGTATATAGTTACTTATGTATAGAGCATTATGGTGATTGATAGACTGCTAAAGTATTGACTGAAACATTGATAATGCCTGAGCAGCTGGTTAGGGCATTATCAGTGTTGAAGTCAATACTACTGTTCTACGGGCAGTCTATCTATCCCGATGATTCCCTATACATAAGCAACTATTATTTTCATTTCATTGAAGGAAATAAGACTTTCTAAATAATTTTGCTAATTTTAGTACATGTACATGTTGTATACTGACGATGGACAGCAAATGAAGTAGATTGACAACAGACGACAAATTATGCACATTTAATACATGTATCCTCACTTTTGAACAATATCCTCAAATCTTTTATCGGCAGCAGCAGATCTCTACCCTTCGGCATGTTAGTTTACATTGACAACTGCACGATCTCCGTTGCATTTTAAAAAAGGGACGCAACTTTAAAACCTCAAACAGTCATTAACATGATACACAGATTAATGCACGACATGTACACATGATCATGACCACACCAATGAAAAAGATGAATTTAGAACTGATATGAAATAATTAAACATATAAACATAGATATCTAATTTAGTGCACACAACATGTTTTTAGAATAACTTTCACTGGGTACATCATGTATAACACGCAAAATCAGAAGATTACAAAGCAAAATAATTGAAGTTTTTGGGATCAAGAACACCAATGAGCCTAAACAGAATATCCAAAATCAGTTAAGGTTAGGGACCAACCATTTAACTTGCAGGCGGGAGTTATGGTTTTTTGTTTCGCTCAGAATTTTTTTTCGGACAACACAAGAGTTAGAATATTTTTTTTTTTTTTTGTTGCGCAAAGCGCGATTTTTCTCTCTCCAGAATTTAGCATTAGGTTATATGACAAAAACTCTGAATCAGAATATTTTTTTCAGCAACATTGGGAATCAGAATATTTTTTTAGAAAAAAACCATAACCCCCCCTTCAAGTTAAATCAGTTAAGGTTACATCTGTCTGAGGAAGGAAAACCTAGTTAGTATAGATATATATTTTTTAATAATAATCACATTGCTGTTGGCATATACATTTTGCATTTATATAAATGGTAAGGGTTGTGGTGTTTATCGCCACTTTCAACACTATTTCAGCTACCGGTATATACTGGCAGTGAGTTTATTGGTGGAAGAAACTGTTGTACTCGGAGAAAACCACAGACCTGCATTAAGTCACTAACAAACTTTATCACATAGTGTTGTATCAAGTACACCTCTCCATGAGCGGTATTCAAACTCATAAATTTAGTGGTGATAGGCACTGATTCCATAAGTAGTTGTAAATCCAATTACCATACGATCATGGCCACAACAACACTTCATTTATATAAACAAAAACATAAGACAAATATATATATATAAAGCAAAATAAGCAGTGTAACGTATCATATAGTTTAATCATCATCTTCATGTAAAAATACTTCCATATCTTCATCTGGTCTTGGTTGGAACCCTTCAATGAAATCGATAATTATACCAGGTGTGTGTGTATCGAATCCAACAACATCTAGAGTATTAGTATCCTCCGGTGCGGCGATCTTGTACTTATTGCTCGTCATGGAGACGACAACGAGGCAGTATTTTGGAACAGACATGTACTGGGAGTATTGCTTTAAGGCCTCTGCAGGGTGAATGCTCCCACAACTCGTTAAGGAATCGGTGAAAATAATAATTGCTTCATATCTGTGTTTTTCTGCAGCGGCCCAAATGAAAGGCGTAGATAAATCTTGTCTGATATATTTTTTACCGGCTTCACGAGGAATCTGATATATTTTCTCCTCAATGGTAGATAAATTATCATCTCTATCAATCTTTGCCATAGAAGCCTCTGTAATACTGTTTGTAAAAAGAATAACATCCACGTTTTCCTTTTCAACTGTGGACAACGCCATTACAGCTGCTGCTTCACTTGCCTTTATTGAGGATCCACATATAAATTTCTGCATATCTTCTCCAGTAGAAATTGCTATTAAGCACCTCTTCTTAAATTGCAGTAGAATCTTTGTATTTCTATAAAAAGCATCTTCTAGAGCTTTGCTGATTCGCGAATTCACATCCCATTCTAATTTACCTTTCAGGCTACTTCCTTTTTTGTATTGCTTGAATGCTATCAAAAGAGTTAATGGGTGAATCTTCGCTCTTTTAAGAGCTATGTCGTCTTTAAGCCTTACTTCAACAATGCTTACCCAGAAATCTTTTGAATCTGCACCAACTGAATCATGTATTCCTAATTTGGACAGTTTTCCTAGATTTCGGATCATCGCTCCCATCGGCATCTGACGGTAAAGTACCTTCCAAATGTTCAAATTTTCTTTCAAGAAAACAGTCGGAATATGTTCCAATGATAACTGGTTAAAAGCTATCAGATCGGCAAGTTTTTCCTCTTCCAACATTGACTTGCATTGTTTTGCTTGCTCGACTGCATGTAGAAAGTCCACCACTTTTCTGGATTCTTCATTATCGGCTGCTTCCATTGATTTCCCTAAGACATACTGTAAGATTATCTTGATGGATTTATTTCTGGTTCTTGTATGAGCAAGACGAATTATGTCCCTGTGGCTAAACCCATGTCGACGTTTATATTTAGTTACCAGGTATGCTAATTTTTTTGGATCTTTATTATTTCTATTGCGGTAAGAGAAGCTTTCATACCATTTATTAATCGCCCTCCGATGTGCCCTACCCCAACCAGTTTCATTTATACTCATTTCCTCACAAAATTTGATAAACTGAAACAGATGGGTTGGAATACGACAGACATCACCAAGTACATTGTAAGCTGCTTGCTTTGTTCCTGGACTGTTAGAACGTGCACATACAGCCAAGGCATATAATACTGGATCTTGCTTACAAGCTCTTCCCTGTGTACTTATATCTTTAATACATTGCACAACTTCGTCTCCCCTACCACTCTGAATAAGTCTGCAAAGAAAAAAAACAGAAAATGTGTTTGTACCAACGAAAATACTAAAGTTACATAACAAATTATTCTAGTAGAATAATGGTTTCATTTATGACGGTGGATTTCTCAGAGTACTCTGGTGTACCTGTTCACCAATAAAACTGACCGCCACAATATAACTGAAATATTGTTGAAAGTGGCATTAAATACCATAACCCTCCCCCTCGTTTATTACTATTTTCATCAAAACTCTGAAATATCCATACTTTATATATAAACAAGCAATAACATGGTTGATATTCTGAATGGCAATTGACATAATGGTAAAACGTGAGAGTTCTGGGTAAATAAGTTCAGGAAATTTTGTTGGTGGAGGAAACCGGAGGACCTGGAGAAAACCACTGACCTGTCGCAAGTCACTGACAAACTTTATCATAATGTTGTACACCTCGCCCTGATTGAGATTCAAACTCAGTGATGATAGGCACTGATTGCATAGGTAGTTGTATATCCAACTACCATACAATCACAGCCACACAGGCAGATGAAAACCAATGTTATCATAAAAATATAGAATGTAAATAAATGATAGTGGTAACTTTTAATTTATGTTAAAATTGATGTTGAATTTGTTTAAAAAACAACAACCTTGACTTAGAGTATACGGCTTAAATCGTATTTATCGTATTTTTCACTTATGTTTTCACCATGAAATGGTGTTGTCAATTTTATTTAATGCTCATATACACCTAATTTGGTTATCCCTACTAACTATATAATATGCATACAATTGAAACATTTGTACATGGGTCTCTTTGTATAACCCCGTTGAAAAATACCATGTCAATCAGGGTCAACATTTCTAGAAATACCCATTCATTGCATAGGGCCTAAGTGGTGACACCTTGCGGAGGTGCCAATCGCTAAACTTCCTTGTTCCATAGATTGTTGATCGATACAGTCCTGATTAACTAGGAGATTACAGCCATATTGGAAATTTGTCGATGAAGTTGAGACATGGAAAAAAAAATCAGATTTCTCGAAATTTGAGGTTTGCAAATATATAGAGAAAGTATAATCTTATTTAGCAAGTAATAATCTTTACACTTTATAAATCAATTAAATGTACGATTATTGATCTAGTATAAATATTTTGTGTGATAGCCATCCTATTCATACATTTCTAAAATAATCATCCTTAAAAACCCAATGTTGGTTATTTGGATTTTTTGCACAGTACTGCCAGTCTGGTAGTGCACACTGCATAATTAATTACTTTATTTTTGAAATCTAAATAAGACATGTTAGTTTTTGAAATTTGGATTGTTTTTCTTCAATTTGTTCCTTCCTTTACTCCACATTGAAATGAGAAAAGGCAATTAGAATCAAAATAAAACTGCAAGTGAATGAAAATAAATCAATGAAAAGTTATGTTTAATAACTTACTTCAAACAGCAAATTTGAAAAAATATGCTTTTATAATGTAAAAGCTTTATTATTATTATTATTGTTATTTGTTTTTTGTCATTAACAAGCAGAACTGAGTTGTTGATGGAAAAGAATGACTCTCTTTCTTATTATGATATTTTATTTTAATTGATAAGTGATCACAAAAGGGAAGATGATGACTTTCAATCATATGTAAATAGTTATGATATTGTTGCATTTGCTGAAACTTTGAATGACTCACCAGGAAACCCCCCTGAATTTACATCCCTATATTTTACAAAACCAACTAAAAGAAAAAGGCATGGGAGACCATCTGGAGGGATAGCTGTTTATTGCAAACCTAGTATCAGAAGAGGGGTGACTGAAGTACAAATATCCAATTTCTCTATATGGTTAAAACTTGATAAAACTCTTCTCGGATTATCAAAAACAACTTTTTTAGGTATATGTTATATTAAACCGTACTCAACAAAAGAGGAATCTGAGCTTATATTCACTAAACTACAGAGCGAGATTCTCAAATTTAAGGAACAAGGTGAACTTCTGATCTGCGGCGATTTTAATGCTCGAACCAGTGGGTTAAATGATTATATTCAAAATGATGAAATAAATGACCATATTGCTGAGTGCCCTCTCCCCTCAGACTACCCTACTGATATTCCTATTCAAAAAGCACAATTAGATGATCATTTTCAGTACTTTATTACAAATTTTTGTTATTTAAAACAATACATTTCAGCAAATATCATCATTGTTCTTCTTTTCCCAATTGTGGTGATTTGCAGATTGACATGGAAGAAAAGAAGCTATAATCTACGTTTTACATAGTTTTAAGTGTTACCAATATGAAAATCTAGATTTAATAATCATTTTCAGTACTTTATTACAATTTTTTTTTTATTTAAAACGATATATTTTAGCAAATATTGTCATTGTTCTTTTCCCAATCGCGGTGATTTGCAGATCGACATGAAGCCATGAATATTTTATAAATTAAATTGTTTTATTTGTCAATGTCAAATTTGCGCTTGAATTTTGGACAACAATTTAACTATTTCAAACGTTTGTGTGATCCGTCCTCCAAGCGCTTTAAGCGACTTAGTTTTATAAGTAATTTTCAATCGCATGTTTGACACAGTTGTAAATGGTGTAAAGTAAAGAAACGAAGAGACAATAACGGCTTTCCAACTCGTCGCGATACATACCGATCTCTCATTTTTTACTAGCCCAAGCGAACAAGTACCTAGGAGATATGTGTTGTCCGTGGAGAAAATTACTAGTCTCAGACTAGCAGACAATCGTTAATTTCGAACCCTGAAACCTATCGATCATCTCCACAATCTCGCAATTTGAAAGCGATTCAAAAATGTGTACATTTGAAGTGCATTTGTGTATGATGTCTGGACAACTGATCTCAGATTTTGTCAGGTAAGCCTTTTAACACATTTTCCATGGCAAGGTTAAAAACATTGCAATTTCGTCTAACCCTCACTCCCCTTTTCACTGCCATGCATGCATTTTTTTTTCTCTCTTTCACCATTTTTTTTTCATGATCTGTGATTGGGGTAGTCCCGAGTTTCCTCTGCCGTCTATGATTGGGTATTTTTTTTTATTCCCGTGACCTTCGATTTAGGTTTCTTATTGATTCACCATGATTTGTGAAATTCCCCAAAATGACAAATTTTAATTTCCGTGAATCGTGATTTGGATTTTTTTTTCTGAGATTCGTGATCAGAAACACACCCCCCCCCCCCCCCCCCCCCATTTTTTTTCTTTAAGTTTTCGTCTATGCAAAAGGTGTTCAAAATAGATCTAAATTTACAAACATTTTTTTCTTCAATTTTCATCTGTATTTTAGGAGGCATATGCCTCCCTCTTAATTGTCATTATCATCAAATAGGTTTCGCCCTTAAACAGGTTGTGCCCGTCTCATATTACAAATGATAAACCCTATTAATCCTCAAGATACCAAAGATATCTGTTTATTTATCAAAGAATCATTAACCAGGAGAGAAACATTTAAAGGTAACAATCTGTCTTCTTCCTAATATTGCTTTTATAATCTAAGATTATAAAGGGCAGAGCCCTTTTAACTATAGGCTATATACGATTTTTGATAATTAGTCATACTCCCCTATTGATAGCTAAATATTTTTTCACCGGAAGTAGGAAATTATAGAACAAAGTGGTATTTAAAAACAAAAACAAATTATTTCAATAAGAAATTCGCAAATCTGTAACCATTTCAATTCTTCTCAATTGAAATAAACTTAAAAGAAAATTCTAATATCAAAATCAGTGTACATGGATGACGACATTTTCTAGTGTGCAATACACATCATCCGGAACTCCTCACGCCTTTCCCCAAGTGAAAAAACAAGTTCACTTGGGGAAAGACGCGAGGAGTTCCGATGTATTGCATTTCGTCTGCTTCGGAGAGGAAACATGAAATTGCATACACTTCTTGGTCATCCTGTCTGAAAACTTTGTGAGCTGGTGTCAAACGTTGAAGAACAGCTCTGCATCGCTTTTATGTATACAGGAACACCTATTTCATCTCCCGTGATTCAAAAATGTGTACATTTGAAGTGCTTTTGTTTTGTGTATGATGTCTGGACAACTGATCTCGGATTTTGTCAGGTAAGAGTCTTAACACATTTTCCATGGCAAGGTTAAAAACATTGCAATTTCATCTGACCCTCACTCCCCTTTTCACTGCCACGCATATATTATTTTTTCTCTCTTTCACCATTTTTGTTCATGATCTGTGATTGGGTTATTTTGTTTATTCTCGTGTGACCCTCGATTTATGGCTCATATTGATTCACCATGACTTGTGAAATTCTCAAAAATGGCAAATATTAATTTCCGTGAATCGTGATTTGGATTTTTTTTTATAAACTGAGATTTGTGACCAGAAACTCCCCCCCCCCCCTTTTAAAGTTAAATTTTTGGTCTATTGAAAAGGTGTTCTAGATAGATCTAAATTTACAAACATTTTTTTCTTCAATTTTCATCTGTATCTTAGGAGGCATTCGCCTCTCATGCCTCCCTCTTAATTGTCATTATCATCAAATAGGCTTCGCCCTTAAACAGGTTGTGCCCATCTCATATTAAGTTAACTCCAATTACTTGTATATATTCTATGTCCTTGTTTGTGATTGTATTGGATTACTTAAATACATGTCAGAGGGAAGGTCTAAAACACGGAAGTGGGAAAACACGGAAGTAAGCCCAAAATGGGTACTTGAAAGGTCATATCTTGAAAAGTACTCAACCTAGGATGAAAATCTAAATGGATTCTAAAAGCTATTGTTAAGATCTATCTCACGGAACCTACAGGCGCTCGTGGCATGGACCACCCCCCTTTTTCTAACTTTCTGTTTACAAATTTATTTTCAATAAAATTTCTTTATTTCTTTATTATTTCATCTCTTTTTCCTTATTTTAACTTGTTTGTGTCAATATTCATACAATCTTATGTCAACATCAAATTGCATGTGTCGACCCTATATAGATACTAATAATACACAAGGCATGCAACTCGGCAGTTTAAAAATCGTACCCCTGCTTGCTTTGAGTACATTTATTGCACCTTATTTCCATTATGTCATTCAAACTAGGACATCACATGTATCCATTCCTAAAAGACGCATCCAAAAATATAAAATTTAAATTTTTGGAACTTTTCTGACCCTTTCGTTGAAGTTAATATAGTGGTAGGTCACTTCCATCTGCCGTGGGTCCATATACAAAAAATTTGGCAATAAATGTGTGAAAATCTTAAAATTCTGGAGAACTGAGCTATCGTATGCACAAAACAAAAACAGGGGCAAAAAGATGCATCTTTTAGGAATGGATACATGTCCTAGTTTGAATGACATAATGGAAATAAGGTGCAATAAATGTACTCGAAGCGATACGATTTTTAAACCTGCCGAGTTGCATGCCTTGTGTATTATTAGTATCTATATTATATATAGGGTCGACACATGCAATTTGATGTTGACATAAGATTGTATGAATATTGACATGAACAAGTTAAAATAAGGAACAAGAGATGAAATAGTAAAGAAATAAAGAAATTTTATTGAAAATAAATTTGTAAACAGAAAGTTAGAAAAAGGGGGGTGGTCCGTGCCACGAGCGCCTGTGACGGAACCCGGTCAAAAACCGTTTCCATATTCTTAAGGTCAATTTTGTACTCTATCAGATGATATAAATATGATTTTATGGAAATATTGGTGGAAAACACAATCTTGACCGGAAGCCTACCTTTTCAGAGTTATCCATCGGCGAATTTTCAACTTTGATCTCAAATTTCTCCAAATCTGCTTCAGGTAAAAGGTAGGCTTCCAGGCAAGATTGTGTTTTCCACCAATATTTCCATAAAATCATATTTATATCATCTGATAGAGTATAAAATTGTCTTTAAGAATATGGAAACGGTTTTTGACCGGGTTCCTTGAATTTTGAGAAATTTGACATCAAAGTTGAAAATTCGCCGTTGGCCAACTCTGAAAAGGTAGGCTTCCAGTCAAGATTGTGCTTTCCACCAATATTTCCATAAAATCATATTTATATCATCTGATAGAGTATAAAATTGTCTTTAAGAATATTTAAACGGTTTTTGACCAGGTTCATTGAATTTTGAGAAATTTGAAATCAAAGTTGAAAATTAGCCGACGGCTAACTCTGAAAAGGTAGGCTTCTGGTCAAGATTGTGCTTTTATCTAATATTTTAACAAACATATTTTCATATCGTCTGATAGAGTATAAAATTGTCTTTAAGAATATCTATACGGTTTTAGACCGGGGTCTTTGAATTTGGATACATTTGACATCAAAGTAAAAAAATTGTCCATTTTTGACACTTCCGGTCAACTTTTAAGTACCTAAATAATAAAATATTGTATTATTTAGGTACTTGAAAGATAGATCTTAACAATAGCTTTTAGAATCCGTTTAGATTTTCATCCTAGGTTGAGTACTTTTCAAGATATGACCTTTGAAGTACCCATTTTGGTCTTACTTCCGTGTTTTTCCACTTCCGCGTTAACTTTTAGACCTTCCCCATGTCAGATCTAATAGTATTTGAATTTGAATTTTATTTAATGAAAAAAGTACAAACATTTATATTATTTCTAAATAAAATAGACTATACATTATTTTTTTTCCAGAATAATGAATATAAAAGGAATTCATATTTACGTCTGCAAGTAAGGGAGATAATCGAACGTGGCAATCGGATCATGATCTATAAATAGATCACATGTACCTGGCAACACTTTATTTTCACTTTAATATTATCAAACAATTGGTAAACATGTATAAAGTACATAAAAGTAAAAATATGGAGCCTTCAGTAAATGACTGATTCGTTGTTTTTACCTGTCGATTGACTGCACGTCAGATTTATAAAACTTCCGATGCTGCTGACCGGCCATATAAAATTTCTGTTCTGTTCCCAGACATAGAAATCTCTTAAGTTGATCGAAGTCAGTCGTTACATAACTGTATCCTCCTACAGGGTTTGGTACTTGACCAGGTAAAGGCTGGTTCTGTGGGAGTGTTTCAACCTCTGAAGCTTGGATTTGGGGATCTATATCCATGTTATCTGCCATTTCTGCGAGAAAAAGGAGGAGATAAACGAGACGATTGAAATCAGAAGGATAACATGTTCGCTCAAGAATGTTCCTAAGGGAACACAATTTTCCCGCTATTTTTGTTCGTCGATCGTTCTCAATTTCACCCGCTTGAAAGTTGCTCCTTTTTTAAATAACTGCTTAACTATCAAAGTTTGTATACACTTTCACTCATACACAGCAGGCCTAGGTATGCATCATATCCAACTATACACGTCACAATTAGCTTCTATAAGTCTGCAATAAAATAAAGAAACAAAAAATACCACACTGTCGGAACAATTCCAAAATCACATAATCATAATCGTAGAAAGAGGCAAAATCAATAAACCCTAACACACAAATGCATGACCGCTCACTTCATTGTCTTGGTAAAGACACTTCAGTGTGATGAGGATAAACTAAATAGATGTACGGGCACAAGCTTGCCTTCTCAGTAAACTGATTATGATCATAGCCAGAAATCATGGGTGATTTTGCTCATGAATATTCATAAACCAAATCGCGTCATTTATGACGTCAGCAAATAAACGTTGAACCATATTTGGAAGAGGCGGATGAAAACTCGTATCTATTTTTTTTAAATGATATTTCATCACAGTTTTGATCACATAAATAACTTCATAATTATTTGTGATCGTATCAAAATGAATTGTCATCATATGTTTATTAGGAATCCGATGATGTGTGTAAAAGATCGAAAATATATTTAATGCACTGCCCCCCCCTCCCCCTTTTTTTCCACGAAATAAAAATATGTAAATAAAAAATATAATGTGCATTTTTTTTCAATTTCTGCCCCACATAAGTATTAGTATGTCATTGAAATCGTTTAGTATATATATTGTTAAATTTTTTTGAACTTTATATATCGGCAGTATTGTTACCAATTGTATTATAGTTACTTCTTCTGTTGTTTTGTCGAAATAAAAAAAATACCCTTGTAGAGCCTTTTTTTAATTGTTTATTTACATTTACAATGGAATGCGGTGCTTACTCAAATAATGCTATGTCTAGCAGAAGCAGTTTTACGAAATAGTAGATTTTTTTGCATGAACCCCTACTGAATCTCTACTAGAAAGGTAGAAAAAACTTGTGAAGCCCTCTTTTAAATTATCGTGGGAACCTTTAATTTTTCAGCAAAATATTTATCGAAGAAAGATTCCTCAACAATGTTACCGGAACTGACCGAATTTGTCCCGGCAACTAGAATGGGGATTGCAAGAAAAGTGCTTTAAGGTCTTGAAAGCCGTGCAGGATGCATTTTTTCACTTCTTCTCAATGCTTTTGAATGGTGCTTACGCTTCAAAATTTGAATCTGGGTGGGAACCTTGAGTTTTCATGGTACAGCTGTAATATTTTGAGAAACTGTTCAAACCGGTGCATAGTTTGATTTTCTATCCCGGCAATTTGTCCGGCCCAAGCTAACAGAAAGTTTTCCGTTCAACTATATGTTAAAATTCAAATTATCTTTGAGCCGCCATTTTGAATATGCAAATAAGCAAATCACCTATCATTTCTGGCTATGTCTAGGCTAGTTGTCGATAATCCGACTAGTACTGACACTAAATATAAACTGAAAGTAGTAAAATGCATTTTAAGATAATCTTTAATAAACTTTTCCTTTAATTTATCTGAGAACAAATATGAGAGCTAAAAAAAATATTCAGATGTATTATTTGAGTTAACTTTTACATTATGCAATATTTACTATGTAAGAAGAGTTTGAAGATACCAAAGGGGCAATCAGAATTCGTATATCAAAGAAGAACAGACAACACAATGGTCAAAAGAAAAAGTACAAAAGGACAAACAACGATTTACAAAACATACATATAAAACTAAAGATCGAGTAACACGAACCGCACTAAACACCGGGGGTGAACTCAGGTGCTCCAGAAGGGTAAGCAGTTCCTGCTCCACTAGTGGCACCCGTCGTGTTAATCTAATTAAAAACACGGTAATAAGTCGTGAATGAGGAAAGGACCGGGAAGTGTTTACGACAAGTGTGTAACGGGCCTGGTATCTATTGAAAATGATATGATAAAGTAAATTAAAATAAAGAAGAAAATAAACTGTAAGAAAGGGTTCGTACCTAAGTTACTTCCTATGGTTCGAGATTTATTGTGTAAAATGAAAAGAACCTATCCAAATTAATTGTATTATCTTAAAATAGTAGAAAATTTTATATCTCAATTTTGCTCAGTAAACTACAATTATAACCATAAATAGAATGCTGGCTTGCTTTGAGCTATTCAACGATCAATCGTTTTATCAGAATAACTGGCAAGACTTATGCAGTTACTTCTGCTATTCTTTAAACCCTGATGTCTTTTTTTTAGCTCAGTTCAGCTCAATATTCTTATTTAATCTTTCTAATCTTTCGATACGCACTTCACAAATGGCACACAACGAATGCAACCATCCGCGGCATTTTGACCGCCTTATATACTCTACAATTTACTCGGGATCCTCTAATTAATCGATCACTTCTATGTAAAAACCCGAGGATTCTACAAGGGGCTTTCCAACTTTATAAATACAACATTGACGTAATGGAAAAGAATAGCGCTTTCAGTAAAGTGTTCTTTTCATTTCACTACATTTACCCACGCCTCCGAACAAAAAGCGTCCTCGCTCTCCTCATGTACGAGCATTGTTTTCTTAACCAAATTAAATTATCCTTTTACCCTAACTTTTATCAATGATCCAACTAATATTAACTTTGACCCTAACACCTAAACCTATTTTGACAAAAAGTAACCTAAGCAACAATGTACCTACTAACGTCTGAAATTTTGAGTGCCACGACCAAAAGAATAAATTTTGTGTTCCCTAACAAATGTTGCCTCTGCAGCGGCCCCAAGGAGCCCACTCTTAGCGAACTCTGCAGCAGGGATCTTTAACGTGCACAGGTTGTGGCAGTTCCTGCACACGGTACCTCGGATTTAACGTCCCCATCCGACGGACATAAAAAACAATAACAACATATGGTAATTCATTTGTATTCTATGATTTGTGTTCATCAGGCATTCTCCGTCCTGTCAATATCTCATTCTATTATTGCCTCCTTGGTTTTCCCTCACAGGCTAACTCTGTCCTGTTTAAACCACTCCTGGAGAAATCAACCTCCAGTGCTTAGAATTTCCAATTTACTTTGTATCTGACTATGCATTGTCCTTCGGGGTCCTTGTCCTTGTTCTTGTATTCCTTCATACAATCACAAATCTCAGCCCATTCTTTCTCTACCAGTTCGACATGCTTTTCATCTTGCTCAAACGTAGAGGTGCGAATTGTGCATCTCTTTACAAATTTACATTTACTGTTGTCTGTTTAATATGTTTCGTAATCCGCTAACAAAGCGGATTTTCGTTTTTGTCTATCTGACTTTTGAACTTCGCTATCTACCCCTACATTGTCTGAGATTTCCTTGTTGGAGTCAAACTACATGGCTTTTTCTGTTTTCATACTTACATTGTGAGTTCGAATCCTGTACACGACGAGGTGTACTAGATACAACATTATGTGATAAAGATTGGCAGTAACTTGTGGCAGGTCGGTGGTTTTCTCCGCGTTTACCGGTTTCCTCTACCAACAAAACTGACCGCTACGATATAGCTGAAATATTGTTGAAAGTGGATTTAAACACCATAACCAGCTCGATCACTTTTACGTCTTTGTCTATCATTGATGAAATGAGCATTCGTCTTAGAAAACAACCACACAGTACGTAAGTTCTACGTATGATATAAATATTGATTAATTTGAGATAGAAAACATTTTATTTTGACTATAGTCCGAAATCATCATAATAAATAACTAGAGTTCCTCTCGTGATGAGGTGTACTCGATGCAACTAGCTGTTGTTTACTGTTGTTTTCAGTGATTTGTGACAGACCGCATTTATTCCCAGGTGGAATGTGTGGGTGTCACATCCTATATAAAGTACATGTACATACACAGACATGCCACTAGAATGAATTGACCTTTTCAAATACGAAAAATGTATATGCTTCGGTCGCATTTTTTTTATTTCAATACCGGTATGTCAATGGGCTGTGATTTTTAAGCTTTCGTATATCAAAGCAGCTTCTTTATTGCTAAGACAAATTCTTCTATAATTATGTTATAATGTAACATTTCAAGGTGCAACATTGATATATACCTGTTTATTGTTTATGTATACGCTCCTTGTTTTGGATTTCACATTAATATGAATGGAGCACCTATTACTGAATATTATTAGAATTGGTATAGTTTTCACATTGGGGGAGTATATGAATCGATCGAGAGGGAGGGTGGTGGTGGTGGGGAGGGGGGGGGGGGGGGTTAAAGCTCCAGCGATACCATCGTACACAATTGTCTGCTGTAAGTTGACTACACTGGCTTGCATCAGATGAAATTGATATAATATCAGGTTTGATTCTTGTCGTGTTTCAAAAACAGGGATTATGATTTTTAATTATTTAAATCATTTCAGCTATTTTCCTCTAAAACTTGCAGGACACGGTCAGAACAGGTCTGAAATGAACATTTTGAAAGGGGGTGTAAATGGTTTCAGCTATTTTGCATTGATTTCAATTATTTTATGTTCTATCCAGGATCAACCCTGCAAAAGTTTGTTTCGGTATTATAAAACATTTACGGCCTAATTAGGAGGTGGATATCCAGAATTATCAACCCACCAAGGTTATTTACCTCGAGCTAAAGCCCTCGAGTATAATAACCATAGATGAGTTGATAAATCTGGATATCCACCTCCTAGCAAGGCCGTAAGTGTATATAACCCTAACCCCCGTTTGTAGTCACAATTATTTCCTTCTTTATGCCATCATCACTTATCGCCGACTATTTTAGGACGAATTAATCAAAACATGACGAATGCCACATCTGGGACAGGGACAGGAGGACATGAGTCAACCACCAATTTTGAATTGAAAAGTTTTCGTGGACCATTGATTGTATTTTTGTTTGTTTCTTTTTAACCATTGTATTACTAACCCGTTTAATCCATGCAGTCGTGATATTCCGACTCCCAGCAATCCGCGTTACACTAACCTCATGAGACGATTGTCGATAGAGGACGCAGTAATCATTCGAGTATTTGCATTATCTGTCCTTATCCGATTTATGGCTACTGATTACCCCCTTGGTGCATTCAAACTTTTTTTTGCATAATAAATATTTTGAAATGCAACTAAAAAAATACAATGACAAAGCAATCTTTTATGTCTATAACGTGTTCTTGCTATGTCCGTTTTGGCTGGAAACCCGGACATCGCCATCTCATACACGAGCAGCATTGGGGAAGCCGCAAATACTGTACTATCACTTTACCGAGTTCTGGACACCATATATAATACTGTATTGTTTCAAAGTTTGTGTGTACACACGATAGTGTACCAGGAAAGGAAGGTGCAACAATACCCGTTACTCCAAGACATGAACGCATACTGAAAATACATATTAATTTAGCATAAGAAAATCACACAGGTACAAGTACAAGAAAGGTCAAAATTAATTCGAGGTCATACATTTTTAAATTTTCTTACACATATATTACTGAATACATATGCAGTTGCAATTTGCACTGTGTTAAATATTCTAAAACACATGTGATAATCTGCCAATATTGTGTGGACTCTGAATCATTTTTTTTATTATTATATATCGTGATGCATTATGTCAATAAAGATTATTTAATACACGCTAAGTATATATATATATAACTATTAAATTATTTGGCTTTTCAATCTTTTGACTTTGAGCATACCTGATGAAGTTTATTCCTCAAACGTGTCCTGCTCACTATATTTGATATAATTTAATTGTTTGACTGATGTAGCTAAAACAAATTGTTCAATAATCATATGTATAAATCGATTTCTACTCAAATTACAATTCAGGTACCCATTTAATGGAACAGGAACTGCCTACCCTTCCGGAGCACTTGAGTTCACCCCTTGTTTGTAGTGTTACTCGATCTTTAATTTTATGTGTACGTTGTGTAGATCGTTGCTTGCCCTTTTTCTTTTGGCCATTGTGTTGTCTGTCCTTCGATTTACGGATTCTGATTACCCGTTTGGTATCTGCAAACTCTTCTTATAAATAATCTTACTTACACACATCCGACATAAGAACATTTCAGTCTTGACCACGGTCTTAAGACCCAGCACTGGTAATGTTGATATAAGACACTCCTTGGAAATTGAAATATTCGCCTGGTAGATGGACACGTATCAGCATATGATAGACTTTCGCTTGATCTTTGGACTGGCCTGAAATGAAGAAACAAATGCGATTTTGAAATACAGAGACCTACAGAAGAATGAAGCTCTTTTCAGACAGTTTGGCAGTTTGATTTTCTTGTTCACAAAGACCTTTAAATTGCCTTTACAATCTTTAGACTGGGTGCATACCTGATTGACCTTTAAATTGCCTTTACAATCTTTTGACTCTGTGCATACCTGATTGACCTTTAAATTGCCTTTACAATCTTTTGACTGTGTGCATACCTGATTGACCTTTAAATTGCCTTTACAATCTTTTGACTGTGTGCATACCTGATGAAGGTCATTACAGAAATGCACCGTACACACTAAATTAGGTATCTACGTTTTTTTTTATAACTATTTAATTAATACGATATTTTCTAGTCATTTCCATTCCAGAAGAAACTCCGGTTTTTTCGTTTATTGATCACGTGATTTGACGTAAACTGCAGGCATCATTACTTCCGGTTTGGGTAGCAACGCCTGACGTGAATGTAAATACAACGTCATTCACGGTAAAAATGGAAAGGCCCATTAAGCTTTCTAAGGACTGGTGCTGTGTTCCTCAGTGTAAATCTGATGGAAGGAAGCGTGGGAAGTAAATAAAGCATTTCCGTTGTCTTTTTTGTACAGTTTGAGGCGATCATATCATCATTTCAATCACACTTTTTCAATAAATAGCATGTCACACTGTTCAATATTAGGCAACAGTTTTAAATCCGACGACCATATCGGCACTTGTCCGATCTCACACACAACCTGTGTTACACCGTTCTCCGTTATTGGTCTCCTGTTTACTTGTGAAAGTTCGTAGTCATTTGTTGACGTTATTTTCTCTAGATCTAATTCTTGGGCAAGTTCACATAACTTGATTAATTCATGTTTTCTATAGTATACAAATGACATGTTATGTCTCTATGCTGTAAATATTCCTTTTGATCGGGAACCTGCCATCGGGAGAAATCTACTTGAATATCCATGATAATAATGATAAACGTAATCTGTTGATAAATGCTGACAAACCGAAAGTTTAGATGCCTGTTGTTTGGTTGCTACGATACGTCAATCGTACCTCCAATTTGAAAACCGCTTTAACCCGAAAATACCGTATTGGTATCCAGGAATTTATGTCACCACAAACGAAAGTATTTGATTGGTTAAATTGTATAAATTGTTGATAACAATGATGAAATTCATTTATGCTTTTAAATATTAATAGTTTCCCATGAGGTGTCAGATGGTTATTGAGATATATTTACAAATGGCTGTTAAATTACTTGCATGTAGCTATATAAGTTTAATGCACCAGCGGCATCTACCAAAGTCTCAGACTCTGTCATTGCGCTTTGATATACGGTCGTGATCCATTGTACACGTATAGTGAAGACGCTCTATATGAATGCCATGAGTTCTATTGCTTAAAATGTACATACCGATTACAACATTGGCTGAGTCTCTTGGCCACTCTCACTTCCTTTTTATCTCTGGCAGATTTATTCAGAAATGTTTGAATATCAGCACTGAAAAAAATTGCATTATTGATATAAGGATTAAGGTGACTTAATGCCAACGTCAACAATATGACATTAAGATGTGAGGTTTAGATAATTATATAAAACTAATTTTAGAATTAAAAAAACCGCCACATTTTATTGAAGTGCCAGTCTTAAGCCAGAAAAGTGGACCGTCATGTATATGTTGCTGACTGTGTGGTATTTTGGTTTTTCATTGCATTATATCGTGGGGGTAATAAGTTATGAACAAAACTCCAGTCAACCCATTCATTTAAGCATTCCACGATATGAATGTCGGGCTAAACACCCCTAAAAGTAATTACTAATACATTTATACATGTACATGTAGTTTAAGCTGCTAAAGTCATATTGCAAACCTATTTAATATTTGATCCATGATGTTTTCTCTGTTTTGTGAGCTTATGTGATCCATTCTACATATATGAAGGCACATATAGATCTACTATAAGAAGAGTTTGAAGATAACAAAAGGTTAATCAGAATCTGTAAATTGGAGAAGGACTGACAACACAATGGCACAGGAAAGAGGACAAAATAACAAACAACTATCTAGAAAACACTGCACAGAAAACTAAAGGTCGAGCAACACGAACAATACTAAAAACAGGGGAGAACGCAGGTACTCCGGAAGGGTAGGCAGTAATGTATCTGTGGATTTGCAATATTTTTCACTTTGTCAAGGCAGTAATTCACGTGTCTTATTGTAGACATGCTTTCAATTAGTTGACCAGTAACTGTCTCATTTACCCAATGTCTAACAAGGAATCTACTGAAGCAAGAGTTCCTAATAGCTAAGTCGAAGTCAACACTTCCAACGTTTGCCGGTCACCATAATGACTTGGTTCACAGTTTCTGAATATCTGTGTCACTACACGATCAATTCTCGTAATCACAATCCCATCCTCATGGTGTTTAACGCCACTTTCAACAATATTTCAGTTATATCGTGGAGGTCAGTTTTATTGGTGGAGGGCACCGGAGTACCTATAGATTGGTTGATTGCTGCTTAGCGCCAACATTAGCAGTATTTCATTTATATCGTCGTCGTGAAGCAATTTTAGTATTATAAACATACTTGTCTATAAATCAATCGGAATATATGTACAAATAAAAGAAACATTAAATGGTAAACCATATTTAGAACGTATGTTAGTTATCTATATGTTTTGTATATACATAGATTTCTTTTAAAAATTTCAAAATTGTGTAGCCTGCGACATTTGTAAATAAATTATATAAATTGTTGACATTATACAATTAATGACTTTTGATAAGGTTGATACGATGATTTATCAACCCAGAAGAAGTGATAATAACCGAGGCAAACGGCCGAGGTGATAATCACTTCTTGGGTTGATAAATTTCGTGTCAACCGATATCAAAAGTCAACTTTCAAAGCATTCGATTTAAAGTGGACGTCGTCAGGATTTCCCCGACCTATATTAGGGTACTGGACAGCTACGATACATTAATTGTCTACTTCTCGTGCAAGATTGCGCGGTGATCATAATCATTAATCAAAAAGGGCGATGTATGGTTTTGATCAATCAAAAAGAAGATTTGTTTAGTCATTTATTAATGTCTGATGAACGTCAGAACCATCTATGCAGTCGATTTAAACACGTTTCAATGAAAAATTGGAATTCCTCATTATTTAGTAAATAACTATGAGTAATTCTACCATGATCTATACGACATATTTGTTCTTTCCGATTTTCACCGTAACAACAATGAGTCTTACCAATTAGGGAATGTATTTCGTGGAATTTGTTATAAATCTGCTGGTCCCAACTGTTTTTCCAGCGACTTAAAATATATTTCATAATAAATGGCTTAAAATCAGTATGCGAAAATGAACAATTGGATATAGGATCATGCGTCCATTGCTTCCTGGTCGACGACTGTATTCCCCTGGATACCTATATGACTAGTGATCCATGTGAAAATAACATGTTTATCAATAGCAGCAACGCTTTTATAAATTTCCCTGGAGAAAACCACCGACCTGCCACAAGTTACTGACAATGGTGTTTAACGCCACATTCAACGATATTTCAGACATATCGTGGCTGTCAGTTTTATTGGTGGAGTAAATAGGAGAACCCGGAAAAAAACCACCGGCCTGCGCAAATCACTGACAAACTTTATCACATAATGTTGTATCGAGTGCACCTCGCCTGAGCCGATAGAAAACCCAAAGTATTGAATAATAAATCCAGAAAAAGATTAAATTCGCAAGAGCAACATATCTAACGGAAGGAAACAATATGAAATAGCATGGTGCATGTGTAAGATGTTCTATTATTCTGTTAGTTTTCGTTGCCATGAAAACTACAACAAATTGTTATTATCATATTGGTTTGTTGTCTTAAGCTTGAAACTGCATGAATACATACACGTCAGAAAAACTCGAAGGCACAATATATAAAGATTGGACAATCCAGAGACACAGACAAGGAGAGTTTGAAGATACCAAAGGGGTAACCAGAATTCGTAAATCGAAGAAGAACAGACAACATAATGGTCAAAAGAAAAGGAAAAAGACAAAATGACAAACAACGATCTAGAAAACATACACATAAAACTAAAGATCGAGTAACACGAACCCCACTAAAAACCGGCGGTGAACTCATGTGTTTCAGAAGGGTGCGCAGTTCATGCTTAAACATTAGACACAAGACACATAACAAAGGCAAACGAAACACAAAACAGAAAACGTAAAATAACTCTAAATATGTTATAATATTGTGAATTATTGGAAAATATGAATCGTAGCTCATATGACCTTGTGGTTTAGAACTTTGTCAAAATATTGTTAAGCTAAACACATACGCTGGATATTTCCCAACTCCTCTAGTTGCTTGTATGGTTAGAAATTGTTGACGGGCTGGTGTCCGACATCCACCACTACTACCGGTAGCATCCGATCCGACCCTGGATAACGTTACAACTATCAACAACCAAGTACTAATCTAAAAAATGATAATGGCGTGTTGTTTATTTTTATTCTTTTTCATGAATAAATACAGATAAGTCCATTCCTCTTATATCTTAATTTCAAGCAATTTTAAGAAAACACAGGAAAAGCAATAAATAAAACAATTCTGGAATTACGATTTTCCGCAAATTTCAATACAACGTTTAATTTAAGCAATAATTGAAATGCTTTAATACTTATTTTAAAAAGTACGAATTAAAATTTTCTAGGATGAAAAATTAATAGGGCGATTCAACGTCAAAACACGGAATACAATAACCGAAACAGATTTTAATATAATATGTGCAAATAGTAATGAAATGAAGCCCATTGAAATAGTTTCCTTTCAGAGCACCTGTGTTTATCCCCTGTTAGTGTTGTTATTTATGTTCTCAATCCTTATTTTTCTGTATGTTTTTGTAGAACATAGTTTTATCGTTTAGGCAATTACATTGTCTTTCCTTCTTCGATTTACGGCTTCTGATTACCTGTTGGTTTGGTTTATAGTATTTAACGCCACTTCCAACAATATTTCAGTTATACCTTTTGGTATCTTCAGACTTTTCTGTAATGGGTATAATGACATACCTTAATAATCATATTTTGTCCACACAAAGCAAGTTGCTAATGCCGCACTCTATATTACAACCATGTACTTATATACAAACTCAATAATGTGAACGTGATTACTTTGCATATCAGCATAATCAATGTCCTGTCTCGTACAAATACATTATTTTCACATGACTTGTGATTACTAGTAAATATTAACTTATTGGTTTATATTAAGAAAAAGTACAATTCCAAGGATATGTTTTACGTCTTTGTTATTAGTGGTCCATTGAAGGGCATTATTTTCCAACCCTATCCTTTACTTTGCTTTAATAGTGGTAATCTAAATACTGGGTACATATGACGGTACCGGGCTGAACCTACATACCTTCCCAAATGTGGAATGGAAGAGTCATCTCGGACTGCCATGCTATAATACGGATAACCTTATCATTGATCATAGTGCAAATTTATAAGAAAAGGTATGCGAATTGTAGCTGCTATAAAATTCAAAATTTCACGGCTACATTGAAGATTTCGTTAAAAAAACCCAGACACATTGCACCCGCTATATATGAAATGTTACGATTTCCGTACCATTCCTTCTTTCCAAAATTTTCCAAAGGCAGTCAAAAGTGGATGCCCATATTTCCAACCATCCCTCATTTATAATGTTTAGATATTGTTTAACTTGTTCTCGTCTTGAATATGTTTGCAAAAAAGCATGAAGATATCAAAGGTTTAATCAGAAGCCGTAAATCGAAAGACAGACGACAATACAATGACCAAATAAAACAGGATAAGTCAAACAATGACCAACAAACAAAACACTACACGGAAAACTAGAGACTAAGCTCCTGACCAACAAATACACGGTAGTTACCTCAGGTTCTCCAGAAAGGTGAACAGGTCCTGCTCCATTAGAGACACTCCATATTTGCCGCTGGAATTTAAACAATCTAATAAAAAATAGATCTTTGTTGTATCTATCGAAATCCTTTCGGGATCATGTCAGGTAACCTCCTTTCATTCTCACTGATCGTTCAATCGTATGCAAGACAGTAAACTACCGGTATATTAAACAATCGGACAACTGGATGGTTAATTGCAAAGTTTCAAAACGTGCTTTTCAACTGACAGTCGCATTCCAACAAACAGTGCTCCTTTTCTCGCCGACTTGTTTTTTTTTCGTGGGTGGCAGATTTCAGATAAGGACTTCTCATGAAAAACGAAAATAAGCTAACTCGCTCCTTCAGTGTCATGTTCCGCTATATAGATGATGTCCTTTCACTAAATAATTCTAGGTTTGGTGATATTGTTGATCGAATCTATCTCGTCGTGCTTGAAATAAAGGATACCACATGTACAGCTAGGTCTTCTTTACACATTGACCGACACGTCGAAATTGACAGTGAGTGCCGGTTAAGAACGAAACTTTACGATGATTTCAATTTTCCCAATGTAAATTTTCCATTTATATATAACAACATTTCAGAAGCACCTGTATATGAAGTATATATATCAGTTGATCCGAAATCCCAGAGCTTGTGGTTTTTATCATGATTCCCTTGATAGCGGGTTGCTGCTAACTTGGAAGCAACTAAGTCAAGGGTTCCTATTGGTTAATCAGTTTTATCACTATATACTATAATTGCTAAATTTCTCCCAACAAACATCGAAGGTTTTACGGTCGCCACCATGACCACTGACGTGTTCCTATCGTCTGTAATCACAATGCAGTCTTTTTTTCATTAACACCGTGTATGTAAAAAGAGTAGTACGACGGGTTCCACGTGTAAAGCAGGAACTGCTTACCCTTACGGAGCACATGAGTCCACCTCCTGTTTTTAATGAGGTTCGTGTTTCCCGCTCTTTAGTTTTCTGTGTAGTGTTTCGCATAGTTTGTTTGTCCTTTTGTCCTTTTTCATTCTGCCATTGTTTTGTCCGTCCTTTGGCATCTTCTAAATACACTAATTGTCAGGATAGTTAGTATTATTGTGTGACTGTTAGTCGAACCAAATAAGGGTAATAACAAAATTACCGAACTCCGAACAATCTTACAAAGGGAAAATCAAAACTCATAATTATATAAACAGACAAAATCAGTCAACAACCGGAAAACTGTGAAAACCGTAATGACCCTGACTTGGTACAGGCATTTCTAAAGAAATGGTGGGTTGAATCAGATTTAAAGGCGCCAAACCTCCCGCTCACATTACGGTTCAAAGGTTCCGGCTGTCATTGTAACAGTATTTAAATACAGGAACAAAATAGGTAAAATACTTGTCAAAGCAGTACCATATTCGGTGACGTAAATGTCAAAAATATTTTTAAGTTATGTTTCTGGATGTTGTTCCATCGAGTTAAATAATGAATTAATTCAATTAACAAGTAATGTTTGTTTGCTTGTTTGTTTGAAGGGGCCGTCGTAGCTGTGATATATAATGAAAGAAGATATATTTCAGTTGACCTAGCATTGGATTGGATATGAAAATTACATTGGAGAACACTGTGGTCAGGATCGGATACTACATTGAAGACTGTTACAGGTGTCACTACATATACCCATACAGACAATACATGTTAACACTGTATAATGCTGTACTTTATTTAGTTTTCCAATCTTCTAACTATAAACGTACATGAAATACCTGATGAAGGTCGTTCTAGAAACACGTTACACTAAATTAGATATCCACGTTTTATTAACTACCACTTGTACGTGATCAAGTCGAAAGGTCTATATTCTTGCTTCACATCCATAATGCAAAAAAAAATTCCAATCTAAATGGGATTAAATAACAATTTCCATTTTTGTACTGCGCTTGAAACGGTCCAACATATAAGGTAAATTTATCCTGGGATTAACCCGCACGAAAAGTACATTATATAATATCATGAAAACTATTTGATAGTTAAATGTAAAACATACGATCAACATCAAAAACCTTTTGACATGTCACAGTTAATCGTGCGTACTGCAGATTACATCGGTCAGAATTAAAACTTGGTACAACGATACATGTGTGATTATCTGGAATGTTGATATATGCGAATCTGCATTAAGTTTCGTCATTTGCCAAATATAGGGTTAGGGATAATGTAATGGTGTCTAACGCCATAATATTTCAGTTATATAAGACCAAGCGGTCATTTAGGTAATATTTCAAATTTTTGAACAAGTTATACGGGAGAAGTTTATTCGCGGTTTATGAAAAGCTTATTATTTTCCAAGCCACGTTTTAGAGTATAACCTAGCTGTTCAATAATTTCAAATATTCCTTGTAATTTAATGATACCTTGATTTTAATTACTATTATTTCATGGGACTATTTGAATTTGTCTGTGGCGAAGAAATACGCTGACATATCAGCCAATCAGATTGAGTATTGACATCAAATTAAATTATATACATACAAGTATGTCTTATAGTTCGTCTTTATAGACGTTCATATATCTAAACATTAAAACAACAAAAAATAGTCCAAACTGTAAACTACAGAGTATTGGTGCTGCTTTGTTATTAAAGAAGAAGAAATATTTCGCAAATAGCATTGTCAAACGTGAACAGAAACGACATCCTGCCATATGTTTCATATTCAACACACAGCAAATAGTTTGTAATGTGTGTTGCATATAGCAACGCGGTCATGTTGATCCTCCATATAAATATTGTGAGAAAGATTTCAGCACTAATGTATTAATATTACTAGTACTAAATATTTACTGAGTATATACTATTGAAGCGAATCTGTGCAGGTTCTTTTTATTCATTTGTTTATATAAGTATTGCCGTTGGAGATCCGGTTATCAAGAGGTGCGGGTTCGAATCTCATTGGCCGGTTTAACCCCGCCACATTGTTGTGTCTGTCCGATGCCTGAACCTGGATTTTACGGGGTTTTTTTGTAATGTTTTGTAGATAATGCCTTGTCCTTTTGTTCTTTTTCTTTTGGACATTGTAATGTCTGTCCTTCGATTTGCTTGCTTTCTTTTCACATGATTTTCAAATACATCTGTAGTTAAAGAATATTTGTGTATATGGTGCAAACGCATCGGTGGCGTAATGGTTAGCATGCACGCCTCAAGTGTTTGTAGATCGTGGGTTCGTGCCCCGTTCGGGTCAAACCAAATAAAATAAAATTGGTATTTGTTGCTTCTCTGTTAAGCACGCAGCATTAAGGAGAAAGAACAAAGACTAATTCGCTCGCAATCTGAATAATGTGTCCGAGTGGAGCGACATGTCAACCCGCGGACTGTTGTTTCAGTGGGCTAGCACTATACAAATGCAACTCAGCGCGTTGGTCTAGTACAAAGCGGATCTCATCATCATCTCATTGAAAACTAACTTGTTCTCGCCATAATATAGCTGAAAAATTGCTGAATTGGCGTTAGACAACAATCACCCACTCATTCACTCACTGAATTATTTACAAAATTTAGAGTGAGTGATCACAGTTTAGAGATTGAAACAGGGAGGTATAAAACTATAACAAGGGAAGAAAGAATATGTAAAAATTGTAATTTAAATGAAATAGGGGATGAATACCACTTTTTCTTAAAATGCACAGCCAACCACTTTCTTAGAAGCAATTTATTTAAAAAAATAATATTAAACAAACCAGACTTTATTGAAGGAACACCATTAAATAAAATATTTTTTTTTGTTAAATGCAAATTCTGAACCTTTGGCAGAAATAGGAGACTTTATAAAGCAATCTACAGAATTGCAAAAATGAGGTCCTTGTCGGGCAAAGGTATGACATGTGAAAAATATAATGATAGTTAATAGGATTTATTTTGTATATCCTATAATATCATCAAATTGTAATTTTCTATGTTTTCTATGTTTTGTTTGTTTGTACTTGTACTTGCTTGACCCACATGGGTGTATTATGCAAATAAAGAATTATATATGGTACTTTTGATAACAGAATACACATGTTACCAACATATTTCTTCAGGGAAAACATAATCTGCGAAGTGAGAATACCTGACACATTTTCTTAATGCAAATTACAGCCTAGCAGTCCATATGATATTATCACATGGAAAATTAAATCAGTTTTTACGGTAAATCTCATATTCATACAATATGTATTTCATCCATACATTTATCACATATTTATTTTCAAATTCCCTCTTTGCGGAAAATGGAGTTATCGTTCGTAATTTGATTTATCGTCCTTGGCAGTGGGTATCTAGCATTTCCGGTTGCAAAAGTTTTCCTGGCTGTTTTTAATAAATTGATTGAATAAATAATAAGTGCGAAAAAATATGAAATTAATTGACGTAGATTCCAAGACAACACTTGAAGACTTCCTAACTTTAAAAAAAGACTGAACTTGTACAGTTTCTACGGAAATGGAATGAAAAAATCAGGGGTAACAAGAATGAGCTTGCGCTCCGACAAAGATGTAGAGACGTATCTTTTGAAAAACCGGTCAGATGACAATGAAAAAATTAGCTGCTATAGACAGTTCATTAGAGGCTTTAATTTTTATAAAATTGTATTCACGACATTCCCTTTTTTTAAGCTTCTATAAAAAAATGTTATTTACGTTAAAACATATTTTTCTCTGGATTTGTAACATTTTTGTACAAATAACTCCAAATCTGTATTTTCATACCACTGAACATGTTACATAATTAACTTTCTGAAATGTTTTGGATGATTGTCACCAGATTTTTCTGCAAAACGGAAATACTGCGCGATTTTCCTTGTACACTGAAAGCGGGAATATTCTCTTTAAAAAAGATTTTCTCTCCTTTCATTAAATTTTTTTGTATTTGATTTGTTTCATTATACGAGCGGTCGAAGACAAGGCAAGATAAATTTGAAAGCATTTTAGAAATAATAGAATCTGTTGTTTCTTCACCATTTGTAAAAGCAGAAGCGAATTCGGTAGAATATTGTGTACTGTGTTTGAAACGGTATGTGCGTCTGCATTAGCAATGTGCGCTTATCAGATAGGTGAACACCTGCATCTAACATTCGCCGACCATCTCGACTTGTACAGTCAACAACAAATCCCAATTTTCGTTTCCGTCAGAGCAGATCCCACTTTTTTCTGAATGAATAATGTCCCTCGTCTGGAATATTTTCAATAGGAAATAAAACGATCACGAACGCGGCTTTTTTCTGTTTTAAATATATCAAGAACAAGCAATCGGTCTATCGTTTAAAAAAACAATAGTGTATTTGGAGATCGCACCTCTGTACCATTGAAACTTATCTGTCATATTAAAGATGTATTTTTAGGCATATGCACTTCTCGACCGCTACCCATGATTTCGGATACCGTCTAAGTACTGACGACAAATATGTTATTTTGCAATAAATGTATTTACAGTCTCATAATCTTACTGCCAAAAATGCCGTTCTGAAGCTAAGCTTAGCAATGTAGACAAACAAACAAAAGGACTGATGGGATTCGAACCACCTTCTAGAACTATCCATTCCATCACAAGGCAGCGACAATGCGATCATGACTACTGTGCTCCCGCATTTAGTCAAGTAAATTTATTACTTAGAGTAGTGATGGGGTAAAATGAGAATTAGTAAATATATCAGACGATTTGATTTCTCAACTGCAAATTAAAGAAAATAACTACCAAGTACAAAACAAAATATAGTAAACGCTCTGATGGTTTGCTTCCGATAAAAACGACATGTGCTAAATTGCTTTATATTTTAGTGATTCATATATGACAAGTTTACGTGATGTTCGAAAAAAAAAAAAAAAAAAAAACAAAAACAAAAAAACGACAGAATAGTTAATATTGATAAAGAAAAATATGAAATTAACAGCTTACATGTATATTCGTGTTATGATTTAATATGCAAGGAAATATTCGTTGTGCGCTTTCGAAAAATCAATGCAAATCTACTGTACACTCACAATTCTTATATGTAAAAAAAAACAAAAAAACCTTAATATAAATATAGCCTCCATTTTTATCACATTAACCGAAATTAATAACGAAACACATTATGTTGCTAAAAAAACAAACAAAAAGCATGCCAAAACTGCTCCGATAGGATTCACACTCTCAGTGTAAATCTGCAGGGGTCGAGAAGCAGCAACTATACGATCACGGCTATGGTACAATGATCAAATTTGTAAGATTTGTTTTCTTTTTGTGGTATATAAGGTGTACCTGATGTAAATTGGTGCAACTCTATAATAAAGCAGACGATGCCTATATTTCATAGATTCATATTTAAGCATATTTTCTATAAAAGGGAAAGCCTTTATATGTTACCAAAGGGAAAATTTATATGCATGTTAAAAGGGAAGTTTTGTGTTGCAAGTTTTTGATTTTTAACAATTGTAATTTTGTTTGTTTTCGTGTTTTTCTCCTTTACACCAGCATTGAAAGCACTTGTATCTGCAAAAATTTCCATTTTTTTTCTTAAGATCAGAGTCAAATCTTCATTTTCCACATCCAGCTTTTGGAAGGAGCGGATGTCGGCTGTCTAACGCTGCGGTCATATTTCTACTCGACGTCTCTGACGTTTGGAGATGCCAAATCCGGTAAAAACCCTAAATGTTCATTTTTATTACAAAATCAGCAGTGGAACCAAAGAATGAATAGTCATGAACCATGTATATAGCTACAGGTAAAATATTCAATTTCTTGAATGGAGCCTGTGGGAATTTTTATGGGAATCTGCATTGATCTCTTGAAAAAAAGAAAACAAAACTAAATATCATGCAAAAATAGACATTTTTTTAATAGACTCCGAGCAGATAAAATATCTTGAACATTTCAAGATTAAGATAATCCCCTGTAAAAGAAAATAAAACAAATGATTCCACTGCGAAAATCGGAATAAATTTTGCATACATCGCTATTAACGTCCGTAATTTTAACAGCAAAGCCGATTTTATACAAATACGATATATCCTGTTAGTGAGGGTTATTTGCGAAAAATACCGGTTTCGAGGACAGTCAAATGTCCCTCGCCGCTATTTGCGAAAAATACCGGTTGAGAGGAGAGGCAAATATCCCGAGCCGCTCTAGCGGCGAGAGACATTTGACTGTCCTCGAAACCGGTATTTTTCGCAAATAACCCTCACTAACAGGATATATTTGTTTAATTCCGCCGAATATTTAACAGCAAGTAAAACAGTGGCATGCAAGCAGGTTCAGAACTTCAGACCATTTGATTTTCAACTGAGACTTAAAATCAATCTACGGAAACAGGAAAAAATCTTTTCAAAGAAGTGACCAGTGTATAAATTCTGGAACAAATTCAAAAATAAAATAAATCACGTTTTGCTTTAACATACAACACGCTAAAAATACAAATGAATTTGAAATATATACATTTCAACGATTTCAAACATAACGGCTGACACTCGTCATTTTCTTTACTTTAGCGTTGGTTGAAAGAAGAAACCCGAGTAATTCGTATAACATCCGTGACGTCATACACTATTTAAAGAAGGGATTTCGTCTCGAGCGGGATATTTTCCTATAGTACCGGGATATTTTTAGGCAAATATCCCGGCAATGGTAGAAAAGCTGAAAAAAATGAAGAACTGGTAAAAAAAATACCCCTTTCATCAACCAATCAGAAGACAGCATTCTGATATAAGGTGAAATTATCGAGAAAATGCTACATCTTTGAATATAAAACACTGAATTTATTATGCGAGCGTTAGCGAGCTCTTTATGGTATAAAATGTGTACTTAGGATTTTTTGACAAACATGGCTGGACATAGTGACGAATAATTTTTTTTCGACGCTTTGTAAACACGTTCCGTGTAACACACTAACACACTCGACTAATGAAGATCTTCTTAACATAAAGCGCAAAGGTGATCCTGAAGTCTCGTACCCTCTCTCGTATGTCCGATACCACTGAAACCCGGAACCCGTGTGTAATAAAATTCATTTTGTTTGCTTGTTTTACTTATATTGATATTTTTGATTTTATTAAATCTCTTCTGACATACTGACAAGAATTTTTGTTTCTACGCGGAAGTTAACTTTTGAGATTTCGTAAGGAACGACAACTCGATTCAATGAGACTAGATTCGGCCCTAAAAAAAAGTCGTCCCCAATATATCTCGGCCCAAAAAATCTCGACACTTTTTGATGCGCTGGATGAGCGTGAAATATGGATCATTCACCGCTTCTCCCGTTTGGTGATGCTGCTGTTCCATAAGTGGTTACATGTTCGCTTGAATCACAAAGACACTTGTATCTAACGTTAACCTAATGACGGCACAAACTTGGACAGTGCAAACATTGAAGGTTTGACTAGTACAGCACGGGGTGGTATTACTTGTTAACAGTTAGAAGTATAGATTTAGTTGACGAGTATGTGTAAAATAAAAGTATAAGTCTTAAAGTCATAAGAAAAGAGTTTTATTATGAACATATTAAGAAATACAACGGACATTTACAAGCCATATCGGCATGTACGTTGGTGTAGCCTATACAAGGTGTACATGATGTTAGGTGCATCTATATTGAAGTAATCTTCAAATCTAAATCACACTCTTTAAAATTAGTTGGTACAAAATTATACATATTATATATTCCTTCTTCGTGCAGTGTTATTAACTGTTAAATATTCGACAACAAGCGGATTAATCTTTGCATTTATTTTGGAAAGATTTTGAGCAGATGTATTATGAATGGCATAATAAATAGTTAAATAATGAAAATTCGCTGTTTCTTACTATTTTAAATTATTTTCGACAGATTTTGGTAGCACTCAAATAGTTTGTACAATCAGACTGGCGGATCATGGTACAAATCCTGGAACTGCCATACAATGTAAATCTAAAGACTCAAATTGTCACCGACAGAATTCCGTTCGGGTTTTAAGTGGGATTCGTGCTGCTCAATCTTCAGTTTTCTGTGTAGTTTTTATTAGACCACTGTTTAATCATTTTTTCCTTTTTCGATTGCCTGCCCGTCTTCGATTTATGACTTCCGATAACTCTTTTGGCATCTACAAACACCCTTTGTATCTTATACTTAAAACCATTTCGCTTGAACAGTTGACTACAGAACGACAGGTATAATAGGTTATTAATTAAATTCCTAACGGTGTATACGTGTATCACATTTCATTTCTTATATGAGCATTAGTACTACAGAGGAAAAGGGTGTATTTAACTCTTATAAACAAATTTCGATGCTACATTTTTGTAACTGAAAAAAAATGCACCCTGAAGCAGAATTTTTGTTCTGGGAAACTTGTTTTCCCTTTATGACCAATAATAAAAATCTGGGTAAAAGGGTAAAAAATTAAAACCATAATGTACAATACACAGGAACACAACATATTCATTTAATTGACGTGTCCTTATACCCAACGTTAACAATTCAAGCGTCCTCGTGATTAAAACGTTCTGCTAACCACTTATGGAACAACAGCGACGTCTGTCGAAAGAAATTTGGTGAAGGATCCCCATTGGCAGACAATTTTCAGATGCGCGAGCATTCATGGCCGTGCCGGTTTCATATTAATTATTACGGTCATTCAGGATATGAAATAAAAAATACAGATCTCATAGAATCCACCGATATCGGGCAATATAAAAAGCTAAATAAAATAATTCCAATAAATCGGATTTTATTTGAATAATAATACATAGTTTTTTTCAATTTTTTAAACGTTATGTGACGTTCCTAAGTTATGTAACCGGAAGTGTACATACCCTCTTTCAGGAACAGATAACTCGATTCAAGAACGATAACTCTAGTTATCGCAAATCGGGAAATATAGTTACTAATAATCCACAAGGCATGCAATATGTATTTTCATATTGGTATTATGAAAATGCAGATTTGAAATTATTTGTACAAAAATATTACAAATCCAGAGAAAAATATGTTAAATAAGTAAATAACTTTTTTTTATAGAAGTTTAAAAAAAGGGAATGTCGTGTATATAATTTTCTTTATAAAAGTTAAAGCCTCTATTGAACTTTCTATAGCAGTTCATTTTTTCATTGTCATCTGACCGGCTTTTTAAAAGATACGTCCCTACATCTTTTTCAGAGCCCAAACTCATTCTTGTTTCCACTGATTTTTTCATTAAATTTCCGTAAAAACTGTACAAGTTCAGTCTTTTTTTTAAAGCTAGGAAGTCTTCAAGTGTTGCCTTGGAATCTACGTCAATTAATTTCATATTTTTTCGCACTTATTATTTATTCAATCAATTTATTAAAAACAGCCAGGAAAACTTTTGCAACCGGAAATGCTATATACCCACTGTCAAGGACGATACTTCAAATTACGAACGATAACTCCATTTTCCGCAAAGAGGGAATACATAGTACGCTACCAACAATAAAATACAGAATATACCGACCATTACAATGAACGCAATTACTCTTTTTCGTTATTTTAAACAACAACAAGCACAGTATTTAGTAAGTTTTAGTTTCTTGAAATATAACGATGGTGTGATGTCATGTCTTGTATACCCTATGCTGCCAGTTTCTCTGGATTGTCCATTTTTGAAGACCCCTTCGGTATTCTCTAACGTTTATTTAGTGTATAGCATATGAAAATTACCTATTTTGATTGGTTGATTAGTGTGTACTATTTTTGAACAGTGTATGATTAATATCGGCAACGGGTGACTATACCTAGTGACGGGAACTATTCCTGTTTGAGATGATTTTCCGCGGGCCCTCTACTTGTGAAATATATTTTCCCGCGTTATTTGTATATATTTTGGTAAGATTAAACCTCCGTTAATCCAGCATGAAATATTATGTACTAAACCTATTATTGCTTCTCCCTCGGGAACAGTTTTCCGTTGACTCAGGCACTATACATCACCAGGCAACACTATAGGAAAACAGTTCCACCAGGAGAAGAGAAAAATAATGATCAATTAAGCTTCACCATATTTGGCTGATTGCGATTAGTATTTGTGCAATGTCAGTAAGAAATTAACCTTGTACACATTGTCACAGCAATGTATACAATTTACGTCATTATTTAAATCAACTTAAATTAACTTATTAAAATTAATTACGTTTTTATTACTATCACTGGCATTGGTCGATACTTCTGGTGATTGGCTTTTTGTCCCAGGGGGTATCATCTCTGACAATAGTCAGTATTTCAGCATAGTCATGGATTATCAGATATATTCATTATTGAAATGCACAGTTTCTTAAATAATTAGCGAAATAACAAATTAAATAGCATTAAAATGTGTAGTACCATAAGAAGCATAGTCATGATATGGCATATTAAGATGATGTCGATTTTATGCGCTGCATGTCGGTGAAATTTAAAGCCCAGTTTTACGAAATCATATAATTTCAAATTGTAACGAAATAACAAGAAACAAAAACACTATTTTTTTTCTTATTGCTGATTAACCGATCTTTACTTTCAGGGTATTCTGATATTGGTAAAAGCAAACAATAATTCACGAAAAACAACAGTGACCTATTTCTTTTAGAAGTATATGCTTGCATAAAGATAGAGTAGATTAAACATAACCTTTGCATATCAGATGTTGTTCATGTCGGTTAGCAGCAACACGACGGATGCCACTAGTGAAACAGGAACTGGTATCTCGTCCGGAGCGCCTGAGTTCACTCCTAGTTACTAGTGGGCTTCGCGTTGTTCAATATGTAGTTTTCACTGTAGTTTTGTGTAGGTACTTGTTTGTCCTTTCGTACTTTTTTTGTCCATTGCGTTGTCTATCCTTTGGTATCTTGAAACTTTTATTAATGCTAACTATAACCTAGAGCAGTCCATATCATATTATGACATGGAAATTAAATTTGTTTTTATGGTAAATTTCATATTTCTAATATGACGGCATATATATCGTCAACCAGTATATGTCGGTATATATCTACCTTTAACACATGCGCACTCAAATTATCGATTGGACACAAAAAAAAACATAATTTAAAAAGTTTCTGTAATGAATAAAAGCCTACAAGGCCGTTTCCTTGAGGTCATACACAACAACTACACATTATATTACTTTGTTTACATGTATACACAAATATGCGATGAAAACGCACTCATCTGGGGTTTTCCCCGACAGATGTTCCGGCCACCTTCCACGTGAAATTGTGACGACGTAAACAACCAATTTGACATTAAATCTGTTTTGTGTCATTAAAGTAATTGAAATAAATATTTGAATATATTATTACTCACACAATAGGAGTTTGATTCAATATATGTGCTCAAATTGCGCTGATTTCGTCATCATATGTGAAGGGGGCTAAACGGAACAGCCGTTGTTTGGCGGTTTCTAAGGTCGCCTAGGGTCATTACAATTACCGTATTTGTCATATTAGAAAAGAAATAATTTATGGCAGCCGTAGATTTGTGTAGATTTAACCATGGGTGTGGCATTTATATTCGTATATTATCCCTCGCTAGCGCTCTGAAAAAAATAATCGAATATAAATACCTAACCCATGGTTAAATGAGCACAAATTTACGGCTGCCATGAATTATTTCTTAATCATACGATACTTATGTGGTCCATACATTTATCACATATTTTTTTTTTATTAAATTGCGTTAGCAACAATAATAATTATACAAATTATAAAGACCATTACAGTGAACGCAATTGCTCTGATTTAAACAACAATCATGGTATTTAGTCAACTTTAATTTCTGGAAATATAATGATGGTGTGATGTCATGTCGATCAAACACCAATGTGGACGTAACGACCTAGTACATATACTGTACGATAGGTCATTTCTACTTTAAGTATAATATACTTAATCGCAATCGTTGTTTGCAATCAATTCGTACATATATACTATATGTACGAATTGATTTCAAACAACGATTGTGATACGCTGGGATATTACTGTTTTTAACTCGAATAATACGATGTGAAATGTTCGACAAATATAAATAATCATGAACATATATTTTTTAGCTCACGCTGACGCCGACGTACGTAGAAAACGTTATGGTAATTGGTGTCTAACACATTTCGTGTTGTGTTTTTGTTTTGTTTGTCTTAGTCATGTGTACACTATGTTGCAAGTTTCTCTGGAGTGTCCATTTTTGATTGCTCCTTCGGTTCACAAAGTAACATTTTTGTAAGCCAATGCAATAGTTTCTTTCCTCACTCAATGATTGTTAAAAAACGGCTGTTGACTTATCCCCACTCTACTTTTCGCGAGAACGTCAGATACATTGTGTTATTTACTGCAGGTACATATCATATTCATTAGTACAATTATATTCACTGCATTCTAGATTGAAGTTTTCATCAATATTGAACAGAGTATATGAGCTTTTCATGAGAACTCGTCTATACCGCCTTGAACGGTATCTTCAGTATTTTCTGGGGAAAATGCGATTGTGTCATGTTTCTTTTTTCAGTCAGTACATTTGAATCCTCATGATTATATAATGTGCCAAGTGTAAGTAATGGTTTTAAATATATAAATATAAAACATTAAAACATGCAAATCCTGCTTTAGGTTACTTTCGTGTCGTTAATCACCAGTACTTAAATAGAACTGCCGATTTTCTTCTCTCCAGTTATTGATATCAATTTGCAAAATGAATCAACAGGTAAGTTGAATTGCTTCGAAGACTTTATTTCTGCTGTATTATATTTTAAAGCTCATTGTTAATTTTATTACCATGTACCTGTATTTAATCACCATTTCTCCTATTTATATAAGAATACAAAACTACGTCAGATTCACACCTGAACTCTGATATAGAATGTAGGTGAACTTTTCCAAGTTTGGATCTCCACCTTTCATCTTTAGCCTCTTCTTTTGTTTGATTGTTTGTTTTTTGTTGTTGTAGAGATTTTGTTCGTTTGTTTTTGTTTGTATGCTTTGTCTTTTGTTTTTTTGTTGTTTTTTTTATGTTTTTGTTTTGTTGTTTTTTGTGTTTCTTTTTGCTTTAGTTTTTTGTTTCTTTGTTTTTGTTTAAAAACATTGTTCCCAAAGATTATTAAATTATTTGGTTTTCCAATCTTCAGATTTTGTGCGTGCACATGATACAGGTTATTCCAGAAACGCGTTGTGCGCACTAAATTAGATATCTACGTTTTTATTGCAGTTTGAATTTCATATATATTTAATATATATATATATAACGACGTCGCGCAAGGTGTTGCGTTTTTAACGAATTTCAGAATAATTTGTAATCATAATAAAAATATACAGTACCCCTGCCTGTAAATATCTACAATTTATATATCATGATATTCGTTGAATATAGCAGATTAAGTTTAATAACATTTTCTTCTAATTAAATAAAGCATAATTAAGATTTATGAATATTAAACAGTCATACACGTATTTTAAGTGCCTGTCACGTGTAACATTTTACAACCTTTACTCCTATATCTGTGTAACAAACGAATAGAACCCGTCGTCGGATTTTCGTGAAAATTTGTACAACACTTTCATATGACGGCATAATAGAAGGGTCGACGTCATTTTAGATTTGGACGTCAACTACGCCATGTCCGATAAAAAATCTACAATGTAAAATTCTGTCACAATTGATGTACTATTAGTGACAAAGTGGAAACAGATGACAAATAAGTGATCAAAAAGTTTTCAGTAAGTAACCAAAATATTATGTAATAATCCTTTTGTAATGACAAATTATTCAGCACAACTATTTGAAAAATGGTCAAGTATTTATTTTATTAGAGCATTTTAAAGACGTCAGTTAAAATTGTCCAATGTGTGAATTTAATTCGTCTTGACGTTAAGTATCGAAATTCACGCGTATGAAAAATACCGTATCTGATAATGAAAAAATTAATAAAATGACTGAAATACGTCTTTTTTATCATATATCGTAATATTACAATGACTTTTGATTTTCACAAGAAATAGGAAAACTGCATAAAAAAATGTCCGTTATACAGAAATATCCAATGTTACATTTTTCAACCAGAAACGTCATTCAATGTCTTCGCATGGTAGAATTAAATCCGACATAGCATGTTGAATTTTCCACGTACAAACAAAAGAAAATCATTCTCAAAATACGTTTTTGATCTACATTGTATAGTTGAAATTTCTTTGGAATTGACTGTAAAAAGAAAAAATTACAACGAAAAATGCTTGTCCCATACAAATGTCCAATAGTCTCATTTTTGACGTCAAACGTCATTAAAGTTTAAAATCTAACACCAGATGGTAAAAATTATACGATCATAAAAAAAGTATTCACACAACAGAAAAAAATATGAAAACATTTTAGAAATACGTTTTTTACATTAATTTCAAAATTGTAATTTTTTTTCGATGTACTTCAAAAAACAAAAAAATATACCCGAAAATGCTTGTCCCATAAAATGTCCAATATTGCACGCTGAACTGTGAACGTCGTCAAATATCAAAATGTCTTAACGTAATGAAAAAAAAAAATACCTCACCGATCTTCAAACAATTTGCAAATAAAACCCCCCTTTACTAACTTAAATGAGTGATAAATGAATAAATAATAAAATAAATAAATAAATAAATAAATAAATAAATAAATAAATAAATAAATAAATAAATAAAATGTTTACATACGTGTACTTTATTTTCAGAAATGAAATTATCAACAAATCTGGATCAGTATACGCAAAAACGAAAAGACAGAAACAAAAACAAAAACAATCTTATAATGAAAGAAAGAAAAATTCAAAAGCGGAAAATAAAGCAACACGGGAAAAATCCAATTCGAAATGTGACGTCTATAAATGGAATCCGAGAGAGAAAAAGAAAATTGAAACCATAGGAAATGCTATATTTATTTTTATGTGTTTTTCTTTCTTTTTTTTTGGGGGGGGGGGGGCAAATTTGGTAAGCAAATCTTCCGAAGTTTGAATTCTTTATTCAGAAACAAGCAATGTATAAGTAAAAATGTTCTTTGATATATTTACTTCACATATTTTCAAAAGGCTGTTTATTTTTAATTTCACATTTAAAATAAAACAATGTATCTTTATATTCTCTTGAAACGAGGAAAGGTAAATTTGACAGACGTTTATAATGCAAGTGTAAATTATGCCATCCTAAAACACACACAAAAATAACCTTCATATGGTCCTATATAAAATGGATTGAAAATTACGCTAAAAAACAAACAAAGCTTCAATCTTTAATTCTTATTCTAAACCATACGTTTATAACGTTCTTTTAACGTTACGTTTGATAACGCAACACCTTGCGCGACGTCAACGGTTTTATCATTGCAGATAATGTGCAGCATTTGCTTTATAGTTGTTGTGTTAATTAGTGCAGTAACACCACAGACAGGAGGAGGAACGGACGGACCGAGTGGACGGCGTACCAGTGTTAGACCAGTACCATGTAATGCACCAGATAGAGCCATTGTTACTTCATCGTCGACCTCTCAATGTGGAGTGTATCCTACGTATGTAGCCTTACATCATAAAACGAAATGGTTATCGGGAACGTTTTTACACTTAAGCCAAATCCGTTTGGATTTCTGTTAATGTTACATTATTTTAGCGAGACGATTTCATTGTTGAAAGTAATATAACTATGAGTGGGAAAAACACCTAAATGGAATTGTTTATTAAGCCTCAGACTACAATAATAATTTTAAAAAATGAGTTTTTTTTATTTATCTTCGCAACTATATCGGGTCTTAAACCTTTTTATTATTGGAAATTTGTTCTTTGATCTCACAGAGTGATCTTGTCACTATCCAGGGATTGACTCGGATCCTGAAAGGTATCGGCCATTGCACACGTAACGTCAAGCACATTATGATGTTACCAATAAAAACAATAACGTCAGTGTTGGTGGTCTGGACATATATACATTATCATAAGTATCACAGCTTGTCGTTATTGAAGTCTTATAAGGAGGGATACCGGTAATAAAAGGCGAAGAATGCACGTGTCGTGATTGTCTCAAGGACAAACAATGGGCCATACAATATTACATAGTAAACTCAAGATTGAGCAAACCGAACTCCACTAGATATCGACTAAAAACTCTTATTCTACCGAAGATTACGTTTTTTCCGCTAGACTAGTTGTATAATGCATTCTCATTCAAGTTGCATGGCTAAGTGTACATCTGAATTATATCCACTCAAATTGTCACTACGAACGCTATGGCAAAGTATCACATGCTGCACATACATTAGACAACTTTCTAATAGAGGACTATTCTGTAAAGCACCTATATCACCAGTGGTATTGATGGTTTATGGTTAATGGTCTTTAACGCCACTTTATATTTCAGTTATATCGTGGCTGAGCGCTTTATTGGTGGAGGAAACCGAAGTACCGAGAAAATCACCGAACTGCGGCAAGTCACTGTTAAACTTATAGCGGTAGTGAACACAATTATAACATTTGATGAAATTCAGCATTCATTATTTTCATTACATTCTCATACATATAGACAGTATGTTATTTTTTTTTGCACAGGAATGATATAAAGAAGTATCTGGCAAGTTCAAGTAATAAGAGGCGAGTTAATTCTGTGAAGAAGACATCATCTGCTTTTTGTAGACGGTAGGTATATTGTAGATGTCAGGTATGCAATTAATATTGATTGATTGTTTCACGTCATCCTGGTGATTAGTATTGTAGTAAAATTACAAGCTTACACACATTAAATATGGAAGATGGTTTGGTTTTGGTTTATGGTGTTTAACGCCACTTTCAACAATATTTCAGTTATAACGTGGCAGTCAGCTTTATTGGTGGAGGAAACCAGTGTACCTGGAGAAAACCACCGACCTGTCGCAAGTCAATGCCAAGCTTTCTCACATAATATTGTATTAAGTACACCTCGCCATTAACGAGGTTCGAACTCATAGCTTTTGCGGTAATATACACTGATTGTACAGGTAAATGTAAATCCAACTACCATGCAATCACGACCACGACGGCCCCAAATATGGAAGAACCAAAAAAACAACACCCCCCCCAAAAAAAACAAATAAATAAAGTAATTATTGATATTACATAATGAGGACAGATAAAAGTAGATTATATTTATTGGGGTACTTCCGTATGAATTATTAAGATAGAAAACACATTGTATCCCCTACATACCCTAATTGTTTATTAAAACAATAAACTAATATTACTTGAACAATTTACTATTACAAGACAGGATCGATCACGTGCTTCTGTATTTCAGCACATTTTCAATCCTCCCCATAGCAGCAGTGGCGGGTCGTCGAGGGGCACCAGGACCTCCAGGGCCTGGATGGGCAGAAGCTGTCTGTCCGTCAAGTCGTCGTTATTTTCGGTTCCCAAAGTGCGTCTTTTATTTAGGCCAAAAGTGTTTTGTGTTGAGACCTTGGGTAAATCTGGAATGTCAATACACATTATGTAGGTAAGAAAAACACATTAATATTACAAAAAATTGTATATTGTTATCATCTCCTACATTTGGAAGCACACAAATGAGAACAAGCAAACTATCTAATCAAATTAGGAGATAAAAAACGCTAATTTAGGACGAGTGATTTGCATTAAGACACTTCGATAAAGTTATTGATTGAATTAATATCAAATTTCAGACAGAACAGACTAACAATATGAGGAAAAATACCGCATCATCAGAATTGTTCCAAAATCTAATAGAAAAATCGTAGAAACAGAGATAAAATCGATAACCGTAACACACATATACATGACCGCTCAATTGCCAAGTTTGGTACAAGTATTGCAATAAAAGGTGGCGGTGTTAAACTTGTTTTGTTCATTATATATTGTGTTGTCACCGACTTATCATCAGATAAGTTCGACTGGCGCTTCCTCATATATTGACAATTATTACGTTTTATTTAATTTTGTGATGTTTGTGAATAATTGGATTTGATGATAATGAACACAATTATAACGGCATAAAGTTATCGCGAATGAAGTTTTATAAGCTTAAAACAAATTCTATTTTTGTTTCTTTTTGCATTGATATTCCTGCTGTATGAATAGCCAATAATACGTTTAATTACCTATTCACTTGCAGTATACATACATTTTTTTATGTTCGTATAAATAGGTGGAGGTGGGGTGTGGTGTGGGGTTGGATACATGATTAAATTTACTTATTATGTCTTCTGTGATACACTTGCAGACAGAGAAGTTGTAAGATCATCAAAAAGGGTTCTCCAACAGAGGCAGGCGTTGCTACTAAAGTTTACCAATGCAGACACACAAATCGTAGAACTGTCAGTTACTATATTTGGTGTCCAAAGTTATTGAAGGTGTTTCGACGACAAATTTCACTGCCACAGTGTTGCTCTTGTATGTCAAAATGGTGTGTATTTGGTGGATAGAACACCAACTGTAGTGCACTTTGATATTAACAGTCTATTATATCTATTAAACGTGTATTACATTTATTGACCGTGTTTTACCTTTATTGACCGTTTATTACAATCATTAACCCGGTGTTGCATGATTTAACCGTGTATTGCATTTCTTAACAGTGTATTATATTCATTAACCCTGGGAGATAATCGAACGTGGCAATCGGATCATGATCTATAAATAGATCACATGTACCTGGCAACACTTTATTTTTACTTTAATATTATCAAACAATTGGTAAACATGTATAAAGTACATAAAAGTAAAAATATGGAGCCTTCAGTAAATGACTGATTCGTTGTTTTTACCTGTCGATTGACTGCACGTCAGATTTATAAAACTTCCGATGCTGCTGACCGGCCATATACAATTTCTGTTCTGTTCCCAGACATAGAAATCTCTTAAGTTGATCGAAGTCAGTCGTTACATAACTGTATCCTCCTACAGGGTTTGGTACTTGACCAGGTAAAGGCTGGTTCTGTGGGAGTGTTTCAACCTCTGAAACTTGGATTTGGGGATCTATATCCATGTTATCTGCCATTTCTGCGAGAAAAAGGAGGAGATAAACGAGACGATTGAAATCAGAAGGATAACATGTTCGCTCAAGAATGTTCCTAAGGGAACACAATTTTCCCGCTATTTTTGTTCGTCGATCGTTCTCAATTTCACCCGCTTGAAAGTTGCTCCTTTTTTAAATAACTGCTTAACTATCAAAGTTTGTATACACTTTCACTCATACACAGCAGGCCTAGGTATGCATCATATCCAACTATACACGTCACAATTAGCTTCTATAAGTCTGCAATAAAATAAAGAAACAAAAAATACCACACTGTCGGAACAATTCCAAAATCACATAATCATAATCGTAGAAAGAGGCAAAATCAATAAACCCTAACACACAAATGCATGACCGCTCACTTCATTGTCTTGGTAAAGACACTTCAGTGTGATGAGGATAAACTAAATAGATGTACGGGCACAAGCTTGCCTTCTCAGTAAACTGATTATGATCATAGCCAGAAATCATGGGTGATTTTGCTCATGAATATTCATAAACCAAATCGCGTCATTTATGACGTCAGCAAATAAACGTTGAACCATATTTGGAAGAGGCTGATGAAAACTCGTATCTATTTTTTTTAAATGATATTTCATCACAGTTTTGATCACATAAATAACTTCATAATTATTTGTGATCGTATCAAAATGAACTTTATATATCGGCAGTATTGTTACCAATTGTATTATAGTTACTTCTTCTGTTGTTTTGTCGAAATAAAAAAAATACCCTTGTAGAGCCTTTTTTTAATTGTTTATTTACATTTACAATGGAATGCGGTGCTTACTCAAATAATGCTATGTCTAGCAGAAGCAGTTTTACGAAATAGTAGATTTTTTTGCATGAACCCCTATTGAATCTCTACTAGAAAGGTAGAAAAAACTTGTGAAGCCCTCTTTTAAATTATCGTGGGAACCTTTAATTTTTCAGCAAAATATTCATCGAAGAAAGATTCCTCAACAATGTTACCGGAACTGACCGAATTTGTCCCGGCAACTAGAATGGGGATTGCAAGAAAAGTGCTTTAAGGTCTTGAAAGCCGTGCAGGATGCATTTTTTCACTTCTTCTCAATGCTTTTGAATGGTGCTTACGCTTCAAAATTTGAATCTGGGTGGGAACCTTGAGTTTTCATGGTACAGCTGTAATATTTTGAGAAACTGTTCAAACCGGTGCATAGTTTGATTTTCTATCCCGGCAATTTGTCCGGCCCAAGCTAACAGAAAGTTTTCCGTTCAACTATATGTTAAAATTCAAATTATCTTTGAGCCGCCATTTTGAATATGCAAATAAGCAAATCACCTATCATTTCTGGCTATGTCTAGGCTAGTTGTCGATAATCCGACTAGTACTGACACTAAATATAAACTGAAAGTAGTAAAATGCATTTTAAGATAATCTTTAATAAACTTTTCCTTTAATTTATCTGAGAACAAATATGAGAGCTAAAAAAAATATTCAGATGTATTATTTGAGTTAACTTTTACATTATGCAATATTTACTATGTAAGAAGAGTTTGAAGATACCAAAGGGGCAATCAGAATTCGTATATCAAAGAAGAACAGACAACACAATGGCCAAAAGAAAAAGTACAAAAGGACAAACAACGATTTACAAAACATACATATAAAACTAAAGATCGAGTAACACGAACCGCACTAAACACCGGGGGTGAACTCAGGTGCTCCAGAAGGGTAAGCAGTTCCTGCTCCACTAGTGGCACCCGTCGTGTTAATCTAATTAAAAACACGGTAATAAGTCGTGAATGAGGAAAGGACCGGAAAGTGTTTACGACAAGTGTGTAACGGGCCTGGTATCTATTGAAAATGATATGATAAAGTAAATTAAAATAAAGAAGAAAATAAACTGTAAGAAAGGGTTCGTACCTAAGTTACTTCCTATGGTTCGAGTTTTATTGTGTAAAATGAAAAGAACCTATCAAAATTAATTGTATTATCTTAAAATAGTAGAAAATTTTATATCTCAATTTTGCTCAGTAAACTACAATTATAACCATAAATAGAATGCTGGCTTGCTTTGAGCTATTCAACGATCAATCGTTTTATCAGAATAACTGGCAAGACTTATGCAGTTACTTCTGCTATTCTTTAAACCCTGATGTCTTTTTTTTAGCTCAGTTCAGCTCAATATTCTTATTTAATCTTTCTAATCTTTCGATACGCACTTCACAAATGGCACACAACGAATGCAACCATCCGCGGCATTTTGACCGCCTTATATACTCTACAATTTACTCGGGATCCTCTAATTAATCGATCACTTCTATGTAAAAACCCGAGGATTCTACAAGGGGCTTTCCAACTTTATAAATACAACATTGACGTAATGGAAAAGAATAGCGCTTTCAGTAAAGTGTTCTTTTCATTTCACTACATTTACCCACGCCTCCGAACAAAAAGCGTCCTCGCTCTCCTCATGTACGAGCATTGTTTTCTTAACCAAATTAAATTATCCTTTTACCCTAACTTTTATCAATGATCCAACTAATATTAACTTTGACCCTAACACCTAAACCTATTTTGACAAAAAGTAACCTAAGCAACAATGTACCTACTAACGTCTGAAATTTTGAGTGCCACGACCAAAAGAATAAATTTTGTGTTCCCTAACAAATGTTGCCTCTGCAGCGGCCCCAAGGAGCCTACTCTTAGCGAACTCTGCAGCAGGGATCTTTAACGTGCACAGGTTGTGGCAGTTCCTGCACACGGTACCTCGGATTTAACGTCCCCATCCGACGGACATAAAAAACAATAACAACATATGGTAATTCATTTGTATTCTATGATTTGTGTTCATCAGGCATTCTCCGTCCTGTCAATATCTCATTCTATTATTGCCTCCTTGGTTTTCCCTCACAGGCTAACTCTGTCCTGTTTAAACCACTCCTGGAGAAATCAACCTCCAGTGCTTAGAATTTCCAATTTACTTTGTATCTGACTATGCATTGTCCTTCGGGGTCCTTGTCCTTGTTCTTGTATTCCTTCATACAATCACAAATCTCAGCCCATTCTTTCTCTACCAGTTCGACATGCTTTTCATCTTGCTCAAACGTAGAGGTGCGAATTGTGCATCTCTTTACAAATTTACATTTACTGTTGTCTGTTTAATATGTTTCGTAATCCGCTAACAAAGCGGATTTTCGTTTTTGTCTATCTGACTTTTGAACTTCGCTATCTACCCCTACATTGTCTGAGATTTCCTTGTTGGAGTCAAACTTCATGGCTTTTTCTGTTTTCATACTTACATTGTGAGTTCGAATCCCGTACACGACGAGGTGTACTAGATACAACATTATGTGATAAAGATTGGCAGCAACTTGTGGCAGGTCGGTGGTTTTCTCCGCGTTTACCGGTTTCCTCTACCAACAAAACTGACCGCTACGATATAGCTGAAATATTGTTGAAAGTGGATTTAAACACCATAACCAGCTCGATCACTTTTACGTCTTTGTCTATCATTGATGAAATGAGCATTCGTCTTAGAAAACAACCACACAGTACGTAAGTTCTACGTATGATATAAATATTGATTAATTTGAGATAGAAAACATTTTATTTTGACTATAGTCCGAAATCATCATAATAAATAACTAGAGTTCCTCTCGTGATGAGGTGTACTCGATGCAACTAGCTGTTGTTTACTGTTGTTTTCAGTGATTTGTGACAGACCGCATTTATTCCCAGGTGGAATGTGTGGGTGTCACATCCTATATAAAGTACATGTACATACACAGACATGCCACTAGAATGAATTGACCTTTTCAAATACGAAAAATGTATATGTTTCGGTCGCATTTTTTTTATTTCAATACCGGTATGTCAATGGGCTTTGATTTTTGAGCTTTCGTATATCAAAGCAGCTTCTTTATTGCTAAGACAAATTCTTCTATAATTATGTTATAATGTAACATTTCAAGGTGCAACATTGATATATACCTGTTTATTGTTTATGTATACGCTCCTTGTTTTGGATTTCACATTAATATGAATGGAGCACCTATTACTGAATATTATTAGAATTGGTATAGTTTTCACATTGGGGGAGTATATGAATCGATCGAGAGGGAGGGTGGTGGTGGGGGGTTAAAGCTCCAGCGATACCATCGTACACAATTGTCTGCTGTAAGTTGTCTACACTGGCTTGCATCAGATGAAATTGATATAATATCAGGTTTGATTCATGTCGTGTTTCAAAAACAGGGATTATGATTTTTAATTATTTAAATCATTTCAGCTATTTTCCTCTAATACTTGCAGGACACGGTCAGAACAGGTCTGAAATGAACATTTTGAAAGGGGGTGTAAATGGTTTCAGCTATTTTGCATTGATTTCAATTATTTTATGTTCTATCCAGGATCATCCCTGCAAAAGTTTGTTTCGGTATTATAAAACATTTACGGCCTAATTAGGAGGTGGATATCCAGAATTATCAACCCACCAAGGTTATTTACCTCGGGCTAAAGCCCTCGAGTATAATAACCATAGATGAGTTGATAAATCTGGATATCCACCTCCTAGCAAGGCCGTAAGTGTATATATCCCTAACCCGCGTTTGTAGTCACAATTATTTCCTTCTTTATGCCATCATCACTTATCGCCGACTATTTTAGGACGAATTAATCAAAACATGACGAATGCCACATCTGGGACAGGGACAGGAGGACATGAGTCAACCACCAATTTTGAATTGAAAAGTTTTCGTGGACCATTGATTGTATTTTTGTTTGTTTCTTTTTAACCATTGTATTACTAACCCGCTTAATCCATGCAGTCGTGATATTCCGACTCCCAGCAATCCGCGTTACACTAACCTCATGAGACGATTGTCGATAGAGGACGCAGTAATCATTCGAGTATTTGCATTATCTGTCCTTATCCGATTTATGGCTACTGATTACCCCCTTGGTGCATTCAAACTTTTTTTTGCATAATAAATATTTTGAAATGCAACTAAAAAAATACAATGACAAAGCAATCTTTTATTTCTATAACGTGTTCTTGCTATGTCCGTTTTGGCTGGAAACCCGGACATCGCCATCTCATACACGAGCAGCATTGGGGAAGCCGTAAATACTGTATTATCACTTTACCGAGTTCTGGACACCATATATAATACTGTATTGTTTCAAAGTTTGTGTGTACACACGATAGTGTACCAGGAAAGGAAGGTGCAACAATACCCGTTACTCCAAGACATGAACGCATACTGAAAATACATATTAATTTAGCATAAGAAAATCACACAGGTACAAGTACAAGAAAGGTCAAAATTAATTCGAGGTCATACATTTTTAAATTTTCTTACACATATATTACTGAATACATATGCAGTTGCAATTTGCACTGTGTTAAATATTCTAAAACACATGTGATAATCTGCCAATATTGTGTGGACTCTGAATCATTTTTTTTATTATTATATATCGTGATGCATTATGTCAATAAAGATTATTCAATACACGCTAAGTATATATATATATATAACTATTAAATTATTTGGCTTTTCAATCTTTTGACTTTGAGCATACCTGATGAAGTTTATTCCTCAAACGTGTCCTGCTCACTATATTTGATATAATTTAATTGTTTGACTGATGTAGCTAACACAAATTGTTCAATAATCATATGTATAAATCGATTTCTACTCAAATTACAATTCAGATACCCATTTAATGGAACAGGAACTGCCTACCCTTCCGGAGCACCTGAGTTCACCCCTTGTTTGTAGTGTTACTCGATCTTTAATTTTATGTGTACGTTGTGTAGATCGTTGCTTGCCCTTTTTCTTTTGGCCATTGTGTTGTCTGTCCTTCGATTTACGGATTCTGATTACCCGTTTGGTATCTGCAAACTCTTCTTATAAATAATCTTACTTACACACATCCGACATAAGAACATTTCAGTCTTGACCACGGTCTTAAGACCCAGCACTGGTAATGTTGATATAAGACACTCCTTGGAAATTGAAATATTCGCCTGGTAGATGGACACGTATCAGCATATGATAGACTTTCGCTTGATCTTTGGACTGGCCTGAAATGAAGAAACAAATGCGATTTTGAAATACAGAGACCTACAGAAGAATGAAGCTCTTTTCAGACAGTTTGGCAGTTTGATTTTCTTGTTCACAAAGACCTTTAAATTGCCTTTACAATCTTTAGACTGGGTGCATACCTGATTGACCTTTACATTGCCTTTACAATCTTTTGACTGTGTGCATACCTGATTGACCTTTAAATTGCCTTTACAATCTTTTGACTGTGTGCATACGTGATTGACCTTTAAATTGCCTTTACAATCTTTTGACTGTGTGCATACCTGATGAAGGTCATTACAGAAATGCACCGTACACACTAAATTAGGTATCTACGTTTTTTTTTATAACTATTTAATTAATACGATATTTTCTAGTCATTTCCATTCCAGAAGAAACTCCGGTTTTTTCGTTTATTGATCACGTGATTTGACGTAAACTGCAGGCATCATTACTTCCGGTTTGGGTAGCAACGCCTGACGTGAATGTAAATACAACGTCATTCACGGTAAAAATGGAAAGGCCCATTAAGCTTTCTAAGGACTGGTGCTGTGTTCCTCAGTGTAAATCTGATGGAAGGAAGCGTGGGAAGTAAATAAAGCATTTCCGTTGTCTTTTTTGTACAGTTTGAGACGATCATATCATCATTCCAATCACACTTTTTCAATAAATAGTATGTCACACTGTTCAATATTAGGCAACAGTTTTAAATCCGACGACCATATCGGCACTTGTCCGATCTCACACACAACCTGTGTTACACCGTTCTCCGTTATTGGTCTCCTGTTTACTTGTGAAAGTTCGTAGTCATTTGTTGACGTTATTTTCTCTAGATCTAATTCTTGGGCAAGTTCACATAACTTGATTAATTCATGTTTTCTATAGTATACAAATGACATGTTATGCCTCTATGCTGTAAATATTCCTTTTGATCGGGAACCTGCCATCGGAAGAAATCTACTTGAATATCCATGATAATAATGATAAACGTAATCTGTTGATAAATGCTGACAAACCGAAAGTTTAGATGCCTGTTGTTTGGTTGCTACGATACGCCAATCGTACCTCCAATTTGAAAACCGCTTTAACCCGAAAATACCGTATTGGTATCCAGGAATTTATGTCACCACAAACGAAAGTATTTGATTGGTTAAATTGTATAAATTGTTGATAACAATGATGAAATTCATTTATGCTTTTAAATATTAATAGTTTCCCATGAGGTGTCAGATGGTTATTGAGATATATTTACAAATGGCTGTTAAATTACTTGCATGTAGCTATATAAGTTTAATGCACCAGTGGCATCTACCAAAGTCTCAGACTCTGTCATTGCGCTTTGATATACGGTCGTGATCCATTGTACACGTATAGTGAAGACGCTCTATATGAATGCCATGAGTTCTCTTGCTTAAAATGTACATACCGATTACAACATTGGCTGAGTCTCTTGGCCACTCTCACTTCCTTTTTATCTCTGGCAGATTTATTCAGAAATGTTTGAATATCAGCACTGAAAAAAATTGCATTATTGATATAAGGATTAAGGTGACTTAATGCCAACGTCAACAATATGACATTAAGATGTGAGGTTTAGATAATTATATAAAACTAATTTTAGAATTAAAAAAACCGCCACATTTTATTGAAGTGCCAGTCTTAAGCCAGTAAAGTGGACCGTCATGTATATGTTGCTGACTCTGTGGTATTTTGGTTTTTCATTGCATTATATCGTGGGGGTAATAAGTTATGAACAAAACTCCAGTCAACCCATTCATTTAAGCATTCCACGATATGAATGTCGGGCTAAACACCCCTAAAAGTAATTACTAATACATTTATACATGTACATGTAGTTTAAGCTGCTAAAGTCATATTGCAAACCTATTTAATATTTGATCCATGATGTTTTCTCTGTTTTGTGAGCTTATGTGATCCATTCTACATATATGAAGGCACATATAGATCTACTATAAGAAGAGTTTGAAGATAACAAAAGGGTAATCAGAATCTGTAAATTGGAGAAGGACTGACAACACAATGGCACAGGAAAGAGGACAAAATAACAAACAACTATCTAGAAAACGCTGCACAGAAAACTAAAGGTCGAGCAACACGAACAATACTAAAAACAGGGGTGAACGCAGGTGCTCCGGAAGGGTAGGCAGTAATGTATCTGTGGATTTGCAATATGTTTCACTTTGTCAAGGCAGTAATTCACGTGTCTTATTGTAGACATGCTTTCAATTAGTTGACCAGTAACTGTCTCATTTACCCAATGTCTAACAAGGAATCTACTGAAGCAAGAGTTCCTAATAGCTAAGTCGAAGTCAACACTTCCAACGTTTGCCGGTCACCATAATGACTTGGTTCACAGTTTCTGAATATCTGTGTCACTACACGATCAATTCTCGTAATCACAATCCCACCCTCATGGTGTTTAACGCCACTTTCAACAATATTTCAGTTATATCGTGGAGGTCAGTTTTATTGGTGGAGGGCACCGGAGTACCTATAGATTGGTTGATTGCTGCTTAACGCCAACATTAGCAGTATTTCATTTATATCGTCGTCGTGAAGCAATTTTAGTATTGCATTAGACACCTACAAGACCCTTAGAAATTAAACATACTTGTCTATAAATCAATCGGATTATATGTACAAATAAAAGAAACATTAAATGGTCAAACCATATTTAGAACGTATGTTAGTTATCTATATGTTTTGTATATACATAGATTTCTTTTAAAAATTTAAAAATTGTGTAGCCTGCGACATTTGTAAATAAATTATATAAATTGTTGACATTATACAATTAATGACTTTTGATAAGGTTGATACGATGATTTATCAACCCAGAAGAAGTGATAATAACCGAGGCAAACGGCCGAGGTGATAATCACTTCTTGGGTTGATAAATTTCGTGTCAACCGATATCAAAAGTCAACTTTCAAAGCATTCGATTTAAAGTGGACGTCGTCAGGATTTCCCCGACCTATATTAGGGTACTGGACAGCTATGATACATTAATTGTCTACTTCTCGTGCAAGATTGCGCGGTGATCATAATCATTGATAAAAAAGGGCGATGTATGGTTTTGATCAATCAAAAAGAAGATTTGTTCAGTCATTTATTAATGTCTGATGAACGTCAGAACCATCTATGCAGTCGATTTAAACACGTTTCAATGAAAAATTGGAATTCCTCATTATTTAGTAAATAACTATGAGTAATTCTACCATGATCTATACGACATATTTGTTCTTTCCGATTTTCACCGTAACAAGAATGAGTCTTACCAATTAGGGAATGTATTTCGTGGAATTTGTTATAAATCTGCTGGTCCCAACTGTTTTTCCAGCGACTTAAAATATATTTCATAATAAATGGCTTAAAATCAGTATGCGAAAATGAACAATTGGATATAGGATCATGCGTCCATTGCTTCCTGGTCGACGACTGTATTCCACTGGATACCTATATGACTAGTGATCCATGTGAAAATAACATGTTTATCAATAGCAGCAACGCTTTTATAAATTGACCTGGAGAAAACCACCGACCTGCCACAAGTTACTGACAATGGTGTTTAACGCCACATTCAACGATATTTCAGACATATCGTGGCTGTCAGTTTTATTGGTGGAGTAAACAGGAGAACCCGGAAAAAAATCACTGACAAACTTTATCACATAATGTTGTATCGAGTGCACCTCGCCTGAGCCGATAGAAAACCCAAAGTATTGAATAAAAAATCCAGAAAAAGATTAAATTCGCAAGAGCAACATATCTAACGGAAGGAAACAATATGAAATAGCATGGCGCATGTGTAAGATGTTCTATTATTCTGTTAGTTTTCGTTGCCATGAAAACTACAACAAATTGTTATTATCATATTGGTTTGTTGTCTTAAGCTTGAAACTGCATGAATACATATACGTCAGAGAAACTCGAAGGCACAATATATAAAGATTGGACAATCCAGAGACACAGACAAGGAGAGTTTGAAGATACCAAAGGGGTAACCAGAATCCGTAAATCGAAGAAGAACAGACAACATAATGGTCAAAAGAAAAGGAAAAAGACAAAATGACAAACAACGATCTAGAAAACATACACATAAAACTAAAGATCGAGTAACACGAACCCCACTAAAAACCGGCGGTGAACTCATGTGTTTCAGAAGGGTGAGCAGTTCATGCTTAAACATTAGACACAAGACACATAACAAAGGCAAACGAAACACAAAACAGAAAACGTAAAATAACTCTAAATATGTTATAATATTGTGAATTATTGGAAAATATGAATCGTAGCTCATATGACCTTGTGGTTTAGAACTTTGTCAAAATATTGTTAAGCTAAACACATACGCTGGATATTTCCCAACTCCTCTAGTTGCTTGTATGGTTAGAAATTGTTGACGGGCTGGTGTCCGACATCCACCACTACTACCGGTAGCATCCGATCCGACCCTGGATAACGTTACAACTATCAACAACCAAGTACTAATCTAAAAAATGATAATGGCGTGTTGTTTATTTTTATTCTTTTTCATGAATAAATACAGATAAGTCCATTCCTCTTATATCTTAATTTCAAGCAATTTTAAGAAAACACAGGAAAAGCAATAAATAAAACAATTCTGGAATTGCGATCTTCTGCAAATTTCAATACAACGTTTAATTTAAGCAATAATTGAAATGCTTTAATACTTATTTTAAAAAGTACGAATTAAAATTTTCTAGGATGAAAAATTAATAGGGCGATTCAACGTCAAAACACGGAATACAATAACTGAAACAGATTTTAATATAATATGTGCAAATAGTAATGAAATGAAGCCCATTGAAATAGTTTCCTTTCAGAGCACCTGTGTTTATCCCCTGTTAGTTTTGTTATTTATGTTCTCAATCCTTATTTTTCTGTATGTTTTTGTAGAACATAGTTTTATCGTTTAGGCAATTACATTGTCTTTCCTTCTTCGTTTTACGGCTTATGATTACCTGTTGGTTTGGTTTATAGTATTTAACGCCACTTCCAACAATATTTCAGTTATACCTTTTGGTATCTTCAGACTTTTCTGTAATGGGTATAATGACATACCTTAATAATCATATGTTGTCCACACAAAGCAAGTTGCTAATGCCGCACTCTATATTACAACCATGTACTTATATACAAACTCAATAATGTGAACGTGATTACTTTGCATATCAGCATAATCAATGTCCTGTCTCGTACAAATACATTATTTTCACATGACTTGTGATTACTAGTAAATATTAACTTATTGTTTTATATTAAGAAAAAGTACAATTCCAAGGATATGTTTTACGTCTTTATTATTAGTGGTCCATTGAAGGGCATTATTTTCCAACCCTATCCTTTACTTTGTTTTAATAGTGGTAATCTAAATACTGGGTACATATGACGGTACCGGGCTGAACCTACATACCTTCCCAAATGTGGAATGGAAGAGTCATCTCGGACTGCCATGCTATAATACGGATAACCTTATCATTGATCATAGTGCAAATTTATAAGAAAAGGTATGCGGATTGTAGCTGCTATAAAATTCAAAATTTCACGGCTACATTGAAGATTTCGTTAAAAAAAACCCAGACACATTGCACCCGCTATATATGAAATGTTACGATTTCCGTACCATTCCTTCTTTCCAAAATTTTCCAAAGGCAGTCAAAAGTGGATGCCCATATTTCCAACCATCCCTCATTTATAATGTTTAGATATTGTTTAACTTGTTCTCGTCTTGAATATGTTTGCAAAAAAGCATGAAGATATCAAAGGTTTAATCAGAAGCCGTAAATCGAAAGACAGACGACAATACAATGACCAAATAAAACAGGATAAGTCAAACAATGACCAACAAACAAAACACTACACGGAAAACTAGAGACTAAGCTCCTGACCAACACATACACGGTAGTTACCTCAGGTTCTCCAGAAAGGTGAACAGGTCCTGCTCCATTAGTGACACTCCATATTTGCCGCTGGAATTTAAACAATCTAATAAAGATCTTTGTTGTATCTATCGAAATCCTTTCGGGATCATGTCAGGTAACCTCCTTTCATTCTCACTGATCGTCCAATCGTATGCAAGACAGTTAACTACCGGTATATTAAACAATCGGACAACTGGATGGTTAATTGCAAAGTTTCAAAACGTGCTTTTCAACTGACAGTCGCATTCCAACAAACAGTGCTCCTTTTCTCGCCGACTTGTTTTTTTTTCGTGGGTGGCAGATTTCAGATAAGGACTTCTCATGAAAAACGAAAATAAGCTAACTCGCTCATTCAGTGTCATGTTCCGCTATATAGATGATGTCCTTTCACTAAATAATTCTAGGTTTGGTGATATTGTTGATCGAATCTATCTCGTCGTGCTTGAAATAAAGGATACCACGTGTACAGCTAGGTCTTCTTTACACATTGACCGACACGTCGAAATTGACAGTGAGTGCCGGTTAAGAACGAAACTTTACGATGATTTCAATTTTCCCAATGTAAATTTTCCATTTATATATAACAACATTTCAGAAGCACCTGTATATGAAGTATATATATCAGTTGATCCGAAATCCCAGAGCTTGTGGTTTTTATCATGATTCCCTTGATAGCGGGTTGCTGCTAACTTGGAAGCAACTAAGCCAAGGGTTCCTATTGGTTAATCAGTTTTATCACTATATACTATAATTGCTAAATTTCTCCCAACAAACTTCGAAGGTTTTACGGTCGCCACCATGACCACTGACGTGTTCCTATCGTCTGTAATCACAATGCAGTCTTTTTTTCATTAACACCGTGTATGTAAAAAGAGTAGTACGACGGGTTCCACGTGTAAAGCAGGAACTGCTTACCCTTACGGAGCACATGAGTCCACCTCCTGTTTTTAATGAGGTTCGTGTTTCCCGCTCTTTAGTTTTCTGTGTAGTGTTTCGCATAGTTTGTTTGTCCTTTTGTCCTTTTTCATTCTGCCATTGTTTTGTCCGTCCTTTGGCATCTTCTAAATTCACTAATTGTCAGGATAGTTAGTATTATTGTGTGACTGTTAGTCGAACCAAATAAGGGTAATAACAAAATTACCGAACTCCGAACAATCTTACAAAGGGAAAATCAAAACTCATAATTATATAAACAGACAAAATCAGTCAACAACCGGAAAACTGTGAAAACCGTAATGACCCTGACTTGGTACAGGCATTTCTAAAGAAATGGTGGGTTGAATCAGATTTAAAGGCGCCAAACCTCCCGCTCTCATTACGGTTCAAAGGTTCCGGCTGTCATTGTAACAGTATTTAAATACAGGAACAAAATAGGTAAAATACTTGTCAAAGCAGTACCATATTCGGTGACGTAAATGTCAAAATTATTTTTAAGTTATGTTTCTGGATGTTGTTCCATCGAGTTAAATAATGAATTAATTCAATTAACAAGTAATGTTTGTTTGCTTGTTTGTTTGAAGGGGCCGTCGTAGCTGTGATATATAATGAAAGAAGATATATTTCAGTTGACCTAGCATTGGATTGGATATGAAAATTACATTGGAGAACACTGTGGTCAGGATCGGATACTACATTGATGACTGTTACAGGTGTCACTACATATACCCATACAAACAATACATGTTAACACTGTATAATGCTGTACTTTATTTAGTTTTCCAATCTTTTAACTATAAGCGTACATAAAATACCTGATGAAGGTCGTTCTAGAAACACGTTACACTAAATTAGATATCTACGTTTTATTAACTACCACTTGTACGTGATCAAGTCGAAAGGTCGATATTCTTGCTTCACATCCATAATGCAAAAAAAAATTCCAATCTAAATGGGATTAAATAACAATTTCTATTTTTGTACTGCGCTTGAAACGGTCCAACATATAAGGTAAATTTATCCTGGGATTAACCCGCACGAAAAGTACATTATATAATATCATGAAAACTATTTGATAGTTAAATGTAAAACATACGATCAACATCAAAAATCTTTTGACATGTTACAGTTAATCGTGCGTACTGCAGATTACATCGGTCAGAATTAAAACTTGGTACAACGATACATGTGTGATTGTCTGGAATGTTGATATATGCGAATCTGCATTAGGTTTCGTCATTTGCCAAATATAGGGTTAGGGATAATGTAATGGTGTCTAACGCCATAATATTTCAGTTATATAAGACCAAGCGGTCATTTAGGTAATATTTCAAATTTTTGAACAAGTTATACGGGAGAAGTTTATTCGCGGTTTATGAAAAGCTTGTTTTTTTCCAAGCCACGTTTTAGAGTATAACCTAGCTGTTCAATAATTTCAAATATTCCTCGTAATTTAATGATACCTTGATTTTAATTACTAATATTTCATGGGACTATTTGAATTTGTCTGTGGCGAAGAAATACGCTGACATATCAGCCAATCAGATTGCAGTATTGACATCAAATTAAATTATATACATACAAGTATGTCTTACAGTTCGTCTTTATAGACGTTCATATATCTAAACATTAAAACAAAACAAAAATAGTCCAAACTGTAAACTAAAGGGTTATGGTGCTGCTTTGTTATTAAAGAAGAAGAAATATTTCACAAATAGCATTGTCAAACGTGTACAGAAACGACATCCTGTCATATGTTTCATATTCAACACACAGCAAATAGTTTGTAATGTGTGTTGCATATAGCAACGCGGTCATGTTGATCCTCCATATAAATATTGTGAAAAAGATTTCAGCACTAATGTGTTAATATTACTAGTACTAAATATTTACTGAGTATATACTATTGAAGCGAATCTGTGCATTTTTTTTTATTCATTTGTTTATATAAGTATTGCCGTTGGAGATCCGGTTATCAAGAGGTGCGGGTTCGAATCTCATTGGCCAGTTTAACCCCGCCACATTGTTGTGTCTGTCCGATGCCTGAACCTGGATTTTACGTTTTTTTTTTTAATGTTTTGTAGATAATGCCTTGTCCTTTTGTTCTTTTTCTTTTGGACATTGTAATGTCTGTCCTTCGATTTGCTTGCTTTTTTTCACATGATTTTCAAATACATATGTAGTTAAAGAATATTTGTGTATATGGTGCAAACGCATCGGTGGCGTAATGGTTAGCGTGCACGCCTCGAGTGTTTGTAGATCGTTGGTTCGTGCCCCGTTCGGGTCAAACCAAATAAAATAAAATTGGTATTTGTTGCTTCTCTGCTAAGCACGCAGCATTAAGGAGAAAGAACAAAGACTAATTCGCTCGCAATCTGAATAATATGTCCGAGTGGAGCGACATGTCAACCCGCGGACTGTTGTTTCAGTGGGCTAGCACTATAAAAATGCAACTCAGCGCGTTGGTCTAGTACAAAGCGGATCTCATCATCATCTCATTGAAAATTAACTTGTTCTCGCCATAATATAGCTGAAAAATTGCTGAATTGGCGTTAGACAACAATCACCCACTCATTCACTCACTGAACTATTTACAAAATTTAGTGCGAGTGATCACAGTTTAGAGATTGAAACAGGGAGGTATAAAACTATAACAAGGGAAGAAAGAATATGTAAAAATTGTAATTTAGATGAAATAGGGGATGAATACCACTTTTTCTTAAAATGCACAGCCAACCACTCTCTTAAAAGCAATTTATTTAAAAAAATAATATTAAACAAACCAGACTTTATTGAAGAAATACCATTAAATAATTTTTTTTTTGTTAAATGCAAATTCTGAGCCTTTGGCAGAAATAGGAGACTTTATAAAGCAATCTACAGAATTGCAAAAATGAGGTTCTTGTCGGGCAAAGGTATGACATGTGAAAAATATAATGATAGTTAATAGGATTTATTTTGTATATCCTATAATATCATCAAATTGTAATTTTCTATGTTTTCTATGTTTTGTTTGTTTGTACTTGTACTTGCTTGACCCACATGGGTGTATTATGCAAATAAAGAATTATATATGATACTTTTGATAACAGAATACAAATGTTACCAACATATTTCTTCAGGGAAAACATCATCTGCGAAGTGAGCAGTCCATATGATATTATCACATGGAAAATTAAATCAGTTTTTACGGTAAATCTCATATTCATACAATATGTATTTCGTCCATACATTTATCACATATTTATTTTCAAATTTCCTCTTTGCGGAAAATGGAGTTATCGTTCGTAATTTGAATTATCGTCCTTGGCAGTGGGTATATAACATTTCCGGTTGCAAAAGTTTTCCTGGCTGTTTTTAATAAATTGATTGAATAAATAATAAGTGCGAAAAAATATGAAATTAATTGACGTAGATTCCAAGACAACACTTGAAAACTTCCTAACTTTAAAAAAAGACTGAACTTGTACAGTTTCTACGGAAATGCAATGAAAAAATCAGTGGTAACAAGAATAAGCTTGCGCTCCGACAAAGATGTAGAGACGTATCTTTTAAAAAGCCGGTCAGATGACAATGAAAAAATGAGCTGCTATAGACAGTTCATTAGAGGCTTTAATTTTTATAAAGAAAATTATATACACGATATTCCCTTTTTTTTAAACTTCTATGAAAAAATGTTATTTACGTTAAAACATATTTTTCTCTGGATTTGTAACATTTTTGTACAAATAACTTCAAATCTGTATTTTCATACCACTGAACATGTTACATAATTAACTTTCTGAAATGTTTTGGATGATTGTCACCAGATTTTTCTGCAAAACGGAAATACTGCGCGATTTTCCTTGTACACTGAAAGCGGGAATATTTTCTTTAAAAAAGATTTTCTCTCCTTTCATTAACAAGGGTATTTGATTTTTTTCATTACACGAGCGGTCGAAGACAAGGCAAGATCAATTTGAAAGCATTTTAGAAATAATAGAATCTGTTGTTTCTTCACCATTTGTAAAAGCAGAAGCGGATTCGGTAGAATATTTTGTACTGTGTTTGAAACGGTCTGTGCCTCTGCATTAGCAATGTGCGCTTATCAGATAGGTGAACACATGAAAAATTTAAATATGGAACTTTTCTGACCCTATCGTTGAAGTTAATGCAGTGGTACGTCACTTCCGTCAGCCGTGGGTCCTTATACGAAAAATTTGGCAATAAATGTGTGAAAATCTTAAAATTCTGGAGAACTGAGCTATCGTATGCACAAAACAAAAACAGGGGCAAAAAGATGCGTCTTTTAGAAATGGATACATGTCCTAGTTTGAATGACATAAAGGATATAAGGTGCAATAAATGTCCTCGAAGCGAGAAGGGTACGATTTTTAAACCTGCCGAGTTGCATGCCTTGTGGATTATTAGTATCCATAGGCTATTCCCGATTTGCGATAACTAGAGTTATCGTTCTTGCATCGAGTTATCTTTTCCTGACAGAGGGTATGTACACTTCCGGTTACATAACTGTAAACGTCACAAAACGTTTAAAAAATTGAAAAAAACTATGTATTCTTATTCAAATAAAATCCGATTTATTGGAATTATTTTATTTAGCTTTTTATATCGCCCGATATCGGTGGATTCTATGAGAGCTGTATTTTTATTTCATATCCTGAATGACCGTAATAATTAATAAATTCAGTGTTCTATATTCAAAGATGTAGCATTTTCTCGAGAATCGGCTTTGCTATTAAAATTACGGACGTTAATAGCGATGTATGCAAAATTCATTCCGATTTTCGCAGTGGAATCATTTGTTTTATTTTCTTTTACAGGGGATTATCTTAATCTTGAAATGTTCAAGATATTTTATCTGCTCGGAGTCTATTAAAATATATCTATTTTTGCATGATATTTAGTTTTGTTTTCTTTTTTTCAAGAGATCAATGCAGATTTCCACAGGCTCCATTCAAGAAATTGAATATTTTACCTTTAGTTATATACATGGTTCATGACTATTCATTCTTTGGTTTCATTGCGGATGTTGTAATAAAAAAGGAACATTTAGGGTTTTTACCGGATTTGGCCTTCTCCAAACGTCAGAGACGTAGGGTAGAAATATGACCGTAGAGTTAGACAGCCGGCGTCCGCTCCTTCCAAATGCTGGATGGTGAAAATGAAGATTTGACTCTGATCTTAAGAAAAAAAAATGGAAACTTTTGCAGATACAAGTGCTTTCAATGCTGGTGTAAAGGAGAAAAACACGAAAACAAACAAAATTACAATTGTTAAAAATCAAAAACTTGCAACACAAAACTTCCCTTTTAACATGCATATACATTTTCCCTTTGGTAACATATAAAGACTTTTCCTTTTATGGAAAATATGCTTAAATCTGATTTTATGAAATATAGGCATAGTTTGCTTTATTATAGAGTTGCACCAATTTACATCAGGTACACCTTATATACCACAAAAAAAGAAAACAAAACTTACAAATTTGATCATTGTACCATAGCCGTGATCATATAGTCGCTGCTTCGCGACCCCTGCAGATTTACACTGAGAGTGCGAATCCTATCGGAGCAGTTTTGGCATGCTTTGGGGTTTTTGTTTGTTTTGTTTTTTGTTTTTTATTTTTTTAGCAACATAATGTGTTTCGTTATTAATTTCGGTTAAAGTGATAAAAATGGAGGCTATAATTATATTAATTTTTGTTTTCTTTACATATTATAAGAATTGTGAGTGTATACAGTAGATTTGTATTGATTTTTCGAAAGCCGCACAACAAATATTTCCTTACATATGCAATCATAACACGAATATACATGCAAGCTGTTAATTTCAAATTATTCTTTTTCAATATTAAATATTCTGTCGTTTTTTTTCGTTTTTTTTCCCCGAACATCACGTAAGCTGTCATAATCACTATATATAAAGCAATTTAGCACATGTCGTTTTAATCGGAGGCAAACCATCAGAGCCTTTTTTATATTTTGCTTTGCGCTTGGTAGTCTGCAGTTGAGAAATCAAATCGTCTGCTACGTATGTATACTAATTCGCATCTTACCCCATGACTACTCTAAGTAATAAATGTACTTGACTAAATGCGGGAGCACAGTAGTCATGATCGTATTGGCGCTGCCTTGTGATGGAATGGATAGTTCTAAAAGGTGGTTCGAATCCCATCAGTCCCTTTGTTTGTTTGTCTACATTGTTAAGCTTAGCTTCAGAACGGCATTTTTGGCTGTAAGATTATGAGACTGTAAATGCATTTATTGCAAAATAACCTATTTGTCGTCAGTACTTAGACGGTATCCGAAATCATGGGTAGCGGTCGAGAAGTGCATATGTCTAAAAATACATCTTTAATATGACAGATAAGTTTCAATGGACAGAGGTGCGATCTCCAAATACACCATTGTTTTTTAAACGATAGACCGATTGCTTGTTCTTGATAAGTTAAAAACAGAAAAAAACCGTGTTCGTGATCGTTTTATTTCCTATTCAAAATATTCCAGACGAGGGACATTATTCATTCAGTAGAAAGTGGGATCTGCTCTGACGGAAACCGAAAATTGGGATTTGATTGTTGACTGTACAAGTCGAGATGGTCGGCAAATGTTAGATGCAGGTGTTCACCTATCTGATAAGAGCACACTGCTAATGAAGACGCACATACCGTTTCAAACACAGTACAAAATATTCTACCGAATCCGCTTCTGCTTTTACAAATGGTGAAGAAACAACAGATTCTATTATTTCTAAATTGCTTTCAAATTGATCTTGCCTTGTCTTCGACCGCTCGAGTGTAATGAAAAAAATCAAATACGCTTTTTAATGAAAGGAGAGAAAACCTTTCTAAAGAAAATATTCCCGCTTTCAGTGTACAAAGAAAATCGCGCAGTATTTCCGTTTTGAAGAAAAATCTGGTGACAATCATCCAAAACATTTCAGAAAGTTAATTATGTAACATGGTCATTGGTATTATGAAAATACAGATATGAAGTTATTTGTACAAAAATGTTACAAATCCAGAGAAAAATATGCTAAATAAGTAAATAACTTTTCTTTATAGAAGTTTAAAAAAAGGGAATGTCGTGTATATAATTGTCTTTATAAAAGTTAAAGCCTCTATTGAACTTTCTATAGCAGCTCATTTTTTTATTGTCATCTGACCGGCTTTTTAAAAGATACGTCTCTACATCTTTGTCAGAGCGCAAACTCATTCTTGTTTCCACTGATTTTTTCATTACATTTCCGTAAAAAATGTACAAGTTCAGTCTTTTTTTTAAAGCTAGGAAGTCTTCAAGTGTTGCCTTGGAATCTACATCAATTAATGTCAGTAAGAAATTAACCTTGTACACATTGTCACAGCAATGTATACAATTTACGTCATTATTTAAATCAACATAAATTAACTTATTAAAATTAATTACGTTTTCATTACTATCACTGGCATTGGTCAATACTTCTGGTGGTTGACTTTTTGTCCCAGGGTGTATCATCTCTGACAGTAGTCAGTATTTCAGCATAGTCATTGATTATCAGATATATTCATTATTGAAATGCAGTTTCTAAAATAATTAGCGAAATAACAAATTAAATAGCATTAAAATGTGTAGTACCATTAGAAGCATAGTCATGATATGGCATATTAAGATGATGTCGATTTTATGCGCTGCATGTCGGTGAAATTTAAAGCCCAGTTTTACTAAATCATATAATTTCAAATTGTAACGAAATAACAAGAAACAAAAACACAATTTTTTTTCTTATTGCTGATTAACCGATCTTTACTTTCAGGGTATTCTGATATTGATAAAAGCAAACAATAATTCACGAAAAATAACAGTGACCTATTTCTTTTAGAAGTATATGCTTGCATAAAGATAGAGTAGATGAAACATAAACTTTGCATATCAGATGTTGTTCATGTCGGTTAGCAGCAGCACGACGGATGCCACTAGTGAAACAGGAACTGGTATCTCTTCCGGAGCGCCTGAGTTCACTCCTAATTACTAGTAGGCTTCGCGTTGTTCAATATGTAGTTTTCACTGTAGTTTTGTGTAGGTAATTGTTTGTCCTTTCGTACATTTGTGTCCATTGCGTTGTCTATCCTTTGGTATCTTGAAACTTTTTTTTAATGCTAATTATAGCCTAGAGCAGTCCATATCATATTATGATATGGAAATTAAATTTGTTTTTATGGTAAATTTCATATTTCTAATATGACGACATATATATCGTCAACCAGTATATGTCGGTATATATCTACCTTTAACACCTGCGCACTCAAATTATCGATTGGAAACAAAACAAAAAAAAATTTAAAAAGTTTCTGTAATGAATAAAAGCCTACAAGGCCGTTTCGTGAGGTCATACACAACAACTACACATTATATTACTTTGTTTACATGTATACACAAATAGGCGATGAAAACGCATTCATCTGGGGTTTCCCCCGACAGATGTTCCGGCCACCTTCCACGTGAAATTGTGACGACGTAAACAACCAATTTGACATTAAATCTGTTTTGTGTCATTAAAGTAATTGAAATAGATATTTGAATATATTATTACTCACACAATAGGAGTTTGATTCAATATATGTGCTCAAATTGCGCTGATTCGTCATCATATATGAAGGGGGCTAAACGGAACAGCCGTTGCTTGGCGGTTTCTAAGGTCGCATAGGGTCATTACAATTACCGTATTTGTCATATTAGAAATGAAATAATTTATGGCGCCCGTATATTTGTGTAGATTTAACCATGGGTGTGGCATTTATATTCGTATATTATCCCTCGCTAGCGCTCTGGAAAAAATAATCGAATATTAATACCCAATCCATGGTTAAATGAGCACAAATCTACGGCTGCCATGAATTATTTCTTAATCATACGATACTTATGTGGTCCATACATTTATTACATATTTTTTTTATTAAATTGCGTTAGCAACAATAATAATTATACAAATGATAAAGACCATTACAATGAACGCAATTGCTCTGATTTAAACAACAATCATGGTATTTAGTCAACTTAAATTTCGGGAAATAGAATGATGGTGTGATGTCATGTCGATCAAACACCAATGTGAACGTAACGACCTAGTACATATACTGTACGATAGGTCATTTCTACTTTAAGTATGATATACTTAATCGCAATCGTTGTTTGTAATCAATTCGTACATATATACTATATGAACGAATTGATTTCAAACAACGATTGTGATACGCTGGGATATTACTGTTTTTAACTCGAATAATACGATGTGAAATGTTCAACAAATATAAATAATCATGAACATATATTTTTTAGCTTACGCTAACGCCGACGTACGTAGAAAACGTTATGGTAATTGGTGTCTAAGACATTTCGTGTTATGTTTTTGTTTTGTTTGTCTTAGTCATGTGTACCCTATGTTGCAAGTTTCTCTGGATTATCCATTTTTGATTGCTCCTTCGGTTCATAAAGTAACAATTTTGTAAGCCACTGCAATAGTTTCTTTCCTCACTCAATGATTGTTAAAAAAACGGCTGTTGACTTATCCCCACTCTACTTTTCGCGAGAACGTCAGATACAGTGTGTTATTTACTGCAGGTACATATCATATTCATTAGTACAATTATATTCACTGCATTCTAGATTGAAGTTTTCATCAATATTGAACACACTTTAGGAAAACATTTTTCAGATTGATCCCGTAGAGAGTTCCTTCAGAGTATATGAGCTTTTCATGAGAACACGTCTATACCGCCTTGAACGGTATCTTCAGTACATTCTGGGGGGAAATGCGATTGTGTAATGTTTCTTTTTTCAGTCAGTATATTTGAATCCTCATGATTATGTAATGTGCCAAGTGTAAGTAATGGTTTTAAATATATAAATATACAAAATTAAAACATGCAAATCCTGCTTTAGGTTACATCCGTGTCGTTAATCACCAGTACTTAAATAGAACTGCCGATTTTTTTCTCTCCAATTATTGATATCAATTTGCAAAATGAATCAACAGGTAAGTGGAATTGTTTTGAAGACTTTATTGTTGCTGTATTATATTGTAAAGCTCATTGTTAATTTTATTACCATGTACCTGTATTTAATCACCATTTCTCCTATTTATATAAGAATACAAAACTACGTCAGATTCACACCTGAACTCTGATATAGAATGTAGGTGAACTTTTCCAAGCTTGGATCTCCACCTTTCATCTTTAGTCTCTTCTTTTGTTTGATTGTTTGTTTTTTGTTGTTGTAGAGAATTTTGTTCATTTGTTTTTGTTTGTATGCTTTGTCTTTTGTTTTTTTGTTTTTGTTTTTGTTTTTTGTTTGTTTGTTGTTTTTTGTGTTTCTCTTTGCTTTATTTTTTTGTTTCTTTGTTTTTGTTTAAAAACATTGTTCCCAAAGACTATTAAATTATTTGGTTTTCCAATCTTCAGATTTTGTGCGTGCACATGATAAAGGTTATTCCAGAAAGGCGTTGTGCGCACTAAATTAGATATCTACGTTTTTATTGCAGTTTGAATTTCATATATATTTAAAATATATATATAACGGTTGTATCATTGCAGATAATGTACAGCATTTGCTTTATAGTTGTGTTAATTAGTACAGTAACACCACAGACAGGAGGAGGAACGGATGGACCGAGTGAACGACCTACCGGTGTTAGATCATTATGTAATGCACCAGATAGAGCCATTGTTACTCCATTGTCGACCTCTCAATGTGGAGTGTATCCTACGTATGTAGCCTTACATCATAACACGAAATGGTTATCGGGAACGTTTTTACACTTAAACCAAATCCGTTTAGATTCCTGCTAATGTAACATTATTTCAGCGAGACGATTTCATTGTTGAAAGTAATATAATTATAAGTGCGAAAAACACCTAAATGGAATTGTTTATTAAGCCTCAGACTACAATAATAATTTTAAAAAATGATTTTTTTTATTTATCTTCGCAACTATATCGGGTCTTAAACCTTTTTATTATTGGTAATTTGTTCTTTGATCTCACAGAGTGATCTTGTCACTATTTAGGGATTGACTCGGATCCTTTAAGGTATCGGCCATTGCACACGTAACGTCAAGCACATTATGATGTTACCAATCAAAACAATAACGTCAGTGTTGGTGGTATGGACATATATACATTATCATAAGTATCACAGCTTGTCTTTACTGAAGTCTTATAAGGAGGGATACCGGTAATAAAAGGCGAAGAATGCACGTGTCGTGATTGTCTCAAGGACAAACAATGGTCCATACACTATTACATAGTAAACTCAAGATTGAGCAAACCGAACTCCACTAGATATCGACTAAAAACTCTTATTCTCCCGAAGATTACGTTTTTCCCGCTACACTAGTTGTATAATGCATTCTCATTCAAGTTGCATGGCTAAGTGTACATCTGAATTATATCCACTCAAATTGTCACTACGAACGCTATGGCAAAGTATCACATGCTGCACATACATTAGACAACTTTCTAATAGAGGACTATTCTGTAAAGCACCTATATCACCAGTGGTATTGATGGTTTATGGTTAATGGTGTTTAACGCCACTTTATATTTCAGTTATATCGTGGCTGTGCGCTTTATTGGTGGAGGAAACCGAAGTACCGAGAAAATCACCGAACTGCGGCAAGTCACTGTTAAACTTATAGCGGTAGTGAACACAATTATAACATTTGATGAAATTCAGCATTCATTATTTTCATTACATTCTCATACATATAGACAGTATGTTATTTTTTTTTATACAGGAATGATATAAAGAAGTATCTGGCAAGTTCAAGTAATAAGAGGCGAGTTAATTCTGTGAAGAAGACATCATCTGCTTTTTGTAGAAGGTAGGTATATTGTAGATGTCAGGTATGCAATTAATATTGATTGATTGTTTCACGTCATCCTGGTGATTAGTATTGTAGTAAAATTACAAGCTTACACACATTAAATATGGAAGATGGTTTGGTTTTGGTTTATGGTGTTTAATGCCACTTTCAACAATATTTCAGTTATATCGTGGCAGTCAGCTTTATTGGTGGAGGAAGCCAGTGTACCTGGAGAAAACCACGGACCTGTCGCAAGTCAATGCCAAGCTTTCTCACATAATATTGTATTAAGTACACCTCTCCATTAACGAGGTTCGAACCCATAGCTTTTGCGGTAATATACACTGATTGTACAGGTAAATGTAAATCCAACTACCATGCAATCACGACCACGACGGCCCCAAATATGAAAGAAGCAAAAAAACAACAAAAAACAAAACAACACCCCCCCCCCCACAAAAAAAAACAAAAAAACAAAACAAAAAAATAAAGTAAAAAATTGATATTACATAATGAGGACAGATAAAAGTAGATTATATTTATTGGGGTACTTACGTATGAATTATTAAGATAGAAAACACATTGTGTCCCCTACATACCCTAATTGTTTATCAAAACAACAAAATAATATTACTTGAACAATTTACTATTACAAGACAGGATCGATCACGTGCTTCTGTATTTCAGCAAATTTTCAATCCAACCCATAGCAGCAGTGGCGAGACCACCAGGGCCTGGATGGGCAAAAGCTGTCTGTCCGTCAAGTCGTCGTTACTTTCGGTTCCCAAAGTGCGTCTTTTATTTAGGCCAAACGTGTTTTGTGTTGAGACCTTGGGTAAATCTGGAATGTCAATACACATTATGTAGGTAAGAAAAACACATTAATATTACAAAAAATTGTATATTGTTATCATCTCCTACATTTGGAAGCACAGAAATGAGAACAAGCAAACTATCTAATCAAATTAGGAGATAAAAAAACGCTAATTCAGGACGATTGAATTAATATCAAATTTCAGACAGAACAGGCTAACAATATGAGGAAAAATACCGCATCATCAGAATCGTTCCAAAATCTAATAGAAAAATCGTAGAAACAGAGATCAAATCGATAACCGTAACACACATATACATGACCGCTCAATTGCCAGGTTTGGTACAAGTATTGCAATAAAAAGTGGCGGGGTTAAACTTGTTTTGTTCATTATATATTGTGTTGTCACCGACTTATCATCAGATAAGTTCGACTGGCGCTTTCTCATATATTGACAATTATTACGTTTTATTTAATTTTGTGATGTTTGTGAATAATTGGATTTGATGATAATGAACACAATTATAACGGCATAAAGTTATCGCGAATGAAGTTTTATAACCTTAAAACAAATTCTATTTTTGTTTCTTTTTCGCATTGATATTCCTGCTGTATGAATAGCCAATAATACGTTTAATTACCTATTCACTTGCAGTATACATACATTTTTTTATGTTCGTATAAATAGGTGGAGATGGGGTTTGGTGTGAGGTTGCATACATGATTAAATTTACTTATTATGTCTTCTGTGATACACTTGCAGATATAGGAGTTGTAATATCTTCAAAAAGGGTTCACCAGCAGAGGCAGGCGTTGCTACTAAAGTTTACCAATGCAGACAAACAAATCGTAAAACTGTCAGTTACTATATTTGGTGTCCAAAGTTATTGAAGGTGTTTCGACGAATAATTTCACTACCACAGTGTTGCTCTTGTATGTCAAAATGGTGTGTATTTGGTGGATAGAACACCAACTGCAGTGCACTTTGATATTAACAGTCTATTATATTTATTAAACGTGTATTACATTTATTGACCGTGTTTTACGTTTATTGACCGTTTATTACAATCATTAACCCGGTGTTGCATGATTTAGCCGTGTATTGCATTTCTTAACAATGTATTATATTTATTAAACGTGTATTACATTTATTGACCGTGTTTTACGTTTATTGACCGTTTATTACAATCATTAATCCGGTGTTGCAAGATTTAGCCGTGTATTGCATTTCTTAACAGTCTATTATTTATATTAAACGTGTATTACATTTATTGACCGTGTTTTACGTTTATTGACCGTTTATTACAATCATTAACCCGGTGTTGCATGATTTAACCGTGTATTGCATTTCTTAACAGTGTATTATATTTATTAACCCTGTATTGCATGCTTTAAGTGTGTATTGCCTATATTATCAGTGTATTCCATTTATTAACCGTGCATTGCATTTATTACCCGGGCATTATATTTATTAACCGTGCATTACATGTATTAACCATGTATTACATTTATTAACCGTAAACTACATTTATTAACCGTGAACGGTTCATTCCACCTAATCCCACTTTTTAAAAAAATCATTAAAGAAATCTAAAATTTCAAGTGGGAATAGTTGTACTTTTTGTATAAACAGGTGCAAACATTGGGATTAGGGTGTATAAACAAAAACTCATTAACGTCAGGTAAACTTGTGTGTGTCTAGATTGCTTACAGAATAGAGAACTAAAATATATTAAATTATATTTTTTATTCTTCTCCAACAATACATTCATATTTCAGCATCTATAAAGCTTATTGTTTAATTTATAAATTACATGAAATAATAAACAAATATGGTTCCAATCACAAGTTCATCAATTTCATTCAAAAATAATTTTAACGTCAAGTACTACATAAATATTCATTCCACAAAATGTTCTTAGTCTCAATTTGAAATCTTATATCAATAAATGTAGGCTTTTTCTGCAATATTTGATATAAAATACAGATAAATTACAGGTAATAATTAATCAGATACTAATTGCAAAAACAACAAATTAACTGTAACAACATCTATTGTTATTTGTAAGTGGGAATAGCTGGAATCGGTATTATTAAAAAGTGGGATTAGATTGAGGACACCCCGTGAACTACATTTATTAACCGTGCATTACATTTATTAACCGTGTATTACATTTATTAACCGTGCACTACATTTATGAACCGTACATTATATTTATTAACTGTGCATTACATTTATTTACCGTCTATTATATCTATTAACCGTATGGTACATTTATCAATCATGTATTACATTAATTAATCGTGTTTTACATTTATTAACCGTGTATTATATTAATTAACCGTGTATCACATTTATTAACCGTGCATGACAAATCTTAACCGTGTGTTACATTTATTAACCGTTTATTGCATGTACTAACCACGCATTACATTTATAAACCGTGAATTACATTAATTAAGCGTGCACTACATTTATGAACCGTACATTATATTTATTAACTGTGCATTACATTTATTTACCGTCTATTATATATATTAACCGTATGGTACATTTATCAATCATATATTACATTAATTAATCGTGTTTTACATTTATTAACCGTGTATTATATTAATTAACCGTGTATCACATTTTCTAGTGTTTTGTAGATAATAAACGCGAGAGAACACCGAAAGGGCATTCAAAAATGGACAATGCAGAGAAATTGGCAACATAATGTATACAAGACGAAGAAAAAAAAACAAAAAACAACACAATATGTGTTGGACACCATTATACGTAAACAAACACAAACAACGTAAACAAGATCGCTGTTTGTTTTTCTTTTCCTTATGGCATTATCTGTCCTTATTTGATTTACGCTTCACGCTATCCCGCTGGTATCTTCACACTTTTCTTTTATACAATTGAAATATATAGGATTGTCAGTTTTTGATACAACTGTGTTTTGTGGACAGTGTAGATAAACTGGAAACATAGGGTAAGCAAGCCGAAGAAAAAAACCAACAACACAATATGTGTTGGACACCACCACAAGAAAACAAACAAAAATAACGAAAACAAGATAATTGTTTGTCCTTTTTTCTATTCAACATTGACTTATCTGTCCTTGATTGATTTACGGCTTTACGCCACCCCGCTGGTAGCCATCACACTTTTCTTTTATACAATTCAAATATAATATAGGATTGTCAGTTTTTGATAAAACTGTGTGTGTTTGCTGAAAAGTGATTTTGTTTTTGTCTACATTAATATCATATAGCGAAAATATATTTGCGTAATATAGTAAGTGAGTGACTGAGTGATTGTTCTTTAACGCCAATTCATAAATTTTTCAGCTATATCATGACGAGAACAAGTTAGCTTTCAATGAGATGATGATGATGTCCGCGTTGTTCTAGACCAACACGCTGAGTTGGATTTTGAAGCAACAATCGGTGGGTAGACATGTCGCTCCACTCGGACACATTATTCTGATTCCGAACCAATCAGTCTTTGCTCTTTCTCCTTAATGCTGCGTGCTTAGCAGAAAACAAGAAATGCCAATTTTATTGTCTTTGGCTTGACCCGACCGGGGCTCAAACCCACGACCTATCACGTATATTGTGCTTACAGATGTAAGATATTACACATGCAACCAACATATTTCTTCAAAAGTAGCTGAGAATACTTGACACATTTCTAAGGCGCTTTACAATTATTTATATAATAATACTAATTGATCCATGTGTGATATAAAATCATATTATGTAAAGTATATTGCAATTTATGGAGAATTAGGTAAACATGCTGTATAATTTATAAATCTTCTTATTGAAAATGTCAGCTACAAAGAATATAAATGTTAACAGATTTACAAACACCATGACCCTAACCGTATTCGCCTAAGAAGTTCAAAATTATATTTTATTCTAACATGACCTCCTTCTTTCGCTTTGTTAACAAATGTACATTTTTCTCGCCGTGATATAGCTGAAACATCACTTGGTCTTAAATAACACCTCAATCACCTATATTGTATTGGAGTTCAGATGCTATATTACTCTGTTCTGCATAATAACTACAGATATAAATATATTTTGTTTCTTAACTACTACTGTGGAGATAATAATAGTGAGTTTAATTCATACATCAAAGGATTCCGAAATAACCATCTGCCATTTTGCTTCTCCCGTGCATTACACTTATTAGCCGTGCATTACATTTATTACCCGTGCATTACATTTATTAACCGTACATTACATTTATTAACCGTGCATTACATTTATTACCCGTGCATTACATGTATTAACCGTGCATTACATATATTACCCGGGCATTATATTTATTAACCGTGCATTAGATTTATTAACCGTACATTACATTTATTACCCGGACATTAGATTTATTAACCGTGTATTACATTTATTAATCATGTATTGCACGTATTAATCGTGTATTAAATTTATTGACCGTGTATTGCATGCATTAAGCGCATATTACATGCATTAACCGTGTACTGCAGCTGTGCATTCAAAATATTGGCATCTACATTTATTATTTCACATTTATGATAATCTAAATATATTCAGTTTTAAAATTCTACTCATGGAGTAGATTTATACATTATGTTATATCTTTTAATGTTCTGTAACAGTCTACCGCTTATTGAAATATGATATGGTCATCGGTATTAAAGATTACCCAATAAATATTCAAAGCTCAATATTATTTTCAAATGAATGGTATTTATCAATTTATCAATAAAAACTAACAAATTCCACATCGTTCGCCAGGACAGTTTAAACATCCAATCGGATTATCAGAGAAACAGAGACAAAATATCATACCCCTAACACACATATAAATGACCGCTCCCTTTCGTTACTTAGTAGGAGCACTGAACAATAAATAAGTGGTTGGGTTAAAACAGCTTGATGAGCCTTCCCCTTTTTTCTACGTTTTTAATACCAATACTAAAACAGTCAATTTTTCACAGAAATAGACAAATATTTAACGAGGTCAAAGCACTCTTTTACAAGCCAAAAACATCGTTGTTCCCCAATTACATTAAATATCCAACATATCATTGGTCTATTGAGATAACGACCATCACCGGTGGAATCGGAACTTCTTGCCCTTCCAGAGCATCTGAGTTCACACCCAGTTTTATGTGGGGCTCGTGTAGCTCAATCTTTAGATTTTCTACAGTGTTTTGTAGATAATAAACGCGAGAGAACACAGAAAGGGCAATCAAAAATGTACAATGCAGAGAAACTGGCAACATAATGTATACAAGACGACGAAAAACAAAACAAAAAAACAACACAATATGTGTTGGACACCATTATACGTAAACAAACACAAACAACGTAAACAAGATCGCTGTTTATTTTTTCTTTTCGCCATGGAATTATCTGTCCTTATTTGATTTACGCTTGATCCTATCCCGCTGGTATCTTCACCCTTTTATTCTATGCAATTCAAATATATAAGATTGCCAGTTTTTGATACAACTGTGTTTTGTGGAGAGTGTAGATAAACTGGAAACATAGGGTAAACAAACGAAGGAAAAAAACAACAACACAATATGTGTTGGACACCACCACAAGAAAACAAACAAAAATAACGAAAACAAGATAATTGTTTGTCCTTTTTTCTATTCACCATTGACTTATCTGTCCTTGATTGATTTACGGCTTCACGCCACCCCGCGGGTATCTTCACACTTTTCTTTTATACAATTCAAATAAAATATAGGATTGTCAGTTTTTGATAAAACTGTGTGTGTTTGCTGAAAAGTGATTTTGTTTTTTGTCTACATTAATATCATATAGTGAACGTATATTTGCATAATATAGTAAGTGAGTGAATGATTGTTCTTTAATGCCAAATCATCAATTTTTCAGCTATATCATGGCGAGAACAAGTTAATTTTCAATGAGATGATGATGATGTCCACGTTGTTCTAGACCAAGACGCTGAGTTGGATTTTGATTGTGCCAACTCATTGAAACAACAGTCGATGGGTAGACATGTCGCTCCACTCGGACACATTATTCTGATTCCGAAACAACCAGTCTTTGCTCTTTCTCCTCAATGCTGCGTGCTTAGCGGAAAACAACAAATGCCAATTTTACAGTCTTTGGCTTGACCCGAAAGGGTCTCGGAACCAACGACATACCGCGTATATTTTGCTTTTGATAACAGATGTAAGATATTACAAATGCAACCAACATATTTCTTCAAAAGTAGCTGAGAATATTTGACACATTTCTTAGGCGCTTTACATTTATTTATATAATAATACTAAATGATTCATGTGTGATATAAAATCATATTATGTCACGTTTATTACAATTTATGGAGAATTAGGTAAACATGCTGTATAATTTATCAATCTTCTTATTGAAAATGTCAGTTACAAAGACAATAAATGTTAACAAATTTACAAACACCATGACCCTACCCGTGTTCGTCTAAGAGGCTCAAAATTATATTTTATTAGATGATATGTGTTCTGTCCAAACACGTTTCCTAAAACCAAAAATGGAAATGTATATCATTGTTATACCTGAACCGGAATGCAATAAAGTGATGGTATTGATAGGTGCTTAGCGCCAACTGTAGCAGTATATCGTGAATCAATTAATCAAATAAATTTCAAAATCTACCAGACTCTTAGACACTTTGATGTTATTGAAAATATATTGATTCATACAAGATAAAATTATGGAAGCTTGATAAATGTAAGGAAACAGCATTAACATTTTTTCCACTGCTTGTTAGAGTCAACAAAGACACGATTCGCTTTCCCTCGTATGATATCCTACTGAAACCGGCTGCAACAACCCATATATAGTTACAAGTCGTATAGTTGAAACAATCATACATGTAGATGATGTCTTCATACATGTACCTGCTGTCTCCTCTATCATACATGTAGCTGCTGTCTCCTCTATCATACATGTAGCCGCTGTCTCCTCTATCATACTTGTAGCTGCTGTCTCCTCTATCATACATGTAGCTGCTGTCTTCATACATGTAGCTGTTGTCTCCTCTATCAAATACTAATCTATGAAACCTGTAAGTGGTTTTAACCTTTCCCAATTGTCATGTACAACATATACCAAAATCTTCAACTTTTTGAAGACAGTCAGTATTTGATAGAAATAGAAGAAACATCCTGACAACCAGTCTTTGCTTTAACTCCCTAAATATTCTAAACTAATCAAGAGACACATCTCATTTTAATTTTGCTTGGTTTGACACACTACTTATTTCATCATCGAAAAGTTATATGTAAACTCGCCTGGATATCCAACGTCATATATCATGGTTTTGTTTATGTTCAATTATATGAGTTGAGGTAATAGGTGACTGTTCCTGTGTTGATGTTGGTTGCATTGCCGACCATCACAGTTGACTTTTTCTTTCATAATCAAAAATAGAACATTTTTGTAATCTTTCAAATCACAGAAACATGATGTACTGTTTTATCAACCTCACCTGTTGTCTAATAGTTAGTGTGATAAGTCGTTGGTGTGAGCCTTGATCAGGTTAAGCCAATTACTACAAAACTTGTATTTAATGCTCGTCTGCTTAGCTCTCACCATTAACGGGTATGAACTGAGACTGGTTGGTTCGGAATAGAGATAATGTGTCTGAGTAGAGAGACAGCTTGTACAAAGCGGATATCATCATTATCATAATTGAAATGTACATTTTTCTCGCCGTGATATAGCTGAAATATCACTTGGTCTTAAACAACACCTCAATCACCTATATTGTATTGGAGGTCAGAGGTTATATTACTCTGTTCTGCATAATAACTACAGATATAAATATATTTGGTTGTTTCTTAACTACTACTGTGGAGATAATTATAGTGAGTTTAATTCATACATCAAAGGATTCCGAAATAACCATCTGCCATTGTGCTTCTCCTGTTGTCTGTATCATTTTGAACAGAGAATACCGACAGGGCAATCAAAAATGGACAATCCGGAGAAACTGGCAGCATAGGGTACACAAGACGAAGACAAACAAAGCAAAGACACAAGACAATACGTGTTGGACACCACTTAATATGGGAATATCGGTATATCACTGATCAGTTGAACTTATTTGCATAGTATTGATAATAAGTGTGGATATCATTAGCACTTTGCAACAAAATAGGGCTAAACATTTAAAAGGCTCTTTTGAGATTATATCGCTAACCTGGTGGACAAGATTTATTGACCTTGTACATATCGTACATTGTCACAATATAAATCGTGTTGTATACGAAGATACATTAATCAAATAACAAAATTTGATATGCTGAATATCTTTCAAAAATTGTAAATATATATTTCATTTGATCTCTATGTTATTGAAATAAACAATGTTACATAGAGTAAGGAATCGTACTTCATGAAAATACCTGGAAATCCTTTAGATAACAAAATATAATTATACAAACAAAACACGGTGTGATCTTATTTTGGGTACTGACTGAAAAAAAAAAAGGTCGTACAAATGCATTCCACGATAATATTTTTCTATACCTGACTTAAAAATATGCATTTTCATTTCTTTTTTTAAACATTTTCTTTTCCGAAATTAATAACATTATACAATTAATGACTTTTTATAAGGTGGACACTGCGATTTATCAACCCCGAGGAAGTGATGTTCACCGAAGCCAACGCCTGAGGTGAACATCACTTCCTCGGGGTTGATAAATCAGTGTCCGCCGAAATGAAAAGTCATCAATTGTTTTATTAAATGACACATTCTAAGTGTAATTTTGCGGTGAAAATTGTGAATTGTTGCCGTTTCTTGGACATTTCCATTTATTCTTTTTTATATGTACTGTTCTAAAGCTTGACATTTCTAATGTTTCAAAACAATAAAATTGATTAAGAAAAAACGAATACAATTTGAAAATTTTAACATATAAAATATCACAGTTTCAGTAACATTTATAAGCAATTTTTAAAGAACATAGGTAAGTATAATTAATTTATGTTGTAGATTATGGTAATGTTAGAGCAATTAGTTTAGATTTCCCCTGTTACTATATTTGGGTATGTATTAACTTCTGGTTCTACTGACGAAGCTGCTTCGTTCATTTTTGCTTACTAACAGTCGTCTGCTGATTACCGAAGTTAGTTAGCAAGACCGCCTCTGATTGGTTGAGGCTCAAAATGTCGACCAATCAAATTTATCGGTATTAATCAGTCTACTAGTTTTCCCTTGTTACTATATTTGGGTACGTACTAACTGCGACATGAGATTTATTAACCTCACGCGCAAAATTGCGCGGTAGACATGTACTTCTGTTAGAGGAAGCAATGAACCTTCTAAACCAATCAGAATTAAGAAAATTCACAGTCATTTAATAATACAATTTGATGATTAATCAGATTTAGCTATCATTCAAGTCAATGACACCTGATCGTTTACAAATATAATGGAAAATGCTGGTAAGCTATACATATATGAATTGTATTACCGCAATCAGGTTGACTTTTAACAAATATGGCAGAACAATGTAATCTGCGGCTTCTATCCGAACTCATACAAGGACACATTATAAGAAATGATTACAATCATTTCGTGAACTCGACAGGTACCTGCCCTTCCGGAGCACCTGTATTTCGTGTTGCGCGATCTTTAGTTTCCATTGTAGTATTATATCGACCATTGTTTGTATTTTTGCCATTTTTCATTTGGCCATTGTATTGTCTCTCCCTTTTCCAATTACACTGCGCACTAAATTTGATATCTGCGTTTGTATTTCTATCACTGGGTCGATATATCTACGTGTGGACTATAAGTCCCTGAAGATATCATCCGCTGAGTAGTCAGTGTCTCGACACTTATATTGTTTTTAAATATATTTATTATTTAAATTTACAGTTCCTTAATAAGGAATTTTCATCAAAACTTAAGGTTCTCCTCTCTCAGGCATGGGTAACTTTATCAGATTTTGGCTATCTTTATAATAGACCCTTTGGTTATACTGCTCCATAACACTTTTAAATTATTTAGCTTTCCAATCTTTCGATTTTGAGCGTACCTGATGAAGATTATTCCAAAAACGCGTCGCTTTGGTACCTTGAAAATGATAATAAACGTAATTATGCTTTTCTTTGTTGAAAAATATCTATGTTTATCATATTATGTTAAACTTCAAACCTCTGTTGTTCCGTTGTGGCTGTTACAAAAAATATTAACAAGCAGAATCTATTATGCTTTTTATTTGAGATTAACTGCAAATATAAAAACAAGTACAAAATAGGTATGTCATCGAAATTGATTAAAAGTCTCCAATAATTAAATTCAATAATACTTGGATGTCGTAAGAAATAATCGATTGATTGTTGATTGATTTTGAAACCATTCAAATAATCTTGTCTTCATCAATAATTCACTCAACTGTCACGCATGCATGACTGTGCAATAACTTTTATTTCTGTGGATAATATGTCATGACGATTGATTAAAAAAAATAGAATTGAAATATCTTCTAAATAAAGTTGTCAACATTAATATTGTACACCAAATACGAATGGGCTAAACGTTTTCTGTGATATTTGAACCACAACTGATAAAAAAACAATATTATAATTACATACTAACCATTGCAAACCCAAAGGGAATATCGTGTATGGAAATGGTTTGTTTATGAATACATGAGTTGGACACAATATACAATTCATAAAATGAAGATGGTTGTTCCACTGACCGATGAATACAGAATAATGACAGTTTTGAAGGTCGAGACATACATTTTCACTAGCATGGCAGCGAGTCCGATAATGTATGTCGAAACCTTCAAAACTAACGTTACGGTTTTTTTCATCGGAAACATCATAAATTGTTTCACGACACACTAACCGAAAATTTTATAATTAGAGTCAGTACGTTGATACTGACATTATACCTCTGTGAGGTCAAGGGACACACACACAAATTACCGATAAAACGAATTATTGTCACACACTTTTCTGTAATATATAAACATACGATCAATATCATAAACCTTTTCTACGTTTGGAACTACACATGTATAAGATATATAGGATAATTGTGTTTTGATAAGTAATATATAACAAGCTGCGTTTTCCCTTTGACATGTCACAGTTAATCGTGCGTACTGCAGATTACATCGGTCAGAATTAAAACTTGGTACAACGATACATGTGTGATTATCTGGAATGTTGATATATGCGAATCTGCATTAGGTTTCGTTATTTGCCAAATATAGGGTTAGGGATAATGTAATGGTGTCTAACGCCATAATATTTCAGCTATATAAGACCAAGCGGTCATTTAGGTAATATTTCAAATTTTTGAACAAGTTATACGATATAACCTGATCGGGAGAAGTTTATTCGCGGTTTATGGAAAGCTTATTTTTTTCCAAGCCACGTTTTAGAGTATAACCTAGCTGTTCAATAATTTCAAATATTCCTTGTAATTTAATGATACCTTGATTTTACCTACTATTATTTCATGGGACTATTTGAATTTGTCTGTGGCGAAGAAATACGCTGACAGTACAGCCAATCAGATTGCAGTATTGACATCAAATTAAATTATATACATACAAGTATGCCTTACAATTCGTCTTTATAGACGTTCATATATCTAAACATTAAAACAATTTTATGCGCTGCATGTAGGTGAAATTTAAAGCCCAGTTTTACGAAATCATATAATTTCAAATTGCAACGAAATAACAAGAACCAAAAACACTATTTCTTTGTTATTGCTGATTAACCGATCTTTACTTTCGGGGTATTCTGATATTGGTAAAAGCAAACAATAATTCACGAAAAACAACAGTGACCTATTTCTTTTAGAAGTATATGCTTGCATAAAGATAGAGTAGATGAAACATAACCTTTGCATATCAGATGTTGTTCATGTGGGTTAGCAGCAACACGACGGATGCCACTAGTGAAACAGGAACTGGTATCTCTTTCGGAGCGCCTGAGTTCACTCCTAGTTACTAGTGGGCTTCGCGTTGTTCAATATGTAGTTTTCACTGTAGTTTTGTGTAGGTAATTGTTTGTCCTTTCGTACTTTTTTTGTCCATTGCGTTGTCTATCCTTTGGTATCTTGAAACGTTTATTAATGCTAATTATAGCCTAGTGCAGTCCATATCATATTATGAGATGGAAATTAAATTTGTTTTTATGGTAAATTTCATATTTCTAATATGACGGCCTATATATCGTCAACCAGTATATGTCGGTATATATCTACCTTTAACACCTGCGCACTCAAATTATCGATTGGAAACAAAAAAAAACAAAATTCAAAAAGTTTCTGTAATGAATAAAAGCCTACAAGGCCGTTTCCGTGAGGTCATACACAACAACTACACATTATATTACTTTGTTTACATGTATACACAAATATGCGATGAGAACGCACTCATCTGGGATTTTCCCCGACAGATGTTCCGGCCACCTTCCACGTGAAATTGTGACGACGTAAGCAACCAATTTGACATTAAATCTGTTTTGTGTCATTAAAGTAATTGAAATAAATATTTGAATATATTATTACTCACACAATAAGAGTTTGATTCAATATATGTGCTCAAATTGCGCTGATTCCGTCATCATATGTGAAGGGGGCTAAACGGAACAGCCGTTGTGTGGCGGTTTCTAAGGTCGCCTAGGGTCATTACAATTACCGTATTCGTCATATTAGAAAAGAAATAATTTATGGCAGCCGTAGATTTGTGTAGATTTAACCATGGGTGTGGCATTTATATTCGTATATTATCCCTCGCTAGCGCTCTGGAAAAAAATAATCGAATATAAATACCCAACCCATGGTTAAATGAGCACAAATCTACGGCTGCCATGAATTATTTCTTAATCATACGATACTTATGTGGTCCATACATTTATCACATATTTTGTTTTATTAAATTGCATTAGCAACAATAATATATAAATTCTAAAGACCATTACAATGAACGCAATTGCTCTGATTTAAACAACAATCATGGTATTTAGTCAACTTTAATTTCTGGAAATAGAATGATGGTGTGATGTCATGTCGATCAAACACCAATGTGGACGTAACGACCTAGTACATATACTGTACGATAGGTCATTTCTACTTTAAGTATAATATACTTAATCGCAATCGTTGTTTGAAATCAATTCGTACATATAGCATATGTACGAATTGATTTCAAACGACGATTGTGATACGCAGGGATATTACTGTTTTTAACTCGAATAATACGATGTGAAATGTTCGACAAATATAAATAATCATGAACATATATTTTTTAGCTGACGCCGACGTACGTAGAAAACGTTATGGTAATTGGTGTCTAAGACATTTCGTGTTGTGTTTTTGTTTTGTTTGTCTTAGTCATGTGTACCCTATGTTACAAGTTTCTCTGGATTGTTCATTTTTGATTGCTCCGTCGGTTCATAAAGTAACATTTTTGTAAGCCAATGCAATAGTGTCTTTCCTCACTCAATGATTGTTAAAAAAACGGCTGTTGACTTATCCCCACTCTACTTTTCGCGAGAATGTCAGATATATTGTGTTATTTACTGCAGGTACATATCATATTCATTAGTACAATTATATTCACTGCATTCTAGATTGAAGTTTTCATCAATATTGAACACACTTTAGGAAGACATTTTTCAGATTGATCCCGTAGAGAGTTCCTTCAGAGTATATGAGCTTTTCATGAGAACAGATCTATACCGATTTGAACGGTATCTTCAGTATTTTCTGGGGAAAATGCGATTGTGTAATGTTTCTTTTTTTAGTCAGTATATTTCAATCCTCATGATTATATAATGTGCCAAGTGTAAGTAATGGTTTTAAATATATAAATATAAAAAATTAAAACATGCAAATCCTGCTTGTCGTTAATCACCAGTACTTAAATAGAACTGCCGATTTTTTTCTCTCCAGTTATTGATATCAATTTGCAAAATGAATCAACAGGTAAGTGGAATTGCTTTGAAGACTTTATTTTTGCTGTATTTTATTTTAAAGCTCATTGTTAATTTTATTACCATGTACCTGTATTTAATCACCATTTCTCCTATTTATATAAGAATACAAAACTACGTCAGATTCACACCTGAACTCTGATATAGAATGTAGGTGAACTTTTCCAAGTTTGGATCTCCACCTTTCATCTTTAGCCTCTTCTTTTGTTTGATTGTTTGTTTTTTGTTGTTGTAGATATTTTTGTTCATTTGTTTTTGTTTGTATGCTTTGTCTTTTGTTTTTTTGTTTTTTGTTTTTGTTTTTTGTTTGTTTGTTGTTTTTTGTGTTTCTTTTTTGCTTTAGTTTTTTGTTTGTTTGTTTTTGTTTAAAAACATTGTTCCCAAAGACTTTTAAATTATTTGGTTTTCCAATCTTCAGATTTTGTGCGTGCACATGATAAAGGTTATTCTAGAAATGCGTTCCGCGCACTAAATTAGATATCTACGTTTTTATTGCAGTTTGAATTTCATATATATTTAATATATATATATAACGGTTTTATCGTTGCAGATAATGTGCAGCATTTGCTTTATAGTTGTTGTGTTAATTAGTGCAGTAACACCACAGACAGGAGGAGGAACGGATGGACCGAGTGGACGGCGTACCAGTGTTGAACCGGTACCATGTAATGCACCAGATAGAGCCATTGTTACTTCATCGTCGACCTCTCAATGTGGAGTGTATCCTACGTATGTAGCCTTACATCATAAAACGAAATGGTTATCGGGAACGTTTTTACGCTTAAGCCAAATCCGTTTGGATTCCTGTTAATGTTACATTATTTTAGCAAGACGATTTCATTGTTGAAAGTAATATAATTATGAGTGCGAAAAACACCTAAATGGAATTGTTTATTAAGCCTCAGACTACAATAATAATTTTAAAAAAATGAGTTTTTTTATTTATCTTCGCAACTATATCGGGTCTTAAACCTTTTTATTATTGGTAATTTGTTCTTTGATCTCACAGAGTGATCTTGTCACTATCCAGGGATTGACTCGGATCCTGAAAGGTATCGGCCATTGCACACGTAACGTCAAGCACATTATGATGTTACCAATCAAAACAATAACGCCAGTGTTGGTGGTCTGGACATATATACATTATCATAAGTATCACAGCTTGTCGTTATTGAAGTCTTATAAGGAGGGATACCGGTAATAAAAGGCGAAGAATGAACGTGTCGTGATTGTCTCAAGGACAAACAATGGTCCATACACTATTACATAGTAAACTCAAGATTGAGCAAACCGAACCCCACTAGATATCGACTAAAAACTCTTATTCTCCCGAAGATTACGTTTTTCCCGCTACACTAGTTGTATAATGCATTCTCATTCAAGTTGCATGGCTAAGTGTACATCTGAATTATATCCACTCAAATTGTCACTACGAACGCTATGGCAAAGTATCACATGCTGCACATACATTAGACAACTTTCTAATAGAGGACTATTCTGTAAAGCACCTATATCACCAGTGGTATTGATGGTTTATGGTTAATGGTGTTTAACGCCATTTTATATTTCAGTTATATCGTGGCTGAGCGCTTTATTGGTGGAGGAAACCGTAGTACCGAGAAAATCACCGAACTGCGGCAAGTCACTGTTAAACTTATAGCGGTAGTGAACACAATTATAACATTTGATGAAATTCAGCATTCATTATTTTCATTACATTCTCATACATATAGACAGTATGCTATTTGTTTTTACACAGGAATGATATAAAGAAGAATCTGGCAAGTTCAAGTAATAAGAGGCGAGTTCATTCTGTGAAGAAGACATCATCTGCTTTTTGTAGACGATAGGTATATTGTAGATGTCAGGTATGCAATTAATATTGATTGAGTGTTTCACATCATCCTGGTGATTAGTATTGTAATAAAATTACAAGCTTACACACATTGAATATGGAAGATGGTTTGGTTTTGGTTTATGGTGTTTAACGCCACTTTCAACAATATTTCAGTTATATCGTGGCAGTCAGCTTTATTGGTGGAGGAAACCAGTGTACCTGGAGAAAACCACCGACCTGTCGCAAGTCAATGCCAATCTTGTATTGTATTAAGTACACCTCGCCATTAACGAGGTTCGAACTCATAGCTTCTGCGGTAATATACACTGATTGTACAGGTAAATGTAAATCCAACTACCATGCAATCACGACCACGATGGCCCCAAATATGGAAGAAGCAAAAAAACAACAAAAAACAAAACAACACCCCCCCCCCCCCAAAAAAAACAAAAAAAACAAAAAACAAAAACAAAAAAATATAGTAAAAAATGTATATTACATAATGAGGACAGATAAAAGTAGATTATATTTATTGGGGTACTTACGTATGAATTATTAAGATAGAAAACACATTGTATCCCCTACATACCCTAATTGTTTATTAAAACAACAAAATAATATTACTTGAACAATTTACTATTACAAGACAGGATCGATCACGTACTTCTGTATTTCAGCAAATTTTCAATCCTCCCCATAGCAGCAGTGGCGGGTCAACCAGGGCCAACAAGACCTCCAGGGCCTGGATGGGCAGAAGCGGTTTGTCCGTCAAGTCGTCGTTACTTTCGGTTCCCAAAGTGCGTCTTATATTTAGGCCAACAGTGTTTTGTGTTGAGACCTTGGGTAAATCTGGAATGTCAATACACATTATGTAGGTAAGAAAAACACATTAATATTACAAAAAATTGTATATTGTTATCATCTCCTACATTTGGAAGCACACAAATGAGAACAAGCAAACTATCTAATCAAATTAGGAGATAAAAAACGCTAATTCAGGACGAGTGATTTGCATTAAGACACTTCGATAAAGTTATTGATTGAATTAATATCAAATTTCAGACAGAACAGACTAACAATATGAGGAAAAATACCGCATCATCAGAATTGTTCCAAAATCTAATAGAAAAATCGTAGAAACAGAGATAAAATCGATAACGTAACACACATATACATGACCGCTCAATTGCCAGGTTTGGTACAAGCATTGCAATAAAAAGTGGCGGGGTTAAACTTGTTTTGTTCATTATATATGGTGTTGTCACCGACTTATCAGATAAGTTCGACTGGCGCTTCCTCATATATTGACAATTATTACGTTTTATTTAATTTTGTGATGTTTGTGAATAATTGGATTTGATGATAATGAACACAATTATAACGGCATAAAGTTATCGCGAATGAAGTTTTATAACCTTAAAACAAATTCTATTTTTGTTTCTTTTTCACATTGATATTCCTGCTGTATGAATAGCCAATAATACGTTTAATTACCTATTCACTTGCAGTGTGCATACATTTCTTTTATGTTCGTAAAAATAGGTGGAGGTGGGGTGTGGCGTGGGGTTGCATGCATGATTAAATTTACTTATTATGTCTTCTGTGATACACTTGCAGACAGAGGAGTTGTAAGAACATCATAAAGGGTCCACCATCAGAGGCAGGCGTTGCTACTAAAGTTTACCAATGCAGACACACAAATCGTAGAACTGTCAGTTACTATATTTGGTGTCCAAAGTTATTGAAGGTGTTTCGACGAAGAATTTCACTACCACAGTGTTGCTCTTGTATGTCAAAATGGTGTGTATTTGGTGGATAGAACACCAACTGCAGTGCACTTTGATATTAACAGTCTATTATATTTATTAAACGTGTATTACATTTATTGACCGTGTTTTACGTTTATTGACCGTTTATTACAATCATTAACCCGGTGTTGCATGATTTAACGTGTATTGCATTTCTTAACAGTGCATTATATTTATTAACCCTGTATTGCATGCTTTAACTGTGTATTGCCTATGTTATCAGTGTATTCCATTTATTAACCGTGCATTGCATTTATTAACCGTGAACGGTTCATTCCACCTAATCCCACTTTTTAAAAAAATCATTAAATGAATCTAAAATTTCAAGTGGGAATAGTTTTATTTTTTGTATAAACAAGTGCAAACATTGGGATTAGGGTGTATAAACAAACACTCATTAACGTCAGGTAAACTTGTGTGTGTCTAGATTGCTTACAGAATAGAGAACTAAAATATAGTAAATTATATTTTTTATTCAACTCCAACAATACATTCATATTTCAACATCTGAAACTTATTGTTTAATTTATAAATTACATGAAATAATCAACAAATATGGTTCCAATCACAAGTTCATCAATTTCATTCAAAAATAATTTTAACGTCAAGTACTACATAAATATTCATTCCACAAAATGTTCTTAGTCTCAATTTGAAATCTTATATTAATTAAATGTAGGCTTTTTCTGCAATATTTGACATAACATACAGATAAATTACAGGTAATAATTAATCAGATACTAATTGCAAAAACAACAAATTAACTGTAACAACATCGATATCTATTGTTATTTGAAAGTGGGAATAGCTGGAATAGGTATTATTAAAAAGTGGGATTAGATTGAAGACACCCCGTGAACTACATTTATTAACGTGCATTACATTTATTAACCGTGTATTACATTTATTAACCATGTATTACATTTATTAACCGTGCACTACATTTATTAACCGTACATTATATTTATTAACTGTGTTTAACATTTATTAACCGTGCACTACATTTATGAACGTACATTATATTAATTAACCGTGTATCACATTTATTAACCGTGTATTACATTTATTAACCATGTATTACATTTATTAACCGTGCACTGCATTTATTAACCGTACACTGCATTTATTAACCGTACATTATATGTATTAACTGTGCATTACATTTATTTACCGTCTATTATATCTATTAACCGTTTGGTACATTTATCAATCTGTATTACATTAATTAATCGCCGTTTTACATTTATTAACCGTGTATTACATTAATTAGCCGTGTATCACATTTATTAACCGTGTATGACAAATCTTAACCGTGTATTACATTTATTAACCGTTTATTGCATGTACTAACCACGCATTACATTTATAAACCGTGAATTACATTAATTAACCGTGTATTTCATCTATCAGCAGTGAATTACATTTATAATTGTCCATTGCATTTATTAACCGTGTAAATCGTGTATTACCTTTATTGACCGTGTATTGCATACATTAATCGTGTATTACGTTTAGTAACCGTGTATTATATTTAATAATCTTGTATTGCATATATTAACCGTGTACTGCAGTCATGCATTGAACATATTGACATCTACATACAAATCATTTCACGAAATGTATTTTACGCTTAAGATAATCGAATTGTATTCAGTTTTACAATCTTACACATGGAGTAGATTTATACATTATCTCCAAACGTTTGAATGTTCCGTGACAGTCTACCGCCTATGTAAATATGCTATGATTATCGGTATTAAAGGTTGCACCTTAAATATTAAAAACTCAATGTTATTTTCTAATCAATGGTATTGATCAATAAAATGAAAACTAACAAATTCCACATCGTTCGTCAGAACAGTTTAAACATCCAATCGAAATATCAGAGAAACAGGGGCAAAATATGATACCCCTAACACACATATAAATGACCGCTCCCTTTCATTACTTAGTAGGAGCACTGAACAATAAGAAAGTGGTTGGGTTAAAACAGCTTTTAATACCAATACTAAAACAATCAATTTTTCGCAGAAATAGACAAATATTTAACGAGGTCAAAGCACTCTTCTACAAAACAAAAACATCCTTGTTCTCCAATTACATTAAATATCCAACATATCATTGGTCTATTGAGATAACGTGTATTAACCAGTGGATTCGGAACTTCTTGCCCTTCCAGTGCAACTGAGTTGACTCCCAGTTTTCAGTGGGATTCATCTTGCTCAATCCTTAGATTTTCTACAGTGTTTTGTAGATAATAAACGCGAGAGAACACCGAAAGGGCATTCAAAAATGGACAATGCAGAGAAATTGGCAACATAATGTATATAAGACGAAGAAAAAAAAAACAAAAAACAACACAATATGTGTTGGACACCATTATACGTAAACAAACACAAACAACGTAAACAAGATCGCTGTTTGTTTTTCTTTTCCCCATGGCATTATCTGTCCTTATTTGATTTACGACTTCACGCTATCCCGCTGGTATCTTCACACTTTTCTTTTATGCAATTGAAATATATAAGATTGTCAGTTTTTGATACAACTGTGTTTTGTGGACAGTGTAGATAAACTGGAAACGTAGGGTAAACAAGCCGCAGAAAAAAACCAACAACACAATATGTCTTGGACACCACCATACGAAAACAGACACAAATAACGAAAACAAGATAATTGTTTGTCCTTTTTTCTATTTACCATTGACTGTCCTTGTTTGATTTACGGCTTTACGCCACCCCGGTGGTAGTCATCACACTTTTCTTTTATACAATTCAAATATAATATAGGATTGTCAGTTTTTGATAAAACTGTGTGTGTTTGCTGAAAAGTGATTTTGTTTTTGTCTACATTAATATCATATAGTGAACGTATATTTGCGTAATATAGTAAGTGAGTGACTGAGTGATTGTTCTTTAACGCCAATTCATCAATTTTTCAGTTATATCATGGCGAGAACAAGTTAGCTTTCAATGAGATGATGATGATGTCCGCGTTGTTCTACACCAACACGCTGAGTTGGATTTTGAAGCAACAGTCGGTGGGTAGACATGTCGCTCCACTCGGACACATTATTCTGATTCCGAACCAATCAGTCTTTGCTCTTTCTCCTTAGTGCTGCGTGCTTAGCAGAAAACAAGAAATGCCAATTTTATAGTCTTTGGCTTGACCCGACCGGGGCTCAAACCGACGACCTATCACGTATATTGTGCTTACAGATGTAAATAAAGGTAATAACAAAATTACCGAACTCCGAACAATCTTATAAAGGGAAAGTCAAAACTCATAATTATATAAACAGACAAAATCAGTCAACAACCGGAAAACTGTGAAAACCGTAATGACCCTGACTTGGTACAGGCATTTCTAAAGAAATGGTGGGTTGAATCAGATTTTAAGGCGCCAAACCTCCCGCTCTCATTACGGTTCAAAGGTTCCGGCTGTCACTGTAACAGTATTTAAATACAGGAACAAAATAGGTAAAATAGTTGTCAAAGCAGTACCATATTCGGTGACGTAAATGTCAAAAATATTTTTACGTCACACATTGACAAAAAAATTCTTGACATTTTGGACTTCTTTATCTTTATACATTTTCACTATATGAAAATGCATCGCTTATAATTATTTCTGCAGAGACGGAATATATTTCGACAAGATATTGGTATCGGAATATAAACTTTTTAAGAGATCGAATAAGGCGAATCTTTTTATAGCCCTGGTCCAGTAGCCTGTTTCTCAGATGAAGATGACGTTTCAGGAAATCAGAATAATTGCTACTGGCCCTTGCATAGCGAATCAATTGCGACATGTAAACACCATATGCAGGAGAAGCTGGTATATTGCTGCACATGTTTGGAAAATTTATGATTTTAAAATTGAAGTCGTCCCGCTTATCATAAATTTTAGTACTGAGTTGACCACTGTCGTCAAATTCGAGGTATAAGTCCAAAAATGATGCGGACGAAGCTGTATCGGTGGTCTCTTTAACTTCCAGCTCTGGAGGATATATCAATGGAAGAAATTCTGCAAATCTAGAATTATTGATAGATAAAACGTCATCAATATACCTGTATGTGAAATTAAAGGCTCTAGCTTCATGAATCTTCTTATCTTTTACAAGCTTTTGAAGAAACTCCGACTCAAACGAGTATAAAAATAAATCGGCTAGAAGAGGGGCACAATTCGTACCCATTGGTATGCCGACGACCTGCTGAAACAGTGTCCCTCCAAAGGAGACAAATATGTTATCGATGAGGAACTCCAGCATACTGATCACTTGTTCCTCGGAGTAGCATGTTTTACCTTTATGAATTTTGTTTGAAAAATATGTGGAATTGTAGCCTAACACAACAAATTTTGAGCCATAGTTTCTATGACCAAAAGCTTTATGAATTGTTTCTTTTAAGCGGGTTTTTAATTTGTCATGCAACCAACATATTTCTTCAAAAGTAGCTGAGAATACTTGACACATTTCTAAGGCGCTTCACATTTATTTATATAATAATACTAAATGATCCATGTGTGATATAAAATCGCATTATGTAAAGTATATTGCAATTTATGGAGAATTAGGTAAACATGCTGTATAATTTATAAATCTTCTTATTGAAAATGACAGCTACAAAGACTATAAATGTTAACAGGTTTACAAACACCATGACCCTAACCGTATTCGCCTAAGAGGTTCAAAATTATATTTTATTCTAATATGACCTCCTTCTTTCGCTTTGTTAACAAATGTATATTTTTCTCCCCATGATATAGCTGAAGCATCACTTGGTCTTAAACAACACCTCAATCACCTATATTGTATTGGAGGTCAGATGCTATATTACTCTGTTCTGCATAATAACTACAGATATAAATATATTTTGTTTCTTAACTACTACTGTGGAGATAATAATAGTGAGTTTAATTCATACATCAAAGGATTCCGAAATAACCATCTGCCATTTTGCTTCTCCCGTGCATTACACTTATTAGCCGTGCATTACATTTATTACCCGTGCATTACATGTATTAACCGTGCATTCCATTTATTACCCGGGCATTATATTTATTAACCGTGCATTAGATTTATTACCCGTGCATTACATGTATTAACCGTGCATTACATTTATTACCCGTGCATTACATGTATTAACCGTGCATTACATTTATTACCCGGGCATTATATTTATTACCCGGGCATTATATTTATTACCCGGGCATTATATTTATTAACCATGCATTACATTTATTACCCGGACATTAGATTTATTAACCGTGTATATATTACAATTATTAACCATGTATTGCACGTATTAATCGTGTATTACATTTATTACCCGGGCATTATATTTATTAACCGTGCATTACATTTATTACCCGGACATTAGATTTATTAACCGTGTATATATTACATTTATTAACCATGTATTACATGTATTAACCGTGCATTACATTTATTACCCGGGCATTATATTTATTAACCGTGCATTAGATTTAATAAACGTACATTACATTTATTACCCGGACATTACATTTATTACCCGGGCATTATATTTATTAACCATGTATTACATGAATTAACCGTGCATTACATTTATTACCCGTGCATTACATTTATTAACCGTGTATTACATTTATTAACAATGTATTGCACGGATTAATCGTGTATTAAATTTATTGACCGTGTATTGCATGCATTAAGCGCGTATTACATGCATTAACCGTGTACTGCAGATGTGCATTCAAAATATTGGCATCTACATTTATTATTTCACATTTATGATAATCTAAATATATTCAGTTTTAAAATTCTACTCATGGAGTAGATTTATACATTATGTTATATCGTTTAATGTTTTGTAACAGTCTACCGCTTATTGAAATATGATATGATCATCGATATTAAAGATTACCCAATAAATATTTAAAGCTCAATATTATTTTCAAATGAATGGTATTTATCAATTTATCAATAAAAACTAACAAATTCCACATCGTTCGCCAGAACAGTTTAAGCATCCAATCGAATTATCAGAGAAACAGAGGCAAAATATGATACCCCTAACACACATAAAAATGACCGCTCCCTTTCGTTACTTAGTAGGAGCACTGAACAATAAGAAAGTGGTTGTGTTTTGTGGACAGTGTAGATAAACTGGAAACATAGGGTAAACAAGCCGAAGGAAAAAAACAACAACACAATATGTGTTGGACACCACCACAAGAAAACAAACAAAAATAACGAAAGCAAGATAATTGTTTGTCCTTTTTTCTATTCACCATTGACTTATCTGTCCTTGATTAATTTACGGCTTCACGCCACCCCGCGGGTATCTTCACACTTTTCTTTTATACAATTCAAATAAAATATAGGATTGTCAGTTTTTGATAAAACTGTGTGTGTTTGCTGAAAAGTGATTTTGTTTTTGTCTACATTAATATCATATAGTGAACGTATATTTGCATAATATAGTAAGTGAGTGAATGATTGTTCTTTAATGCCAAATCATCAATTTTTCAGCTATATCATGGCGAGAACAAGTTAATTTTCAATGAGATGATGCTGATATCCACTTTGTTCTAGACCAACACGCTGAGTTGGAGTTTGATTGTGCCAACTCATTGAAACAACAGTCGATGGGTAGACATGTCGCTCCACTCCGACACATTATTCTGATTCCGAAACAACCAGTCTTTGCTCTTTCTCCTTAATGCTGCGTGCTTAGCGGAAAACAACAAATGCCAACTTTACAGTCTTTGGCTTGATCCGACCGGGTCTCGGAACCCACGACATACCGCGTATATTTTGCTTTTGATAACACCATGACCGTACCCGTATTCGTCTAAGAGGCTCAAAATTATATTTTATTAGATGATATGTGTTCTGTCCAAACACGTTTCCTAAAACCGAAAATGGAAATGTTATATGTTATTCAGCTATCAGACAGGGTATATAATGTGACATTCCCGGCTTAGGGTATATATTCCCTGAGGCGCAGCTGAATAACAGATATATTACGGATTTAACCATTGTTTTTTGAAGACGGTCAGTATTAGCTGAAACATCACTTGGTCTTAAACAACACCTCAATCACCTATATTGTATTGGAGGTCAGATGTTATATTACTCTGTCCTGTATAATAACTACAAATATAAATATATTTTGTTGTTTCTTAACTACTACTGTGGAGATAATTATAGTGAGTTTAATTCATACATCAAAGGATTCCGAAATAACCATCTGCCATTTTGCATCTCCTGTTTTCTGTATCGCTTTGAACAGAGAATACCTACAGGGCAATCAACAATGGACAACCCGGAGAAACTGGCAGCATAGGGTACACAAGACGAAGAAAAACAAAGCAAAGACACAAGACAATACGTGTTGGACACCACTTAATATGGGAATATCGGTATATCACTGACCAGTTGAACTTACTTGTATAGTATTGGTAATAAGTGTGGATATCATTAGCACTTTCATTTTCATTTTCATTTTAAACATATTTTATTCATAAATAAATGAAATGGATTGGATAGCAGGCAATAGCCTATATAAATCCTCTCCATACACAAGGCAACAGCAACAATCAATAATGCATGCAGTTAATATTTACAATACACAATATAGAATTTCATACTCAAAGGGAAATAACTCGAGTATACAATAGCAGTCAGACATCTCATATATTCAGTTATTGATACATGTAAGTAATTAACATTGATTAGATTTTATCGACAATTTTGCTGATATGAGATCTACTATTTTTTTTTAAATACAATTAGTTGCTATCTAAAAGTTTTACCAGTGTACGATTTTGCTAGATTTATTACCTCTCAATTTAATTTAAATACTTAATTCATTTTAGAAATTTTTTATTAGCATGCAGTAGGTAATCATAGTGTAAATATGAGATTTATGACATTATACATGTATATATTTATAAAACAAAATAAATTATAAATAGAATATCAATAAGTTAATTTAATTTAGTCATGTGAGAGGAATAGTACCGATATTTGCAATCATGGTCCATCATATGTGAGAATACTGTTATAGTTTAAAATGTTTAAAAAAATTAATTTATATTACTATATTATTATCAAATCGTTTGCTCCGCTTAATAAAGGAATGTACTGCGCGAAAAAGTTTTACATTCTGATTATAATCAGAGGTTTCACTTCCATAAAGAATGGTTTGAATAGTAAATTCTATGTTAAGTTTATTAAAGGAATCAACAAGTTGTTGCCTATGAATATTATATAAAGGGCAGTGCATAAAATAATGGGAGGGGCTTTCACAGGGATCATTGCAATGTGGGCAAGATGGTCTGTCAGATAAGTGATGTTGCTGCAAATGTAGATTTAGATTGCTAGCATCATTCCTCATCTGACAGTGTATGATATTTTCTTTTCTGTCACCTATATGAAAATATTTAGGCGAGGCTTTTGTACCAGATTTCAGTCTTGTCTTAAATATATTAAGAGAAGGACTGGACTTTGTTGAGGCAGGCAGACCATTCCAGAGTCGTAACGTACAAGGGATGAAACTTTTGCTATATGAGACAGTATTACAAAAGGGTAGTCTAAAATTGTCCCCCGATATTTGTTGTCGTAGATTATAATCGTGAATATTTTCTGTGTATGGATGGATCATGTCATACATATAGTCCGGAGTTAAACCATTTATTATTTTATAGAGTAAAATCAATTTTGTTTCTCTCTTCTTTTATAAAGGGGTTCCCAGCCAAGTTCACTATATAATTTAGATCTGGATGAATTTACTCTCAACCCTGTAATTATCCTGCCTGCCTCAACCTGAACACTTTCCAATAGATTAGCTTCATTTTGAGTACAATTGTCCCAAATTACATTTCCATATTCTAGTATAGGTCGGATAAATGACAAATATATATTAATCAATACATTCCTGTCAACTTGATATTTGAGCATTCTAAGAATTTTCAGTCTGTCACATGCTTTCTTATAAATTTTACTTACATAATCACCCCATTTACAATTACTTTGGAGATCCAGACCCAGATGACAGTGAGTATTAACATCTGTCACTCTGTTGTCCATATCCCCAAAATAAACTGGAGGGTTATTTATATTTCGTCTAGTAAATCAAATTGATTCAGTTTTATTAGGATTAAATTTAATAGCCCAGTTTTGTGACCAGTTATGAATAAGGGTAATAACAAAATTACCGAACTCCGAACAATCTTACAAAGGGAAAGTCAAAACTCATGAATATGAAACAAGTCTGTCGAAAGCAATCATCGGCAAAGAGTTTGATATTACAATCAAGATCATCAACAATATCGTTTATGTATATAAGGAACAGGAAAGGGCCCAACACTGACCCTTGGGGAACCCCAGCATCAATTCCCTCCCACCCAGATGAGAATCCATCTAAGACCACTTTTTGTTTCCTATCATCTAAATAATCTGTAACCCAACTTAGTAAATTTCCATCTATACCAATTTTGCGTAATGTATATAAAAGTCATGTATGCCAAACCCTATCGAATGCTTTAGAAATATCACAAAATATAAACCTTATGTCTTTACCAATATCAAGGTTACTGATAATAGTGTTGTAAATATATACAAGTTGATTTACTGTAGAATCTTTTGGTTGAAATCCTGACTGGTGTTCTGTAATAATATGATGCTCCAATACATAGTTATGCAAATGTTTCACAATTATTTTTCCATCATCTTACACAGAACACAAGTAAGGGCAAGAGGTCGAAAGGTTGTAATGTCGGATGCAACCCCTTTATTTTTGTACACAGGGGTTACGTGTGAGCGTTTCCAAATATATGGAAGTTGTCCACATTGCAATGACTGATTAAATAATAATGTAAGGGGGGAAACAAGGCACTGAGAAACACTGCGTAAGCTCATGGGTGCCACACCATCGGGGCCACTTGGTTTGGAATTATTCAGTATTTCTAATTGGTCTTTTACTTCTTGTTCAGTAATCAATAATTCAGGACAAATATTGTCACGGGCAAAGTCTTCATTCGGGAGATTTGGTTCATTTTCAATATTTGAAATATCAGCAAAGTACTTATTAAAAATATCACATTTCTCTGAGGGATGAATTATTATTCTACCTTCATGTTTTATAGGGGATGAAACTTTATTACACTTGTTTAGTTTACAAACTGATTTGGCAATTCTCCACCATTTGTCTGGTGGGATACTTTTGTCCATTAATTGAGAAGTAAGTTTATTTCTATATTCAGTTTTGGCTTCTCTTACCAATCTTATAGCATCATTTCGCAAATGTCTATATTGTGACCAGTGATCTGGGTTGTTGGTAGACTTAGCTCTATAATGAATGCGATTTCTCTTTCGAATCGCCTTCCTTATAGAGCTATTCATAAATGGTTTATCATCTGGTCTAATAATTACAGTTTTAGTAGGTATGTGTTTATCACACGTCTCATTTAAAATAGAAAGGAAATTAGAGTAGTTCTCATTGACAGTTTTATTTTCAAAGAGAATACTCCAATTCTTGCCTTCCATTTCATGGATTATGGAATTATAATCAGCCTGATCATATTTTCTAATTGTGCGTTTATAACACTGCTCTTTACTCGTTTTGATATTAATGTCTACACTGACTGGGCAGTGGTCACTGCAAAAGTTCGGGGAAACTTTAATATCAAGAACAAGATTTGGTCTGTTTGTAATAAATAAATCGATACATGTAGCTGATGTATGGGTAATACGTGTTGGCTCCCACACAACATTCTCCAAGTTTAGACGTGTGAGAATGCCTTCAAGGTGCCCACACTGATTACCCAACATATCAATGTTTAAATCACCTCCAAGTATTACAGGAATATTCAAATCCAGTATAGGCTGGATATTGTTTTCGAATTTCCGCCAATATGACACATCTGAATGTGGGGGTCTATAAATAACTCCAACCATCGCTTTTAAATTATTTATGATAACTGATAACCAAAGGATTTCAATTTCACTAGTGTGAAATTCCGGCTTTTCACATATATATATATTAGGTTTGGCGAAAATTGCCACTCCGCCACCGTGGCGGTTCCTGTCAACACGTATTGGGTTTTGGAAACCCCTTAATTGGATATCCTCGTTGTCAATATCCCGACTTAAATGTGTTTCTGATACAAGTATGACATCATTATTTGACATTTCTAATTCAATTAAGTCAATTTTTTGTAATAAACTGCATGCATTAATATGTGCAATTTTTAGTGAACCATTTTTCAAATTAAGTTTGCCCGATACAATATTTGGACCAGGGTTTGATTCAATATGTCCTATTAATAGAATGTAGTACAATACAGTTTGTTCATAGTGCGAGTTATTTTGACAATAAAAGAGATTTCTAATTTTTGTTTTACCATTTTTTACAGCATTTTGTTCATCATATTCGATGGCCGACCCTTTGTAGTATCTGTTCATGAGAGAACTAGTCATTGGTGTCTGAAATAAACATTAGAACTTCGCTGCCCTGGGGGCGGCCATCTTGTGCTAATACTAATACTGACATGACCTTGACCAAGTAGATTGCATATATCACATGACTAAAAAAATCACAATTAATTTGAAATGAAAAATAACGAACAAAAGGTAGTCTGAAGAATTGAGAATACAAACAAAGAGTTACACAAAAACATAAGAAAATAATATAATACACATGCATTTAAAAGATAAATGATAGATAAGGGGAAAGCCAATTAAGGTAATCCATATAGTTTCTATTTATAGAATAATATTAAATTCCAACTTTGCCATTTGAATAGGTTTGACTGGTTTACTAATATCAGAGATACCTCTCTGGTTATATTATTAATAGAGTGTAAATTTGTTTAAAATTACACAGGAGTAGCCAGTATAAATTGGAATTTCGCTGAAAACAGTAAACATTTATATATAATATGACAAACAACTTAAGAAGCTTATTATTTACTAATATTATTAATAGACTGAATGTTAATTTGCTTAAAGTAACACAGAAGTAAACAGTATAGATTGGAGTTTCCCTGAGAAGTAAACATTTATAAAAAAAATAAGTTTATTATGGTATAATTTTTTTTTTATACATTGTCCGACGTATTAATTACTGTGGACGAAAGGAGTTCAATTTCTTCACCCCCGTTGTTAACTGTACAAGGTTCAGGATTGGAATGAACATGGACTTCTGTTACAATTACGGCATTATTCTTGGACTTGTGAGCTGGTTCTTGTTCGTTTGGTTTTGGTTTCTGCCCAGTTTTGAATGGTTTAGGAACCGAAGTCTTTGGAGCAAATGTGATCGGCAATTGACTTTCCCGTGAACATACTTTAACGGTACTATCTAGGGTTTTTACAAAAAATTTACCATCTCTTGTCCACGTATCAAGGATTAGCTTTTGTTTCTTCAGTTGTCTAGCCTTATAGAATAAAATAGATCTTCCTTTGGATAATGATTCATTAATATAATAACCCTTTTTAAGGTACATTCGATTAGCGTATACGTGTTCTTTGAGGCGGTAATTGATAAACCGTACAGCTATAGGCCTATTTAAGTTGGGTTTTTTCTGACCTACCCGATGCGAACGATCAATATTGCCCATGTTTATTTCAATATTTAGTTCATTCTTTAGAAATTCACAGATGAGCATATCAGTGTGTTCTTTATGCGATTCCGGTATGCCAGAAATCCTTAAGCTATGCCGTCTGCCATACTGCTCAAGATCATCCGTTCTCATGTCAGTTTCTGTAATTTTGTCTTCGAGATGTATTATGTCTTGTTTTAAAGGCTGTATAACTTCAGCTATTCGATTTTCAAGGGACGGAACAAGGTGCTCTATTAGTTTTGCTTTTATTTCGGGTATACCGACTAGTGCAGATACGAAGCGGTCCATTGTCTCTTTGCTACTAAGTGCGCCTAGAATTGCATCTAGAAGTACCTCGGCTTCTTCGCCAATGTCAGATGTTTCACTGGAGAGGAAACGTTTGCGTTGTTCAGACGTAAGGGCCGAAAATTCAGTTTTCTGTTGTTTATTGCTTCTATTCCTACTATTAGTTCGGCCACCATTTTGTTCCTGATTTTTTTTGCCCATTCTAATATTTCTTCTCATATACTTATATTATACTATAGTAGTTACTGAGATGATGTTATTTAATGTCATTTATAGTTTACTAGTATATAGTCATATTATACCATACATGTACATGTATATCCACACAGGTGAGTTGAACTCAAATACAACTGATAGAAAACAATATTATAATTACATACTAACCATTGCAAACCCAAAGGGAATATCGTGCATGGAAATGGTTTGTTTATGAATACATGAGTTGGACACAATATACAATTCATAAAATGAAGATGGTTGTTCCACTGACCGATGAATACAGAATAATGACAGTTTTGAAGGTCGAGACATACATTTTCACTAGCATGGCAGCGAGTCCGATAATGTATGTCGAAACCTTCAAAACTAACGTTACCGTTTTTTTCATCGGAAACATCATAAATTGTTTGACGACACACTAACCGAAAATGTTATAATTAGAGTCAGTACGTTGATACTGACATTATACCTCTGTGAGGTCAAGGGACACACACACAAATTACCGATAAAACGAATTATTGTCACACACTTTTCTGTAATATATTATCATGAAAACTATTTGATATTTAAACGTAAAACATACGATCAACATCAAAAACCTTTTCTATGTTTGGAACTACACATGTATAAGATATATAGGATAATTGTTTTTTGATAAGTAATATATAACAAGCTGCGTTTTCCTTTTGACATGTCACAGTTAATCGTGCGTACTGCAGATTACATCGGTCAGAATTAAAACTTGGTACAACGATACATGCGTGATTGTCTGGAATGTTGATATATGCGAATCTGCATTAGGTTTCATCATTTGCCAAATATAGGGTTAGGGATAATGTAATGGTGTCTAACGCCATAATATTTCAGCTATATAAGACCAAGCGGTCATTTAGGTAATATTTCAAATTTTTGAACAAGTTATACGATATAACCTGATCGGGAGAAGTTTATTCGCGGTTTATGAAAAGCTTATTTTTTTCCAAGCCACGTTTTAGAGTATAACCTAGCTGTTCAATAATTTCAAATATTCCTTGTAATTTAATGATACCTTGATTTTAGCTACTATTATTTCATGGGACTATTTGAATTTGTCTGTGGCGAAGAAATACGCTGACAGTACAGCCAATCAGATTGCAGTATTGACATCAAATTAAATTATATGCATACAAGTATGTCTTACAGTTCGTCTTTATAGACGTTCATATATCTAAACATTAAAACAATTGTATGCGCTGCATGTCGGTGAAATATTATGTACTAAACCTATTATTGCTTCTCCCTCGGGAACAGTTTTCCGTTGACTCGGGAACTATACATCACCAGGCAACACTATAGGAAAACAGCTCCCCCAGGAGAAGAGAAAAATAATGATCAATTAAGCTTCACCATATTTGGCTGATTGCGATTAGTATTTGTGCAATGTCAGTAAGAAATTAACCTTGTACACATTGTCACAGCAATTTATACAATTTACGTCATTATTTAAATCAACATAAATTAACTTATTAAAATTAATTACGTTTTTATTACTATCACTGGCATTGGTCGATACTTCTGGTGATTGACTTTTTGTCCCAGGGGGTATCATCTCTGACAATAGTCAGTATTTCAGCATAGTCATGGATTATCAGATATATTCATTATTGAAATGCACAGTTTCTTAAATAATTAGCGAAATAACAAATTAAATAGCATTAAAACGTGTAGTACCATAAGAAGCATAGTCATGATATGGCATATTAAGATGATGTCGATTTTATGCGCTGCATGTCGGTGAAATTTAAAGCCCAGTTTTACGAAATCATATAATTTCAAATTGTAACGAAATAACAAGAAACAAAAACACTCTTTTTTTTCTTATTGCTGATTAACCGATCTTTACTTTCAGGGTATTCTGATATTGGTAAAAGCAAACAATAATTCACGAAAAACAACAGTGACCTATTTCTTTTAGAAGTATATGCTTGCATAAAGATAAAGTAGATTAAACATAACCTTTGCATATCAGATGTTGTTCATGTCGGTTAGCAGCAACACGACGGATGCCACTAGTGAAACAGGAACTGGTATCTCTTCCGGAGCGCCTGAGTTCACTCCTAGTTACTAGTTGGCTTCGCGTTGTTCAATATGTAGTTTTCACTGTAGTTTTGTGTAGGTAATTGTTTGTCCTTTCGTACTTTTTTGTCCATTGCGTTGTCTATCCTTTGGTATCTTGAAACTTTTTTTTAATGCTAATTATAGCCTAGAGCAGTCCATATCATATTATGACATGGAAATTAAATTTGTTTTTATGGTAAATTTCATATTTCTAATATGACGGCATATATATCGTCAACCAGTATATGTCGGTATATATCTACCTTTAACACCTGCGCACTCAAATTATCGATTGGAAACAAAACAAAACATAATTTAAAAAGTTTTTGTAATGAATAAAAGCCTACAAGGCCGTTTCCGTGAGGTCATACACAACAACTACACATTATATTACTTTGTTTACATGTATACACAAATATGCGATGAGAACGCACTCATCTGGCATGTTCCCCGACAGATGTTCCGGCCACCTTCCACGTGAAATTGTGACGACGTAAGCAACCAATTTGACATTAAATCTGTTTTGTGTCATTAAAGTAATTGAAATAATTATTTGAATATATTATTACTCACACAATAGGAGTTTGATTCAATATATGTGCTCAAATTGCGCTGATTCCGTCATCATATGTGAAGGGGGATAAACGGAACAGCCGTTGTGTGGCGGTTTCTAAGGTCGCCTAGGGTCATTACAATTACCGTATTTGTCATATTAGAAAAAAAATAATTTATGGCAGGCGTAGATTTGTGTAGATTTAACCATGGGTGTGGCATTTATATTCGTATATTATCCCTCGCTAGCGCTCTGGAAAAAAATAATCGAATATAAATACCCAACCCATGGTTAAATGAGCACAAATCTACGGCTGCCATGATTTATTTCTTAATCATACGATACTTATGTGGTCCATACATTTATCACATATTTTTTTTATTAAATTGCGTTAGCAACAATAATATATAAATTCTAAAGACCATTACAATGAACGCAATTGCTCTGATTTAAACAACAATCATGGTATTTAGTCAACTTTATTTTCTGGAAATAGAGTGATGGTGTGATGTCATGTCGATCAAACACCAATGTGGACGTAACGACCTAGTACATATACTGTACGATAGGTCATTTCTACTTTAAGTATAATATACTTAATCGCAATCGTTGTTTGAAATCAATTCGTACATATAGCATATGTACGAATTAATTTCAAACGACGATTGTGATACGCAGGGATATTACTGTTTTTAACTCGAATAATACGATGTGAAATGTTCGACAAATATAAATAATCATGAACATATATTTTTTAGCTGACGCCGACGTACGTAGAAAACGTTATGGTAATTGGTGTTTAACACATTTCGTGTTGTGTTTTTTTTTTGTTTGTCTTAGTCATGTGTACCCTATGTTACAAGTTTCTCTGGATTGTTCATTTTTGATTGCTCCTTCGGTTCATAAAGTAACATTTTTGTAAGCCAATGCAATAGTGTCTTTCCTCACTCAATGATTGTTAAAAAAACGGCTGTTGACTTATCCCCACTCTACTTTTCGCGAGAACGTCAGATACATTGTGTTATTTACTGCAGGTACATATCATATTCATTAGTACAATTATATTCACTGCATTCTAGATTGAAGTTTTCATCAATATTGAACACACTTTAGGAAGACATTTTTCAGATTGATCCCGTAGAGAGTTCCTTCAGAGTATATGAGCTTTTCATGAGAACACGTCTATACCGATTTGAACGGTATCTTCAGTATTTTCTGGGGAAAATGCGATTGTGTAATGTTTCTTTTTTCAGTCAGTATATTTCAATCCTCATGATTATATAATGTGCCAAGTGTAAGTAATGGTTTTAAATATATAAATAAAAAAAAATTAAAACATGCAAATCCTGCTTGTCGTTAATCACCAGTACTTAAATAGAACTGCCGATTTTTTTTCTCTCCAGTTATTGATATCAATTTGCAAAATGAATCAACAGGTAAGTGGAATTGCTTTGAAGACTTTATTTTTGCTGTATCATATTTTAAAGCTCATTGTTAATTTTATTACCATGTACCTGTATTTAATCACCATTTCTCCTATTTATATAAGAATACAAAACTACGTCAGATTCACACCTGAACTCTGATATAGAATGTAGGTGAACTTTTCCAAGTTTGGATCTCCACCTTTCATCTTTAGCCTCTTCTTTTGTTTGATTGTTTGTTTTTTGTTGTTGTAGAGATTTTTGTTCGTTTGTTTTTGTTTGTATGCTTTGTCTTTTGTTTTTTTGTTGTTTTTTTATGTTTTTTTTTTGTTGCTTTTTATGTTTCTTTTTGCTTTAGTTTTTTGTTTCTTTGTTTTTGTTTAAAAACATTGTTCCCAAAGACTATTAAATTATTTGATTTTCCAATCTTCAGATTTGTGCGTGCACATGATAAAGGTTATTCCAGAAACGCGTTGTACGCACTAAATTAGATATCTACGTTTTTATTGCAGTTTGAATTTCATATATATTTAATATATATATAACGGTTTTATCATTGCAGATAATGTGCAGCATTTGCTTTATAGTTGTTGTGTTAATTAGTGCAGTAACACCACAGACAGGAGGAGGAACGGATGGACCGAGTGGACGGCGTACCAGTGTTGAACCGGTACCATGTAATGCACCAGATAGAGCCATTGTTACTTCATCGTCGACCTCTCAATGTGGAGTGTATCCTACGTATGTAGCCTTATATCATAAAACGAAATGGTTATCGGGAACCTTTTTACACTTAAGCCAAATTCGTTTGGATTCCTGTTAATGTTACATTATTTTAGCGAGACGATTTCATTGTTGAAAGTAATATAATTATGAGTGCGAAAAACACCTAAATGGAATTGTTTATTAAGCCTCAGACTACAATAATAATTTTAAAAAATGAGTTTTTTTATTTATCTTCGCAACTATATCGGGTCTTAAACCTTTTTATTATTGGAAATTTGTTCTTTGATCTCACAGAGTGATCTTGTCACTATCCAGGGATTGACTCGGATCCTGAAAGGTATCGGCCATTGCACACGTAACGTCAAGCACATTATGATGTTACCAATCAAAACAATAACGCCAGTGTTGGTGGTCTGGACATATATACATTATCATAAGTATCACAGTTTGTCGTTATTGAAGTCTTATAAGGAGGGATACCGGTAATAAAAGGCGAAGAATGCACGTGTCGTGATTGTCTCAAGGACAAACAATGGTCCATACACTATTACATAGTAAACTCAAGATTGAGCAAACCGAACCCCACTAGATATCGACTAAAAACTCTTATTCTCCGGAAGATTACGTTTTTCCCGCTACACTAGTTGTATAATGCATTCTCATTCAAGTTGCATGGCTAAGTGTACATCTGAATTATATCCACTCAAATTGTCACTACGAACGCTATGGCAAAGTATCACATGCTGCACATACATTAGACAACTTTCTAATAGAGGACTATTCTGTAAAGCACCTATATCACCAGTGGTATTGATGGTTTATGGTTAATGGTGTTTAACGCCATTTTATATTTCAGTTATATCGTGGCTGAGCGCTTTTTTGGTGGAGGAAACCGAAGTACCGAGAAAATCACCGAACTGCGGCAAGTCACTGTTAAACTTATAGCGGTAGTGAACACAATTATAACATTTGATGAAATTCAGCATTCATTATTTTCATTACATTCTCATACATATAGACAGTATGCTATTTTTTTTACACAGGAATGATATAAAGAAGTATCTGGCAAGTTCAAGTAATAAGAGGCGAGTTAATTCTGTGAAGAAGACATCATCTACTTTTTGTAGACGGTAGGTATATTGTAGATGTCAGGTATGCAATTAATATTGATTGAGTGTTTCACGTCATCCTGTTGATTAGTATTGTAGTAAAATTACAAGCTTACACACATTGAATATGGAAGATGGTTTGGTTTTGGTTTATGGTGTTTAACGCCACTTTCAACAATATTTCAGTTATATCGTGTCAGTCAGCTTTATTGGTGGAGGAAACCAGTGTACCTGGAGAAAACCACCGACCTGTCGCAAGTCAATGCCAAGCTTGTATTGTATTAAGTACACCTCGCCATTAACGAGGTTCGAAATCATAGCTTCTGCGGTAATATACACTGATTGTACAGGTAAATGTAAATCCAACTATAATGCAATCACGACCACGACGGCCCCAAATATGGAAGAAGCAAAAAAACAACAAAAAACAAAACAACACCCCCCCCTCAAAAAAAAAACAAAAAAACAAAAAAACAAAAACAAAAAAATATAGTAAAAAATTTATATTACATAATGAGGACAGATAAAAGTAGATTATATTTATTGGGGTACATACGTATGAATTATTAAGATAGAAAACACATTGTATCCCCTACATACCCTAATTGTTTATTAAAACAACAAAATAATATTACTTGAACAATTTACTATTACAAGACAGGATCGATCACGTACTTCTGTATTTCAGCAAATTTTCAATCCTCCCCATAGCAGCAGTGGCGGGTCAACCAGGGCCAATAAGACCTCCAGGGCCTGGATGGGCAGAAGCGGTTTGTCCGTCAAGTCGTCGTTACTTTCGGTTCCCAAAGTGCGTCTTATATTTAGGCCAAAAGTGTTTTGTGTTGAGACCTTGGGTAAATCTGGAATGTCAATACACATTATGTAGGTAAGAAAAACACATTAATATTACAAAAAATTGTATATTGTTATCATCTCCTACATTTGGAAGCACACAAATGAGAACAAGCAAACTATCTAATCAAATTAGGAGATAAAAAAACGCTAATTCAGGACGAGTGATTTGCATTAAGACACTTCGATAAAGTTATTGATTGAATTAATATCAAATTTCAGACAGAACAGACTAACAATATGAGTAAAAATACCGCATCATCAGAATTGTTCCAAAATCTAATAGAAAAATCGTAGAAACAGAGATAAAATCGATAACCGTAACACACATATACATGCCCGCTCAATTGCCAGGTTTGGTACAAGCATTGCAATAAAAAGTGGCGGGGTTAAACTTGTTTTGTTCATTATATATTGTGTTGTCACCGACTTATCAGATAAGTTCGACTGGCGCTTCCTCATATATTGACAATTATTACGTTTTATTTAATTTTGTGATGTTTGTGAATAATTGGATTTGATGATAATGAACACAATTATAACGGCATAAAGTTATCGCGAATGAAGTTTTATAAGCTTAAAACAAATTCTATTTTTGTTTCTTTTTCGCATTAATATTCCTGCTGTATGAATAGCCAATAATATTTTTAATTGTTTAATTACCTATTCACTTGCAGAATACATACATTTCTTTTATGTTCGTAAAAATAGGTGGAGGTGGGGTGAGGCGTGGGGTTGCATGCATGATTAAATTTACTTATTATGTCTTCTGTGATACACTTGCAGACAGAGGAGTTGTAAGAACATCATAAAGGGTCCACCATCAGAGGCAGGCGTTGCTACTAAAGTTTACCAATGCAGACACACAAATCGTAGAACTGTCAGTTACTATATTTGGTGTCCAAAGTTATTGAAGGTGTTTCGACGAAGAATTTCACTACCACAGTGTTGCTCTTGTATGTCAAAATGGTGTGTATTTGGTGGATAGAACACCAACTGCAGTGCACTTTGATATTAACAGTCTATTATATTTATTAAACGTGTATTACATTTATTGACCGTGTTTTACGTTTATTGACCGTTTATTACAATCATTAACCCGGTGTTGCATGATTTAACCGTGTATTGCATTTCTTAACAGTGCATTATATTTATTAACCCTGTATTGCATGCTTTAACTGTGTATTGCCTATTTTATCGGTGTATTCCATTTATTAACCGTGCATTGCATTTATTACCCGGGAATTATATTTATTACCCGGGCATTATATTTATTACCCGGGCATTATATTTATTACCCGGGCATTATATTTATTAACCGTGCATTACATGTATTAACAATGTATTACATTTATTAACCGTGAACTACATTTATTAACCGTGAACGGTTCATTCCACCTAATCCCACTTTTAAAAAAATCATTAAATGAATCTAAAATTTCAAGTGGGAATAGTTGTATTTTTTGTATAAACAAGTGCAAACATTGGGATTAGGGTGTATAAACAAAAACTCATTAACGTCAGGTAAACTTGTGTGTGTCTAGATTGCTTACAGAATAGAGAACTAAAATATAGTAAATTATATTTTTTATTCAACTCCAACAATACATTCATATTTCAACATCTGAAACTTATTGTTTAATTTATAAATTACATGAAATAATCAACAAATATGGTTCCAATCACAAGTTCATCAATTTCATTCAAAAATAATTTTAACGTCAAGTACTACATAAATATTCATTCCACAAAATGTTCTTAGTCTCAATTTGAAATCTTATATTAATTAAATGTAGGCTTTTTCTGCAATATTTGACATAAAATACAGATAAATTACAGGTAATAATTAATCAGATACTAATTGCAAAAACAACAAATTAACTGTAACAACATCGATATCTATTGTTATTTGAAAGTGGGAATAGCTGGAATAGGTATTATTAAAAAGTGGGATGAGATTGAAGACACCCCGTGAACTACATTTATTAACCGTGCATTACATTTATTAACCGTGTATTACATTTATTAACCGTGCACTACATTTATGAACCGTACATTACATTAATTAACCGTGTATCATATTTATTAACCGTGTATGACAAATCTTAACCGTGTATTACATTTATTAACCATGTATTACATTTATCAACCGTGCACTGCATTTATTAACCGTACACTGCATTTATTAACCGTACATTATATGTATTTACTGTGCATTACATTTATTTACCGTCTATTATATCTATTAACCGTTTGGTACATTTATCAATCATGTATTACATTAATTAATCGCCGTTTTACATTTATTAACGTGTATTACATTAATTAGCCGTGTATCACATTTATTAACCGTGTATGACAAATCTTAACCGTGTATTACATTTATTAACCGTTTATTGCATGTACTAACCACGCATTACATTTATAAACCGTGAATTACATTAATTAACCGTGTATTTCATCTATCAACAGTGAATTACATTTATAAATCGTCCATTGCATTTATTAACCGTGTAAATCGTGTATTACCTTTATTGACCGTGTATTGCATGCATTAATCGTGTATTACGTTTAGTAACCGTGTATTATATTTAATAACCTTGTATTGCATATATTAACCGTGTACTGCAGTTATGCATTGAACATATTGACATCTACATACAAATCATTTCACGAAATGTATTTTACGCTTAAGATAAGCGAATTGTATTCAGTTTTACAATCTTACACATGGAGTAGATTTATACATTATCTCCAAACGTTTGAATGTTCCGTGACAGTCTACCGCCTATGTAAATATGCTATGATTATCGGTATTAAAGGTTGCACATTAAATATTAAAAACCCAATGTTATTTTCTAATGAATGGTATTGATCAATAAAATGAAAACTAACAAATTCCACATCGTTCGCCAGAACAGTTTAAACATCCAATCAAAATATCAGAGAAACAGAGGCAAAATATGATACCCCTAACACACATATAAATGACCGCTCCCTTTCGTTACTTAGTAGGAGCACTGAACAATAAGAAAATGGTTGGGTTAAAACAGCTTGATGAGCCTTCCTCTTTTTTCTACGTTTTTAATACCAATACTAAAACAGTCAATTTTTCGCAGAAATAGACAAATATTTAACGAGGTCAAAGCACTCTTCTACAAAACAAAAACATCCTTGTTCTCCAATTACATTAAATATCCAACATATCATTGGTCTATTGAGATAACGAGTATTAACCAGTGGATTCGGAACTTCTTGCCCTTTCGGTGCAACTGAGTTGACTCCCAGTTTTCAGTGGGATTCATGTTGCTCAATCCTTAGATTTTCTAGTGTTTTGTAGATAATAAACGCGAGAAAACACCGAAAGGGCAATCAAAAATGGACAATGCAGAGAAATTGGCAACATAATGTATACAAGACGAAGAAAAAAAAACAAAAAACAACACAATATGTGTTGGACACCATTATACGTAAACAAACACAAACAACGTAAACAAGATCGCTGTTTGTTTTTCTTTTCCCCATGGCATTATCTGTCCTTATTTGATTTACGGCTTCACGCTATCCCGCTGGTATCTTCACACTTTTCTTTTATACAATTGAAATATATAGGATTGTCAGTTGTTGATACAACTGTGTTTTGTGGACAGTGTAGATAAACTGGAAACATAGGGTAAGCAAGCCGAAGAAAAAAACCAACAACACAATATGTGTTGGACACCACCACAAGAAAACAAACAAAAATAACGAAAACAAGATAATTGTTTGTCCTTTTTTCTATTCAACATTGACTTATCTGTCGTTGATTGACTTACGGCTTTACGCCACCCCGCTGGTAGCCATCACACTTTTCTTTTATACAATTCAAATATAATATAGGATTGTCAGTTTTTGATAAAACTGTGTGTGTTTGCTGAAAAGTGATTTTGTTTTTGTCTACATTAATATCATATAGCGAATATATATTTGCGTAATATAGTAAGTGAGTGACTGAGTGATTGTTCTTTAACGCCAATTCATCAATTTTTCAGCTATATCATGGCGAGAACAAGTTAGCTTTCAATGAGATGATGATGATGTCCGCGTTGTTCTAGACCAACACGCTGAGTTGGAATTTGAAGCAACAATCGGTGGGTAGACATGTCGCTCCACTCGGACACATTATTCTGATTCCGAACCAATCAGTCTTTGCTCTTTCTCCTTAATGCTGCGTGCTTAGCAGAAAATAAGAAATGCCAATTTTATTGTCTTTGGCTTGACCCGACCGGGGCTCAAACCCACGACCTATCACGTATATTGTGCTTACAGATGTAAGATATTACACATGCAGCCAACCTATTTCTTCAAAAGTAGCTGAGAATACTTGACACATTTCTAAGGCGCTTTACATTTATTTATATAATAATACTAAATGATCCATGTGTGATATAGAATCGCATTATGCAAAATATATTGCAATTTATGGAGAATTAGGTAAACATGCTGTATAATTTATCAATCTTCTTATTGAAAATGTCAGCTACAAAGAATATAAATGTTAACAAATTTACAAACACCATGACCCTAACCGTATTCGTCTAAGAGGCTCAAAATTATATTTTATTAGATGATATGTGTTTTGTCCAAACACGTTTCCTAAAACCGAAAATGGAAATGTTATATGTTATTCAGCTATCAGACAGGGTATATAATGTGACATTCCCGGCTTAGGGTCTATATTCCCTGATATATTACGGATTTAACCATTGTTTTTTGAAGACGGTCAGTATTAGCTGAAACATCACTTGGTCTTAAACAACACCTCAATCACCTATATTGTATTAGAGGTCAGATGTTATATTACTCTGTCCTGTATAATAACTACAGATATAAATATATTTTGTTGTTTCTTAACTACTACTGTGGAGACAATTATAGTGAGTTTAATTCATACATCAAAGGATTCCGAAATAACCATCTGCCATTTTGCTTCTCCTGTTTTCTGTATCGTTTTGAACAGAGAATACCGACAGGGCAATCAACAATGGACAACCCGGAGAAACTGGCAGCATAGGGTACACAAGACGAAGACAAACAAAGCAAAGACACAAGACAATACGTGTTGGACACCACTTAATATGGGAATATCGGTATATCACTGACCAGTTGAACTTACTTGTATAGTATTGGTAATAAGTGTGGATATCATTAGCACTTTGCAACAAAATAGGGCTAAACATTTAAAAGGCTCATTTAAGATTATATCGCTAACCTGGAAGAAAAGATTTATTGACCTTGTACATATCGTACATTGTCACTGAAATAAGCAATGTTACATAGAGTAAGGAATCGTACTTCATGGAAATACCTGGAAATCCTTTAGATAAAACAAATTATAATAATACAAACAAAAGACGTTGTGATCTTATTTTGGGTACTGACTGAAAAAAACAAGGTCGTACAAATGCATTCCACGATAATATTTTTCTATACCTAACTTCAAAATATGCATTGTCATTTCATTTTTTAAACATTTTATTTTGCGAATTTAATAACATTACTATTTGATGATTAATCAGATTTAGCTATCATTCAAGTCAATAACACCTGGTTTTATTTACAAATATAATGGAAAATGCTGGTAAGCTATACATATATGAATTGTATTACCGCAATCAGGTTGAATTTTAGCAAATATGGCAGAACAATGTATAAGATATATAGGATAATTGTTTTTTGATAAGTAATATATAACAAGCTGCGTTTTCCTTTTGACATGTTACAGTTAATCGTGCGTACTGCAGATTACATCGGTCAGAATTAAAACTTGGTACAACGATACATGTGTGATTGTCTGGAATGTTGATATATGCGAATCTGCATTAGGTTTCATCATTTGCCAAATATAGGGTTAGGGATAATGTAATGGTGTCTAACGCCATAATATTTCAGCTATATAAGACCAAGCGGTCATTATAGGTAATATTTCAAATTTTTGAACAAGTTATACGATATAACCTGATCGGGAGAAGTTTATTCGCGGTTTATGAAAAGCTTATTTTTTTCCAAGCCACGTTTTAGAGTATAACCTAGCTGTTCAATAATTTCAAATATTCCTTGTAATTTAATGATACCTTGATTTTAACTACTATTATTTCATGGGACTATTTGAATTTGTCTGTGGCGAAGAAATACGCTGACAGTACAGCCAATCAGATTGCAGTATTGACATCAAATTAAATTATATGCATACAAGTATGTCTTACAGTTCGTCTTTATAGACATTCAAATATCTAAACATTAAAACAATTGTATGCGCTGCATGTCGGTGAAATATTATGTACTAAACCTATTATTGCTTCTCCCTCGGGAACAGTTTTCCGTTGACTCGGGAACTATACATCACCAGGCAACACTATAGGAAAACAGTTCCCCCAGGAGAAGAGAAAAATAATGATCAATTAAGCTTCACCATATTTGGCTGATTGCGATTAGTATTTGTGCAATGTCAGTAAGAAATTAACCTTGTACACATTGTCACAGCAATATATACAATTTACGTCATTATTTAAATCAACATAAATTAACTTATTAAAATTACGTTTTTATTACTATCACTGGCATTGATCGATACTTCTGGTGATTGATTTTTTGTCCCAGTGGGTATCATCTCTGACAATAGTCAGTATTTCAGCATAGTCATGGATTATCAGATATATTCATTATTGAAATGCACAGTTTCTTAAATAATTAGCGAAATAACAAATTAAATAGCATTAAAATGTGTAGTACCATAAGAAGCATAGTCATGATATGGCATATTAAGATGATGTCGATTTTATGCGCTGCATGTGGGTGAAATTTAAAGCCCAGTTTTACGAAATCATATAATTTCAAATTGTAACGAAATAACAAGAAACAAAAACTCTATTTTTTTTCTTATTGCTGATTAACCGATCTTTACTTTCATGGTATTCTGATATTGGTAAAAGCAAACAATAATTCACGAAAAACAACAGTGACCTATTTCTTTTAGAAGTATATGCTTGCATAAAGATAGAGTAGATTAAACATAACCTTTGCATATCAGATGTTGTTCATGTCGGTTAGCAGCAACACGACGGATGCCACTAGTGAAACAGGAACTGGTATCTCTTCCGGAGCGCCTGAGTTCACTCCTAGTTACTAGTTGGCTTCGCGTTGTTCAATATGTAGTATTCACTGTAGTTTTGTGTAGGTAATTGTTTGTCCTTTCGTACTTTTTTTGTCCATTGCGTTGTCTATCCTTTGGTATCTTGAAACTTTTTTTTAATGCTAATTATAGCCTAGAGCAGTCCATATCATATCATGACATGGAAATTAAATTTGTTTTTATGGTAAATTTCATATTTCTAATATGACGGCCTATATATCGTCAACCAGTATATGTCGGTATATATCTACCTTTAACACCTGCGCACTCAAATTATCGATTGGAAACAAAAAAAAAAACATAATTTAAAAAGTTTCTGTAATGAATAAAAGCCTACAAGGCCGTTTCCGTGAGGTCATACACAACAACTACACATTATATTACTTTGTTTACATGTATACACAAATATGCGATGAGAACGCACTCATCTGGGATTTTCCCCGACAGATGTTTCGGCCACCTTCCACGTGAAATTGTGACGACGTAAGCAACCAATTTGACATTAAATCTGTTTTGTGTCATTAAAGTAATTGAAATAAATATTTGAATATATTATTACTCACACAATAGGAGTTTGATTCAATATATGTGCTCAAATTGCGCTGATTCCGTCATCATATGTGAAGGGGGCTAAACGGAACAGCCGTTGTTTGGCGGTTTCTAAGGTCGCCTAGGGTCATTACAATTACCGTATTTGTCATATTAGAAAAGAAATAATTTATGGCAGCCGTAGATTTGTGTAGATTTAACCATGGGTGTGGCATTTATATTCGTATATTATCCCTCGCTAGCGCTCTGAAAAAAATAATCGAATATAAATACCTAACCCATGGTTAAATGAGCACAAATTTACGGCTGCCATGAATTATTTCTTAATCATACGATACTTATGTGGTCCATACATTTATCACATATTTTTTTTTTATTAAATTGCGTTAGCAACAATAATAATTATACAAATTATAAAGACCATTACAGTGAACGCAATTGCTCTGATTTAAACAACAATCATGGTATTTAGTCAACTTTAATTTCTGGAAATATAATGATGGTGTGATGTCATGTCGATCAAACACCAATGTGGACGTAACGACCTAGTACATATACTGTACGATAGGTCATTTCTACTTTAAGTATAATATACTTAATCGCAATCGTTGTTTGCAATCAATTCGTACATATATACTATATGTACGAATTGATTTCAAACAACGATTGTGATACGCTGGGATATTACTGTTTTTAACTCGAATAATACGATGTGAAATGTTCGACAAATATAAATAATCATGAACATATATTTTTTAGCTCACGCTGACGCCGACGTACGTAGAAAACGTTATGGTAATTGGTGTCTAACACATTTCGTGTTGTGTTTTTGTTTTGTTTGTCTTAGTCATGTGTACACTATGTTGCAAGTTTCTCTGGATTGTCCATTTTTGATTGCTCCTTCGGTTCACAAAGTAACATTTTTGTAAGCCAATGCAATAGTTTCTTTCCTCACTCAATGATTGTTAAAAAACGGCTGTTGACTTATCCCCACTCTACTTTTCGCGAGAACGTCAGATACATTGTGTTATTTACTGCAGGTACATATCATATTCATTAGTACAATTATATTCACTGCATTCTAGATTGAAGTTTTCATCAATATTGAACAGAGTATATGAGCTTTTCATGAGAACTCGTCTATACCGCCTTGAACGGTATCTTCAGTATTTTCTGGGGAAAATGCGATTGTGTCATGTTTCTTTTTTCAGTCAGTACATTTGAATCCTCATGATTATATAATGTGCCAAGTGTAAGTAATGGTTTTAAATATATAAATATAAAACATTAAAACATGCAAATCCTGCTTTAGGTTACTTTCGTGTCGTTAATCACCAGTACTTAAATAGAACTGCCGATTTTCTTCTCTCCAGTTATTGATATCAATTTGCAAAATGAATCAACAGGTAAGTTGAATTGCTTCGAAGACTTTATTTCTGCTGTATTATATTTTAAAGCTCATTGTTAATTTTATTACCATGTACCTGTATTTAATCACCATTTCTCCTATTTATATAAGAATACAAAACTACGTCAGATTCACACCTGAACTCTGATATAGAATGTAGGTGAACTTTTCCAAGTTTGGATCTCCACCTTTCATCTTTAGCCTCTTCTTTTGTTTGATTGTTTGTTTTTTGTTGTTGTAGAGATTTTTGTTCGTTTGTTTTTGTTTGTATGCTTTGTCTTTTGTTTTTTTGTTGTTTTTTTTATGTTTTTGTTTTGTTGTTTTTTGTGTTTCTTTTTGCTTAATTTTTTTGTTTCTTTGTTTTTGTTTAAAAACATTGTTCCCAAAGATTATTAAATTATTTGGTTTTCCAATCTTCAGATTTTGTGCGTGCACATGATACAGGTTATTCCAGAAACGCGTTGTGCGCACTAAATTAGATATCTACGTTTTTATTGCAGTTTGAATTTCATATATATTTAATATATATATATATAACGACGTCGCGCAAGGTGTTGCGTTTTTAACGAATTTCAGAATAATTTGTAATCATAATAAAAATATACAGTACCCCTGCCTGTAAATATCTACAATTTATATATCATGATATTCGTTGAATATAGCAGATTAAGTTTAATAACATTTTCTTCTAATTAAATAAAGCATAATTAAGATTTATGAATATTAAACAGTCATACACGTATTTTAAGTGCCTGTCACGTATAACATTTTACAACCTTTACTCCTATATCTGTGTAACAAACGAATAGAACCCGTCGTCGGATTTTCGTGAAAATTTGTACAACACTTTCATATGACGGCATAATAGAAGGGTCGACGTCATTTTAGATTTGGACGTCAACTACGCCATGTCCGATAAAAAATCTACAATGTAAAATTCTGTCACAATTGATGTACTATTAGTGACAAAGTGGAAACAGATGACAAATAAGTGATCAAAAAGTTTTCAGTAAGTAACCAAAATATTATGTAATAATCCTTTTGTAATGACAAATTATTCAGCACAACTATTTGAAAAATGGTCAAGTATTTATTTTATTAGAGCATTTTAAAGACGTCAGTTAAAATTGTCCAATGTGTGAATTTAATTCGTCTTGACGTTAAGTATCGAAATTCACGCGTATGAAAAATACCGTATCTGATAATGAAAAAATTAATAAAATGACTGAAATACGTCTTTTTTATCATATATCATAATATTACAATGACTTTTGATTTTCACAAGAAATAGGAAAACTGCATAAAAAAATGTCCGTTATACAGAAATGTCCAATGTTACATTTTTCAACCAGAAACGTCATTCAATGTCTTCGCATGGTAGAATTAAATCCGACATAGCATGTTGAATTTTCCACGTACAAACAAAAGAAAATCATTCTCAAAATACGTTTTTGATCTACATTGTATAGTTGAAATTTCTTTGGAATTGACTGTAAAAAGAAAAAATTACAACGAAAAATGCTTGTCCCATACAAATGTCCAATAGTCTCATTTTTGACGTCAAACGTCATTAAAGTTTAAAATCTAACACCAGATGGTAAAAATTATACGATCATAAAAAAATTATTCACACAACAGAAAAAAATATGAAAACATTTTAGAAATACGTTTTTTACATTAATTTCAAAATTGTAATTTTTTTTCGATGTACTTCAAAAAACAAAAAAATATACCCGAAAATGCTTGTCCCATAAAATGTCCAATATTGCACGCTGAACTGTGAACGTCGTCAAATATCAAAATGTCTTAACGTAATGAAAAAAAAAAATACCTCACCGATCTTCAAACAATTTGCAAATAAAACCCCCCTTTACTAACTTAAATGAGTGATAAATGAATAAATAATAAAATAAATAAATAAATAAATAAATAAATAAATAAATAAATAAATAAATAAATAAATAAATAAATAAAATGTTTACATACGTGTACTTTATTTTCAGAAATGAAATTATCAACAAATCTGGATCAGTATACGCAAAAACGAAAAGACAGAAACAAAAACAAAAACAATCTTATAATGAAAGAAAGAAAAATTCAAAAGCGGAAAATAAAGCAACACGGGAAAAATCAAATTCGAAATGGGACGTCTATAAATGGAATCCGAGAGAGAAAAAGAAAATTGAAACCATAGGAAATGCTATATTTATTTTTATGTGTTTTTCTTTCTTTTTTTTGGGGGGGGGGGCAAATTTGGTAAGCAAATCTTCCGAAGTTTGAATTCTTTATTCAGAAACAAGCAATGTATAAGTAAAAATGTTCTTTGATATATTTACTTCACATATTTTCAAAAGGCTGTTTATTTTTAATTTCACATTTAAAATAAAACAATGTATCTTTATATTCTCTTGAAACGAGGAAAGGTAAATTTGACAGACGTTTATAATGCAAGTGTAAATTATGCCATCCTAAAACACACACAAAAATAACCTTCATATGGTCCTATATAAAATGGATTGAAAATTACGCTAAAAAACAAACAAAGCTTCAATCTTTAATTCTTATTCTAAACCATACGTTTATAACGTTCTTTTAACGTTACGTTTGATAACGCAACACCTTGCGCGACGTCAACGGTTTTATCATTGCAGATAATGTGCAGCATTTGCTTTATAGTTGTTGTGTTAATTAGTGCAGTAACACCACAGACAGGAGGAGGAACGGACGGACCGAGTGGACGGCGTACCAGTGTTAGACCGGTACCATGTAATGCACCAGATAGAGCCATTGTTACCTCATCGTCGACCTCTCAATGTGGAGTGTATCCTACGTATGTAGCCTTACATCATAAAACGAAATGGTTATCGGGAACGTTTTTACACTTAAGCCAAATCCGTTTGGATTCCTGTTATGAGTGCGAAAAACACCTAAATGGAATTGTTTATTAAGCCTCAGACTACAATAATAATTTAAAAAAATGAGCTTTTTTATTTATCTTCGCAACTATATCGGGTCTTAAACCTTTTTATTATTGGTAATTTGTTCTTTGATCTCACAGAGTGATCTTGTCACTATCCAGGGATTGACTCGGATCCTGAAAGGTATCGGCCATTGCACACGTAACGTCAAGCACATTATGATGTTACCAATAAAAACAATAACGTCAGTGTTGGTGGTCTGGACATATATACATTATCATAAGTATCACAGCTTGTCGTTATTGAAGTCTTATAAGGAGGGATACCGGTAATAAAAGGCGAAGAATGCACGTGTCGTGATTGTCTCAAGGACAAACAATGGTCCATACACTATTACATAGTAAACTCAAGATTGAGCAAACCGAACTCCACTAGATATCGACTAAAAACTCTTATTCTACCGAAGATTACGTTTTTCCCGCTACACTAGTTGTATAATGCATTCTCATTCAAGTTGCATGGCTAAGTGTACATCTGAATTATATCCACTCAAATTGTCACTACGAACGCTATGGCAAAGTATCACATGCTGCACATACATTAGACAACTTTCTAATAGAGGACTATTCTGTAAAGCACCTATATCACCAGTGGTATTGATGGTTTATGGTTAATGGTCTTTAACGCCACTTTATATTTCAGTTATATCGTGGCTGAGCGCTTTATTGGTGGAGGAAACCGAAGTACCGAGAAAATCACCGAACTGTGGCAAGTCACTGCTAACGCATAGCGGTAGTGAACACAATTATAACATTTGATGAAATTCAGCATTCATTATTTTCATTACATTCTCATACATATAGACAGTATGTTATTTTTTTTGCACAGGAATGATATAAAGAAGTATCTGGCAAGTTCAAGTAATAAGAGGCGAGTTAATTCTGTGAAGAAGACATCATCTGCTTTTTGTAGACGGTAGGTATATTGTAGATGTCAGGTATGCAATTAATATTGATTGATTGTTTCACGTCATCCTGGTGATTAGTATTGTAGTAAAATTACAAGCTTACACACATTAAATATGGAAGATGGTTTGGTTTTGGTTTATGGTGTTTAACGCCACTTTCAACAATATTTCAGTTATAACGTGGCAGTCAGCTTTATTGGTGGAGGAAACCAGTGTACCTGGAGAAAACCACCGACCTGTCGCAAGTCAATGCCAAGCTTTCTCACATAATATTGTATTAAGTACACCTCGCCATTAACGAGGTTCGAACTCATAGCTTTTGCGGTAATATACACTGATTGTACAGGTAAATGTAAATCCAACTACCATGCAATCACGACCACGACGGCCCCAAATATGGAAGAACCACAAAAACAACAAAAAACAAAACAACACCCCCCCCCCAAAAAAAACAAAAAAATAAAGTAATTATTGATATTACATAATGAGGACAGATAAAAGTAGATTATATTTATTGGGTTTCTTCCGTATGAATTATTAAGATAGAAAACACATTGTATCCCCTACATACCCTAATTGTTTATTAAAACAACAAAATAATATTACTTGAACAATTTACTATTACAAGACAGGATCGATCACGTGCTTCTGTATTTCAGCACATTTTCAATCCTCCCCATAGCAGCAGTGGCGGGTCGTCGAGGGGCACCAGGACCTCCAGGGCCTGGATGGGCAGAAGCTGTCTGTCCGTCAAGTCGTCGTTATTTTCGGTTCCCAAAGTGCGTCTTTTATTTAGGCCAAAAGTGTTTTGTGTTGAGACCTTGGGTGAATCTGGAATGTCAATACACATTATGTAGGTAAGAAAAACACATTAATATTACAAAAAATTGTATATTGTTATCATCTCCTACATTTGGAAGCACACAAATGAGAACAAGCAAACTATCTAATCAAATTAGGAGATAAAAAACGCTAATTTAGGACGAGTGATTTGCATTAAGACACTTCGATAAAGTTATTGATTGAATTAATATCAAATTTCAGACAGAACAGACTAACAATATGAGGAAAAATACCGCATCATCAGAATTGTTCCAAAATCTAATAGAAAAATCGTAGAAACAGAAATAAAATCGATAACCGTAACACACATATACATGACCGCTCAATTGCCAAGTTTGTACAAGTATTGCAATAAAAGGTGGCGGTGTTAAACTTGTTTTGTTCATTATATATTGTGTTGTCACCGACTTATCATCAGATAAGTTCGACTGGCGCTTCCTCATATATTGACAATTATTACGTTTTATTTAATTTTGTGATGTTTGTGAATAATTGGATTTGATGATAATGAACACAATTATAACGGCATAAAGTTATCGCGAATGAAGTTTTATAAGCTTAAAACAAATTCTATTTTTGTTTCTTTTTCGCATTGATATTCCTGCTGTATGAATAGCCAATAATACGTTTAATTACCTATTCACTTGCAGTATACATACATTTTTTTATGTTCGTATAAATAGGTGGAGGTGGGGTGTGGTGTGGGGTTGGATACATGATTAAATTTACTTATTATGTCTTCTGTGATACACTTGCAGACAGAGAAGTTGTAAGATCATCAAAAAGGGTTCTCCAACAGAGGCAGGCGTTGCCACTAAAGTTTACCAATGCAGACACACAAATCGTAGAACTGTCAGTTACTATATTTGGTGTCCAAAGTTATTGAAGGTGTTACGACGACAAATTTCACTGCCACAGTGTTGCTCTTGTATGTCAAAATGGTGTGTATTTGGTGGATAGAACACCAACTGTAGTGCACTTTGATATTAACAGTCTATTATATCTATTAAACGTGTATTACATTTATTGACCGTGTTTTACCTTTATTGACCGTTTATTACAATCATTAACCCGGTGTTGCATGATTTAACCATGTATTGCATTTCTTAATAGTGCATTATATTTATTAACCCTGTATTGCATGCTTTAACTGTGCATTGCCTATTTTATCAGTGTTTTCCATTTATTAACCGTGCATTGCATTTATTACCCGGGCATTATATTTATTAACCGTGCATGACATGTATTAACAATGTATTACATTTATTAACAGTGAACTACATTTATTAGCCGTCAACGGTTCATTCCAACTAATCCCACTTTTTAAAAAATTCATTAAAGAAATCTAAAATTTCAAGTGGGAATAGTTGTACTTTTTGTATAAACAAGTGCAAACATTGGGATTAGGGTGAATAAACAAAAACTCATTAACGTCAGGTAAACTTGTGTGTGTCTAGATTGCTTACAGAATAGAGAACTAAAATATAGTAAATTATATTTTTTATTCTACTCCAACAATGCATTCATATTTCAGCATCTATAAAACTTATTGTTTAATTTATAAATTACATGAAATAATAAACAAATATGGTTCCAATCAAAAGTTCATAAATTTCATTCAAAAATCATTTTAACGTCAAGTACTACATAAATATTCATTCCACAAAATGTTCTTAGTCTCAATTTGAAATCTTATATTAATAAATGTAGGCTTTTTCTGCAATATTTGACATAAAATACAGATAGATTACAGGTAATAATTAATTAGATACTAATTGCAAAAACAACAAATTAACTGTAACAACATCTATTGTTATTTGTAAGTGGGAATAGCTGGAATAGGTATTATTAAAAAGTGGGATTAGATTGAAGACACCCCGTGAACTAAATAATGTACATTTATTAACCGTGCATTACATTTATTAACCGTGTATTACATTTATTAACCATTATTACATTTATTAACCGTGCACTACATTTATGAACCGTACATTATATTTATTAACTGTGCATTACATTTATTTACAGTCTATACTATCTATTAACCGTATGGTACATTTATCAATCATGTATTACATTAATTAATCGTGTTTTACATTTATAAACGTGTATTACATTAATTAACCGTCTATCACATTTATTAACCGTGCATGACAAATTTTAACCTGTATTACATTTATTAACCGTTTATTGCATGTACTAGTCATGCATTACATTTATAAACCGTGAATTACATTAATTAACCGTGTATTTCATCTATCAACAATGAATTATATTTATAAATCGTGCATTACATTTATTAACCGTGTAAATCGTGTATTACGTTTATTGACCGTGTATTGCATGCATTAACCGTGTATTGCATTTAGTAACCGTGCATTGCATTTACTAACCTTGTATTGCATATATTAACCGTGTACTGCAGTTATGCATTGAACATATTGACATCTACATACAAATCATTTCACCAAATGTATTTTGCGCTTATGATAATCAAATTGTATTCAGTTTTACAATCTTACACATGGAGTAGATTTATACATTATCTCCAAACGTTTGAATGTTCCGTGACAGTCTACCGCCTATGTAAATATGCTATGATTATCGGTATTAAAGGTTGCACATTAAATATTAAAAACTCAATGTTATTTTCTAATGAATGGTATTGATCAATAAAATGAAAACTAACAAATTCCACATCGTTCGCCAGAACAGTTTAAACATCCAATCGAAATATCCGAGAAACAGAGGCAAAATATGATACCCCTAACACACATATAAATGACCGCTCCCTTTCGTTACTTAGTAGGAGCACTGAACAATAAGAAAATGGTTGGGTTAAAACAGCTTGATGAGCCTTCCTCTTTTTTCTACGTTTTTAATACCAATACTAAAACAGTCAATTTTTCGCAGAAATAGACAAATATTTAACGAGGTCAAAGCACTCTTCTACAAAACAAAAACATCCTTGTTCTCCAATTACATTAAATATCCAACATATCATTGTTCTATTGAGATAACGAGTATTAACCAGTGGATTCGGATCTTCTTGCCCTTTCGGAGCAACTGAGTTGACTCGCAGTTTTCAGTGGGATTCGTGTTGCTCAATCCTTAGATTTTCTAGTGTTTTGTAGATAATAAACGCGAGAGAACACCGAAAGGGCAATCAAAAATGGACAATGCAGAGAAATTGGCAACATAATGTATACAAGACGAAGAAAAAAAAACAAAAAACAACACAATATGTGTTGGACACCATTATACGTAAACAAACACAAACAACGTAAACAAGATCGCTGTTTGTTTTTCTTTTCCCCATGGCATTATCTGTCCTTATTTGATTTACGGCTTGACGCTATCCCGCTGGTATCTTCACACTTTTCTTTTATACAATTGAAATATATAGGATTGTCAGTTGTTGATACAACTGTGTTTTGTGGACGGTGTAGATAAACTGGAAACGTAGGGTAAACAAGCCGAAGAACAAAACCAACAACACAATATGTGTTGGACACCACCACAAGAAAACAAACACAAATAACGAAAACAAGATAATTGTTTGTCCTTTTTTCTTTTCAACATTGACTTATCTGTCCTTGTTTGATTTACAGCTTCACGCCATCCCGCTGGCATCGTTCACATGTTTTTTTTTTATACAATTGAAATATATATGATTGTCAGTTTTTGATACAACTGTGTGTTGTGGACAGTGTAGATAAACTGGAAACATATGGTAAACAAGCCGAAGAAAAAAACCAACAACAACACAATATGTGTTGGACACCACCACAAGAAAACAAACACAAATAACGAAAATAAGATAATTATTTGTCCTTTTTTCTTTTCAACATTGACTTATCTGTCCTTGTTTGATTTACGGCTTCACGCCATCCCGCTGGTATCCTTCACACTTTTCTTTTATACAATTCAAATATAACATAGGATTGTCAGTTTTTGATAAAACTGTGTGTGTTTGCTGAAAAGTGATTTTGTTTTTGTCTACATGAATATCATATAGCGAAAATATATTTGCGTAATATAGACCAATTTATTCTTAAAAACATGGGCGCGGCCATTATCGACTTCCGAGTGTGTCCGCCATTAGTAAAGTGTCAAAATATTATGTTCTCGGGGTTTATCGATACGCTAATGTATGGTTTCTCTAGTACAGGTGTCACAATATACTGTTATTTCGGCTTGAAATTCAATGATAACACCTGCTGTGAAGTGATTTTTAAACGGAGATATAATGACAATGATGTAATGACAACAAATAAATTACCTGGTATGTATTTTTTTTAATTACCGTTATATTCCCCATACAAAATCAGTATAAATCCTACTTGATTAAAAACTGCATGCACTTTTTTTCCTTTTTTGTTTTTTTGTTGCATTTCAAGCATAAGAAAAAAAGGTGTAATTAATATTTTGTATGAAATTAAAAAGTAAATATATAAATTATAATATACGGTTTTTGAAATTATTACTATGCGATTTAAAGTGAAGTAATAATGATAAAAGGTGTGCCTAACTTATAAGAAAGAACTTAACTTTGAATGTGACATCTTAAGGTGCATTTTTCAATTCTGTTTTATTTTATTTATTTTTTGTTTGTTAAATTGTAAAGCAAATTAAAACTTTTTGTCGGTCAATTTCTTTATAGGGATCTGTAGTGAAGATGAAAAGGAATTTAAGTTTTATCAAATTAAAACATCTGAATATCTGAATTTCTTTATCTAAAGAAAAAGGTTCATCAGGAACCTAATATAACTATTTGCTCCCAGGTTTCAGATACGTGAACCGGACGGGCAGTTTTCACCCCATTTGTCTTCTTTTTTAAATTTCTTTGCTAGGATTTCATAGTTTTATATTGATTTATTCTTTAATTTTATATGTTTTTGAAGATTAATTAAAATTTAATATTGACGTGTTAAGGAAGTGGTAGCGCTTTCTAGACTTGTAGTCTGCTGAAGGTCGACCGTGTCAACAGCGATGCGATGCTTCCCGGGTTTGGCATTTAGGGGAATAGACAGTCGTGTCATTTTGCAACAAAGGTGCTAAATTCATATTGTAGAAAGATAACTATCATTATAACTGATAGTTAACTGTGTATTGTATAACAAGTTATAGCAAAGACATCACTAAAACACAAAAATTTAATTTATGTATTGGGTTGATTCTTAAATGTATTTGATTTGCAATATGACAGTTAAACTCTACCCCCTTCCCACAAAGGGTTAAAAATGATAAAAATATATATAACTGAATTATAATGACAAAAAACTAAAAAAAAACAAATCGCCGGATTTTGCCGCAGGACATCATGTCGTTCATTTTTACTTCTTACAGAATCAAGATTTATCTCTTTGTAAATTGTTAATTATTTTATGCGGCTTCTACATGAAAACAATAATTCCTACACTGCTCACTTTGTTCCCGTTTCCTTTGTTTATGGTATTTAAGTTTTCATTTAAGACAACATTTAACTCAGTTTTTTCCTTTCTATGTTATTCTCTACCGCATACGGTAGGAACACTATTCCTCCACATATTTGCCACAGGCACTCTAATTCCGGACTTCCCTTTTTCCTCATTTGATCCCTCCCGCGATTATGGTATGGATCTTTGTCTGGAAGTATATCTTTGAACCATTTATCCATATTTTACAACATTTCGTGTAGTAATACGGCAGCTGGACCTAGAAACAAAAGTTAGTAGTAATACGGGGTGCCTGTGATATTTGCTACTCTATCATTGTGCAAATGATTGATTTTTTGGTCAATTGCATAAGTGCTCCCTACATCATAAAACTATGCTACTTTGTGGCTTTGTGAAGTGAAGACAATATTCGAAGGGAACTTAGTTCTTTTGTACAAAATGTATACCGTTAGTAAAACATGTGTGTTGAGGGTTTCCATACCGACCGTTTTGTATTGAAATTCTGCCACATAAGCAAGGTTAAAATTTGAATAGCTACAGATCGATCTGTTAGCCCACATATGGCAAAATGACTAGCTAATTCTTTAATTTTGATGATATTGATGACCGTATAGATTTGTCCGACCTGGTCCTGAACTTTGTTATTCTGAACAATTTAAACAATAACCGTTTAAGTTCAATTCAATAATCCATATTTCGAAATATTCGGCCAAAATCACGGGAATAAGCCATAAAATATTAACTGAAGAGTGTTTATCTAATCCAATTATGAATACTGATTAATCGTAACTAGTGTAAACAACCGATTGTTACACTTTCGTAATGGCGGACGATAGTAACACCACCTAGCGTCCACGAACGATAACTAGGTAATCACCGATTTCTGAAAACGTCTATAGTAAGTGAGTGACTGAGTGATTGTTCTTTAAAGCCAATTCATCAATTTTTCAGCTATATCATGGCGAGAACAAGTTAGCTTTCAATGAGATGATGATGATGTCCGCGTTGTTCTAGACCAACACGCTGAGTTGGATTTTGAAACAACAGTCGGTGGGTAGACATGTCGCTCCACTCGGACACATTATTCTGATTCCGAACCAATCAGTCTTTGCTCTTTCTCCTTAGTGCTGCGTGCTTAGCAGAAAACAACAAATGCCAATTTCATAGTCTTTGGTTCGACCCGACCGGGGCTCAAACCCACGACCTATCACGTATATTGTGCTTACAGATGTAAGATATTACACATGCAACCAACATATTTCTTCAAAAGTAGCTGAGAATACTTGACACATATCTAAGGCGCTTTACATTTATTTATATAATAATACTAAATGATCCATGTGTGATATAAAATCATATTATGTAAAGTATATTGCAATTTATGGAGAATTAGGTAAACATGCTGTATAATTTATAAATCTTCTTATTGAAAATGTCAGCTACAAAGAATATAAATGTTAACAGATTTACAAACACCATGACCCCAACCGTATTCGCCTAAGAGGTTCAAAATTATATTTTATTCTAACATGACCTCCTTCTTTCGCTTTGTTAACAAATGTACATTTTTCTCCCCGTGATATAGCTGAAGCATCACTTGGTCTTAAACAACACCTCAATCACCTATATTGTATTGGAGTTCAGATGCTATATTACTCTGTTCTGCATAATAACTACAGATATAAATATATTTTGTTTCTTAACTACTACTGTGGAGACAATAATAGTGAGTTTAATTCATACAACAAAGGATTCCGAAATAACCATCTGCCATTTTGCTTCTCCCGTGCATTACATTTATTACCCGGGCATTACATTTATTACCCGCGCATTAGATTTATTAACCGTACATTACATTTATTACCCGGGCATTATATTTATTAACCGTGCATTAGATTTATTAACCGTACATTACATTTATTACCCGGACATTATATTTATTAACGTGCATTAGATTTATTAACCGTACATTACATTTATTTCCCGGACATTATATTTATTAACGTGTATTACATTTATTAACCATGTATTGCACGGATTAATCGTGTATTAAATTTATTGACCGTGTATTGCATGCATTAAGCGCGTATTACATGCATTAACCGTGTACTGCAGATGTGCATTCAAAATATTGGCATCTACATTTATTATTTCACATTTATGATAATCTAAATATATTCAGTTTTAAAATTCTACTCATGGAGTAGATTTATTCATTATGTTATATCTTGTAATGTTCTGTAACAGTATACCGCTTATTGAAATATAATATGGTCATCGGTATTAAAGATTACCCAATAAATATTCAAAGCTCAATATTATTTTCAAATGAATGGTATTTATCAATTTATCAATAAAAACTAACAAATTCCACATCGTTCGCCAGAACAGTTTAAACATCCAATCGAATTATCAGAGAAACAGAGGCAAAATATGATACCCCTAACACACATATAAATGACCGCTCCCTTTCGTTACTTAGTGGGAGCACTGAACAATAAGAAAAGTGGTTGTGTTTTGTGGACAGTATAGATAAACTGGAAACATAGGGTAAACAAGCCGAAGGAAAAAAACAACACAATATGTGTTGGACACCACCACAAGAAAACAAACAAAAATAACGAAAGCAAGATAATTGTTTGTCCTTTTTTCTATTCACCATTGACTTATCTGTCCTTGATTAATTTACGGATTCACGCCACCCCGCGGGTATCTTCACACTTTTCTTTTATACAATTCAAATAAAGTATAGGATTGTCAGTTTTTGATAAAACTGTGTGTGTTTGCTGAAAAGTGATTTTGTTTTTGTCTACATTAATATCATATAGTGAACGTATATTTGCATAATATAGTAAGTGAGTGAATGATTGTTCTTTAATGCCAAGTCATCAATTTTTCAGCTATATCATGGCGAGAACAAGTTAATTTTCAATGAGATGATGCTGATATCCACTTTGTTCTAGACCAACACGCTGAGTTGGAGTTTGATTGTGCCAACTCATTGAAACAACAGTCGATGGGTAGACATGTCGCTCCACTCCGACACATTATTCTGATTCCGAAACAACCAGTCTTTGCGCTTTCTCCTTAATGCTGCGTGCTTAGCGGAAAACAACAAATGCCAACTTTACAGTCTTTGGCTTGATCCGACCGGGTCTCGGAACCCACGACATACCGCGTATATTTTGCTTTTGATAACACCATGACCGTACCCGTATTCGTCTAAGAGGCTCAAAATTATATGTTATTAGATGATATGTGTTCTGTCCAAACACGTTTCCTAAAACCGAAAATGGAAATGTTATATGTTATTCAGCTATCAGACAGGGTATATAATGTGACATTCCCGGCTTAGGGTATATATTCCCTGAGGCGCAGCTGAATAACAGATATATTACGGATTTAACCATTGTTTTTTGAAGACGGTCAGTATTAGCTGAAACATCACTTGGTCTTAAACAACACCTCAATCACCTATATTGTATTGGAGGTCAGATGTTATATTACTCTGTCCTGTATAATAACTACAAATATAAATATATTTTGTTGTTTCTTAACTACTACTGTGGAGATAATTATAGTGAGTTTAATTCATACATCAAAGGATTCCGAAATAACCATCTGCCATTTTGCATCTCCTGTTTTCTGTATCGTTTTGAACAGAGAATACCGACAGGGCAATCAACAATGGACAACCCGGAGAAACTGGCAGCATAGGGTAAACAAGACGAAGACAAACAAAGCAAAGACACAAGACAATACGTGTTGGACACCACTTAATATGGGAATATCGGTATATCACTGACCAGTTGAACTTACTTGTATAGTATTGGTAATAAGTGTGGATATCATTAGCACTTTCATTTTCATTTTCATTTTAAACATATTTTATTCATAAATAAATGAAATGGATTGGATAGCAGGCAATAGCCTATATAAATCCTCTCCATACACAAGGCAACAGCAACAATCAATAATGCATGCAGTTAATATTTACAATACACAATATAGAATTTCATACTCAAAGGGAAATAACTCGAGTATACAATAGCAGTCAGACATCTCATATATTCAGTTATTGATACATGTAAGTAATTAACATTGATTAGATTTTATCGACAATTTGGCTGATATGAGATCTACTATTTTTTTTTAAATACAATTAGTGGCTATCTAAAAGTGTTACCAGTGTACGATGTTGCTAGATTTATTACCTCTCAATTTAATTTAAATACTTAATTCATTTTAGAAATTTTTTATTAGCATGCAGTAGGTAATCATAGTGTAAATATGAGATTTATGACATTATACATGTATATATTTATAAAACAAAATAAATTATAAATAGAATATCAATAAATTAATTTAATTTAGTCATGTGAGAGGAATAGTACCGATATTTGCAATCATGGTCCATCATATGTGAGAATACTGTTATAGTTTAAAATGTTTAAAAAAATTAATTTATATTACTATATTATTATCAAATCGTTTGCTCCGCTTAATAAAGGAATGTACTGCGCGAAAAAGTTTTACATTCTGATTATAATCAGAGGTTTCACTTCCATAAAGAGTGGTTTGAATAGTAAATTCTTATGTTAAGTTTATTAAAGGAATCAACAAGTTGTTGCCTATGAATATTATATAAAGGGCAGTGCATAAAATAATGGGAAGGGCTTTCACAGGGATCATTGCAATTTGGGCAAGATGGTCTGTCAGATAAGTGATGTTGCTGCAAATGTAGATTTAGATTGCTAGCATCATTCCTCATCTGACAGTGTATGATATTTTCTTTTCTGTCACCTATATGAAAATATTTAGGCGAGGCTTTTGTACCAGAATTCAGTCTTGTCTTAAATATATTAAGAGAAGGACTGGACTTTGTTGAGGCAGGCAGACCATTCCAGAGTCGTAACGTACAAGGGATGAAACTTTTGCTATATGAGACAGTATTACAAAAGGGAAGTCTAAAATTGTCCCCCGATATTTGTTGTAGATTATAATCGTGAATATTTTCTGTGTATGGTTGGATCATGTCATACATATAGTCCGGAGTTAAACCATTTATTATTTTATAGAGTAAAATCAACTTTTGTTTCTCTCTTCTTTTATAAAGGGGTTCCCAGCCAAGTTCACTATATAATTTAGATCTGGATGAATTTACTCTCAACCCTGTAATTATCCTGCCTGCCTCAACCTGAACACTTTCCAATAGATTAGCTTCATTTTGAGTACAATTGTCCCAAATTACATTTCCATATTCTAGTATAGATCGGATAAATGACAAATATATATTAATCAATACATTTCTGTCAACTTGATATTTGAGCATTCTAAGAATTTTCAGTCTGTCACATGCTTTCTTATAAATTTTACTTACATAATCACCCCATTCACAATTACTTTGGAGATCCAGACCCAGATGACAGTGAGTATTAACATCTGTCACTCTGTTGTCCATATCCCCAAAATAAACTGGAGGGTTATTTATATTTCGTCTAGTAAATAAAATTGATTCAGTTTTATTAGGATTAAATTTAATAGCCCAGTTTTGTGACCAGTTATGAATAAGGGTAATAACAAAATTACCGAACTCCGAACAATCTTACAAAGGGAAAGTCAAAACTCATGAATATGAGACAAGTCTGTCGAAAGCATATTTGCAGCTTGTATATAATTTTGTTCATCGACTATTACATACAAAGATGTATCATCGGCAAAGAGTTTGATATTACAATCAAGATCATCAACAATATCGTTTATGTATATATGGAACAGGAAAGGGCCCAACACTGACCCTTGGGGAACCCCAGCATCAATTCCCTCCCACCCAGATGAGAATCCATCTAAGACCACTTTTTGTTTCCTATCATCTAAATAATCTGTAACCCAACTTAGTAAATTTCCATCTATACCAATTTTGCGTAATGTATATAAAAGTCATGTATGCCAAACCCTATCGAATGCTTTAGAAATATCACAAAATATAAACCTTATGTCTTTACCAATATCAAGGTTACTGATAATAGTGTTGTAAATATATACAAGTTGATTTACTGTAGAATCTTTTGGTTGAAATCCTGACTGGTGTTCTGTAATAATATGATGCTCCAATACATAGTTATGCAAATGTTTCACAATTATTTTTTCCATCATCTTACACAGAACACAAGTAAGGGCAATAGGTCGAAAGTTTGTAATGTCGGATGCAACCCCTTTATTTTTGTACACAGGGGTTACGTGTGAGCGTTTCCAAATATATGGAAGTTGTCCACATTGCAATGACTGATTAAATAATAATGTAAGGGGGGAAACAAGGCACTGAGAAACACTGCGTAAGCTCATGGGTGCCACACCATCGGGGCCACTTGGTTTGGAATTATTCAGTATTTCTAATTGGTCTTTTACTTCTTGTTCAGTAATCAATAATTCAGGACAAATATTGTCACGGGCAAAGTCTTCATTCGGGAGATTTGGTTCATTTTCAATATTTGAAATATCAGCAAAGTACTTATTAAAAATATCACATTTCTCTGAGGGATGAATTATTATTCTACCTTCATGTTTTATAGGGGGTGAAACTTTATTACACTTGTTTAGTTTACAAACTGATTTGGCAATTCTCCACCATTTGTCTGGTGGGATACTTTTGTCCATTAATTGAGAAGTAAATTTATTTCTATATTCAGTTTTGGCTTCTCTTACCAATCTTATAACATCATTTCGCAAATGTCTATACTGTGACCAGTGATCTGGGTTGTTGGTAGACTTAGCTCTATAATGAATGCGATTTCTCTTTCGAATCGCCTTCCTTATAGAGCTATTCATAAATGGTTTATCATCTGGTCTAATAATTACAGTTTTAGTAGGTATGTGTTTATCACACGTCTCATTTAAAATAGAAAGGAAATTAGAGTAGTTCTCATTGACAGTTTTATTTTCAAAGAGAATACTCCAATTCTTGCCTTCCATTTCATGGATTATGGAATTATAATCAGCCTGATCATATTTTCTAATTGTGCGTTTATAACACTGCTCTTTACTCGTTTTGATATTAATGTCTACACTGACTGGGCAGTGGTCACTGCAAAAGTTCGGGGAAACTTTAATATCAAGAACAAGATTTGGTCTGTTTGTAATAAATAAATCGATACATGTAGCTGATGTATGGGTAATACGTGTTGGCTCCCACACAACATTCTCCAAGTTTAGACGTGTGAGAATGTCTTCAAGGTGCCCACACTGATTACCCAACATATCAATGTTTAAATCACCTCCAAGTATTACAGGAATATTCAAATCCAGTATAGGCTGGATATTGTTTTCGAATTTCCGCCAATATGACACATGTGAATGTGGGGGTCTATAAATAACTCCAACCATCGCTTTTAAATTATTTATGATAACTGATAACCAAAGGATTTCAATTTCACTAGTGTGAAATTCCGGCTTTTCACATATATATATATTAGGTTTGGCGAAAATTGCCACTCCGCCCCCGTGGCGGTTCCTGTCAACACGTATTGGGTTTTGGAAACCCCTTAATTGGATATCCTCGTTGTCAATATCCCGACTTAAATGTGTTTCTGATACAAGTATGATATCATTATTTGACATTTCTAATTCAATTAAGTCAATTTTTGGTAATAAACTGCATGCATTAATATGTGCAATTTTTAGTGAACCATTTTTCAAATTAAGTTTGCCCGATACAATATTTGGACCAGGGTTTGATTCAATATGTCCTATTAATAGAATGTAGTACAATACAGTTTGTTCATAGTGCGAGTTATTTTGACAATAAAAGAGATTTCTAATTTTTGTTTTACCATTTTTTACAGCATTTTGTTCATCATATTCGATGGCGACCCTTTGTAGTATCTGTTCATGAGAGAACTAGTCATTGGTGTCTGAAATAAACATTAGAACTTCGCTGCACTGGGGGCGGCCATCTTGTGCTAATAATAATACTGACATGACCTTGACCAAGTAGATTGCATATATCACATGACTAAAAAAATCACAATTAATTTGAAATGAAAAATAATGAACAAAAGGTAGTCTGAAGAATTGAGAATACAAACAAAGAGTTACACAAAAACATAAGAAAATAATATAATACACATGCATTTAAAAGATAAATGATAGATAAGGGGAAAGCCAATTAAGGTAATCCATATAGTTTCTATTTATAGAATAATATTAAATTCCAACTTTGCCAATTGAATAGGTTTGACTGGTTTACTAATATCAGAGATACCTCTCTGGTTATATTATTAATAGAGTGTAAATTTGTTTAAAATTACACAGGAGTAGCCAGTATAAATTGGAATTTCGCTGAAAACAGTAAACATTTATATATAATATGACAAACAACTTAAGAAGCTTATTATTTACTAATATTATTAATAGATTGAATGTTAATTTGCTTAAAGTAACACAGAAGTAAACAGTATAGATTGGAGTTTCCCTGAGAAGTAAACATTTATAAAAAAAATAAGTTTATTATGGTATAATTTTTTTTTTATACATTGTCCGACGTATTAATTACTGTAGACGAAAGGAGTTCAATTTCTTCACCCCCGTTGTTTACTGTACAAGGTTCAGGATTGGAATGAACATGGACTTCTGTTACAATTACGGCATTATTCTTGGACTTGTGAGCTGGTTCTTGTTCGTTTGGTTTTGGTTTCTGCCCAGTTTTGAATGGTTTAGGAACCGAAGTCTTTGGAGCAAATGTGATCGGCAATTGACTTTCCCGTGAACATACTTTAACGGTACTATCTAGGGTTTTTACAAAAATGTTACCATCTCTTGTCCACGTATCAAGGATTAGCTTTTGTTTCTTCAGTTGTCTAGCCTTATAGAATAAACTAGATCTTCCTTTGGATAATGATTCATTAATATAATAAACCTTTTTAAGGTACATTCGATTAGCGTATACGTGTTCTTTGAGGCGGTAATTGATAAACCGTACAGCTATAGGCCTATTTAAGTTGGCCTACCCGATGCGAACGATCAATATTGCCCATGTTTATTTCAATATTTAGTTCATTCTGTAGAAATTCACAGATGAGCATATCAGTGTGTTCTTTATGCGATTCCGGTATGCCAGAAATCCTCAAGCTATGCCGTCTGCCATACTGCTCAAGATCATCCGTTCTCATGTCAGTTTCTGTAATTTTGTCTTCGAGATGTATTATGTCTTGTTTTAAAGGCTGTATAACTTCAGCTATTCGATTTTCAAGGGAAGGAACAAGGTGCTCTATTAGTTTTGCTTTTATTTCGGGTATACCGACTAGTGCAGATACGAAGCGGTCCATTGTCTCTTTGCTACTAAGTGCGCCTAGAATTGCATCTAGAAGTACCTCGGCTTCTTCGCCAATGTCAGATGTTTCACTGGAGAGGAAACGTTTGCGTTGTTCAGACGTAAGGGCCGAAAATTCAGTTTTCTGTTGTTTATTGCTTCTATTCCTACTATTAGTTCGGCCACCATTTTGTTCCTGATTTTTTTTGCCCATTCTAATATTTCTTCTCATATACTTATATTATACTATAGTAGTTACTGAGATGATGTTATTTAATGTCATTTATAGTTTACTAGTATATAGTCATATTATACCATACATGTACATGTATATCCACACAGGTGAGTTGAACTCAAATACAACTGATAGAAAACAATATTATAATTACATACTAACCATTGCAAACCCAAAGGGAATATCGTGTATGGAAATGGTTTGTTTATGAATACATGAGTTGGACACAATATACAATTCATAAAATGAAGATGGTTGTTCCACTGACCGATGAATACAGAATAATGACAGTTTTGAAGGTCGAGACATACATTTTCACTAGCATGGCAACGAGTCCGATAATGTATGTCCAAACCTTCAAAACTAACGTTACCGTTTTTTTCATCGGAAACATCATAAATTGTTTGACGACACACTAACCGAAAATGTTATAATTAGAGTCAGTACGTTGATACTGACATTATACCTCTGTGAGGTCAAGGGACACACACACACAAATTACCGATAAAACGAATTATTGTCACACACTTTTCTGTAATATATTATCATGAAAACTATTTGATAGTTAAACGTAAAACATACGATCAACATCAAAAACCTTTTCTATGTTTGGAACTACACATGTATAAGATATATAGGATAATTGTTTTTTGATAAGTAATATATAACAAGCTGCGTTTTCCTTTTGACATGTCACAGTTAATCGTGCGTACTGCAGATTACATCGGTCAGAATTAAAACTTGGTACAACGATACATGTGTGATTATCTGGAATGTTGATATATGCGAATCTGCATTAGGTTTCATCATTTGCCAAATATAGGGTTAGGGATAATGTAATGGTGTCTAACGCCATAATATTTCAGCTATATAAGACCAAGCGGTCATTTAGGTAATATTTCAAATTTTTGAACAAGTTATACGATATAACCTGATCGGGAGAAGTTTATTCGCGGTTTATGAAAAGCTTATTTTTTTCCAAGCCACGTTTTAGAGTATAACCTAGCTGTTCAATAATTTCAAATATTCCTTGTAATTTAATGATACCTTGATTTTAGCTACTATTATTTCATGGGACTATTTGAATTTGTCTGTGGCGAAGAAATACGCTGACAGTACAGCCAATCAGATTGCAGTATTGACATCAAATTAAATTATATGCATACAAGTATGTCTTACAATTCGTCTTTATAGACGTTCATATATCTAAACATTAAAACAATTGTATGCGCTGCATGTCGGTGAAATATTATGTACTAAACCTATTATTGCTTCTCCCTCGGGAACAGTTTTCCGTTGACTCGGGAACTATACATCACCAGGCAACACTATAGGAAAACAGTTCCCCCAGGAGAAAAGAAAAATAATGATCAATTAAGCTTCACCATATTTGGCTGATTGCGATTAGTATTTGTGCAATGTCAGTAAGAAATTAACCTTGTACACATTGTCACAGCAATGTATACAATTTACGTCATTATTTAAATCAACATAAATTAACTTATTAAAATTAATTACGTTTTTATTACTATCACTGGCATTGGTCGATACTTCTGGTGATTGACTTTTTGTCCCAGGGGGTATCATCTCTGACAATAGTCAGTATTTCAGCATAGTCATGGATTATCAGATATATTCATTATTGAAATGCACAGTTTCTTAAATAATTAGCGAAATAACAAATTAAATAGCATTAAAATGTGTAGTACCATAAGAAGCATAGTCATGATATGGCATATTAAGATGATGTCGATTTTATGCGCTGCATGTCGGTGAAATTTAAAGCCCAGTTTTACGAAATCATATAATTTCAAATTGTAACGAAATAACAAGAAACAAAAACACTCTTTTTTTTCTTATTGCTGATTAACCGATCTTTACTTTCAGGGTATTCTGATATTGGTAAAAGCAAACAATAATTCACGAAAAACAACAGTGACCTATTTCTTTTAGAAGTATATGCTTGCATAAAGATAGAGTAGATTAAACATAACCTTTGCATATCAGATGTTGTTCATGTCGGTTAGCAGCAACACGACGGATGCCACTAGTGAAACAGGAACTGGTATCTCTTCCGGAGCGCCTGAGTTCACTCCTAGTTACTAGTTGGCTTCGCGTTGTTCAATATGTAGTTTTCACTGTAGTTTTGTGTAGGTAATTGTTTGTCCTTTCGTACTTTTTTGTCCATTGCGTTGTCTATCCTTTGGTATCTTGAAACTTTTTTTTAATGCTAATTATAGCCTAGAGCAGTCCATATCATATTATGACATGGAAATTAAATTTGTTTTTATGATAAATTTCATATTTCTAATATGACGGCATATATATCGTCAACCAGTATATGTCGGTATATATCTACCTTTAACACCTGCGCACTCAAATTATCGATTGGAAACAAAAAAAAACATAATTTAAAAAGTTTCTGTAATGAATAAAAGCCTACAAGGCCGTTTCCGTGAGGTCATACACAACAACTACACATTATATTACTTTGTTTACATGTATACACAAATATGCGATGAGAACGCACTCATCTGGCATGTTCCCCGACAGATGTTCCGGCCACCTTCCACGTGAAATTGTGACGACGTAAGCAACCAATTTGACATTAAATCTGTTTTATGTCATTAAAGTAATTGAAATAAATATTTGAATATATTATTACTCACACAATAGGAGTTTGATTCAATATATGTGCTCAAATTGCGCTGATTCCGTCATCATATGTGAAGGGGGCTAAACGGAACAGCCGTTGTGTGGCGGTTTCTAAGGTCGCCTAGGGTCATTACAATTACCGTATTTGTCATATTAGAAAAGAAATAATTTATGGCAGCCGTAGATTTGTTTAGATTTAACCATGGGTGTGGCATTTATATTCGTATATTATCCCTCGCTAGCGCTCTGGAAAAAAATAATCGAATATAAATACCCAACCCATGGTTAAATGAGCACAAATCTACGGCTGCCATGAATTATTTCTTAATCATACGATACTTATGTGGTCCATACATTTATCACATATTTTTTTTTATTAAATTGCGTTAGCAACAATAATATATAAATTCTAAAGACCATTACAATGAACGCAATTGCTCTGATTTAAACAACAATCATGGTATTTAGTCAACTTTAATTTCTGGAAATAGAATGATGGTGTGATGTCATGTCGATCAAACACCAATGTGGACGTAACGACCTAGTACATATACTGTACGATAGGTCATTTCTACTTTAAGTATAATATACTTAATCGCAATCGTTGTTTGAAATCAATTCGTACATATAGCATATGTACGAATTAATTTCAAACGACGATTGTGATACGCAGGGATATTACTGTTTTTAACTCGAATAATACGATGTGAAATGTTCGACAAATATAAATAATCATGAACATATATTTTTTAGCTGACGCCGACGTACGTAGAAAACGTTATGGTAATTGGTGTTTAACACATTTCGTGTTGTGTTTTTGTTTTGTTTGTCTTAGTCATGTGTACCCTATGTTACAAGTTTCTCTGGATTGTTCATTTTTGATTGCTCCTTCGGTTCATAAAGTAACATTTTTGTAAGCCAATGCAATAGTGTCTTTCCTCACTCAATGATTGTTAAAAAAACGGCTGTTGACTTATCCCCACTCTACTTTTCGCGAGAACGTCAGATACATTGTGTTATTTACTGCAGGTACATATCATATTCATTAGTACAATTATATTCACTGCATTCTAGATTGAAGTTTTCATAAATATTGAACACACTTTAGGAAGACATTTTTCAGATTGATCCCGTAGAGAGTTCCTTCAGAGTATATGAGCTTTTCATGAGAACACGTCTATACCGATTTGAACGGTATCTTCAGTATTTTCTGGGGAAAATGCGATTGTGTAATGTTTCTTTTTTCAGTCAGTATATTTCAATCCTCATGATTATATAATGTGCCAAGTGTAAGTAATGGTTTTAAATATATAAATATAAAAAATTAAAACATGCAAATCCTGCTTGTCGTTAATCACCAGTACTTAAATAGAACTGCCGATTTTTTTTCTCTCCAGTTATTGATATCAATTTGCAAAATGAATCAACAGGTAAGTGGAATTGCTTTGAAGACTTTATTTTTGCTGTATCATATTTTAAAGCTCATTGTTAATTTTATTACCATGTACCTGTATTTAATCACCATTTCTCCTATTATATAAGAATACAAAACTACGTCAGATTCACACCTGAACTCTGGTATAGAATGTAGGTGAACTTTTCCAAGTTTGGATCTCCACCTTTCAACTTTAGCCTCTTCTTTTGTTTGATTGTTTGTTTTTTGTTGTTGTAGAGATTTTTGTTCGTTTGTTTTTGTTTGTATGCTTTGTCTTTTGTTTTTTTGTTGTTTTTTTATGTTTTTTTTTTGTTGTTTTTTGTGTTTCTTTTTGCTTTAGTTTTTTGTTTCTTTGTTTTTGTTTAAAAACATTGTTCCCAAAGACTATTAATTTATTTGGTTTTCCAATCTTCAGATTTTGTGCGTGCACATGATAAAGGTTATTCCAGAAACGCGTTGTGCGCACTAAATTAGATATCTACGTTTTTATTGCAGTTTGAATTTCATATATATTTAATATATATATAACGGTTTTATCATTGCAGATAATGTGCAGCATTTGCTTTATAGTTGTTGTGTTAATTAGTGCAGTAACACCACAGACAGGAGGGGGAACGGATGGACTGAGTGGATGGCGTACCAGTGTTGAACCGGTACCATGTAATGCACCAGATAGAGCCATTGTTACTTCATCGTCGACCTCTCAATGTGGAGTGTATCCTACGTATGTAGCTTTATATCATAAAACGAAATGGTTATCGGGAACGTTTTTACACTTAAGCCAAATCCGTTTGGATTCCTGTTAATGTTACATTATTTTAGCAAGGCGATTTCATTGTTGAAAGTAATATAATTATGAGTGCGAAAAACACCTAAATGGAATTGTTTATTAAGCCTCAGACTACAATAATAATTTTAAAAAATGAGTTTTTTTATATATCTTCGCAACTATATCGGGTCTTAAACCTTTTTATTATTGGAAATTTGTTCTTTGATCTCACAGAGTGATCTTGTCACTATCCAGGGATTGACTCGGATCCTGAAAGGTATCGGCCATTGCACACGTAACGTCAAGCACATTATGATGTTACCAATCAAAACAATAACGCCAGTGTTGGTTGTCTGGACATATATACATTATCATAAGTATCACAGCTTGTCGTTATTGAAGTCTTATAAGGAGGGATACCGATAATAAAAGGCGAAGAATGCACGTGTCGTGATTGTCTCAAGGACAAACAATGGTCCATACACTATTACATAGTAAACTCAAGATTGAGCAAACCGAACCCCACTAGATATCGACTAAAAACTCTTATTCTCCGGAAGATTACGTTTTTCCCGATACGCTAGTTGTATAATGCATTCTCATTCAAGTTGCATGGCTAAGTGTACATCTGAATTATATCCACTCAAATTGTCACTACGAACGCTATGGCAAAGTATCACATGCTGCACATACATTAGACAACTTTCTAATAGAGGACTATTCTGTAAAGCACCTATATCACCAGTGGTATTGATGGTTTATGGTTAATGGTGTTTAACGCCATTTTATATTTCAGTTATATCGTGGCTGAGCGCTTTTTTGGTGGAGGAAACCGAAGTACCGAGAAAATCACCGAACTGCGGCAAGTCACTGTTAAACTTATAGCGGTAGTGAACACAATTATAACATTTGATGAAATTCAGCATTCATTATTTTCATTACATTCTCATACATATAGACAGTATGCTATTTTTTTTTACACAGCAATGATATAAAGAAGTATCTGGCAAGTTCAAGTAATAAGAGGCGAGTTAATTCTGTGAAGAAGACATCATCTACTTTTTGTAGACGGTAGGTATATTGTAGATGTCAGGTATGCAATTAATATTGATTGAGTGTTTCACGTCATCCTGTTGATTAGTATTGTAGTAAAATTACAAGCTTACACACATTGAATATGGAAGATGGTTTGGTTTTGGTTTATGGTGTTTAACGCCACTTTCAACAATATTTCAGTTATATCGTGGCAGTCAGCTTTATTGGTGGAGGAAACCAGTGTACCTGGAGAAAACCACCGACCTGTCGCAAGTCAATGCCAATCTTGTATTGTATTAAGTACACCTCGCCATTAACGAGGTTCGAATACTGATTAATCTGCGGTAATATACACTGATTGTACAGGTAAATGTAAATCCAACTATAATGCAATCACGACCACGACGGCCCCAAATATGGAAGAAGCAAAAAAACAACAAAAAACAAAAAAATATAGTAAAAAATTTATATTACATAATGAGGACAGATAAAAGTAGATTATATTTATTGGGGTACATACGTATGAATTATTAAGATAGAAAACACATTGTATCCCCTACATACCCTAATTGTTTATTAAAACAACAAAATAATATTACTTGAACAATTTACTATTACAAGACAGGATCGATCACGTACTTCTGTATTTCAGCAAATTTTCAATCCTCCCCATAGCAGCAGTGGCGGGTCAACCAGGGCCAATAAGACCTCCAGGGCCTGGATGGGCAGAAGCGGTTTGTCCGTCAAGTCGTCGTTACTTTCGGTTCCCAAAGTGCGTCTTATATTTAGGCCAAAAGTGTTTTGTGTTGAGACCTTGGGTAAATCTGGAATGTCAATACACATTATGTAGGTAAGAAAAACACATTAATATTACAAAAAATTGTATATTGTTATCATCTCCTACATTTGGAAGCACACAAATGAGAACAAGCAAACTATCTAATCAAATTAGGAGATAAAAAAACGCTAATTCAGGACGAGTGATTTGCATTAAGACACTTCGATAAAGTTATTGATTGAATTAATATCAAATTTCAGACAGAACAGACTAACAATATGAGGAAAAATACCGCATCATCAGAATTGTTCCAAAATCTAATAGAAAAATCGTAGAAACGGAGATAAAATCGATAACCGTAACACACATATACATGCCCGCTCAATTGCCAGGCTTGGTACAAGCATTGCAATAAAAAGTGGCGGGGTTAAACTTGTTTTGTTCATTATATATTGTGTTGTCACCGACTTATCAGATAAGTTCGACTGGCACTTCCTCATATATTGACAATTATTACGTTTTATTTAATTTTGTGATGTTTGTAAATAATTGGATTTGATGATAATGAACACAATTATAACGGCATAAAGTTATCGCGAATGAAGTTTTATAAGCTTAAAACAAATTCTATTTTTGTTTCTTTTTCGCATTGATATTCCTGCTGTATGAATAGCCAATAATATTTGTAATTGTTTAATTACCTATTCACTTGCAGAATACATACATTTCTTTTATGTTCGTAAAAATAGGTGGAGGTGGGGTGAGGCGTGGGGTTGCATGCATGATTAAATTTACTTATTATGTCTTCTGTGATACACTTGCAGACAGAGGAGTTGTAAGAACATCATAAAGGGTCCACCATCAGAGGCAGGCGTTGCTACTAAAGTTTACCAATGCAGACACACAAATCGTAGAACTGTCAGTTACTATATTTGGTGTCCAAAGTTATTGAAGGTGTTTCGACGAAGAATTTCACTACCACAGTGTTGCTCTTGTATGTCAAAATGGTGTGTATTTGGTGGATAGAACACCAACTGCAGTGCACTTTGATATTAACAGTCTATTATATTTATTAAACGTGTATTACATTTATTGACCGTGTTTTACGTTTATTGACCGTTTATTTCAATCATTAACCCGGTGTTGCATGATTTAACCGTGTATTGCATTTCTTAACAGTGCATTATATTTATTAACCCTGTATTGCATGCTTTAACTGTGTATTGCCTATTTTATCGGTGTATTCCATTTATTAACCGTGCATTGCATTTATTACCCGGGCATTATATTTATTACCCGGGCATTATATTTATTACCCGGGCATTATATTTATTACCCGGGCATTATATTTATTAACCGTGCATTACATGTATTAACAATGTATTACATTTATTAACCGTGAACTACATTTATTAACCGTGAACGGTTCATTCCACCTAATCCCACTTTTTAAAAAAATCATTAAATGAATCTAAAATTTCAAGTGGGAATAGTTGTATTTTTTGTATAAACAAGTGCAAACATTGGGATTAGGGTGTATAAACAAAAACTCATTAACGTCAGGTAAACTTGTGTGTGTCTAGATTGCTTACAGAATAGAGAACTAAAATATAGTAAATTATATTTTTTATTCAACTCCAACAATACATTCATATTTCAACATCTGAAACTTATTGTTTAATTTATAAATTACATGAAATAATCAACAAATATGGTTCCAATCACAAGTTCATCAATTTCAATCAAAAATAATTTTAACGTCAAGTACTACATAAATATTCATTCCACAAAATGTTCTTAGTCTCAATTTGAAATCTTATATTAATTAAATGTAGGCTTTTTCTGCAATATTTGACATAAAATACAGATAAATTACAGGTAATAATTAATCAGATACTAATTGCAAAAACAACAAATTAACTGTAACAACATCGATATCTATTGTTATTTGAAAGTGGGAATAGCTGGAATAGGTATTATTAAAAAGTGGGATGAGATTGAAGACACCCCGTGAACTACATTTATTAACCGTGCATTACATTTATTAACCGTGTATTACATTTATTAACCGTGCACTACATTTATGAACCGTACATTACATTAATTAACCGTGTATGACAAATCTTAACCGTGTATTACATTTATTAACCATGTATTACATTTATTAACCGTGCACTGCATTTATTAACCGTACACTGCATTTATTAACCGTACATTATATGTATTTACTGTGCATTACATTTATTTACCGTCTATTATATCTATTAACCGTTTGGTACATTTATCAATCATGTATTACATTAATTAATCGTCGTTTTACATTTATTCACCGTGTATTACATTAATTAGCCGTGTATCACATTTATTAACCGTGTATGACAAATCTTAACCGTGTATTACATTTATTAACCGTTTATTGCATGTACTAACCACGCATTACATTTATAAACCGTGAATTACATTAATTAACCGTGTATTTCATCTATCAACAGTGAATTACATTTATAAATCGTCCATTGCATTTATTAACCGTGTAAATCGTGTATTACCTTTATTGACGTGTATTGCATGCTTAATCGTGTATTACGCTTAGTAACCGTGTATTATATTTAATAACCTTGTATTGCATATATTAACCGTGTACTGCAGTTATGCATTGAACATATTGACATCTACATACAAATCATTTCACGAAATGTATTTTACGCTTAAGATAAGCGAATTGTATTCAGTTTTACAATCTTACACATGGAGTAGATTTATACATTATCTCCAAACGTTTGAATGTTCCGTGACAGTCTACCGCCTATGTAAATGATTATCGGTATTAAAGGTTGCACATTAAATATTAAAAACCCAATGTTATTTTCTAATGAATGGTATTGATCAATAAAATGAAAACTAACAAATTCCACATCGTTCGCCAGAACAGTTTAAACATCCAATCGAAATATCAGAGAAACAGAGGCAAAATATGTTACCCCTAACACACATATAAATGACCGCTCCCTTTCGTTACTTAGTAGGAGCACTGAACAATAAGAAAATGGTTGGGTTAAAACAGCTTGATGAGCCTTCCTCTTTTTTCTACGTTTTTAATACCAATACTAAAACAGTCAATTTTTCGCAGAAATAGACAAATATTTAACGAGGTCAAAGCACTCTTCTACAAAACAAAAACATCCTTGTTCTCCAATTACATTAAATATCCAACATATCATTGGTCTATTGAGATAACGTGTATTAAACAGTGGATTCGGAACTTCTTGCCCTTCCAGTGCAACTGAGTTGACTCCCAGTTTTCAGTGGGATTCGTGTTGCTCAATCCTTAGATTTTCTAGTGTTTTGTAGATAATAAACGCGAGAGAACACCGAAAGGGCAATCAAAAATGGACAATGCAGAGAAATTGGCAACATAATGTATACAAGACGAAGAAAACAACAAAAAAAACAACACAATATGTGTTGGACACCATTATACGTAAACAAACACAAACAACGTAAACAAGATCGCTGTTTGTTTTTCTTTTCCCCATGGCATTATCTGTCCTTATTTGATTTACGGCTTGACGCTATCCCGCTGGTATCTTCACACTTTTCTTTTATACAATTGAAATATATAAGATTGTCAGTTTTTGATACAACTGTGTTTTGTGGACAGTGCAGATAAACTGGAAACGTAGGGTAAACAAGCCGAAGAACAAAACCAACAACACAATATGTGTTGGACACCTCCACACGAAAACAAACACAAATAACGAAAACAAGATAATTCTTTGTCCTTTTTTCTTTTCAACATTGACTTATCTGTCCTTGTTTGATTTACAGCTTCACGCCATCCCGCTGGCATCGTTCACATGTTTTTTTTTTTATACAATTGAAATATATATGATTGTCAGTTTTTGATACAACTGTGTGTTGTGGACAGTGCAGATAAACTGGAAACATATGGTAAACAAGCCGAAGAAAAAAACCAACAACAACACAATATGTGTTGGACACCACCACAAGAAAACAAACACAAATAACGAAAATAAGATAATTATTTGTCCTTTTTTCTTTTCAACATTGACTTATCTGTCCTTGTTTGATTTACGGCTTCACGCCACCCCGCTGGTATCCTTCACACTTTTCTTTTATACAATTCAAATATAACATAGGATTGTCAGTTTTTGATAAAACTGTGTGTGTTTGCTGATAAGTGATTTTGTTTTTGTCTACATGAATATCATATAGCGAAAATATATTTGCGTAATATAGAACCAATTTATTCTTAAAAACATGGGCGCGGCCATTATCGACTTCCGAGTGTGTCCGCCACTAGTAAAGTGTCAAAATATTATGTTCTCGGGGTTTATCGATACGCTAATGTATGGTTTCTCTAGTACAGGTGTCACAATATACTGTTATTTCGGCTTGAAATTCAATGATAACACCTGCTGTGAAGTGATTTTTAAACGGAGATATAATGACAATGATGTAATGACAACAAATAAATTACCTGGTATGTATTTTTTTTAATTACCGTTATATTCCCCATACAAAATCAGTATAAATCCTACTTGATTAAAAACTGCATGCACTTTTTTTCCTTTTTTGTTTTTTTGTTGCATTTCAAGCATAAGAAAAAAGGGGTAATTAATATTTTGTATGAAATTAAAAAGTAAATATATAAATTATAATATACGGTTTTTGAAATTATTACTATACGATTTAAAGTGAAGTAATAATGATAAAAGGTGTGCCTAACTTATAAGAAAGAACTTAACTTTGAATGTGACATCTTAAGGTGCATTTTTCAATTCTGTTTTATTTTATTTATTTTTTGTTTGTTAAATTGTAAAGCAAATTAAAACTTTTTGTCGGTCAATTTCTTTATAGGGATCTGTAGTGAAGATGAAAAGGAATTTAAGTTTTATCAAATTAAAGCATCTGAATATCTGAATTTCTTTATCTAAAAAAAAAGGTTCATCAGGAACCTAATATAACTATTTGCTCCCAGGTTTCAGATACGTGAACCGGACGGGCAGTTTTCACCCCATTTGTCTTCTTTTTTAAATTTCTTTGCTAGGATTTCATAGTTTTATATTGATTTATTCTTTAATTTTATATGTTTTTGAAGATTAATTAAAATTTAATATTGACGTGTTAAAGAAGTGGTAGCGCTTTCTAGACTTGTAGTCTGCTGAAGGTCGACCGTGTCAACAGCGATGCGATGCTTCCCGGGTTTGGCATTTAGGGGAATAGACAGTCGTGTCATTTTGCAACAAAGGTGCTAAATTCATATTGTAGAAAGATAACTATCATTATAACTGATAGTTAACTGTGTATTGTATAACAAGTTATAGCAAAGACATCACTAAAACACAAAAATTTAATTTATGTATTGGGTTGATTCTTAAATGTATTTGATTTGCAATATGACAGTTAAACTCTACCCCCTTCCCACAAAGGGTTAAAAATGATAAAAATATATATAACTGAATTATAATGACAAAAAACTAAAAAAAAACAAATCGCCGAATTTTGCCGCAGGACATCATGTCGTTCATTTTTACTTCTTACAGAATCAAGATTTATCTCTTTGTAAATTATTAATTATTTTATGCGGCTTCTACATGAAAACAATAATTCCTACACTGCTCACTTTGTTCCCGTTTCCTTTGTTATGGTATTTAAGCTTTCATTTAAGACAACATTTAACTCAGTTTTTTCCTTTCTATGTTATTCTCTACCGCATACGGTAGGAACACTATTCCTCCACATATTTGCCACAGGCACTCTAATTCCGGACTTCCCTTTTTCCTCATTTGATCCCTCCCGCGATTATGGTATGGATCTTTGTCTGGAAGTATATCTTTGAACCATTTATCCATATTTTACAACATTTCGTGTAGTAATACGGCAGCTGGACCTAGAAACAAAAGTTAGTAGTAATACAGGGTGCCTGTGATATTTGCTACTCTATCATTGTGCAAATGATTGATTTTTTGGTCAATTGCATAAGTGCTCCCTACATCATAAAAATATGCTACTTTGTGGCTTTGTGAAGTGAAGACAATATTCGAAGGGAACTTAGTTCTTTTGTACAAAATGTATACCGTTAGTAAAACATGTGTGTTGAGGGTTTCCATACCGACCGTTTTGTATTGAAATTCTGCCACATAAGCAAGGTTAAAATCTGAATAGCTACAGATCGATCTGTTAGCCCACATTTGGCAAAATGACTAGCTAATTCTTTAATTTTGATGATATTGATGACCGTATAGATTTGTCCGACCTGGTCCTGAACTTTGTTATTCTGAACAATTTAAACAATAACCGTTTAAGTTCAATTCAATAATCCATATTTCGAAATATTCGGCCAAAATCACGGGAATAAGCCATAAAATATTAACTGAAGAGTGTTTATCTAATACAATTATGAATACTGATTAATCGTAACTAGTGTAAACAACCGATTGTTACACTTTCGTAATGGCGGACGATAGTAACACCACCTAGCGTCCACGAACGATAACTAGGTAATCACCGATTTCTGAAAACGTCTATAGTAAGTGAGTGACTGAGTGATTGTTCTTTAAAGCCAATTCATCAATTTTTCAGCTATATCATGGCGAGAACAAGTTAGCTTTCAATGAGATGATGATGATGTCCGCGTTGTTCTAGACCAACACGCTGAGTTGGATTTTGAAACAACAGTCGGTGGGTAGACATGTCGCTCCACTCGGACACATTATTCTGATTCCGAACCAATCAGTCTTTGCTCTTTTTCCTTAGTGCTGCGTGCTTAGCAGAAAACAACAAATGCCAATTTCATAGTCTTTGGTTCGACCCGACCGGGGCTCAAACCCACGACCTATCACGTATATTGTGCTTACAGATGTAAGATATTACACATGCAACCAACATATTTCTTCAAAAGTAGCTGAGAATACTTGACACATTTCTAAGGCGCTTTACATTTATTTATATAATAATACTAAATGATCCATGTGTGATATAAAATCATATTATGTAAAGTATATTGCAATTTATGGAGAATTAGGTAAACATGCTGTATAATTTATAAATCTTCTTATTGAAAATGTCAGCTACAAAGAATATAAATGTTAACAGATTTACAAACACCATGACCCCAACCGTATTCGCCTAAGAGGTTCAAAATTATATTTTATTCTAACATAACCTCCTTCTTTCGCTTTGTTAACAAATATACATTTTTCTCCCCGTGATATAGCTGAGGCATCACTTGGTCATAAACAACACCTCAATCACCTATATTGTATTGGAGTTCAGATGCTATATTACTCTGTTCTGCATAATAACTACAGATATAAATATATGTTGTTTCTTAACTACTACTGTGGAGATAATAATAGTGAGTTTAATTCATACATCAAAGGATTCCGAAATAACCATCTGCCATTTTGCTTCTCCCGTGCATTACACTTATTACCCGGGCATTACATTTATTACCCGCGCATTAGATTTATCAACCGTACATTACATTTATTACCCGGGCATTATATTTATTAACCGTGCATTAGATTTATTAACCGTACATTACATTTATTACCCGGACATTATATTTATTAACCGTGCATTAGATTTATTAACCGTACATTACATTTATTTCCCGGACATTATATTTATTAACGTGTATTACATTTATTAACCATGTATTGCACGGATTAATCGTGTATTAAATTTATTGACCGTGTATTGCATGCATTAAGCGCGTATTACATGCATTAACCGTGTACTGCAGATGTGCATTCAAAATAATGGCATCTACATTTATTATTTCACATTTATGATAATCTAAATATATTCAGTTTTAAAATTCTACTCATGGAGTAGATTTATTCATTATGTTATATCTTGTAATGTTCTGTAACAGTATACCGCTTATTGAAATATGATATGGTCATCGGTATTAAAGATTACCCAATAAATATTCAAAGCTCAATATTATTTTCAAATGAATGGTATTTATCAATTTATCAATAAAAACTAACAAATTCCACATCGTTCGCCAGAACAGTTTAAACATCCAATCGAATTATCAGAGAAACAGAGGCAAAATATGATACCCCTAACACACATATAAATGACCGCTCCCTTTCGTTACTTAGTGGGAGCACTGAACAATAAGAAAGTGGTTGTGTTTTGTGGACAGTATAGATAAACTGGAAACATAGGGTAAACAAGCCGAAGGAAAAAAACAACACAATATGTGTTGGACACCACCACAAGAAAACAAACAAAAATAACGAAAGCAAGATAATTGTTTGTCCTTTTTTCTATTCACCATTGACTTATCTGTCCTTGATTGATTTACGGTTTCACGCCACCCCGCGGGTATCTTCACACTTTTCTTTTATACAATTCAAATAAAATATAGGATTGTCAGTTTTTGATAAAACTGTGTGTGTTTGCTGAAAAGTGATTTTGTTTTTGTCTACATTAATATCATATAGTGAACGTATATTTGCATAATATAGTAAGTGAGTGAATGATTGTTCTTTAATGCCAAATCATCAATTTTTCAGCTATATCATGGCGAGAACAAGTTAATTTTCAATGAGATGATGCTGATATCCACTTTGTTCTAGACCAACACGCTGAGTTGGAGTTTGATTGTGCCAACTCATTGAAACAACAGTCGATGGGTAGACATGTCGCTCCACTCCGACACATTATTCTGATTCCGAAACAACCAGTCTTTGCTCTTTCTCCTTAATGCTGCGTGCTTAGCGGAAAACAACAAATGCCAACTTTACAGTCTTTGGCTTGATCCGACCGGGTCTCGGAACCCACGACATACCGCGTATATTTTGCTTTTGATAACACCATGACCGTACCCGTATTCGTCTAAGAGGCTCAAAATTATATTTTATTAGATGATATGTGTTCTGTCCAAACACGTTTCCTAAAACCGAAAATGGAAATGTTATATGTTATTCAGCTATCAGACAGGGTATATAATGTGACATTCCCGGCTTAGTGTATATATTCCCTGAGGCGCAGCTGAATAACAGATATATTACGGATTTAACCATTGTTTTTTGAAGACGGTCAGTATTAGCTGAAACATCACTTGGTCTTAAACAACACCTCAATCACCTATATTGTATTGGAGGTCAGATGTTATATTACTCTATCCTGTATAATAACTACAAATATAAATATATTTTGTTGTTTCTTAACTACTACTGTGGAGATAATTATAGTGAGTTTAATTCATACATCAAAGGATTCCGAAATAACCATCTGCCATTTTGCATCTCCTGTTTTCTGTATCGCTTTGAACAGAGAATACCGACAGGGCAATCAACAATGGACAACCCGGAGAAACTGGCAGCATAGACGAAGACGAAGAAAAACAAAGCAAAGACAAAAGACAATACGTGTTGGACACCACTTAATATGGGAATATCGGTATATCACTGACCAGTTGAACTTACTTGTATAGTATTGGTAATAAGTGTGGATATCATTAGCACTTTCATTTTCATTTTCATTTTAAACATATTTTATTCATAAATAAATGAAATGGATTGGATAGCAGGCAATAGCCTATATAAATCCTCTCCATACACAAGGCAACAGCAACAATCAATAATGCATGCAGTTAATATTTACAATACACAATATAGAATTTCATACTCAAAGGGAAATAACTCGAGTATACAATAGCAGTCAGACATCTCATATATTCAGTTATTGATACATGTAAGTAATTAACATTGATTAGATTTTATCGACAATTTTGCTGATATGAGATCTACTATTTTTTTTTAAATACAATTAATTGCTATCTAAAAGTGTTACCAGTGTACGATGTTGCTAGATTTATTACCTCTCAATTTAATTTAAATACTTAATTCATTTTAGAAATTTTTTATTAGCATGCAGTAGGTAATCATAGTGTAAATATGAGATTTATGACATTATACATGTATATATTTATAAAACAAAATAAATTATAAATAGAATATCAATAAGTTATTTAATTTAGTCATGTGAGAGGAATAGTACCGATATTTGCAATCATGGTCCATCATATGTGAGAATACTGTTATAGTTTAAAATGTTTAAAAAAATTAATTTATATTACTATATTATTATCAAATCGTTTGCTCCGCTTAATAAAGGAATGTACTGCGCGAAAATGTTTTACATTCTGATTATAATCAGAGGTTTCACTTCCATAAAGAATGGTTTGAATAGTAAATTCTATGTTAAGTTTATTAAAGGAATCAACAAGTTGTTGCCTATGAATATTATATAAAGGGCAGTGCATAAAATAATGGGAGGGGCTTTCACATGGATCATTGCAATGTGGGCAAGATGGTCTGTCAGATAAGTGATGTTGCTGCAAATGTAGATTTAGATTTCTAGCATCATTCCTCATCTGACAGTGTATGATATTTTCTTTTCTGTCACCTATATGAAAATATTTAGGCGAGGCTTTTGTACCAGAGTTCAGTCTTGTCTTAAATATATTAAGAGAAGGACTGGACTTTGTTGAGGCAGGCAGACCATTCCAGAGTCGTAACGTACAAGGGATGAAACTTTTGCTATATGAGACAGTATTACAAAAGGGTAGTCTAAAATTGTCCCCCGATATTTGTTGTCGTAGATTATAATCGTGAATATTTTCTGTGTATGGTTGGATCATGTCATACATATAGTCCGGAGTTAAACCATTTATTATTTTATAGAGTAAAATCAACTTTTGTTTCTCTCTTCTTTTATAAAGGGGTTCCCAGCCAAGTTCACTATATAATTTAGATCTGGATGAATTTACTCTCAACCGTGTAATTATCCTGCCTGCCTCAACCTGAACACTTTCCAATAGATTAGCTTCATTTTGAGTACAATTGTCCCAAATTACATTTCCATATTCTAGTATAGGTCGGATAAATGACAAATATATATTAATCAATACATTTCTGTCAACTTGATATTTGAGCATTCTAAGAATTTTCAGTCTGTCACATGCTTTCTTATAAATTTTACTTACATAATCACCCCATTTACAATTACTTTGGAGATCCAGACCCAGATGACAGTGAGTATTAACATCTGTCACTCTGTTGTCCATATCCCCAAAATAAACTGGAGGGTTATTTATATTTCGTCTAGTAAATAAAATTGATTCAGTTTTATTAGGATTAAATTTAATAGCCCAGTTTTGTGACCAGTTATGAATAAGGGTAATAACAAAATTACCGAACTCCGAACAATCTTACAAAGGGAAAGTCAAAACTCATGAATATGAGACAAGTCTGTCGAAAGCAATCATCGGCAAAGAGTTTGATATTACAATCAAGATCATCAACAATATCGTTTATGTATATAAGGAACAGGAAAGGGCCCAACACTGACCCTTGGGGAACCCCAGCATCAATTCCCTCCCACCCAGATGAGAATCCATCTAAGACCACTTTTTGTTTCCTATCATCTAAATAATCTGTAACCCAACTTAGTAAATTTCCATCTATACCAATTTTGCGTAATGTATATAAAAGTCATGTATGCCAAACCCTATCGAATGCTTTAGAAATATCACAAAATATAAACCTTATGTCTTTACCAATATCAAGGTTACTGATAATAGTGTTGTAAATATATACAAGTTGATTTACTGTAGAATCTTTTGGTTGAAATCCTGACTGGTGTTCTGTAATAATATGATGCTCCAATACATAGTTATGCAAATGTTTCACAATTATTTTTTCCATCATCTTACACAGAACACAAGTAAGGGCAATAGGTCGAAAGTTTGTAATGTCGGATGCAACCCCTTTATTTTTGTACACAGGGGTTACGTGTGAGCGTTTCCAAATATATGGAAGTTGTCCACATTGCAATGACTGATTAAATAATAATGTAAGGGGGGAAACAAGGCACTGAGAAACACTGCGTAAGCTCATGGGTGCCACACCATCGGGGCCACTTGGTTTGGAATTATTCAGTATTTCTAATTGGTCTTTTACTTCTTGTTCAGTAATCAATAATTCAGGACAAATATTGTCACGGGCAAAGTCTTCATTCGGGAGATTTGGTTCATTTTCAATATTTGAAATATCAGCAAAGTACTTATTAAAAATATCACATTTCTCTGAGGGATGAATTATTATTCAACCTTCATGTTTTATAGGGGATGAAACTTTATTACACTTGTTTAGTTTACAAACTGATTTGGCAATTCTCCACCATTTGTCTGGTGGGATACTTTTGTCCATTAATTGAGAAGTAAGTTTATTTCTATATTCAGTTTTGGCTTCTCTTACCAATCTTATAGCATCATTTCGCAAATGTCTATATTGTGACCAGTGATCTGGGTTGTTGGTAGACTTAGCTCTATAATGAATGCGATTTCTCTTTCGAATCGCCTTCCTTATAGAGCTATTCATAAATGGTTTATCATCTGGTCTAATAATTACAGTTTTAGTAGGTATGTGTTTATCACACGTCTCATTTAAAATATAAAGGAAATTAGAGTAGTTCTCATTGACAGTTTTATTTTCAAAGAGAATACTCCAATTCTTGCCTTCCATTTCATGGATTATGGAATTATAATCAGCCTGATCATATTTTCTAATTGTGCGTTTATAACACTGCTCTTTACTCGTTTTGATATTAATGTCTACACTGACTGGGCAGTGGTCACTGCAAAAGTTCGGGGAAACTTTAATATCAAGAACAAGATTTGGTCTGTTTGTAATAAATAAATCGATACATGTAGCTGATGTATGGGTAATACGTGTTGGCTCCCACACAACATTCTCCAAGTTTAGACGTGTGAGAATGCCTTCAAGGTGCCCACACTGATTACCCAACATATCAATGTTTAAATCACCTCCAAGTATTACAGGAATATTCAAATCCAGTATAGGCTGGATATTGTTTTCGAATTTCCGCCAATATGACACATCTGAATGTGGGGGTCTATAAATAACTCCAACCATCGCTTTTAAATTATTTATGATAACTGATAACCAAAGGATTTCAATTTCACTAGTGTGAAATTCCGGCTTTTCACATATATATATATTAGGTTTGGCGAAAATTGCCACTCCGCCACCGTGGCGGTTCCTGTCAACACGTATTGGGTTTTGGAAACCCCTTAATTGGATATCCTCGTTGTCAATATCCCGACTTAAATGTGTTTCTGATACAAGTATGACATCATTATTTGACATTTCTAATTCAATTAAGTCAATTTTTTGTAATAAACTGCATGCATTAATATGTGCAATTTTTAGTGAACCATTTTTCAAATTAAGTTTGCCCGATACAATATTTGGACCAGGGTTTGATTCAATATGTCCTATTAATAGAATGTAGTACAATACAGTTTGTTCATAGTGCGAGTTATTTTGACAATAAAAGAGATTTCTTATTTTTGTTTTACCATTTTTCACAGCATTTTGTTCATCATATTCGATGGCCGACCCTTTGTAGTATCTGTTCATGAGAGAACTAGTCATTGGTGTCTGAAATAAACATTAGAACTTCGCTGCCCTGGGGGCGGCCATCTTGTGCTAATAATAATACTGACATGACCTTGACCAAGTAGATTGCATATATCACATGACTAAAAAAATCACAATTAATTTGAAATGAAAAATAACGAACAAAAGGTAGTCTGAAGAATTGAGAATACAAACAAAGAGTTACACAAAAACATAAGAAAATAATATAATACACATGCATTTAAAAGATAAATGATAGATAAGGGGAAAGCCAATTAAGGTAATCCATATAGTTTCTATTTATAGAATAATATTAAATTCCAACTTTGCCAATTGAATAGGTTTGACTGGTTTACTAATATCAGAGATACCTCTCTGGTTATATTATTAATAGAGTGTAAATTTGTTTAAAATTACACAGGAGTAGCCAGTATAAATTGGAATTTCGCTGAAAACAGTAAACATTTATATATAATATGACAAACAACTTAAGAAGCTTATTATTTACTAATATTATTAATAGACTGAATGTTAATTTGCTTAAAGTAACACAGAAGTAAACAGTATAGATTGGAGTTTCCCTGAGAAGTAAACATTTATAAAAAAAATAAGTTTATTATGGTATAATTTTTTTTTTATACATTGTCCGACGTATTAATTACTGTGGACGAAAGGAGTTCAATTTCTTCACCCCCGTTGTTAACTGTACAAGGTTCAGGATTGGAATGAACATGGACTTCTGTTACAATTACGGCATTATTCTTGGACTTGTGAGCTGGTTCTTGTTCGTTTGGTTTTGGTTTCTGCCCAGTTTTGAATGGTTTAGGAACCGAAGTCTTTGGAGCAAATGTGATCGGCAATTGACTTTCCCGTGAACATACTTTAACGGTACTATCTAGGGTTTTTACAAAAATTTTACCATCTCTTGTCCACGTATCAAGGATTAGCTTTTGTTTCTTCAGTTGTCTAGCCTTATAGAATAAAATAGATCTTCCTTTGGATAATGATTCATTAATATAATAACCCTTTTTAAGGTACATTCGATTAGCGTATACGTGTTCTTTGAGGCGGTAATTGATAAACCGTACAGCTATAGGCCTATTTAAGTTGGGTTTTTTCTGACCTACCCGATGCGAACGATCAATATTGCCCATGTTTATTTCAATATTTAGTTCATTCTTTAGAAATTCGCAGATGAGCATATCAGTGTGTTCTTTATGCGATTCCGGTATGCCAGAAATCCTTAAGCTATGCCGTCTGCCATACTGCTCAAGATCATCCGTTCTCATGTCAGTTTCTGTAATTTTGTCTTCGAGATGTATTACGTGTTGTTTTAAAGGCTGTATAACTTCAGCTATTCGATTTTCAAGGGACGGAACAAGGTGCTCTATTAGTTTTGCTTTTATTTCGGGTATACCGACTAGTGCAGATACGAAGCGGTCCATTGTCTCTTTGCTACTAAGTGCGCCTAGAATTGCATCTAGAAGCACCTCGGCTTTTTCGCCAATGTCAGATGTTTCACTGGAGAGGAAACGTTTGCGTTGTTCAGACGTAAGGGCCGAAAATTCAGTTTTCTGTTGTTTATTGCTTCTATTCCTACTATTAGTTCGGCCACCATTTTGTTCCTGATTTTTTTTGCCCATTCTAATATTTCTTCTCATATGCTTATATTATACTATAGTAGTTACTGAGATGATGTTATTTAATGTCATTTATAGTTTACTAGTATATAGTCATATTATACCATACATGTACATGTATATCCACACAGGTGAGTTGAACTCAAATACAACTGATAGAAAACAATATTATAATTACATACTAACCATTGCAAACCCAAAGGGAATATCGTGCATGGAAATGGTTTGTTTATGAATACATGAGTTGGACACAATATACAATTCATAAAATGAAGATGGTTGTTCCACTGACCGATGAATACAGAATAATGACAGTTTTGAAGGTCGAGACATACATTTTCACTAGCATGGCAGCGAGTCCGATAATGTATGTCCAAACCTTCAAAACTAACGTTACCGTTTTTTTCATCGGAAACATCATAAATTGTTTGACGACACACTAACCGAAAATGTTATAATTAGAGTCAGTACATTGATACTGACATTATACCTCTGTGAGGTCAAGGGACACACACACAAATTACCGATAAAACGAATTATTGTCACACACTTTTCTGTAATATATTATCATGAAAACTATTTGATAGTTAAACGTAAAACATACGATCAACATCAAAAACGTTTTCTACGTTTGGAACTACACATGTATAAGGTATATAGGATAATTGTTTTTTGATAAGTAATATATAACAAGCTGCGTTTTCCTTTTGACATGTCACAGTTAATCGTGCGTACTGCAGATTACATCGGTCAGAATTAAAACTTGGTACAACGATACATGCGTGATTGTCTGGAATGTTGATATATGCGAATCTGCATTAGGTTTCATCATTTGCCAAATATATGGTTAGGGATAATGTAATGGTGTCTAACGCCATAATATTTCAGCTATATAAGACCAAGCGGTCATTTAGGTAATATTTCAAATTTTTGAACAAGTTATACGATATAACCTGATCGGGAGAAGTTTATTCGCGGTTTATGAAAAGCTTATTTTTTTCCAAGCCACGTTTTAGAGTATAACCTAGCTGTTCAATAATTTCAAATATTCCTTGTAATTTAATGATACCTTGATTTTAACTACTATTATTTCATGGGACTATTTGAATTTGTCTGTGGCGAAGAAATACGCTGACAGTACAGCCAATCAGATTGCAGTATTGACATCAAATTAAATTATATACATACAAGTATGCCTTACAATTCGTCTTTATAGACGTTCATATATCTAAACATTAAAACAATTTTATGCGCTGCATGTAGGTGAAATTTAAAGCCCAGTTTTACGAAATCATATAATTTCAAATTGTAACGAAATAACAAGAAACAAAAACACTATTTGTTTGTTATTGCTGATTAACCGATCTTTACTTTCGGGGTATTCTGATATTGGTAAAAGCAAACAATAATTCACGAAAAACAACAGTGACCTATTTCTTTTAGAAGTATATGCTTGCATAAAGATAGAGTAGATGAAACATAACCTTTGCATATCAGATGTTGTTCATGTCGGTTAGCAGCAACACGACGGATGCCACTAGTGAAACAGGAACTGGTATCTTTTCCGAAGCGCCTGAGTTCACTCCTAGTTACTAGTGGGCTTCGCGTTGTTCAATATGTAGTTTTCACTGTAGTTTTGTGTAGGTAATTGTTTGTCCTTTCGTACTTTTTTTGTCCATTGCGTTGTCTATCCTTTGGTATCTTGAAACCTTTTTTTAATGCTAATTATAGCCTAGAGCAGTCCATATCATATTATGAGATGGAAATTAAATTTGTTTTTATGGTAAATTTCATATTTCTAATATGACGGCCTATATATCGTCAACCAGTATATGTCGGTATACATCTACCTTTAATACCTGCGCACTCAAATTATCGATTGGAAACAAAAAAACATAATGTAAAAAGTTTCTGTAATGAATAAAAGCCTACAAGGCCGTTTCCGTGAGGTCATACACAACAACTACACATTATATTACTTTGTTTACATGTATACACAAATATGCGATGAGAACGCACTCATCTGGGGTTTTCCCCGACAGATGTTCCGGCCACCTTCCACGTGAAATTGTGACGACGTACACAACCAATTTGACATTAAATCTGTTTTGTGTCATTAAAGTAATTGAAATAAATATTTGAATATATTATTACTCACACAATAGGAGCTTGATTCAATATATGTGCTCAAATTGCGCTGATTCCGTCATCACATGTGAAGGGGGCTAAACGGAACAGCCGCTGTGTGGCTGTTTCTAAGGGCGCATAGGGTCATTACAATTACCGTATTTGTCATATTAGAAACGAAATAATTTATGACAGCCGTAGATTTGTATAGATTTAACCATGGGTGTGGCATTTATATTCGTATATTATCCCTCGCTAGCGCTCTGGAAAAAATAATCGAATATAAATACCCAACCCATGGTTAATAAAGGTAATAACAAAATTACCGAACTCCGAACAATCTTACAAAGGGAAAGTCAAAACTCATAATTATATAAACAGACAAAATCAGTCAACAACCGGAAAACTGTGAAAACCGTAATGACCCTGACTTGGTACAGGCATTTCTAAAGAAATGGTGGGTTGAATCAGATTTTAAGGCGCCAAACCTCCCGCTCTCATTACGGTTCAAAGGTTCCGGTGTCACTGTAACAGTATTTAAATACAGGAACAAAATAGGTAAAATAGTTGTCAAAGCAGTACCATATTCGTGAATTATTTCTTAATCATACGATACTTATGTGGTCCATACATTTATCACATATTTTTTTTTATTAAATTGCGTTAGCAACAATAATATATAAATTCTAAAGACCATTACAATGAACGCAATTGCTCTGATTTAAACAACAATCATGGTATTTAGTCAACTTTAATTTCTGGAAATAGAATGATGGTGTGATGTCATGTCGATCAAACACCAATGTGGACGTAACGACCTAGTACATATACTGTACGATAGGTCATTTCTACTTTAAGTATAATATACTTAATCGCAATCGTTGTTTGTAATCAATTCGTACATACATACTATATGTACGAATTGATTTCAAACGAGTGTGATACGCTGGGATATTACTGTTTTTAACTCGAATAATACGATGTGAAATGTTCGACAAATATAAATAATCATGAACATATATTTTTTAGCTGACGCCGACGTACGTAGAAAACGTTATGGTAATTGGTGTCTAAGACATTTCGTGTTGTGTTCTTGTTTTGTTTGCCTTAGTCATGTGTACCCTATGTTGCAAGTTTCTCTGGATTGTCCATTTTTGATTGCTCCTTCGGTTCATGAAGTAACATTTGTGTAAGCCAAAGCAATAGTTTCTTTTTTCACTCAATGATTGTTAAAACACCGCTGTTGACCAATCCCCATTCTACTTTTAGCGAGAACGTCAGATACATTGTGTTATTTACTGCAGGTACATATCATATGCATTAGTACAATTATATTCACTGCATTCTAGATTGAAGTTTTCATAAATATTGAACACACTTTGGGAAGACATTTTTCAGATTGATCCCGTAGAGAGTTCCTTCAGAGTATATGAGCTTTTCATGAGAACACGTCTATACCGCCTTGGAGGGAAATGCGATTCTGTAATGGGTTTTTTTCAGTCAGTATATTTCAATCCTCCTGATTATATAATGGGTCAAGTGTAAGTAATGGTTTTAAATATATAAATATAAAAAATTAAAACATGCAAATCCTGCTTTAGGTTACTTTCGTGTCGTTAATCACCAGTACTTAAATAGAACTGCCGATTTTTTTCTCTCCAGTTATTGATATCAATTTGCAAAATGAATCAACAGGTAAGTGGAATTGTTTTGAAGACTTTATTTTTGCTGTATTATATTTTAAAGCTCATTGTTAATTATATTACCATGTACCTGTATTTAATCACCATTTCTCCTATTTATATAAGAATACAAAACTACGTCAGATTCACACCTGAACTCTGATATAGAATGTAGGTGAACTTTTCCAAGTTTGGATCTCCACCTTTCATCTTTAGTCTCTTCTTTTGTTTGATTGTTTGTGTTTTGTTGTTGTAGATATTTGTTTTCGTTTTTTTTTGTTTGTATGCTTTGTCTTTTGGTTTTTTTTTTGTTTTTTTTTTTGTTGTTTGTTGTTTTTTGTGTTTCTTTTTGCTTTAGTTTTTTGTTTGTTTGGTTTTGTTTAAGAACATTGCTCCCAAAGACTTTTACATTATTTGGTTTTCCAATCTTCAGATTTTGTGCGTGCACATGATAAATGTTATTCCAGAAACGCGTTGTGCGCACTAAATTAGATATATACGTTTTTATTGCAGTTTGAATTTCATTTATTTTTAAAATATAAATATAACGGTTTTATCATTGCAGATAGTGTGCAGCATTTCCTTTATAGTTATTGTGTTAATTAGTGCAGTAACACCACAGACAGGAGGAGGAACGGGTGGACCGAGTAGTCTGCGTACCAGTGTTAGACCACCATGTAATGCACCAGATAGAGCCATTGCTACTCCATCGACGACCCCTCAATGTGGAGCGTATCCTACGTATGTAGCCTTACATCATAAAACGAAATGGTTATCGGGAACGTTTTTACATTTAAGCCAAATCCGTTTAGATTCCTGTTAATGTAACTTTATTTTAGCGAGACGATTTCATTGTTGAACGTAATATAATTATGAGTGCGAAAAACACCTAAATGGAATTGCTTATTAAGCCTCAGACTACAATAATAATTTAAAAAAATGAGCTTTTTTTATTTATCTTCGCAACTATAACGGGTCTTAAACCTTTTTATTATTGGTAATTTGTTCTTTGATCTCACAGAGTGATCTTGTTACTATCCAGGGATTGACTCGGATCCTGAAAAGTATCGGCCATTGCACACGTAGCGTCATACACATTATGATGTTACCAATAAAAACAATAACGTCAGTGTTGGTGGTCTGGACATATATACATTATCATAACTAGCACAGCTCTTTCTTGTCTTTATTGAAGTCATATAAGGAGGGATGCCGGTAATAAAAGGCGAATAATGCACGTGTCGTGATTGTCTCAAGGACAAACAATGGTCCATACACTATTACATAGAAAACTCAAGATTGAGCAAACCGAACCTCACTAGATATCGACTAAAAACCCTTATTCTCCCGTAAATTACGTTTTCCCCGCTACACTAGTTGTATAATGCATACTCATTCAAGTTGCAATACGAACGATATAGCAAAGTATCACATGCTGCACATACATTAGACAACTTTCTAAAAGAGGACAATTCTGTAAAGCACCTATATCACCAGTGGTATTGATGGTATATGGTTAGTGGTGTTTAGCGCCACTTTATATTTCAGTTATATCATGGCGGAGCGCTTTATTGGTGGAGGAAACCGAAGTACCGAGAACATCACCGAACTGTGGCAAGTCACTGCTAAACGCATAGCGGTAGTGAACACAATTATAACATTTGATGAAATTCAGCATTCATTATTTTCATTACATTCTCATACATATAGACAGTATGTTATTTTTTTTTACACAGAAATGATATAAATAAGTATCTGGCAAGTTCAAGTAATAAAGCAGTTAAGAGGCGAGTTAATATTTTGAAGAAGAAATCATCTGCTTTTTGTAGACGGTAGGTATATTGTAGATGTCAGGTATGCAATTAATATTGATTGATTGTTTCACGTCATCCTGGTGATTAGTATTGTAGTAAAATTACAAGCTTACACACATTAAATATGGAAGATGGTTTGGTTTATGGTGTTTAACGCCACTGTCAACAATATTTCAGTTATATCGTGGCAGTCAGTTTTATTGGTGGAGGAAACCAGTGTACCTGGAGAAAACCATCAACCTGTCGCAAGTCAATGCCAAGCTTTCTCAAATAATATTGTATTAAATACACCTCGCCATTAACGAGGTTCGAACTCATAGCTTTTGCGGTAATATACACTGATTACACAGGTAAATGTAAATCCAACTACCATGTAAACACGACCATGACGACCCCAAATATGGAAAAAGTATAAAAAAACACACAAAAAACCGACACCCCCCCAAAAAAAAAAAATCAAAAACAACAAAATTAAAGTAAAAAATTGATATTGCATAATGAGGACAGATAAAAGTAAATTATATTTATTGGGATGCTTACGTGAATTAAAAAGAGGGTGCTACCTCTTCTACATAAGTATGAATTATTAAGATAGGAAACACATTGTATTCCCTACATACCCGACTTGTTTATTAAAACAACAAAATAATATTACTTGAACAATTTACTACTACAAGACAGGATGGATCACGTGTTTCTGTATTTCAGCAAATTGGAAATCCTTCCCATATCAGTAGTTGCGAGTCCACCAGGACTACGAGACCCACCAGGACCAGCAGGGTCTAGATGGACAGAAGCTGTCTGTCCGTCAAGTCGTCGTTACTTTCGATTCCCAAAGTGCGTCTTATATTTAGCTCAAAAGTGTTTTGTGTTGAGACCTTGGGTAAATCTGGAATGTCAATACACATTATGTAGGTAAGAAAAACACATTAATATTACAACAAAATGTATATTGTTATCATCTCCTACATTTGGGAGCACACAAATGAGAACAAGCAATCTATGTAATCAAATTAGGAGATAAATAAACGCTAATTCAGGACGATTGAATTAATATCAAATTTCAGATAGAACAGGCTAACAATATGAGGAAAAATACCGCATCATCAGAATCGTTCCAAAATCTAATAGAAAAATCGTAGAAACAGAGATAAAATCGATAACCGTAACACACATATACATGACCGCTCAATTGCCAGGTTTGGTACAAGCATTGCAATAAAAAGTGGCGGGGTTAAACTTGTTTTTTTCATTATATATTGTGTTGTCAACGACTTATTATCAGATAAGTTCGACTGGCTCTTCCTCATATATTGACAATTATTACGTTTTATTTAATTTTGTGATGTTTGTGAATAATTGGATTTGATGATAATGAACACAATTATAACGGCATAAAGTTATCGTGAATGAAGTTTTATAAGCTTAAAACAAATTCCATTTTTTTTGCCTTTTCGCATTGATATTCCTGCTGTATGAATAGCCAATAATACGTTTAAGTTTAATTACCTATTCACTTGCAGTATGCATACATTTCTTTTATGTTCGTATAAATAGGTGGAGGTGGGGTTGCATACATGATTAAATTTACTTATTATGTCTTCTGTAATACACTTTCAGACAGAGGAGTTGTAAGAACATCATAAAGGGTCCACCATCAGAGGCAGGCGTTGCTACTAAAGTTTATCAATGCAGACACACAAATCGTAGAACTGTCAGTTACTATATTTGGTGTCCAAAGTCAATGAAGGTGTTTCGACGAAGCATTTCACTACCACAGTGTTGTTCTTGTATGTCAAAATGGTGTGTATTTGGTGGATAGAACACCAACTGCAGTGCACTTTGATATTAACAGTCTATTATATTTATTAACCGTGTATTATTAATAATAAATAATAAATAAGCTTTATTTAGAGTCGGCATGGTTAAAACAACATACAACATAAGCTCTGTTGAGCTTTTAACCGACATACACAGACATTTATTGACCGTGTTTTAAGCGTATTGACCGTTTATTACAATCATTAAACCGGTGTTGCATGATTTAACCATGTATTGCATTTCTTAACAGTGTATTATATTTATTAACCCTGTATTGCATGCTTTAACTGTGTATTGCCTATTTTATCAGTGTATTCCATTTATTAACCGTGCATTGTATTTATTACCCGGGCATTAGATTTATTAACCGTGCATTACATTTATTAACCATGTATTACATTTATTAACCGTGAACTACATTTATTCCACCTAATCTCACTTTTTTTTTAAATTCATTATAGAAATCTAAAATTGTAAGTGGGAATAGCTGTACTGTTTGTATAAACAAGTGCAAACATTGGGATTAGGGTGTATAAACAAACACTCATTAACATCAGGTAAACTTGTGTGTTTCTGATTACTTAGAGAATAGAGAACTAAAATATAGTAAATTATATTTTGTATTCTACTCCAACAATACATTCATATTTCAGCATCTATAAAACTTATTGTTTAATTTATAAATTACATGAAATAATAAACAAATATGGTTCCAATCACAATTTCATCAATTTCATTCAAAAATAATTTTAACATCAAGTACTACATAAATATTCATTCCACAAAATGTTCTTAGTCTCAATTTGAAATCTTATATTAATTAAATGTAGGCTTTTTCTGCAATATTTGACATAAAATACAGATAAATTACAGGTAATAATTAATCAGATACTAATTGCAAAAACAACAAATTAACTGTAACAACATCTATTGTTATTTGTAAGTGGGAATAGCTGGAATAGGTATTATTAAAAAGTGGGATTAGATTGAAGATACCCCGTGAAATACATTTATTAACCGTGTATTACATTTATTAACCATATATTACATTTATTAACCGTGCATTACATTTATTTACAGTCTATTATATCTATTAAACGTATGGTACATTTATCAATCATGTATTACATTAATTAATCGTGTTTTACATTTATTAACCGTGTATTACATTAATTAACCGTGTATCACATTTATTAACCGTGTATGACAAATCTTAACCGTGTATTACATTTATTAACCGTTTCTTCAAAAGTAGCTGTGAATACTTGACACATTTCTAAGGCGCTTTACATTTATTTATATAATAATACTAAATGATCCATGTGTGATATAAAATCGCATTATGCAAAATATATTGCAATTTATGGAGAATTAGGTAAACATGCTGTATAATAAGCAATGTTACATAGAGTAAGGAATCGTACTTCATGGAAATACCTGGAAATCCTTTAGATAAAAAAAATTATAATAATACAAACAAAAGACGTTGTGATCTTATTTTGGGTACTGACTGAAAAAAACAAGGTCGTACAAATGCATTCCACGATAATATTTTTCTATACCTGACTTCAAAATATGCATTGTCATTTCCTTTTTTAAACATTTTATTTTGCGAATTTAATAACATTACTATTTGATGATTAATCAGATTTAGCTATCATTCAAGTCAATTACACCTGGTTTTTTTACAAATATAATGGAACATGTTGGTAAGCTATACATATATGAATTGTATTACCGCAATCAGGTTGAATTTGAGCAAATATGGCAGAACAATGTAATCTGCAGCTTCTATCCGAACTCAAATATGACTTATTATAAGAAATGATTACAATCATTTCGTGAACTCGACAGGTATCTTCCCTTCTAGTGCACCTGTAATTCGTGTTGTGCGATCTTCAGTTTTCATTGTAGTATTATATCGACCATTGTTTGTATTTTTGCCATTTTTCTTTTGGCCATTGCATTGCCTCTCCCTTTTCGAATTACACTGCGCACTAAATTTGATATCTGCGTTTGTATTTCGATCACTGGGTCGATATATCTGCTTGTGGACTATCAGTCCCAGAGGATATCATCCGCTAAGTAGTCAGTGTCTAGACACTTATATTGTTTTTAAATATATTTATTATTTAAATTTACAGTTCCTTAATAAGTAATTTTCATCAAAATTTAAAGTTCTCCTCTCTCAGGCATATGTGACTTTATCCCATTTTGGCTATCTTTATTATAGACCCTTTGGTTATACTGCTCCATAACACTTTTAAATTATTTAGCTTTCCAATCTTTCGATTTTGAGCGTACCTGATGAAGATTATTCCAAAAACGCGTCGCTTTCGTACCTTGAAAATGATAATAAACGTAATTATGCATGTTGAAAAATATCTCTGTTTATCATATTATGTTAAACTTCAAACCTCTGTTGTCCCATTGTGGCTGTTACAAAAAATATTAACAAGCAGAATCTATTATGCTTTTTATTTGAGATTAACTGCAAATATAAAAACAAGTACAAAATAGGTATGTCATCGAAATTGATTAAAAGTCTCCAATAATTAAATTCAATAATACTTGGATGTCGTAAGAAATAATCGATTGATTGTTGATTGATTTTGAAACCATTCAAATAATCTTGTCTTCATCAATAATTCACTCAACTGTCACGCATGCATGATTGTTCAATAACTTTTATTTCTGTGGATAATATGTCATGACGATTGATTTAAAAAAATAGGATTAAAATATCTTCTAAATAAAGTTGTCAACATTAATATTGTACACCAAATACGAATGGGCTAAACGTTTTCTGTGATATTTGCACCACAACTGATAAAAAAACTATATTATAATTACATACTAACCATTGCAAACCCAAAGGGAATATCGTGTATGGAAATGGTTTGTTTATGAATACATGAGTTGGACACAATATACAATTCATAAAATGAAGATGGTTGTTCCACTGACCGATGAATACAGAATAATGACAGTTTTGAAGGTCGAGACATACATTTTCACTAGCATTGCAGCGAGTCCGATAATGTATGTCGAAACCTTCAAAACTAACGTTACCGTTTTTTTCATCGGAAACATCATAAATTGTTTGACGACACACTAACCGAAAATTGTATAATTAGAGTCAGTACGTTGATACTGACATTATACCTCTGTGAGGTCAAGGGACACACACACAAATTACCGGTAAAACGAATTATTGTCACACACTTTTCTGTAATATATTATCATGAAAGCTATTTGATAGTTAAACGTAAAACATACGATGAACATCAAAAACCTTTTCTACGTTTGGTACTACACATGTATAAGATATATAGGATAATTGTTTTTTGATAAGTAATATATAACAAGCTGCGTTTTCCTTTTGACATGTCACAGTTAATCGTGCGTACTGCAGATTACATCTGTCAGAATTAAAACTTGGTATAAACTATATGTGTGATTATCTGGAATGTTGATATATGCGAATCTGCATTAGGTTTCGTCATTTGCCAAATATAGGGTTAGGGATAATGTAATGGTGTCTAACGCCATAATATTTCAGTTATATAAGACCAAGCGGTCATTTAGGTAATATTTCAAATTTTTTAACAAGTTATACGATATAACCTGATCGGGAGAAGTTTATTCGCGGTTCATGAAAAGCTTATTTTTTTCCAAGCCACGTTTTAGAGTATAATTTCAATAATTTCAAATATTCCTTGTAATTTAATGATACCACGATTTTAATTACTATTATTTCATGGAACTATTTGAATTTGTCTGTGGCGAAGACATACGTTGACAGATCAGCCAATCAGATTGCAGTATTGACATCAAATTAAATTATATACATACATGTATATCTTACAGTTCGTCTTTATTGACGCTCATATATCAAAACATTAAAACAAAAAAATAGTCCAAGCTGTAAACTAACGAGTTATGGTGCTGCTTTGTTATTAAAGAAGAAGAAATATTTCACAAATAGCATTGTCAAACGTGTACAGAAACGACATCCTGCCATATGTTTCATATTCAACACACAGCAAATAGTTTGTAATGTGTGTTGCATATAGCAACGCGGTCATGTTGATCCTTCATATAAATATTGTGAAAAAGATTTCAGCACTAATGTGTTAATATTACTACTACTAAATATTTACTGAGTATATACTATTGAAGCGAATCTGTGCAGTTTTTTTTTATTCATTTGTTTATATAAATATGGCCGTTGGAGATCCGGTTATCAAGAGGTGCGGGTTCGAATCTCATTGGCCGGTTTAACCCCACCACATTGTTGTGTCTGTCCGATGCCTGAACCTGGATTTTACGGGGTTTTTTGTAATGTTTTGTAGATAATGCCTTGTCCTTTTATTCTTTTTCTTTTGGACATTGTAATGTCTGTCCTTCGATTTGCTTGCTTTCTTTTCACATGATTTTCAAATACATGTGTAGTTAAAGAATATTTGTGTATATGGTGCAAACGCATCAGTGGCGTAATGGTTAGCGTGCACGCCTCGAGTGTTTGTAGATCGTGGGTTCGTGCCCCGTTCGGGTCAAACCAAATAAAATAAAATTTGTATTTGTTGCTTCTCTGCTAAGCACGCAGCATTAAGGAGAAAGAACAAAGACTAATTCGCTCGCAATCTGAATAATGTGTCCGAGTGGAGCGACATGTCAACCCGCGGACTGTTGTTTCAGTGTGCTAGCACTATACAAATGCAACTCAGCGCGTTGGTCTAGTACAAAGCGGATCTCATCATCATCTCATTGAAAATTAACTTGTTCTCGCCATAATATAGCTAAAAAATTGCTGAATTGGCGTTAGACAACAATCACCCATTCATTCACTCACTGAATTATTTACAAAATTTAGAGTGAGTGATCACAGTTTAGAGATTGAAACAGGGAGGTATAAAACTATAACAAGGGAAGAAATAATATGTAAAAATTGTAATTTAAATGAAATAGGGGATGAATACCACTTTTTCTGAAAATGCACAGCCAACCACTCTCTTAGAAGCAATTTATTTAAAAATATAATATTAAACAAACCAGACTTTATTGAAGAAATACCATTAAATAAATTTTTTTTTTTGTTAAATGCAAATTCTGAACCTTTGGCAGAAATAGGAGACTTTATAAAGCAATCTACAGAATTGCAAAAATGACGTTCTTGTCGGGCAAAGGTATGACATGTGAAAAATATAATGATAGTTAATAGGATTTATTTTGTATATCCTATAATATCATCAAATTGTAATTTTCTATGTTTTCTATGTTTTGTTTGTTTCTACTTGTACTTGCTTGACCCACATGGGTGTATTATGCAAATAAAGAATTATATATGTTACTTTTGATAAAAGAATACACATGTTACCAACATATTTCTTCAGGGAAAACATCATCTGCGAAGTGAGAATACCCGACACATTTTCTTAATGCGAATTACAGCCTAGCAGTCCATATGATATTATCACATGGAAAATTAAATCAGTTTTTACGGTAAATCTCATATTCATATAATATGTATTTCGTCCATACATTTATCACATATTTATTTTCAAATTCCCTCTTTGCGGAAAATGGAGTTATCGTTCGTAATTTGAATTATCGTCCTTGGCAGTGGGTATATAATTTAATAAATTGATTGAATAAATAATAAGTGCAAAAAAATATGAAATTAATTGACGTAGATTCCAAGACAACACTTGAGGACTTCCTAACTTTAAAAAAAGACTGAACTTGTACAGTTTCTACGGAAATGCAATGAAAAAATCAGGGGTAACAAGAATGAGCTTGCGCTCCGACAAAGATGTAGGGACGTATCTTTTAAAAAGCCGGTCAGATGACAATGGAAAAATGACCTGCTATAGACAGTTCATTAGAGGCTTTAATTTTTATAAAGAAAATTATATACACGATATTCCCTTTTTTTTAAACTTCTATAAAAAAATGTTATTTACGTTAAAACATATTTTTCTCTGGATTTGTAACATTTTTGTACAAATAACTCCAAATCTGTATTTTCATACCACTGAACATGTTACATAATAAACTTTCTGAAATGTTTTGGATGATTGTCACCAGATTTTTCTGCAAAACGGAAATACTGCGCGATTTTCCTTGTACACTGAAAGCGGGAATATTTTCTTTAAAAAAGATTTTCTCTCCTTTCATTAACAAGGGTATTTGATTTTGTTCATTACACGAGCGGTCGAAGACAAGGCAAGATCAATTTGAAAGCATTTTAGAAATAATAGAATCTGTTGTTTCTTCACCATTTGTAAAAGCAGAAGCGGATTCGGTAGAATATTTTGTACTGTGTTTGAAACGGTCTGTGCGTCTGCATTAGCAATGTGCGCTTATCAGATAGGTGAACACCTGCATCTAACATTTACCGACCATCTCGACTTGTACAGTCAACAACAAATCCCAATTTCCGGTTTCCGTCAGAGCAGATCTCACTTTTTTCTGAATGAATAATGTCCCTCGTCTGGAATATTTTGAATAGGAAATAAAACGATCACGAACGCGGCTTTTTCTGTTTTTAATATATCAAGAACAAGCAATTGGTCTATCGTTTAAAAACAATGGTGTATTTGGAGATCGCACCTCTCTACCATTGAAACTTATCTGTCATATTAAAGATGTATTTTTAGGCATATGCACTTCTCGACTGCTACCCATGATTTCGGATACCGTCTAAGTACTGACGACAAATAAGTTATTTTGCAATAAATGTATTTACAGTCTCATAATCTTACAGCCAAAAATGCCGTTCTGAAGCTAAGCTTAACAATGTAGACAAACAAACAAAAGGACTGATTGGATTCGAACCACCTTCTAGAACTATCCATTCCATCACAAGGCAGCGACAATGCGATCATGACTACTGTGCTCCCGCATTTAGTCAAGTAAATTTATTACTTAGAGTAGTGATGGGGTAAAATGCGAATTAGTAAACATAACAGATGATTTGATTTCTCAACTGCAAATTTAAGAAAGTAACTACCAAGTACAAAACAAAATATAATAAAAGCTCTCATGGTTTGCTTCCGATAAAAACGACATGTGCAAAATTGCTTTATTTTTTAGTGATTCATATATGACAAGTTTACGTAATGTTCGAAAAATAAACAACAAAAAAACGACAGAATAGTTAATATTGATAAAGAAAAATATGAAATTAACAGCTTGCATGTATATTCGTGTTATGATTTAATATGTAAGGAAATATTCGTTGTGCAGCTTTCGAAAAATCAATACAAATCTACTGTACACTCACAATTCTTATAATATGTAAAAAAAAAAACTTAATATAAATATAGCCTCCATTTTTATCACTTTAACCGAAATTAATAACGAAACACATTATGTTGCTAAAAAAAAAAACAAAAAAACAAACAAACAAAAAACAAGCCAAAACGGCTCCGATAGGATTCGCACTCTCAGTGTAAATCTGCAGGGGTCGAGAAGCAGCAACTATACGATCACGGCTATGGTACAATGATCAAATTTGTAAGCTTTGTTTTCTTTTTGTGGTATATAAGGTGTACCTGATGTAAATTGGTGCACCTCTATAATAAAGCAAACGATGCCTACATTTCATAGATTCATATTTAAGCATATTTTCCATAAAAGGGAAAGCCTTTATATGTTACCAAAGGGAAAATTTATATGCATGCTAAAAAGGAAGTTTTATGTTGCAAGTTTTTGATTTTTAACAATTGTAATTTTGTTTGTTTTCGTGTTTTTCTCCTTTACACCAGCATTGAAAGCACTTGTATCTTCAAAAAGTTTCCATTTTTTTTCTTAAGATCAGAGTCAAATCTTCATTTTCCTCATCTAGCTTTTGGAAGGAGCGGATGTCGGCTGTCTAACTCAACTCTACGGTCATATTTCTACCCGACGTCTCTGACATTTGGAGATGCCAAATCCGGTAAAAACCCTAAATGTTCATTTTTTTTACAAAATCAGCAGTGGAACCAAAGAATGATTAGTCATGAACCATGTATATAGCTAAAGGTAAAATATTCAATTTCTTGAATGGAGCCTGTGGGAATTTTTATGGGAATCTGCATTGATCTCTTGAAAAAATGAAAACAAAACTAAATATCATGCAAAAATAGACATTTTTTTTAATAGACTCCGAGCAGATAAAATATCTTGAACATTTCAAGATTAAGATAATCCCCTGTAAAAGAAAATAAAACAAATGATTCCACTGCGAAAACCGGAATGAATTTTGCATACATCGCTATTAACGTCCGTAATTTTAACAGCAAAGCCGATTTTATACAAATATATCCTGTTAGTGAGGGTTATTTGCGAAAAATACCGGTTTCGAGGACAATCAAATGTCCCTCGCCGCTATTTGCGAAAAATACCGGTTGACTGTCCTCGAAACCGGTATTTTTCGCAAATAACCCTCACTAACAGGATATATTTGTTTAATTCAGCCGAATATTTAACAGCAAGTAAAACAGTGGCATGCAAGCAGGTTCAGAACTTCAGACAAACCTCGATCATTTGATTTTCAACTGAGACTTAAAATCAATCTACGAAAACAGGAAAAATATTTTCAAAGAAGTGACCAGTGTATAAATTCTGGAACAAATTCAAAAATAAAATAAATCACGGTTTCGCTTTAACATACAACACGCTAAAAAAAATAATGCAAATGAATTTGAAATATATACATTTCAACGATTTCAAACATAACGGCTGACACTCGTCATTTTCTTTACTTTAGCGTTGGTTGAAAGAAGAAACCCGAGTAATTCGAATAACATCTGTGACGTCATACACTATTTAAGGAAGGGATTTCGTCTCGAGCGGGATATTTTCCTATAGTACCGGGGTATGTTTAGGCAAATATCCCGACAATGGTAGAAAAGCTGAAAAAAACGAGGAACTGGTAAAAAAAATACCCCTTTCATCAACCAATCAGAAGACAGCATTCTGATATAAGGTGAAATTATCGAGAAAATGCTACATCTTTGAATATAAAACACTGAATTTATTATGCGAGCGTCAGCGAGCTCTTTATGGTATAAAATGTGTACTTAGGATTTTTTGACAAACATGGCTGGACATAGTGACGAATAAAAAAAATTTCGACGCTTTGTACAAACGTTCCGTGTAACACACTAACACACTCAACTAATGCAGATCTTCTTAACATAAAGCGCAAAGGTGATCCTGAAGTCTCGTACCCTCTCTCGTACGTCCGATACCACTGAAACCCGGAAACCGTGTGTAATAAAAGTCATTTTGTTAAATTGTTTTACTTATATTGATATTTTTGATTTTATTAAATCTCTTCTGACATACTGACAATAATGTTTGTTTCTACGCGGAATACATGTGTGAAAATCTTAAAATTCTGGAGAACTGAGCTATCGTATGCACAAAACAAAAACAGGGGCAAAATGATGCGTCTTTTAGAAATGGATACATGTCCTAGTTTGAATGACATAAAGGATATAAGGTGCAATAAATGTCCTCGAAGCGAGCAGGGGTACGATTTTTAAACCTGCCGAGTTGCATGCCTTGTGGATTATTAGTATCTATAGGCTATTCCCGATTTGCGATAGCTAGAGTTATCGTTCTTGCATCGAGTTATCTTTTCCTGACAGAGGGTATGTACACTTCCGGTTACATAACTGTAAACGTCACAAAACGTTTAAAAAATTGAAAAAAATATGTATTCTTATTCAAATAAAATCCGATTTATTGGAATTATTTTATTTAGCTTTTTATATCGCCCGATATCGGTGGATTATATGAGAGCTGTATTTGTATTTCATATCCTGAATGACCGTAATAATTAATAAATTCAGTGTTTTATATTCAAAGATGTAGCATTTTCTCGAGAATCGGCTTTGCTGTTAAAATTACGGACGTTAATAGCGATGTATGCAAAATTCATTCCGATTTTCGCAGTGGAATCATTTGTTTTATTTTCTTTTACAGGGGATTATCTTAATCTTGAAATGTTCAAGATATTTTATCTGCTCGGAGTCTATTAAAATATATCTATTTTTGCATGATATTTAGTTTTGTTTTCTTTTTTTCAAGAGATCAATGCAGATTTCCACAGGCTCCATTCAAGAAATTGAATATTTTACCTTTAGTTATATACATGGTTCATGACTATTCATTCTTTGGTTTCATTGCGGATGTTGTAATAAAAAAGGAACATTTAAGGTTTTTACCGGATTTGGCCTTCTCCAAACGTCAGAGACGTAGGGTAGAAATATGACAGTAGAGTTAGACAGCCGGCATCCGCTCCTTCCAAAAACTGGATGGTGAAAATGAAGATTTGACTCTGATCTTAAGAAAAAAAAATGGAAACTTTTGCAGATACAAGTGCTTTCAATGCTGGTGTAAAGGAGAAAAACACGAAAACAAACAAAATTACAATTGTTAAAAATCAAAAACTTGCAACACAAAACTTCCCTTTTAACATGCATATACATTTTCCCTTTGGTAACATATAAAGACTTTTCCTTTTATGGAAAATATGCTTAAATCTGATTTTATGAAATATAGGCATCGTTCGCTTTATTATAAAGTTGCACCAATTTACATCAGGTACACCTTATATACCACAAAAAAGAAAACAAAACTTACAAATTTGATCATTGTACCATAGCCGGGATCGATAGTCGCTGCTTCGCGACCCCTGCAGATTTACACTGAGAGTGCGAATCCTATCGGAGAAGTTTGGGCTTGTATTGGGTTTGTTTTTTTTTTTTTTTTTTTTTTTTTTTTTTTTTTTTTTTTAGCAACATAATGTGCTTCGTTATTAATTTTTGTTAAAGGGATAAAAATGGAGGCTATAATTATATTAATTTTTGTTTTCTTTACATATTATAAGAATTGTGAGTGTATACAGTAGATTTGAATTGATTTTTCGAAAGCCGCACAACAAATATTTCCTTACATATGCAATCATAACACGAATATACATGCAAGCTGTTAATTTCAAATTTTTCTTTATCAATATTAAATATTCTGTCGTTTTTTTTCATTTTTTTCCCCCGAACATCACGTAAGCTGTCATAATCACTATATATAAAGCAATTTAGCACATGTCGTTTTAATCGGAGGCAAACCATCAGAGCCTTTTTTATATTTTGCTTTGCGCTTGGTAGTCTGCAGTTGAGAAATCAAATCGTCTGCTACGTATGTATACTAATTCGCATTTTACCCCATGACTACTCTAAGTAATAAATGTACTTGACTAAATGCGGGAGCACAGTAGTCATGATCGTATAGGCGCTGCCTTGTGATGGAATGGATAGTTCTAGAAGGTGGTTCGAATCCCATCAGTCCTTTTGTTTGTTTGTCTACATTGTTAAGCTTAGCTTCAGAACGGCATTTTTGGCTGTAAGATTATGAGACTGTAAATGCATTTATTGCAAAATAACCTATTTGTCGTCAGTACTTGTACGGTATCCGAAATCATGGGTAACAGTCGAGAAGTGCATATGTCTAAAAATACATCTTTAATATGACAGATAATTTTCAATGGACAGAGGTGCGATCTCCAAATACACCATTGTTTTTTAAACGATAGACCGATTGCTTGTTCTTGATATATTAAAAACAGAAAAAAGCCGTGTTCGTGATCGTTTTATTTCCTATTCAAAATATTCCAGACGAGGGACATTATTCATTCAGAAAAAAGTGGGATCTGCTCTGACGGAAACCGAAAATTGGGATTTGATTGTTGACTCTACAAGTCGAGATGGTCGGCAAATGTTAGATGCAGGTGTTCACCTATCTGATAAGCGCACATTGCTAATGAAGACGCACATACCGTTTCAAACACAGTACAAAATATTCTACCGAATCCGCTTCTGCTTTTACAAATGGTGAAGAAACAACAGATTCTATTATTTCTAAAATGCTTTCAAATTGATCTTGCCTTGTCTTCGACCGCTCGAGTGTAATGAAAAAAATCAAATACGCTGTTTAATGAAAGGAGAGAAAACATTTTTAAAGAAAATATTCCCGCTTTCAGTGTACAAAGAAAATCGCGCAGTATTTCCGTTTTGCAGAAAAATCTGGTGACAATCATCCAAAACATTTCAGAGAGTTAATTATGTAACATGTTCATTGGTATTATGAAAATACAGATTTGAAGTTATTTGTACAAAAATGTTACAAATCCAGAGAAATATATGCTAAATAAGTAAATAACTTTTCTTTATAGAAGTTTAAAAAAAGGGAATGTCGTGTATATAATTTTCTTTATAAAAGTTAAAGCCTCTATTGAACTTTCTATAGCAGCTCATTTTTTCATTGTCATCTGACCGGCTTTTTAAAAGATACGTCCCTACATCTTTGTCAGAGCGCAAACTCATTCTTGTTTCCACTGATTTTTTCATTACATTTCCGTAAAAACTGTACAAGTTCAGTCTTTTTTTTAAAGCTAGGAAGTCTTCAAGTGTTCCCTTGGAATCTACGTCAATTAATTTCATATTTTTTCGCACTTATTATTTACTCAATCAATTTATTAAAAACAGCCAGGAAAACTTTTGCAACCGGAAATGCTATATACCCACTGTCAAGGATAATAATTCAAATTACGAACGATAACTCCATTTTCCGCAAAGAGGGAATACATAGTACGCTACCAACAATAAAATACAGAATATACCGACCATTACAATGAACGCAATTACTCTTTTCCGTTATTTTAAACAACAGCAAGCACAGTATTTAGTAAGTTTTAGTTTCTTGAAATATAACGATGGTGTGATGTCATGTCAATCAAACGCCAGTTTTGTTTGTCTTAGTCTTGTGTACCCTATGCTGCCAGTTTCTCTGGATTGTCCATTTTTGAAGACCCCTTCGGTATTCTCTAACGTTTATTTAGTGCATAGCATATGACAATTACCTATTTTGATTGGTTGATTAGTGTGTACTATATTTGAACAGTGTATGATTAATATCGGCAACGGGTGGCTATACCTAGTGACGGGAACTATTCCTGTTTGAGAGGATTTTCCGCGGGCACTCTACTTGTAAAATATATTTTTCCGCGTTATTTGTATATATTTTTGGCAAGATTAAACCTCCGTTAATCCAGCATGAAATATTATGTACTAAACCTATTATTGCTTCTCCCTCGGGAACAGTTTTCCGTTGACTCGGGAACTATACATCACCAGGCAACACTATAGGAAAACAGTTCCCCCAGGAGAAGAGAAAAATAATGATCAATTAAGCTTCACCATATTTGGCTGATTGCGATCAGTATTTGTGCAATGTCAGTAAGAAATTAACCTTGTACACATTGTCACAGCAAATAAGGGTAATAACAAAATTACCGAACTCCGAACAATCTTACAAAGGGAAATTCAAAACTCATAAATATATAAACAGACAAAATCAGTCAACAACCGGAAAACTGTGAAAACCGTAATGACCCTGACTTGGTACAGGCATTTCTAATATTTTTACGTCACACATTGACAAAAAAAATATCCTTGACATTTTTTGACTTCTTTATCTTTATACATTTTCACTATATGAAAATGCATCGCTTATAATTTTTTCTGCTGAGACGGAATATATTTCGACAAGATCTTGGTATCGGAATATAAACTTTTTAAGAGATCGAATAAGGCGAATCTTTTTATAGCCCTGGTCCAGTAGCCTGTTTCTCAGATGAAGATGACGTTTCAGGAAATCAGAATAATTGCTACTGGCCCTTGCATAGCGAATCAATTGTGAGATGTAAACACCATATGCAGGAGAAGCTGGTATATTGCTGCACATGTTTGGAAAATTTATGATTTTAAAATTGAAGTCGTCCCGCTTATCATAAATTTTAGTACTGAGTTGACCCCTGTCGTCAAATTCGAGGTATAAGTCCAAAAATGATGCGGACGAAGCTGTATCGGTGGTCTCTAACTTAAAGCTCTGGAGGATATATCAATGGAAGAAATTTTGCAAATCTAGAATTATTGATAGATAAAACGTCATCAATATACCTGTATGTGAAATTAAAGGCTCTAGCCTCATGAATCTTCTTATCTTTTACAAGCTTTTGAAGAAACTCCGACTCATATGAGTATAAAAATAAATCGGTTAGAAGAGGGGCACAATTCGTACCCATTGGTATGCCGACGACCTGCTGAAACAGTGTCCCTCCAAAGGAGACAAATATGTTATCGATGAGGAACTCCAGCATACTGATCACTTGTTCCTCGGAGTAGCATGTTTTACCTTTTTGAATTTTGTTTGAAAAATATGTGGAACTGTAGCCTAACACAACAAATTTTGAGCCATAGTTTCTATGACTAAAAGCTTTATGATTTGTTTCTTTTAAGCGGGTTTTTAATTTGTCATGCGGTAGGGTGGTATATAGAGTTGAAAAATCAAAAGTTTTGATGGAGGATACCTGAGAGAAAGATCTTGATTTCAGCTTATCTAAAAGATCTTTAGAGTTTTTCAAAATCCACATGTGATTTATGCCACTACGCGAGTAAACAGTTTCACAATATTTCTGTTGTCCCTCTTTTACTGCAGACAGAATCTTTGTCAGGTGAATAAACAATTCTTTCGTCGAAGAAAGTTGATGATCCCGCTATGTACCTTTCTTTGTATGGTGTCTTGTGGAGTTTAGGTATCCAATATAAATAGGGTAAACCCTCAGACTCTTTACCAGAGGGAATGTTTAATGTATACAATTTACGTCATTATTTAAATCAACTTAAAATAACTTATTAAAATTAATTACGTTTTTATTACTATCACTGGCATTGGTCGATACTTCTGGTGATTGACTTTTTGTCCCAGGGGGTATCATCTCTGACAATAGTCAGTATTTCAGCATAGTCATGGATTATCAGATATATTCATTATTGAAATGCACAGTTTCTTAAATAATTAGCGAAATAACAAATTAAATAGCATTAAAATGTGTAGTACCATAAGAAGCATAGTCATGATATGGTATATTAAGATGATGTCGATTTTATGCGCTGCATGTCGGTGAAATTTAAAGCCCAGTTTTACGAAATCATATAATTTAAAATTGTAACGAAATAACAAGAAACAAAAACTCTATTTTTTTTTCTTATTGCTGATTAACCGATCTTTACTTTCAGGGTATTCTGATATTGGTAAAAGCAAACAATAATTCACGAAAAACAACAGTGACCTATTTCTTTTAGAAGTATATGCTTGCATAAAGATAGAGTAGATTAAACATAACCTTTGCATATCAGATGCCACTAGTGAAACAGGAACTGGTATATCTTCCGGGCGCCTGAGTGCACTGCTAGTTACTAGTGGGCTTCGCGTTGTTCAATATGTAGTTTTCACTGTAGTTTTGTGTAGGTAATTGTTTGTCCTTTCGTACATTTTTTGTCCATTGCGTTGTCTATCCTTTGGTATCTTGAAACTTTTTTTAATGCTAATTATAGCCTAGGGCAGTCCATATCATATTATGACAGGGAAATTAAATTTGTTTTTATGGTAAATTTCATATTTCTAATATGACGGCCTATATATCGTCAACCAGTATATGTCGGTATATATCTACCTTTAACACCAGCGCACTCAAATTATCGATTGGAAACAAAAAAACATAATTTAAAAAGTTTCTGTAATGAATAAAAGCCTACAAAGCCGTTTCCGTGAGGTCATACACAACAACTACACATTATATTACTTTGTGTACATGTATACACAAATATGCGATGAAAACGCACTCATCTGGGTTTTTCCCCGACAGATGTTCCGGCCGCCTTCCACGTGAAATTGTGACGACGTAAACAACCAATTTGACATTAAATCTGTTTTGTGTCATTAAAGTAATTGAAATAAATATTTGAATATATTATTACTCACATAATAGGAGTTTGATTCAATATATGTGCTCAAATTGCGCTGATTCCTTCATCATATGTGAACAGGGCTAAACGGAACAGCCGTTGTGTGGCGGTTTCTAAGGTCGCCTAGGGTCATTACAATTACCGTATTTGTCATATTAGAAAAGAAATAATTTATGGCAGCCGTATATTTGTGTAGATTTAACCATGGGTGTGGCTTTTATATTCGTATATTATCCCTCGCTAGCGCTCTGGAAAAAATAATCGAATATAAATACCCAACCCATGGCTAAATGAGCACAAATCTACGGCTGCCATGAATGACTTCTTAATCATACGATACTTATGTGGTCCATACATTTATCACATATTTTGTTTTATTAAATTGCGTTAGCAACAATAATAATTATACAAATTATAAAGACCATTACAGTGAACGCAATTGCTCTGATTTAAACAACAATCATGGTATTTAGTCAACTTTAATTTCTGGAAATAGAATGATGGTGTGATGTCATGTCGATCAAACACCAATGTGAACGTATCGACCTAGTTCATATACTGTACGATAGGTCATTTCTACTTTAAGTATAATATACTTAATCGCAATCGTTGTTTGTAATCAATTCGTACATATATACTATATGAACGAATTGATTTCAAACAACGATTGTGATACGCTGGGATATTACTGTTTTTAACTCGAATAATACGATGTGAAATGTTCGACAAATATAAATAATCATGAACATATATTTTTTTAGCTAACGCTGACGCCGACGTACGTAGAAAACGTTATGGTAATTGGTGTCTAAGACATTTCGTGTTGTGTTTTTGTTTTGTTTGTCTTAGTCATGTGTACCCTATGTTGCAAGTTTCTCTGGATTATCCATTTTTGATTGCTCCTTCGGTTCATAAAGTAACATTTTTGTAAGCCAATGCAATAGTTTCTTTCCTTACTCAATGATTGTTAAAAAACGGCTGTTGACTTATCCCCACTCTACTTTTCGCGAGAACGTCAGATACATTGTGTTATTTACTGCAGGTACATATCATATTCATTAGTACAATTATATTCACTGCATTCTAGATTGAAGTTTTCATAAATATTGAACACACTTTAGGAAGACATTTTTCAGATTGATCCCGTAGAGAGTTCCTTCAGAGTATATGAGCTTTTGATGAGAACACGTCTATACCGCCTTGAACGGTATCTTCAGTATTTTCTGGGACAATGCGATTGTGTAATGTTTCTTTTTTCAGTCAGTGTATTTGAATCCTCATGATTATAAATTAAGTGTAAGTAATGGTTTTAAATATATAAATATAAAAAATTAAAACATGCAAATCCTGCTTGTCGTTAATCACCAGTACTTAAATAGAACTGCCGATTTTTTTCTCTCCAGTTATTGATATCAATTTGCAAAATGAATCAACAAGTAAGTGGAATTGTTTTGAAGACTTTATTTTTGCTGTATTAAATTTTAAAGCTCATTGTTAATTTTATTGCCATGTACCTGTATTTAATCACCATTTCTCCTATTTATATAAGAATACAAAACTACGTCAGATTCACACCTGAACTCTGATATAGAATGTAGGTGAACTTTTCCAAGTTTGGATCTCCACCTTTCATCTTTAGCCTCTTCTTTTGTTTGATTGTTTGTTTTTTGTTGTTGTAGAGATTTTTGTTCGTTTGTTGTTGTCTGTATGCTTTGTCTTTTGTTGTTTTGTTTTTGTTTTTGTTTTTTGTTTGTTTGTTGTTTTTTGTGTTTCTTTTTGCTTTAGTTTTTTTTTGTTTGTTTTTGTTTAAAAACATTGTTCCCAAAGACTTTTAAATTATTTGGTTTTCCAATCTTCAGATTTTGTGCGTGCACATGATAAAGGTTATTCCAGAAACCCGTTGTGCGCACTAAATTAGATAACTACGTTTTTATTGCAGTTTGAATTTCATATATATTTAAAAAATATATATAACGGTTTTATCATTGCAGATAATGTACAGCATTTGCTTTATAGTTGTTGTGTTAATTAGTGCAGTAAAACCACAGACAGGAGGAGGAACGGATGAAACGAGTAGTCTGCGTACCAGTTTTAGACCATCATGTAATGCACCAGATAGAGCCATTGTTACTCCATCGTCGACCTCTCAATGTGGAGCGTATCCTACGTATGTAGCCTCACATCATAACACGAAATGGTTATCGGGAACGTTTTTGCACTTAAACCAAATCCGTTTAGGTTCCTGTTAATGTAACATTATTTTAGCGAGACGATTTCATTGTTGAAAGTAATATAATTATGAGTGCGAAAAACACCTAAATGGAATTGTTTATTAAGCCTCAGACTACAATAATAATTTTAAAAAATTAGTTTTTTTTTATTTATCTTCGCAACTATATCGGATCTTAAACCTTTTTATTATTGGTAATTTGATCTTTGATCTCACAGAGTGATCTTGTCTCTATCCAGGGATTGACTCGGATCCTGAAAAGTATCGGCCATTGCACACGTAACGTCAAGCACATTATGATGTTACCAATAAAAAACAATAACGCCAGTGTTGGTGGTCTGGACATATATACATTATCATAAGTATCACAGCTTGTCGTTATTGAAGTCTTATAAGGAGGGATACCGGTAATAAAAGGCGAAGAATGCACGTGTCGTGATTGTCTCAAGGACAAACAATGGGCCATACAATATTACATAGTAAACTCAAGATTGAGCAAACCGAACTCCACTAGATATCGACTAAAAACTCTTATTCTCCCGAAAATTACATTTTTCCCGCTACACTAGTTGTATAATGCATTCTCATTCAAGTTGCATGGTTAAGTGTACATCTGAATTATATCCACTCAAATTGTGACTACGAACGCTATGGCAAAGTATCACATGCTGCACATACATTAGACAACTTTCTAATAGAGGACTATTCTGTAAAGCACCTATATCACCAGTGGTATTGATGGTTTATGGTTAATGGTGTTTAACGCCACTTTATATTTCAGTTATATCGTGGCTGAGCGCTTTATTGGTGGAGGAAACCGAAGTACCGAGAAAATCACCGAACTGCGGCAAGTCACTGTTAAACTTATAGCGGTAGTGAACACAATTATAACATTTGATGAAATTCAGCATTCATTATTTTCATTACATTTTCATACATATAGACAGTATGTTTTTTTTTACACAGGTATGATATAAAGAAGTATCTGACAAGTTCAAGGAATAGGAGGCGAGTTAATTCTGTGAAGAAGACATCATCTGCTTTTTGTAGACGGTAGGTATATTGTAGATGTCAGGTATGCAATTAATATTGATTGATTGTTTCACGTCATCCTGGTGATTAGTATTGTAGTAAAATTACAAGCTTACATACATTAAATATGGAAGATGGTTTGGTTTTGGTTTATGGTGTTTAACGCCACTTTCAACAATATTTCAGTTATATCGTGGCAGTCAGCTTTATTGGTGGAGGAAACCAGTGTACCTGGAGAAAACCACCGACCTGTCGCAAGTCAATGCCAAGCTTTCTCACATAATATTGTATTAAGTACACCTCGCCATTAAAGAGGTTCGAACTCATAGCTTTTGCGGTAATATACACTGATTGTACAGGTAAATGTAAATCCAACTACCATGCAATCACGATCACGACGGCCCCAAATATGGAAGAAGCGAAAAAAAACAACAAAAAACAAAACAACACCCCCCCCCCAAAAAAAAAAAAACAAAAACAAAAAAAATAAATTAAAAAATTGATATTACATAATGAGGACAGATAAAAGTAGATTATATTTATTGGGGTACTTACGTATGAATTATTAAGATAGAAAACACATTGTATCCCCTACATACCCTAATTGTTTATTAAAACAACAAAATAATATTACTTGAACAATTTACTATTACAACACAGGATCGATCACGTGCTTCTGTATTTCAGCAAATTGTCAATCCTCCCCAGAGCAGCAGTGGCGGGTCAACCATGGCATAGATGGGCAGAAGCTGTCTGTCCGTCAAGTCGTCGTTACTATCGGTTCCCAAAGTGCGTCTTATATTTAGGCCAAAGGTGTTTTGTGTTGAGACCTTGGGTAAATCTAGAATGTCAATACACAATATGTAGGTAAGAAAAACACATTAATATTACAAAAAATTGTATATTGTTATCATCTCCTACATTTGGAAGCACACAAATGAGAACAAGCAAACTATCTAATCAAATTAGGAGATAAAAAAAAAACGCTAATTCAGGACGAGTTATTTGCATTAAGACACTTCGATAAAGTTATTGATTGAATTAATATCAAATTTCAGACAGAACAGACTAACAATATGAGGAAAAATACCGCATCATCAGAATCGTTCCAAAATCTAATAGAAAAATCGTAGAAACAGAGATACAATCGATAACCGTAACACACATATACATGACCGCTCAATTGCCAGGTTTGGTACAAGCATTGCAATAAAAGGTGGCGGGGTTAAACTTGTTTTACTCATTATATATTGTGTTGTCACCGACTTATCATCAGATAAGTTCGACTGGCGCTTCCTCATATATTGACAATTATTACGTTTTATTTAATTTTGTGATGTTTGTAATTAATTGGATTTGATGATAATGAACACAATTATAACGGCATAAAGTTATCGCGAATGAAGTTTTATAAGCTTAAAACAAATTCTATTTTTGTTTCTTTTTCGCATTGATATTCCTGCTGTATGAATAGCCAATAATACGTTTAATTACCTATTCACTTGCAGTATGCATACATTTCTTTTATGTTCGTAAATATAGGTGGAGGTGGGGTGTGGTGTGGGGTTGCATACATGATTAAATTTACTTATTATGTCTTCTGTGATACACTTGCAGACAGAGGAGTTGTAAGAACATCAAAAAGGGTTCACCAGCAGAGGCAGGCGTTGCTACTAAAGTTTACCAATGCAGACATACAAATCGTAGAACTGTCAGTTACTATATTTGGTGTCCAAAGTTATTGAAGGTGTTTCGACGAAGAATTTCACTACCACAGTGTTGCTCTTGTATGTCAAAATGGTGTGTATTTGGTGGATAGAACACCAACTGTAGTGCACTTTGATATTAACAGTCTATTATATCTATTAAACGTGTATTACATTTATTGACCGTGTTTTACCTTTATTGACCGTTTATTACAATCATTAACCCGGTGTTGCATGATTTAACCGTGTATTGCATTTCTTAACAGTGTATTATATTTATTAACCCTGTATTGCATGCTTTAACTGTGTATTGCCTATTTTATCAGTGTATTCCATTTATTAACCGTGCATTGCATTTATTACCCGGGCATTATATTTATTAACCGTGCATTACATGTATTAACAATGTATTACATTTATTAACCGTGAACTACATTTATTAGCCGTCAACGGTTCATTCCAACTAATCCCACTTTTTAAAAAATTCATTAAAGAAATCTAAAATTTCAAGTGGGAATAGTTGTACTTTTTGTATAAACAAGTGCAAACATTGGGAATAGGGTGTATAAACAAAAACTCATTAACTTCAGGTAAACTTGTGTGTGTCTAGATTGCTTAGAGAATAGAGAACTAAAATATAGTAAATTATATTTTTTATTCTACTCCAACAATACATTCATATTTCAGCATCAATAAAACTTATTGTTTAATTTATAAATTACATGAAATAATAAACAAATATGGTTCCAATCACAAGTTCATAAATTTCATTCAAAAATAATTTTAACGTCAAGTACTACATAAATATTCATTCCACAAAATGTTCTTAGTCTCAATTTGAAATCTTATATTAATAAATGTAGGCTTTTTCTGCAATATTTGACATAAAATACAGATAAATTACAGGTAATAATTAATCAGATACTAATTGCAAAAACAACAAATTAACTGTAACAACATCTATTGTTATTTGTAAGTGGGAATAGCTGGAATAGGTAATATTAAAAAGTGGGATTAGATTGAAGACACCCCGTGAACTACATTTATTAACCGTGCATTACATTTATTAACCGTGTATTACATTTATTAACCACGTATTACATTTATTAACCGTGCACTACATTTATTAACCGTACATTATATTTATTAACTGTGCATTACATTTATTTACCGTCTATTATATCTATTAACCGTATGGTACATTTATTAATCATGTATTACATTAATTAATCGTGTTTTACATTTATTAACCGTGTATTACATTAATTAACCGTGTATCACATTTATTAACCGTGTATGACAAATCTTAACCGTGTATTACATTTATTAACCGTTTATTGCATGTACTAACCACGTATTACATTTATAAACCGTAAATTACATTAATTAACCGTGTATTTCATCTATCAACAGTGAATTACATTTATAAATCGTGCATTACATTTATTAAACGTGTAAATAGTGTATTACGTTTATTGACCGCGTATTGCATGCATTAACCGTGTATTGCATTTAGTAACCGTGCATTGCATTTACTAACCTTGTATTGCATATATTAACCGTGTACTGCAGTTATGCATTGAACATATTGACATCTACATATAAATCATTTCACCAACCGTATTTTACGCTTATGATAATCGAATTGTATTCATTTTTGCAATCTTACACATGGAGTAGATTTATACATTATCTCCAAACGTTTGATTGTTCCGTGACAGTCTACCGCCTATGTAAATATGCTATGATTATCGGTATTAAAGGTCGCACATTAAATATTAAAAACTAAATGTTATTTTCAAATGAATGGTATTAATCAATAAAAGGAAAACTAACAAATTCCACATCGCTCGCCAGAACAGTTTAAACATCCAATCGAATTATCACAGAAACAGAGGCAACATATGATACCCCTAACACACATATAAATGACCGCTCCATTTCGTTACTTAGTAGAAACACTGAACAATAAGAAAGTGGTTGGTTTAAAAGAGCTTGATGAGCCTTCCCCTTTTTTCTACGTTTTTAATACCAATACTAAAACAGTCAATTTTTCGCAGAAATAGACAAATATTTAACGAGGTCAAAGCACTGTTCTACAAAACAAAAACATCCTTGTTCCCCAGTAACATTAAATATCCAACATATCATTGGTCTATTGAGATAACGAGTATTAACCAGTGGATTCGGAACTTCTTGCCCCTCCGGAGCAACTAAGTTGACTCCCAGTTTTCAGTGGGATTCGTGTTGCTCAATTCTTAGATTTTCTAGTGTTTTGTAGATAATAAACGCGAGAGAACACCGAAAGGGCAATCAAAAATGGACAATGCAGAGAAATTGGCAACATAATGTATACAAGACGAAGAAAAAAAAACAAAAAACAACACAATATGTGTTGGACACCATTATACGTAAACAAACACAAACAACGTAAACAAGATCGCTGTTTGTTTTTCTTTTCCCCATGGCATTATCTGTCCTTATTTGATTTACGGCTTCACGCTATCCCGCTGGTATCTTCACACTTTTCTTTTATGCAATTGAAATATATAGGATTGTCAGTTTTTGATACACCTGTGTTTTGTGGACAGTGCAGATAAACTGGAAACGTAGGTAAACAAACCGAAGAAAAAACCAACAACACAATTGTGTTGGACACCACCACAAGAAAACAAACAAAAATAACGAAAACAAGATAATTGTTTGTCCTTTTTTCTATTCACCATTGACTTATCTGTCCTTGTTTGATTTACGGTTTCACGCCACCCCGCTGGTATTCTTCACACTTTTCTTTTATAGAATTCAAATATAATATAGGTTTGTCAGTTTTTGATAAAACTGTGTGTGTTTGCTGAAAAGTGATTTGTTTTTGTCTACATTAATATCATATAGTGAACGTATATTTGCATAATATAGTAAGTGAGTGAATGGTTGTTCTTTAATGCCAATTCATCAATTTTTCAGTTATATCATGGCGAGAACAAGTTAGCTTTCAATGAGATGATGATGATGTCCGCGTTGTTCTAGACCAACACGGCTGAGTTGGATTTTGAAACAACAGTCCGTGGGTAGACATCTCGCTCCACTCGGACACATTATTCTGATTCCGAACCAATCAGTCTTTGCTCTTTCTCCTTAATGCTGCGTGCTTAGCAGAAAACAAGAAATGCCAATTTTATAGTCTTTGGCTTGACCCGACCGGGGCTCAAACCCACGACCTATCACGTATATTGTGCTTACAGATGTAAGATATTACACATGCAACCAACATATTTCTTCAAAAGTAGCTGAGAATACTTGACACATTTCTAAGGCGCTTTACATTTATTTATATAATAATACTAAATGATCCATGTGTGATATAAAATCATATTATGTAAAGTATATTGCAATTTATGGAGAATTAGGTAAACATGCTGTATAATTTATAAATCTTCTTATTGAAAATGTCAGCTACAAAGAATATAAATGTTAACAGATTTACAAACACCATGACCCCAACCGTATTCGCCTAAGAGGTTCAAAATTATATTTTATTCTAACATCACCTCCTTCTTTCGCTTTGTTAAAAAATGTACATTTTTCTCCCCGTGATATAGCTGAAGCATCACTTGGTCTTAAACAACACCTCAATCACCTATATTGTATTAGAGTTCAGATGCTATATTACTCTGTTCTGCATAATAACTACAGATATAAATATATGTTGTTTCTTAACTACTACTGTGGAGATAATAATAGTGAGTTTAATTCATACATCAAAGGATTCCGAAATAACCATCTGCCATTTTGCTTCTCCCGTGCATTACACTTATTAGCCGTGCATTACATTTATTACCCGTGCATTACATTTATTAACCGTACATTACATTTATTAACCGTGCATTACATTTATTACCCGTGCATTACATGTATTAACCGTGCATTACATTTATTACCCGCGCATTATATTTATTAACCGTGCATTAGATTTATTAACCGTACATTACATTTATTACCCGGACATTAGATTTATTAACCGTGTATTACATTTATTAATCATGTATTGCACGTATTAATCATGTATTAAATTTATTGACCGTGTATTGCATGCATTAAGCGCATATTACATGCATTAACCGTGTACTGCAGATGTGAATTCAAAATATTGGCATCTACATTTATTATTTCACATTTATGATAATCTAAATATATTCAGTTTTAAAATTCTACTCATGGAGTAGATTTATACATTATGTTATATCTTTTAATGTTCTGTGACAGTCTACCGCTTATTGAAATATGATATGGTCATCGGTATTAAAGATTACCCAATAAATATTCAAAGCTCAATAATATTTTCAAATGAATGGTATTTATCAATTTATCAATAAAAACTAACAAATTCCACATCGTTCGCCAGAACAGTTTAAACATCCAATCTAATTATCAGAGAAACAGAGGCAAAATATGATACCCCTAACACACATATAAATGACCGCTCCCCAAATTACATTAAATATCCAACATATCATTGGTCTATTGAGATAACGAGTATCACCGGTGGAATCAGAACTTCTTGCCCTTCCGGAGCATCTGAGTTCACACCCAGTTTTCTGTTGGGCTCGTGTAGCGCAATCTTTAGATTTTCTACAGTGTTTTGTAGATAATAAACGCGAGAGAACACAGAAAGGGCAATCAAAAATGTACAATGCAGAGAAACTGGCAACATAATGTATACAAGACGAAGAAAAACAAAACAAAAAAACCAACACAATATGTGTTGGACACCATTACACGTAAACAAGCACAAACAACGTAAACAAGATCGCTGTTTGTTTTTCCTTTCGCCATTGCATTATCTGTCCTTATTTGATTTACGGCTTGACGCTATCCCGCTGGTATCTTCACACTGAACGAATATTTGCATGTGAGTGAATGATTGTTCTTTAAAGCCAAGTCATCAATTTTTCAGCTATATCATGGCGAGAACAAGTTAATTTTCAATGAGACGATGATGATGTCCACGTTGTTCTAGACCAACACGTTGAGTTGGAGTTTGATTGTGCCAACTCATTGAAACAACAGTCGATGGGTAGACATATCGCTCCACTCGGACACATTATTCTGATTCCGAAATAACCAGTCTTTGCTCTTTCTCCTTATTGCTGCGTGCTTAGCGGAAAACAACAAATGCCAACTTTACAGTCTTTGGCTTGATCCGACCGAGTCTCGGAACCCACGACATACCGCGTATATTTTGCTTTTGATAACAGATGTAAGATATTACAAATGCAACCAACATATTTCTTCAAAAGTAGCTGAGAATACTTGATACATTTCTAAGGCGCTTTACATTTATTTATATAATAATACTAAACGATTCATGTGTGATATAAAATCATATTATGTCAAGTTTATTACAATTTATGGAGAATTAGGTAAACATGGTGTATAATTTATCAATCTTCTTATTGAAAATGTCAGCTACAAAGACAATACATGTTAACAAACTTACAAACACCATGACCCAACCCGTATTCGTCTAAGAGGCGCAAAATTATATTTTATTAAATGATATGTGTTCTGTCCAAACACTTTTCCTAAAACCGAAAATGGAAATGTATATCATTGCTATACCTGAACCAGAATGCAAATACTAATTTATGAAACATGTAAATGGTTTTAACCTTTCCCAATTGTCATGTGCAACATATGCCAAAATCTTCAACTTTTTGAAGACGGTCAGTATTTGGTAGAAACAGAAGAAACATCCTGACAACCAGTCTTTGCTTTAACTCCCTAAATATTCTAAACTAATCAAGAGACACATCACATTTTAATTTTCCTTGGTTTGACACACTACTTATTTCATCATCGAAAAGTTATATATATATAAACTCGCCTGGATATCCAACGTCATATGTCATGGTTTTGTTTATGTTCAATTATGATAAGCGGGACGACTTCAATTTTAAAATCATAAATTTTCCAAACATGTGCAGCAATATACCAGCTTCTCCTGCATATGGTGTTTACATCTCGCAATTGATTCGCTATGCAAGGGCCAGTAGCAATTATTCTGATTTCCTGAAACGTCATCTTCATCTGAGAAACAGGCTACTGGACCAGGGCTATAAAAAGATTCGCCTTATTCGATCTCTTAAAAAGTTTATATTCCGATACCAATATCTTGTCGAAATATATTCCGTCTCTGCAGAAAAAATTATAAGTGATGCATTTTCATATAGTGAAAATGTATAAAGATAAAGAAGTAAAAAATGTCAAGAATTTTTTTGTCAATGTTTGACGTAAAAGTATTTTTGACATTTACGTCACCGAATATGGTACTGCTTTGACAACTATTTTACCTATTTTGTTCCTGTATTTAAATACTGTTACAGTGACAGTCGGAATCTTTGAACCGTAATGAGAGCGGGAGGTTTGGCGCCTTAAAATCTGATTCAACCCACCATTTCTTTAGAAATGCCTGTACCAAGTCAGGGTCATTACAGTTTTCACAGTTTTCCGGATGTTGACTGATTTTGTCTGTTTATATAATTATGAGTTTTGACTTTCCCTTTGTAAGATTGTTCGGAGTTCGGTAATTTTGTTATTACCTTTATTTATATGAGTTGAGGTAATAGGTGATTGTTCTTGTGTTTATGTTGGTTGCATTGCCGACCATCACGGTTGACTTTTTCTTTCATAATCGAAAATAGAACATTTTTGTAATCTTTCAAATCACAGAAACATGATGTACTGTTTTATCAACCTCACCTGTTGTCTAATGGTTAATGCGGTAAGTCGTTGGTGTGAGCCTTGATCAGGTTAAGCCAATTACTACAAAACTTGTATTTAATGCTCGTCTGCTTAGCTCTCACCATTAACGGGTATGAACTGAGACTGGTTGGTTCGGAATAGAGATAATGTGTCTGAGTAGAGAGACAGCTTGTACAAAGCGGATATCATCATTATCATAGTTGAAATGTACATTGTTCTCCCCGTGATATAGCTGAAACATCACTTGGTCTTAAACAACACCTCAATCACCTATATTGTATTGGAGGTAAGATGTTATATTACTCTGTCCTGTATAATAACTACAGATATAAATATATATTGTTGTTTCTTAACTACTACGGTGGAGATAATCATAGTGAGTTTAATCCATACATCAAAGGATTCCGAAATAATCATCTGCCATTGTGCTTCTCCTGTTGTCTCTATCATTTTGAACAGAGAATACCGACAGGGCAATCAACAATGGACAACCCGGAGAAACTGGCAGCATAGGGTACACAAGACGAAGACAAACAAAGCAAAGACACAAGACAATACGTGTTGGACACCACTTAATATGGGAATATCGGTATATCACTGACCAGTTGAACTTGCTTGTATAGTATTGGTAATAAGTGTGGATATCATTAGCACTTTGCAACAAAATAGGGCTAAACATTTAAAAGGCTCTTTTGAGATTATATCGCTAACCTGTTGGACAAGATTTATTGACCTTGTACATATCGTACATTATCACAATATAAATCGTGTTGTATACGAAGATACATTAATCAAATAACAAAATTTGATATACTGATATCTTTCAAAAATTGTAAATAGATATTTCATTTGATCTTTATGTTATTGAAATAAACAATGTTACATAGAGTAAGGAATCGTACTTCATGAAAATACCTGGAAATCCTTTAGATAACAAAATATAATCATACAAACAAAACACGTTGTGATCTTATTTTGGGTACTGACTGAAAAAAAACAAGGTCGTACAAATGCATTCCACGATAATATTTTTCTATACCTGACTTAAAAATATGCATTTTCATTTGTTTTTTTAAACATTTTCTTTTCCGAAATTGATAACATTACAATTTGATGATTAATCAGATTTAGCTATCATTCAAGTCAATGACACCTGATTGTTTACAAATATAATGGAAAATGCTGGTAAGCTATACATATATGAATTGTATTACCGCAATCAGGTTGACTTTTAACAAATATGGCAGAACAATGTAATCTGCAGCTTCTATCCAAACTCATACAAGGACACATTTAGTCCGAGATTCCTCTGCCGTCTAACGGCTTTTATGGATTTTCTGTAGCCATTGGACGTCAGAGCGCTATATATACGGAAAACAGCTGATTTGCCTCTCCAGCTTTGGGTCGGCACATTTCCACGTTTCGTGGCTATCGGATTTTATTTTCCATCAGAAACCCTTACATAAATCGCTTCACCAATCATTTTTCTATTCATTCCTAACCATCTTACCCTCAGAAAGTGGTGTTGCACTCCATTACAGCACGATTTTGCCTTAGATCCTATTATTCGCCATTTGACTTCCATTTTCGAATCTACACACGTGATCTCGCGATACTAACTGAATGATAACAGTAACGCATTGCATGATGGGAGATACTTAATTCAGCACACCAAATTATTTGAGCATTATTTGCATACGTAAACAACATTCAAATCACATAGAAGACAATACATTTAAGCGCATTCTGGAGGACAAACAGTCCATCTATAGATCAAAGCAGAGCAGAAGGAAATAATACAGAATGTGTTGGAAAGAAAAGATTCAATGGCAGAGTGTTACCAACGGGCTTCGGAAAGAGCATGTGTTACGTCCCCCCTTTTTGGACAAGGTACTACATCATTGTTTTTTCTTATGGTTATCTGTAATTCACTATTGCTGTTAAAATCATTACCAATCAATATAATCAACTGTATTAAATTTTATGTTAATTGTTCTGCCTTAGCAGGCGTGCATGATATTGGCAATACAAATATTTGTTTGTTTGCTTATATGCAAATCATCTCCCATGATACATTGCGGTAATCGTGGTTTTCTCGTAGTCACGTGACAAATGTTTGAAAAATGGAAGACAAATGGCGGAATCATAGGATCTAAGGCACAATCGTGCTGTAATGGAGTGTAACGCCACTTTCTGAGGGTAAGATGGTTATGAATGAATAGAAAAATGATTGGTGAAGCGATTTATATAAGGGTTTCTGATAGAAAATACAATCCGATAGCCACGAAACGTGGAAATGTGCTGACCCAGAGTTGGAGAAGCAAATCCGCTGTTTTCCGTATGCATAGCGCTCTGACGTCCCACGGCTACAGCAGATCCATAAAAGCCGTTAGACGGCAGAGGAATCTCGGACTAGGACACATTATAAGAAATGATTACAATCATTTCGTGAACTCGACAGGTACCTGCCCTTCCGGAGCACCCGCAATTCGTGTTGCGCGATCTATAGTTTCCATTGTAGTATTATATCGACCATTGTTTGTATTTTTGCCATTTTTATTTTGGCCATTGTATTGTCTCTCCCTTTTCGAATTACACTGCGCACTAAATTTGATATCTGCGTTTGTATTTCTATCACTGGGTCGATATATCTACTTGTGGACTACAAGTCCCAGAGGATATCATCCGCTCAGTAGTCAGTGTCTCGACACTTATATTGTCTTTAAATATATTTATTATTTAAATTTACAGTTCCTTAATAAGTAATTTTCATCAAAACTTAAGGTTCTCCTCTCTCAGGCATGGGTGACTTTATCAGATTTTGGCTATCTTTATTATAGACCCTTTGGTTATTCTGCTCCATAACACTTTTATATTATTTAGCTTTCCAATCCTTCGATTTTGAGCGTACTCGATGAAGATTATTCCAAAAACGTGTCGCTTTGGTACCTTGAAAAATATAATAAGCGTAATTATGCTTTTCTTTGTTGAAAAATATCTATGTTTATCATGTTATGTTAAACTTCAAGCCTCTGTTGTCCCGTTGTGGCTGCTAAAAAAATTATTAACAAGCAGAGTATATTATGATTTTTATTTGAGATTAATTGCAAATATAAAAACAAGTACAGAATAGGTATGTCATCGAAATTGATTAAAAGTCTCCAATAATTAAATTGAATAATACAAAGAACCACTCACTGACCTGGATGTCATAAGAAATAATCGATTGATTGTTGATTGATTTTGAGACCATTCAAATAATCTTGTCTTCATCAATAATTCACTCAACTGTCAGGCATCATGATTCGATGCTGACAGGTTTTCATAACTGTTCAATAACTTTTATGTCTGTGCATAATATGTCATGACGATTGATTTAACAAAATAGGATTAAAATATCTTCTAAATAAAGTTGTCAACATTAATATTATACACCAAATACGAATGGGCTAAACGTTTTCTGTTATGTTTGAACTACAACTGATAGAAAACAATATTATAATTACATACTAACCATTGCAAACCCAAAGGGAATATCGTGTATGGAAATGGTTTGTTTATGAATACATGAGTTGGACACTATATGCAATTAATAAAATGAAGATGGTTGTCCCACTGACCGATGAATACAGAATAATGACAGTTTTGAAGGTCGAGACATACATTTTCACTAGCATGCCAGCGAGTCCGATAATGTATGTCGAAACCTTCAAAATTAACGTTACCGTTTTTTTGATCGGAAACATCATAAATTGTTTGACGACACACTAACCGAAAATTGTATAACTAGAGTCAGTACGTTGATACTGACATTATACCTCTGTGAGGTCAAGGAACACACACACAAATTACCGATAAAACGAATTATTGTCACACACTTTTCTGTGCTGGAAACTAAACGTTTGAGAAAACAGAAGGAGCAACAACGAATGTCCAGAGATATTGACAACATTGGGAAAAAGAAACAGAAAGAAGACAAACGATTTCCTTTATCTCTAGACAAGATGTACATGAATAAAGAGTAAAACATATATATTTTAGAAATACTTTACCCGTATTGTGTTGTATTTTCATAGCCCTGAACGTGGCGTTAAGCACCATAATCCGTCCTGTAACCCTGTGTTGGGGATATAACATATCAATCAAATAACATCGAAACGCCAAAGATGCCCATGTTTAGCGTTTATCGACAGAAGTAATGGGTCTCGTATGAGTAATGTCTATTATTGAAGATCCTACTTTTTGACTGTGAAATTTAGCACAGCAGTAAGCACTCTGTTCATTTACTGTCATTCGTGGATAGTATCTCCTGTTCATATACATCGATATTCATTCTTACTAATTTTACAAAGTCATATAGCAATTACATAAAGATGAATATGATAACACAGATCAACAAATCTGATTCAAATCAGATCTCTCACTTGCTCCCCTTTACTGATATTTTGCGCCGTGGGGGATCTGAGGAAACCTCATTACGAGTCACATGTGAGAAACCTTATGTCATTGATATATAAATTAATTTTAGAGTCACATGTCAGTATATACGTGTTTTGATTGGTTTAAAAAGGTGAGGTTATTTGTCAATGAATGGAATCTAAAAATAGACGTCGTTCTGAAGGCGTCGCGTGCCGTTGTCATCAGGTGATTTTCTATTTATTTCCAAATATTTGCCTTATTTTGAAAACAATAAATATGTTTTTCAATATCATAACCAAAAAAAAATTGAATTAATTTATAAGGATTGATAGAAATTATTTGTTCGGTTCTTTCGAAATAACCTCAATCAGGTTGTACACACCCCTGCGTAACCAGCTACGCGGGTTGCATGGTGTGTAAAACCTGATTTAGTTTATTTCTTCATGAACCGAACACAAATTGCGATCAATTCTTAAATGATAATGCGAAAAAACATTGTCTTGCCAATCCGATTGTTCGTATTATGTAAAGCAGCTTAGTATCATTTTCATATTCTTGCAATCACAATTTCCGTTGGTTGGTACATAATGTCATTCGTATGTGACCCCTTATGGGATGGAGTTTTCATAGATCTCCTATGCCGCGACATGAAGGAGGAGCAAGTGAGATATATGATCTTAATGAGATTAGCAGATAAACATTATATCATGATATTAAAATAGCCAGTGTTACGACACCAAACATGAGGAATATCACCAGAATACTCAGACAAAATGTTTTTCGTCGTAAGCCCTGTATTATTCTTGTATACTCATCTTCACTCTGAAATATAAGGCATGGCAAATTATCATGGTCGGTGAAAAAAGTATTGTTGTTGTTGCCTTTTTTTCGAAGCGGTATTTCCACATGATCAATTGTTCATTTCGTTACAAACATGACATAATATATGAACCATGCTTATTTACGTTATGTGTATTTCTTTGCGCACAGTGGTTTCCAACACATACCGTGATGTGTTTTTTGTTTTGCTTGTCTTCGTCTTGTGTACCCCTGTGTTACCGGTTTCTCTGAATTTACCATTTTTGATTGTCACTTCGGTTTTCTCTAACGTTTATTTCCTTAATAACTAATATACTAAAAGGACGATCAGTTAAAACTACATCTGTATGCATTATGCTAATAATATTTTGATTATTAAATATTTTTAATATTTTAAAAAGTTGTATTAATGTTTGTGTGTGCTATGCAATTATTCCTTACTTTGTCTATATAAAAATGATGCAATTTATCCTACACTGGTTCTTTTTGAGCAGTCAAAATTCCATTGACTGGATATTTTTGGCAATATACGGTCAGTTACCAATATATCGTTTTTATGGTAACCGATTATGTTGAGCGACGGCAAGAAAATGTAACAGTGAAAGTGCAAACTTCACAGAGGACACCATCGACATGATTAGAACGGCACTTGTTTTTGCTTCTTTTAGAAAAATCGTCAGTTGTTTTGGTGATTTTTTACATTGCAGTATAAATAAAATATATGTACAGTGTCGGAAAATATAAAATTCAGTTGCATTCCCTGCGAAAAAGGTCAGAAAAGCTCATCAAAGGCTCGTTTTTCAACATGTTTCTACAGGTCGTACAAATAAATTATATATTTTCCGACAATATACATATATTGTCTATATATACAAGATGGAAATCATACCTGATTGTGTGCCGTTACAGGGGTAGATGTTACTCGATTTGTTACAGGATTATACCGCATGTCAACATTAGCCGCCTCACCTGGAGGTACGGAACTGGAATATCCGGGTCTCTGTCCTGCAGCATAACAACCATAGTTATAGATTGGGTATCCATGATTCGGCAAAATTCCTTGATACTGGTGCATACCATTTGTGAACCCAGCTTGAAACGATCGGTGTGATGAACATTTTTCCATTTCGGGTGCCCAACCACATGAGGGACAAATGTAAATGTTTGATATAAATGGGTTTTTTTCATCTGAAAGTTCCTCCGAATCTGACAATTCATCACCTACTCCCGACGTAACTTCATGTTCTTCTTCATGGTTTACCGTTGGCCTATTGACACAATATGTAGTGTACACATTAGGCAGATTTGTGTTATTTGGAGGACAATAAACAGGTCTTGGGACATCATAATAAGCGAATTGATGTCCATCTATATCTTTTTTAATGTTCGTTAGTCCATCAACGTCTTTTGTTACGTTCGCTTGTTCATCTACGTCTTTCGCAATGTTCGCTTGTTCATGTACGTCTTTCGTATTATTCGCTTTTTCACCGACGTCTTTCGTAATGTTTGCTTGTTCATCTACGTCTTTCGTAATATTCCCTTGTTCACTTACGTCTTTCCTAATGTTCACGTGTCCATCTACGTCTTTCGTAATGTTCTCGTGTCCTTCACCATCTTTCGTAATGTTTGCGTGTCTATCTCCGTCTTTCGTAAAGTTCAATGGTTCATCTACATCTTTTTTAATGTCCATATCTTCTGGACGGCTAATACCCGATTGAGATACATCAACGTTTTGATTTGATGTACATGAAGCAGTGACGTTGCTTGTCTGTTTGAACTGTTGCATATCCGTGTCATTTATATCATGCACGTTTTCGTTCTGACGTAATATAGTCATGTTATCATGCCCATCATTGTCCGTATCATGATCCATATTATGTTCAACCGCTTTAAGGCAACTTAGTTCCTGTGGACAGGGTGATCGTGAATTAAATTTATCAATTTCACTTATTGTTGTTTTCCTCGAAACAGAGATTTTGTTGTCGAAAGTGGAGAAATGTGTTGATTGTTCTATCCATCCGAACTGCAAAGTTAAAACAACTAATTGTATTCTATATAAATAACATACCATTTTTACAACTGAATAATTACATTATTACTGAATAAAAACGTAGATATATAATATAGTGCGCTTGACATTTTTGTAGAATAACATCATCAGGTACGCTCAAAAAGTCAAAAGTTTGAAAAGTCAGATAATTTAAAGTTATTTTGGGAACAAGAAAACAAAACAAAGATAATCAAAAATCGACTATGATCACCCATGTCAGAGGTAGAAGAACCTTAGTTTTAAATATTCTGCAACAGTTCTATTTTAAGGGTCAAATGATACTGTACATTTTTGTGATATACATATATATATATATATATATATATATATATATATATATTTATATATATACGTCTGAAAATTAAACCAAACAGTGTTAGAATTAGATTTTAGAGCTGTCAAATTTTTTTGTTCTTCCCTCGACGGGATTTGAACCCACACCATTGTTACACTGCAGCACCATTCGCTTAGCCTTACGTCCAGCGCCCTAGACCACTCGACTACATCCACTCCCTAACAAAGGAGCTTCAATAGTCGTAGTGTTACCTTGTCTCGTAAGGCAAATCTAGGGATAGGCGTAAGACATGTGTATAAGCGTGTGTAGATGGTACATATATACTTAATATTATAATTTGACAGCAATCTAACTCAGCAATTTTTAATATATTGGATAGGATAATGAAGAATTATTCATTATACAGTCACAGGAAATAAAGTATATTATACAAACGTCTAGAAGCAAGTGACAACCATACAATATATCTGTCCCACTGGATCTCAAAGTTACTTTAAAGGATACTAGGTTAATACTAAATATTATATACGTCTGAAAATTAAACCAAACAGTGTTAGAATTAGATTTTAGAGCTGTCAATTGTTTTTGTTCTTCCCTCGACGGGATTTGAACCCACACCATTGTTAAACTGCAGCACCATTCGCTTAGCCTTACGTCCAGCGCCCTAGACCACTCGACTACATCCACTCCCTAAAAAAGGAGCTTCAATAGTCGTAGTGTTACCTTGTCTCGTAAGGCAAATCTAGGGATAGGCGTAAGACATGTGTATAAGCGTGTGTAGATGGTACATATATACTTAATATTATAATTTGACAGCAATGTAACTCAGCAATTTTTAATATATTGGATAGGATAATGAAGAATTATTCATTATACAGTCACAGGAAATAAAGTATATTATACAAACGTCTAGAAGCAAGTGACAACCATACAATATATCTGTCCCACTGGATCTCAAAGTTACTTTAAAGGATACTAGGTTAATACTAAATATTATATACGTCTGAAAATTAAACCAAACAGTGTTAGAATTAGATTTTAGAGCTGTCAAATTTTTTTGTTCTTCCCTCGACGGGATTTGAACCCACACCATTGTTACACTGCAGCACCATTCGCTTAGCCTTACGTCCAGCGCCCTAGACCACTCGACTACATCCACTCCCTAAAAAAGGAGCTTCAATAGTCGTAGTATTACCTTGTCTCGTAAGGCAAATCTAGGGATAGGCGTAAGACATGTGTATAAGCGTGTGTAGATGGTACATATATACTTAATATTATAATTTGACAGCAATCTAACTCAGCAATTTTTAATATATTGGATAGGATAATGAAGAATTATTCATTATACAGTCACAGGAAATAAAGTATATTATACAAACGTCTAGAAGCAAGTGACAACCATACAATATATCTGTCCCACTGGATCTCAAAGTTACTTTAAAGGATACTAGGTTAATACTAAATATTATATACGTCTGAAAATTAAACCAAACAGTTTTAGAATTAGATTTTAGAGCTGTCAAATTTTTTTGTTCTTCCCTCGACGGGATTTGAACCCACACCATTGTTACACTGCAGCACCATTCGCTTAGCCTTACGTCCAGCGCCCTAGACCACTCGACTACATCCACTCCCTAAACAAGGAGCTTCAATAGTCGTAGTGTTACCTTGTCTCGTAAGGCAAATCTAGGGATAGGCGTAAGACATGTGTATAAGCGTGTGTAGATGGTACATATATACTTAATATTATAATTTGACAGCAATCTAACTCAGCAATTTTTAATATATTGGATAGGATAATGAAGAATTATTCATTATACAGTCACAGGAAATAAAGTATATTATACAAACGTCTAGAAGCAAGTGACAACCATACAATATATCTGTCCCACTGGATCTCAAAGTTACTTTAAAGGATACTAGGTTAATACTAAATATTATATACGTCTGAAAATTAAACCAAACAGTGTTAGAATTAGATTTTAGAGCTGTCAAATTTTTTTGTTCTTCCCTCGACGGGATTTGAACCCACACCATTGTTACACTGCAGCATCATTCGCTTAGCCTTACGTCCAGCGCCCTAGACCACTCGACTACATCCACTCCCTAAAAAAGGAGCTTCAATAGTCGTAGTGTTACCTTGTCTCGTAAGGCAAATCTAGGGATAGGCGTAAGACATGTGTATAAGCGTGTGTAGATGGTACATATATACTTAATATTATAATTTGACAGCAATCTAACTCAGCAATTTTTAATATATTGGATAGGATAATGAAGAATTATTCATTATACAGTCACAGGAAATAAAGTATATTATACAAACGTCTAGAAGCAAGTGACAACCATACAATATATCTGTCCCACTGGATCTCAAAGTTACTTTAAAGGATACTAGGTTAATACTAAATATTATATACGTCTGAAAATTAAACCAAACAGTATAGAGAATTAGATTTTAGAGCTGTCAAATTTGTTTGTTCTTCCCTCGACGGGATTTGAACCCACACCATTGTTACACTGCAGCACCATTCGCTTAGCCTTACGTCCAGCGCCCTAGACCACTCGACTACACCCACTCCCTAAAAAGGAGCTTCAATAGTCGTAGTGTTACCTTGTCTCGTAAGGCAAATCTAGGGATAGGCGTAAGACATGTGTATAAGCGTGTGTAGATGGTACATATATACTTAATATTATAATTTGACAGCAATCTAACTCAGCAATTTTTAATATATTGGATAGGATAATGAAGAATTATTCATTATACAGTCACAGGAAATAAAGTATATTATACAAACGTCTAGAAGCAAGTGACAACCATACAATATATCTGTCCCACTGGATCTCAAAGTTACTTTAAAGGATACTAGGTTAAAACTAAATATTATATACGTCTGAAAATTAAACCAAACAGTGTTAGAATTAGATTTTAGAGCTGTCAAATTTTTTTGTTCTTCCCTCGACGGGATTTGAACCCACACCATTGTTACACTGCAGCACCATTCGCTTAGCCTTACGTCCAGCGCCCTAGACCACTCGACTACATCCACTCCCTAACAAAGGAGCTTCAATAGTCGTAGTGTTACCTTGTCTCGTAAGGCAAATCTAGGGATAGGCGTAAGACATGTGTATAAGCGTGTGTAGATGGTACATATATACTTAATATTATAATTTGACAGCAATCTAACTCAGCAATTTTTAATATATTGGATAGGATAATGAAGAATTATTCATTATACAGTCACAGGAAATAAAGTATATTATACAAACGTCTAGAAGCAAGTGACAACCATACAATATATCTGTCCCACTGGATCTCAAAGTTACTTTAAAGGATACTAGGTTAATACTAAATATTATATACGTCTGAAAATTAAACCAAACAGTGTTAGAATTAGATTTTAGAGCTGTCAAATTTTTTTGTTCTTCCCTCGACGGGATTTGAACCCACACCATTGTTACACTGCAGCACCATTCGCTTAGCCTTACGTCCAGCGCCCTAGACCACTCGACTACATCCACTCCCTAAAAAAGGAGCTTCAATAGTCGTAGTATTACCTTGTCTCGTAAGGCAAATCTAGGGATAGGCGTAAGACATGTGTATAAGCGTGTGTAGATGGTACATATATACTTAATATTATAATTTGACAGCAATCTAACTCAGCTATTTTTAATATATTGGATAGGATAATGAAGAATTATTCACTATACAGTCACAGGAAATAAAGTATATTATACAAACGTCTAGAAGCAAGTGACAACCATACAATATATCTGTCCCACTGGATCTCAAAGTTACTTTAAAGGATACTAGGTTAATACTAAATATTATATACGTCTGAAAATTAAACCAAACAGTGTTAGAATTAGATTTTAGAGCTGTCAAATTTTTTTGTTCTTCCCTCGACGGGATTTGAACCCACACCATTGTTACACTGCAGCACCATTCGCTTAGCCTTACGTCCAGCGCCCTAGACCACTCGACTACATCCACTCCCTAAAAAAGGAGCTTCAATAGTCGTAGTGTTACCTTGTCTCGTAAGGCAAATCTAGGGATAGGCGTAAGACATGTGTATAAGCGTGTGTAGATGGTACATATATACTTAATATTATAATTTGACAGCAATCTAACTCAGCAATTTTTAATATATTGGATAGGATAATGAAGAATTATTCATTATACAGTCACAGGAAATAAAGTATATTATACAAACGTCTAGAAGCAAGTGACAACCATACAATATATCTGTCCCACTGGATCTCAAAGTTACTTTAAAGGATACTAGGTTAATACTAAATATTATATACGTCTGAAAATTAAACCAAACAGTATAGAGAATTAGATTTTAGAGCTGTCAAATTTGTTTGTTCTTCCCTCGACGGGATTTGAACCCACACCATTGTTACACTGCAGCACCATTCGCTTAGCCTTACGTCCAGCGCCCTAGACCACTCGACTACACCCACTCCCTAAAAAGGAGCTTCAATAGTCGTAGTGTTACCTTGTCTCGTAAGGCAAATCTAGGGATAGGCGTAAGACATGTGTATAAGCGTGTGTAGATGGTACATATATACTTAATATTATAATTTGACAGCAATCTAACTCAGCAATTTTTAATATATTGGATAGGATAATGAAGAATTATTCATTATACAGTCACAGGAAATAAAGTATATTATACAAACGTCTAGAAGCAAGTGACAACCATACAATATATCTGTCCCACTGGATCTCAAAGTTACTTTAAAGGATACTAGGTTAATACTAAATATTATATACGTCTGAAAATTAAACCAAACAGTGTTAGAATTAGATTTTAGAGCTGTCAAATTTTTTTGTTCTTCCCTCGACGGGATTTGAACCCACACCATTGTTACACTGCAGCACCATTCGCTTAGCCTTACGTCCAGCGCCCTAGACCACTCGACTACATCCACTCCCTAAACAAGGAGCTTCAATAGTCGTAGTGTTACCTTGTCTCGTAAGGCAAATCTAGGGATAGGCGTAAGACATGTGTATAAGCGTGTGTAGATGGTACATATATACTTAATATTATAATTTGACAGCAATCTAACTCAGCAATTTTTAATATATTGGATAGGATAATGAAGAATTATTCATTATACAGTCACAGGAAATAAAGTATATTATACAAACGTCTAGAAGCAAGTGACAACCATACAATATATCTGTCCCACTGGATCTCAAAGTTACTTTAAAGGATACTAGGTTAAAACTAAATATTATATACGTCTGAAAATTAAACCAAACAGTGTTAGAATTAGATTTTAGAGCTGTCAAATTTTTTTGTTCTTCCCTCGACGGGATTTGAACCCACACCATTGTTACACTGCAGCACCATTCGCTTAGCCTTACGTCCAGCGCCCTAGACCACTCGACTACATCCACTCCCTAAACAAGGAGCTTCAATAGTCGTAGTGTTACCTTATCTCGTAAGGCAAATCTAGGGATAGGCGTAAGACATGTGTATAAGCGTGTGTAGATGGTACATATATACTTAATATTATAATTTGACAGCAATCTAACTCAGCAATTTTTAATATATTGGATAGGATAATGAAGAATTATTCATTATACAGTCACAGGAAATAAAGTATATTATACAAACGTCTAGAAGCAAGTGACAACCATACAATATATCTGTCCCACTGGATCTCAAAGTTACTTTAAAGGATACTAGGTTAAAACTAAATATTATATACGTCTGAAAATTAAACCAAACAGTGTTAGAATTAGATTTTAGAGCTGTCAAATTTTTTTGTTCTTCCCTCGACGGGATTTGAACCCACACCATTGTTACACTGCAGCACCATTCGCTTAGCCTTACGTCCAGCGCCCTAGACCACTCGACTACATCCACTCCCTAACAAAGGAGCTTCAATAGTCGTAGTGTTACCTTGTCTCGTAAGGCAAATCTAGGGATAGGCGTAAGACATGTGTATAAGCGTGTGTAGATGGTACATATATACTTAATATTATAATTTGACAGCAATCTAACTCAGCAATTTTTAATATATTGGATAGGATAATGAAGAATTATTCATTATACAGTCACAGGAAATAAAGTATATTATACAAACGTCTAGAAGCAAGTGACAACCATACAATATATCTGTCCCACTGGATCTCAAAGTTACTTTAAAGGATACTAGGTTAATACTAAATATTATATACGTCTGAAAATTAAACCAAACAGTGTTAGAATTAGATTTTAGAGCTGTCAATTGTTTTTGTTCTTCCCTCGACGGGATTTGAACCCACACCATTGTTAAACTGCAGCACCATTCGCTTAGCCTTACGTCCAGCGCCCTAGACCACTCGACTACATCCACTCCCTAAAAAAGGAGCTTCAATAGTCGTAGTGTTACCTTGTCTCGTAAGGCAAATCTAGGGATAGGCGTAAGACATGTGTATAAGCGTGTGTAGATGGTACATATATACTTAATATTATAATTTGACAGCAATGTAACTCAGCAATTTTTAATATATTGGATAGGATAATGAAGAATTATTCATTATACAGTCACAGGAAATAAAGTATATTATACAAACGTCTAGAAGCAAGTGACAACCATACAATATATCTGTCCCACTGGATCTCAAAGTTACTTTAAAGGATACTAGGTTAATACTAAATATTATATACGTCTGAAAATTAAACCAAACAGTGTTAGAATTAGATTTTAGAGCTGTCAAATTTTTTTGTTCTTCCCTCGACGGGATTTGAACCCACACCATTGTTACACTGCAGCACCATTCGCTTAGCCTTACGTCCAGCGCCCTAGACCACTCGACTACATCCACTCCCTAAAAAAGGAGCTTCAATAGTCGTAGTATTACCTTGTCTCGTAAGGCAAATCTAGGGATAGGCGTAAGACATGTGTATAAGCGTGTGTAGATGGTACATATATACTTAATATTATAATTTGACAGCAATCTAACTCAGCAATTTTTAATATATTGGATAGGATAATGAAGAATTATTCATTATACAGTCACAGGAAATAAAGTATATTATACAAACGTCTAGAAGCAAGTGACAACCATACAATATATCTGTCCCACTGGATCTCAAAGTTACTTTAAAGGATACTAGGTTAATACTAAATATTATATACGTCTGAAAATTAAACCAAACAGTTTTAGAATTAGATTTTAGAGCTGTCAAATTTTTTTGTTCTTCCCTCGACGGGATTTGAACCCACACCATTGTTACACTGCAGCACCATTCGCTTAGCCTTACGTCCAGCGCCCTAGACCACTCGACTACATCCACTCCCTAAACAAGGAGCTTCAATAGTCGTAGTGTTACCTTGTCTCGTAAGGCAAATCTAGGGATAGGCGTAAGACATGTGTATAAGCGTGTGTAGATGGTACATATATACTTAATATTATAATTTGACAGCAATCTAACTCAGCAATTTTTAATATATTGGATAGGATAATGAAGAATTATTCATTATACAGTCACAGGAAATAAAGTATATTATACAAACGTCTAGAAGCAAGTGACAACCATACAATATATCTGTCCCACTGGATCTCAAAGTTACTTTAAAGGATACTAGGTTAATACTAAATATTATATACGTCTGAAAATTAAACCAAACAGTGTTAGAATTAGATTTTAGAGCTGTCAAATTTTTTTGTTCTTCCCTCGACGGGATTTGAACCCACACCATTGTTACACTGCAGCATCATTCGCTTAGCCTTACGTCCAGCGCCCTAGACCACTCGACTACATCCACTCCCTAAAAAAGGAGCTTCAATAGTCGTAGTGTTACCTTGTCTCGTAAGGCAAATCTAGGGATAGGCGTAAGACATGTGTATAAGCGTGTGTAGATGGTACATATATACTTAATATTATAATTTGACAGCAATCTAACTCAGCAATTTTTAATATATTGGATAGGATAATGAAGAATTATTCATTATACAGTCACAGGAAATAAAGTATATTATACAAACGTCTAGAAGCAAGTGACAACCATACAATATATCTGTCCCACTGGATCTCAAAGTTACTTTAAAGGATACTAGGTTAATACTAAATATTATATACGTCTGAAAATTAAACCAAACAGTATAGAGAATTAGATTTTAGAGCTGTCAAATTTGTTTGTTCTTCCCTCGACGGGATTTGAACCCACACCATTGTTACACTGCAGCACCATTCGCTTAGCCTTACGTCCAGCGCCCTAGACCACTCGACTACACCCACTCCCTAAAAAGGAGCTTCAATAGTCGTAGTGTTACCTTGTCTCGTAAGGCAAATCTAGGGATAGGCGTAAGACATGTGTATAAGCGTGTGTAGATGGTACATATATACTTAATATTATAATTTGACAGCAATCTAACTCAGCAATTTTTAATATATTGGATAGGATAATGAAGAATTATTCATTATACAGTCACAGGAAATAAAGTATATTATACAAACGTCTAGAAGCAAGTGACAACCATACAATATATCTGTCCCACTGGATCTCAAAGTTACTTTAAAGGATACTAGGTTAAAACTAAATATTATATACGTCTGAAAATTAAACCAAACAGTGTTAGAATTAGATTTTAGAGCTGTCAAATTTTTTTGTTCTTCCCTCGACGGGATTTGAACCCACACCATTGTTACACTGCAGCACCATTCGCTTAGCCTTACGTCCAGCGCCCTAGACCACTCGACTACATCCACTCCCTAACAAAGGAGCTTCAATAGTCGTAGTGTTACCTTGTCTCGTAAGGCAAATCTAGGGATAGGCGTAAGACATGTGTATAAGCGTGTGTAGATGGTACATATATACTTAATATTATAATTTGACAGCAATCTAACTCAGCAATTTTTAATATATTGGATAGGATAATGAAGAATTATTCATTATACAGTCACAGGAAATAAAGTATATTATACAAACGTCTAGAAGCAAGTGACAACCATACAATATATCTGTCCCACTGGATCTCAAAGTTACTTTAAAGGATACTAGGTTAATACTAAATATTATATACGTCTGAAAATTAAACCAAACAGTGTTAGAATTAGATTTTAGAGCTGTCAAATTTTTTTGTTCTTCCCTCGACGGGATTCGAACCCACACCATTGTTACACTGCAGCACCATTCGCTTAGCCTTACGTCCAGCGCCCTAGACCACTCGACTACATCCACTCCCTAAAAAAGGAGCTTCAATAGTCGTAGTGTTACCTTGTCTCGTAAGGCAAATCTAGGGATAGGCGTAAGACATGTGTATAAGCGTGTGTAGATGGTACATATATACTTAATATTATAATTTGACAGCAATCTAACTCAGCAATTTTTAATATATTGGATAGGATAATGAAGAATTATTCATTATACAGTCACAGGAAATAAAGTATATTATACAAACGTCTAGAAGCAAGTGACAACCATACAATATATCTGTCCCATTGGATCTCAAAGTTACTTTAAAGGATACTAGGTTAATACTAAATATTATATACGTCTGAAAATTAAACCAAACAGTGTTAGAATTAGATTTTAGAGCTGTCAAATTTTTTTGTTCTTCCCTCGACGGGATTTGAACCCACACCATTGTTACACTGCAGCACCATTCGCTTAGCCTTACGTCCAGCGCCCTAGACCACTCGACTACATCCACTCCCTAAACAAGGAGCTTCAATAGTCGTAGTGTTACCTTGTCTCGTAAGGCAAATCTAGGGATAGGCGAAAGACATGTGTATAAGCGTGTGTAGATGGTACATATATACATAATATTATAATTTGACAGCAATCTAACTCAGCAATTTTTAATATATTGGATAGGATAATGAAGAATTATTCATTATACAGTCACAGGAAATAAAGTATATTATACAAACGTCTAGAAGCAAGTGACAACCATACAATATATCTGTCCCACTGGATCTCAAAGTTACTTTAAAGGATACTAGGTTAATACTAAATATTATATACGTCTGAAAATTAAACCAAACAGTGTTAGAATTAGATTTTAGAGCTGTCAAATTTATATATATATCAATGCAAGATTTATGTAAAAATGAATGCCAAAAAGAAGAATTAAAATCTGTTGAAATCTGGAAACGTAAACAGTCCTGGCTTGAAAGATATGAAGAGGAATATGATAGCAGAAACATATTTAGAAAAGAAGGAAACACACTGGGTGAATACAATAATCGCGGATATAATTATAATCAAAATACAAGGAGAAGGAAAAACAAAACACAAATAAATGAAAATTACATAGAACCAGAAAATCACAGCGCATCTAACAGATTTACGCGTCGCCAAAATAATTCACAGTTGCAATCGCAAAATAAAAATTATAGGCGACAAGATGGGTTTAATCAAAATAACCGAGAATTTAAGTCGAAAAATAAATATTCAGTCAACCAGACATATACGAGACAGCAGAACGTGGTTCATCGAAACGGAACAACATACATTAGAAAAAACATCCCGAATCATTTTTTAGAGCAGCGCGTGAGCGACAGGGCGGGTGGGACACAAGAGAACAATATACAAAATGCGAATCAAGAACACTCCCAACCGGTTCAAACAAAAAGCCATCCCGAGACGGAAGAAACGTTGGTGAAAGAAATTTAAATGAAACTAGAAACATTTTCCCTAAAGTAATAAATCTCTCAAAGCGGAATTTAACGGTAAGCGAAGTAAAATTATTAAAATATGGATTAAAATTTACACCTACTCCAAATGAAGATAAAACATTGCTTGGAGCGGATATTGACGTTTTTTGCAGACGATTGAGAATTAACTATATATTTAATGGAAATGAAGAAGATGAAGATGATGATATAGGTGGACCGTTAGTTAGAAACAAATCCGATTGGATCCCTAAACCTACAAAGGATAAATACTTAGAGGAATCAATTAATACATTAAAAAGTAATTCACTTGAAACAAATAAACATGTTAAGGATAATTTATGTCGCAACGAACGACAAGCTTTATTTAGATTAACATCAGATAAATCGATCGTGATAAAAGAGGTAGATAAAGGTAATGCTGTTGTATTTTTAGATCGAGAATATTACAGACAACATTTTGCACATGTTGAAAGATGGAATGTATTATGAAGAAACGGATAAAAAGGCAGATCAGGAGACATATAAAATGATAACTAAATTGTTACATGAACATGAAGGTGAATTACATAAAGAAGATATTGATTATATTACAAATTTTACATTTACAGAAAGCTATTTTTATGGATTGCCTAAAGTGCATAATAGTGAAGTAATCTCAGGCGCAATACTGGAACAACACACAGCATGCATCAACATTTTAAATATGGATGATTTAAAATTTCGTCCTATTGTAGGCGGACCCAATTGCGTCACTCAACGATTAAGTCATTTTATAAACATTATACCTAAGCCACTATGTTGTGAAGTACCTAGTTTTATAAGGGACGATCTAGAATTTTTAAATCATTTGCCGACGACCGTAAATCCAAATTCTGAACTCATCAGTTTTGATGTTGTAAGTCTTTATGCAAATATTCTGCACGATTTGGGAATTTCTGCAATAACATTTTGGTTGGAAAATAAACGAAACATTGTACAACATCGCTTTTCTAAAGAATTTATTCTTGAAACCATGAAAATTATTCTTGAAAGAAATGTTTTCTATTTTGACGGTAAGTTTTACCGACAGAAAAGAGGAACGCAATGGGAATGGTGCCAACTTACACTACTCTTGTTCTTGGATACCTTGAACATATTTTATACGAACAACTTTTGAATAGCTACGGACAAGAATTGTCATCGTATGTACGACAAAACTGGAAGCGTTTTCTTCACGATTGTTTTATTATATGGAATTCTGACATTCCCGTTGAAATTTTTCATACCGAACTTAATTCTTTAAATGACCATATTCGTTTCACCGTAAACAGAAGCAAAATAGAAATGCCGTTTTTAGACGTTTTAATTCGTATATCAACAAATAACAACATAATAACGGACATTTTCTCGAAAGATATTGACACCCATATGTATCTTAATTTCAGATCCAGTCACTCGAAACATATTAAAATAAACATTCCGTTTAATTTGGCTTCGCGAATTATAACGATCACAAACACAGAAGAGTTGAGAGATACGTAACTACGAGAACTTAGATTGTATTTGAAAAATCAACAATATCCGGAGGAAATAGTTGAACATGGTATACAGAAAGCATTGGAAAAAGGGCCGATACATACATGTAACCTCAAATTAAAATAATATAATTCCGTTTGTAACTATTTATAATCCAAGGGATTACAATATTTTCCATTTTATGAAACAAATTGTATTTAGCTTAAACAGTAGCGAACGTATGAAAAATGCATTGCAAAAAAAGAAGATTATAAACAGCAAAAGACAGCCGAAAAATCTGAAAGGCTTCTTGTCATCATCATAAAAATTTGATTTTCATGAATCATCACCATCTGTGAAGAAATGTACCGACAAGAGATGTATGACATGTCCTAGTTTAATAGAAGGAACCTCGTTTACATTTAAGAATGGACGGACTTTTACAGTTATGCAAGATACATCATGCAAAACTAAGAATCTTGTATACGCAATTATTTGCTCTAATTGTGGAGAATTCTATGCAGGTGAAACCAAAACTGAATTGCGGACTCGAATGACAACAAACAAGGCACCAGGACCTTACTATAATAAGAGCTAATGAACATTTCCATCATTGTTCTGGAGGACATTTCAAAATATTCCCGCTGTATAAATTTATACAGAGGGTGATTTTTTAAGAAGAAGAAAATAAACTTTATTAATTAATATTCTTAAACCTAGGCTAAATGATAAATGACTTAAAAGATTTTTGTTAATCTTACAATGACTAAAGATTTGTATTAATCTTATAATAACTTTAAAGATGTTCATTAATTTTTTAGGTAATATATCTTACGCGCGAAAACGTAGCATCATAGTCTCCCTTTATATTGTTAACGTCACACTATTGTTAACGTCATATGTACACTTATAAACATTGTACCTGAAGATCTGCAACGGCAGTGAAAACGTGAGTATAAGAATGTTGTGAAAAATCCGTCTTGTTCTTTTTTTACTAATTTCTTTTATATGTACCAGCATACGGATTTCATTTGACTTTTTAATATATATATTACGAATTTAGTTTGTTACACACATTTTCATTGGTTCTTCAACCCTGAATGTCAGCATATATTCGGAAAACAGACGGGGTATATATGTACGTTTTCGGTCTCCCTCATTTGGGCCCAAAAAAACAATAACAACATGGTTGACAAAAACAGAAATATTTACGCTTCACTGAATCAATATCATAATACGGAATAATAAATGTATTTTTACCAAATTAAATGCTGTTTTGTCATTAGAATTTATTCAGTCACTGGCAGGAGATATGTAATGAAAAAGGTGGACGAATTAACTAAAAATCGTAGGGAAATGGACAGAGAAAATATTTCTGGGCATATGCCGGAGGATCGTGAAATGCCTGAATATTGTCCAGTTAGAAATTTTGAGACCTACCTTCAAAAACTTCACCCTCAGTGCAACAGGCTTTGGCAATTTCCTAAAGACAGTTTTAATATTTCCGATGAATATTGGTTCCAAAAAAGACCGATAGGAAAAGACACATTGGCATCATTTATGTTCACATTAAGTAAACAAACAGGCCTTTCACAAATCTACACCAACCACTCCATTCGTGCAACGGGTGCAACTATCCTCGGAAGAAACTGTTCAATGGCACAAATTATGGAAGTTACCGGACACAAATCTGCCTCGTCAGTTGCAGTATATCAACGTGTTTCATCAAAGGAAAAACAAGTTATGGGAGACATTATCACAAGTTCTGTTCGTGGAGAGCAACCATCTCAACTATCCTCAATAATGCCACCGCACAGTACTTCCCGGTTGCAACTCATGCCGCCGACACAAAACAGTTCAAGTTCAACATCACTTGTTCAAAGGAGAGCCAATACACATGTTTCATCGTCGGTTACGGACGTCGTTGACATTTTGGACGTAAATTATGATGATTTATTTTGTGATTATAACACTCTTACAACAGTTAATTCCGTCACAAACACCAGAACAATTCAGCATACTCCCATGTTCCACGGCTGTACCATTACAAATTTGAACATAGCAATCAACAAGTGAAAGTGTGTTAAAGTTTCCGCCTTTAAAACTTTCGAGGTCACGGGGCCACACCAAGTTTTTGCTTATTGTTAACATTTTAATTATTGAAATTGTTTAACAAACTCGTTGTTTTGTAATGTAATATATTAATGTTATAATTATAAAGTTTATAAAATTTACTGCATATGAAATTGTGTTGATTTAGAAATATTGAACATGATTTTCCTTTATGAGATACCTCAGTACATAAAATATCACGTGACAAATATTTGACGTCATTGAACAAAGAATGTCAGAGGTACGAAAAGGGACATCTGGAAATACGGAAAATGAAAATAAAAGACGCAAAATATTTAATAAAGTTTTAAATATGAATTGGGACTATGTACGTGGTAAAAAAAAACAAAAGGAAAATAAAAATAAACAAACAAAAAGGAAACAAACAAAAAAAAATAAATAAAAAAAAATTAAAAAAATGTGTATACGACAGTTTGGTTCTGTATTTAACAAAAAAATTGTTAAATCCGTAATATATTTGTTATTCAGCCATCAGACAGGGTATATAATGTGACATTATATACCCTGTCTGATAGCTGAATAACATATAATATATATATATATGTCTTACGCTTATCCCTAGATTTGCCTTACGAGAAAAGGTAACACTACGATTATTGATGCTCCTTTTTTAGGAAATGGATGTGGTCGAGTGGTCTAGGGCGCTAGACGTAAGGCTAAGCGAATGGTGCTGCAGTGTATCAATGGTGTGGGTTCAAATCCCGTCGAGGGAAGAACAAAAATTTGACAGCTCTAAAATCTAATTCTATCACTGTTTGGTTTAATTTTCAGACGTATTACATATATATAAACGTCTGGAAATTAAACAGGTAACTCACACGAGAAACACATCTGATATTCAGGTAACTCACACGAGAAACACATATGATATTCAGGTAATTCACATGAGAAACACATATGATATTCAGGTAACTCACATGAGAAACACATTTGATATTCTGGTAACTCACATAAGAAACACATTTGATATTCAGGTAACTCACATGAGAAACATATATGATATTCAGGTAACTCACATGAGAAACACATTTGATATTCTGGTAACTCACATGAGAAACACATATGATATTCAGGTAACTCACATGAGAAACATATGATATTCAGGTAACTCTCATGAGAAAAACATTTCATATTCAGGTAACTCACATGAGAAACACATTTGATATTCAGGTAACTCACACGAAAAACACATATGATATTCAGGTAACTCACATGATAAACACATTTGATATTCTGGTAACTCACATGAGAAACACATTTGATATTCTGGTAACTCACATGAGAAACACATTTGATATTCAGGTAAGTCACACGAGAAACACATCTGATATTCAGGTAACTCACATGAGAAACACATTTGATATTCTGGTAACTCACATGAGAAACACATTTGATATTCTGGTAACTCACATGAGAAACACATTTGATATTCAGGTAAGTCACACGAGAAACACATATGATATTCAGGTAGCTCACATGAGAAACACATTTGATATTCTGGTAACTCACATGAGAAACACATTTGATATTCAGGTAACTCACATGAGAAACACATTTGATATTCAGATAACTCACATGAGAAACACATATGATATTCAGGTAACTCACATGAGAAACACATTTGATATTCTGGTAACTCACATGAGAGACACATTTGATATTCTGGTAACTCAGATGAGAAACACATATGATATTCAGGTAGCTCACATGAGAAATACATTTGATATTCAGGTAACTCACACGAGAAACACATGATAATCAGGTAACTCACATGAGAAACACATATGATATTCATGTAACTCACATGAGAAACACATTTGATATTCTGGTAACTCACATGAGAGACACATTTGATATTCTGGTAACTCACATGAGAAACACATATGATATTCAGGTAGCTCACATGAGAAACACATTTGATATTCTGGTAACTCACATGAGAAACACATTTGATATTCAGGTAACTCACATGAGAAACACATTTGATATTCAGGTAACTCACATGAGAAACACATATGATATTCAGGTAACTCACATGAGAAACACATTTGATATTCAGGTAACTCACATGAGAAACACATATGATATTCAGGTAACTCACATGAGAAACACATCTGATATTCAGGTAACTCACATGAGAAACACATTTGATATTCAGGTAACTCACATGAGAAACACATTTGATATTCAGGTAACTCACATGAGAAACACATTTGATATTCAGGTAACTCACATGAGAAACACATTTAATATTCAGGTAACTCACATGAGAAATACATTTGATATTCAGGTAACTCACATGAGAAACACATTTGATAATCAGGTAACTCACATGAGAAACACATTTAATATTCAGGTAACTCACATGAGAAACACATTTGATATTCAGGTAACTCACATGAGAAACACATTTAATATTCAGGTAACTCACATGAGAAACACATTTGATATTCTGGTAACTCACATGAGAAATACATATGATATTCAGGTAAATAACATGAGAAACACATTTGATATTATGGTAACTCACATGAGAAACACATATGATATTCAGGTAACTCACATGAGAAACACATGTGATATTCAGGTAGCTCACATGAGAAACACATTTGATTTTCTGGTAACTCACATGAGAAACACATATGATATTCAGGTGGCTCACATGAGAAACACATTTGATATTCAGGTAGCTCACATGAGAAGCACATTTGATATTCAGGTAACTCACATGAGAAACACATCTGATATTCAGGTAACTCACATGAGAAACACATATGATATTTAGGTAACTCACGTGAGAATCACATATGATATTCATGTAACTCACATGAGAAACACATTTGATATTTTGGTAACTCACATGAGAAACACATTTGATATTCTGTTAACTCACATGAGAAACACATTTGATATTCAGGTAACTCACACGAGAAACACATCTGATATTCAGGTAACTCACATGAGAAACACATTTGATATTCAGGTAACTCACATGAGAAACACTTTTGATATTCAGGTATCTCACATGAGAAACACATGTGATATTCAGGTAACTCACATGAGAAACACATTTGATATTCAGGTAGCTCACGTGAGAAACACATTTGATATTCTGGTAACTCACATGAGAAACACATTTGATATTCTGGTAACTCACATGAGAAACACATTTGATATTCAGGTAAGTCACACGAGAAACACATCTGATATTCAGGTGATTCACATGAGAAACACATTTGATATTCAGGTAACTCACATGAGAAACACATTTGATATTCAGGTAGCTCACATGAGAAACACATGTGATTTTCTGGTAACTCACATGAGAAACACATATGATATTCAGGTAGCTCAAATGAGAAACACATTTGATATTCAGGTAGCTCACATGAGAAACACATTTGATATTCAGGTAACTCACATGAGAAACACATATGATATTTAGGTAACTCACATGAGAAACACATATGATATTCAGGTAACTCACATGAGAAGCACATTTAATATTCTGGTAACTCACATGAGAAACACATTTGATATTCTGGTAACTCACACGAGAAACACATATGATATTCAGGTAACTCACATGAGAAACACATATGATATTCAGGTAATTCACATGAGAAACACATTTGATATTCTGTTAACTCACATGAGAAACACATTTGATATTCTGGTAACTCACATGAGAAAAACATATGATATTCAGGTAGCTCAGATGAGAAACACATATGATATTCAGGTAACTCACATGAGAAACACATTTGATATTAAGGTAACTCACATGAGAAACACATCTGATATTCAGGTAACTCACACGAGAAACACATCTGATATTCAGGTAACTCACATGAGAAACACATTTGATATTCAGGTAACTCACATGAGAAACACATTTGATATTCAGGTAACTCACACGAGAAATACATGATATTCAGGTAACTCACATGAGAAACACATATGATATTCAGGTAACTCACATGAGAAACACATTTGATATTCAGGTAAGTCACACGAGAAACACATCTGATATTCAGGTGACTCACATGAGAAACACATTTGATATTCAGGTAACTCACATGAGAAACACATTTGATATTCAGGTAGCTCACATGAGAAACACATGTGATTTTCTGGTAACTCACATGAGAAACACATATGATATTCAGGTAGCTCACATGAGAAACACATTTGATATTCAGGTAGCTCACATGAGAAGCCCATTTGATATTCAGGTAACTCACATGATAAACACATCTGATATTCAGGTAACTCACATGGGAAACACATATGATATTTAGGTAACTCACATGAGAAACACATATGATATTCAGGTAACTCACATGAGAAGCACATTTAATATTCTGGTAACTCACATGAGAAACACATTTGATATTCTGGTAACTCACATGAGAAAAACATTTGATATTCAGGTAACTCACACGAGAAACGCATCTGATATTCAGGTAACTCACATGAGAAACACATTTGATATTCAGGTAACTCACCTGAGAAACACATTTGATATTCAGGTAACTCACACGAGAAATACATATGATATTCAGGTAACTCACATGAGAAACACATATGATATTCAGGTAATTCACATGAGAAACACATTTGATATTCTGGTAACTCACATGAGAAACACATTTGATATTCTGGTAACTCACATGAGAAAAACATATGATATTCAGGTAGCTCAGATGAGAAACACATATGATATTCAGGTAACTCACATGAGAAACACATTTGATATTCAGGTAACTCACATGAGAAACACATTTGATATTCAGGTAACTCACACGAGAAACACATCTGATATTCAGGTAACTCACATGAGAAACACATTTGATATTCAGGTAACTCACATGAGAAACACATTTGATATTCAGGTAACTCACACGAGAAACACATGATATTCAGGTAACTCACATGAGAAACACATATGATATTCAGGTAACTCACATGAGAAACACATTTGATATTCTGGTAACTCACATGAGAGACACATTTGATATTCTGGTAACTCACATGAGAAACACATATGATATTCAGGTAGCTCACATGAGAAACACATTTGATATTCTGGTAACTCACATGAGAAACACATTTGATATTCAGGTAACTCACATGAGAAACACATTTGATATTCAGGTAACTCACATGAGAAACACATGTGATATTCAGGTAACTCACATGAGAAACACATTTGATATTCAGGTAACTCACATGAGAAACACATTTGATATTCTGGTAACTCACATGAGAAACACATTTGATATCCAGGTAACTCACATGAGAAACACATTTGATATTCAGGTAACTCACATGAGAAATACATTTGATATTCAGGTAACTCACACGAGAAACACATGATAATCAGGTAGCTCACATGAGAAACACATATGATATTCAGGTAACTCACATGAGAAACACATTTGATATTCTGGTAACTCACATGAGAGACACATTTGATATTCTGGTAACTCACATGAGAAACACATATGATATTCAGGTAGCTCACATGAGAAACACATTTGATATTCTGGTAACTCACATGAGAAACACATTTGATATTCAGGTAGCTCACATGAGAAACACATATGATATTCAGGTAACTCACATGAGAAACACATTTGATATTCAGGTAACTCACATGAGAAACACATATGATATTCAGGTAACTCACATGAGAAACACATCTGATATTCAGGTAACTCACATGAGAAACACATTTGATATTCAGGTAACTCACATGAGAAACACATTTGATATTCAGGTAACTCACATGAGAAATACATTTGATATTCAGGTAACTCACATGAGAAACACATTTGATATTCAGGTAACTCACATGAGAAACACATTTGACATTCAGGTAACTCACATGAGAAACACATTTAATATTCAGGTAACTCACATGAGAAACACATTTGATATTCAGGTAACTCACATGAGAAACACATATGATATTCAGGTAACTCACATGAGAAACACATTTAATATTCAGGTAACTCACATGAGAAACACATTTGATATTCTGGTAACTCACATGAGAAATACATATGATATTCAGTTAAATCACATGAGAAACACATTTGATATTCTGGTAATTCACATGAGAAACACATATGATATTCAGGTAACTCACATGAGAAACACATATGATATTCTGGTAGCTCACATGAGAAACACATGTGATATTCAGGTAGCTCACATGAGAAACACATTTGATTTTCTGGTAACTCACATGAGAAACACATATGATATTCAGGTAGCTCACATGAGAAACACATTTGATATTCAGGTAGCTCACATGAGAAGCACATTTGATATTCAGGTAACTCACATGATAAACACATCTGATATTCAGGTAACTCACATGAGAAACACATATGATATTTAGGTAACTCACGTGAGAAACACATATGATATTCATGTAACTCACATGAGAAACACATTTGATATTTTGGTAACTCACATGAGAAACACATTTGATATTCTGGTAACTCACATGAGAAACACATTTGATATTCAGGTAACTCACACGAGAAACACATCTGATATCCAGGTAACTCACATGAGAAACACATTTTATATTCTGGTAACTCACATGAGAAACACATTTGATATTCAGGTAACTCACATGAGAAACACATCTGATATCCAGGTAACTCACATGAGAAACACATTTGATATTCTGGTAACTCACATGAGAAACACATTTGATATTCAGGTAACTCACATGAGAAACACATATGATATTCAGGTAACTCACATGAGAAACATATATAATATTCAGGTAACTCACATCAGAAACACATCTGATATTCAGGTAACTCACATCAGAAACACATGTAATATTCAGGTAACTCACATCAGAAACATATCATATTCAGGTAACTCACATGAGAAACACATTTGATATTCAGGTAACTCACGTGAGAAACACATTTGATATTCTGGTAACTCACATGAGAAACACATTTGATATACTGGTAACTCACATGAGAAACACATTTGATATTCAGGTAAGTCACACGAGAAACACATCTGATATTCAGGTGACTCACATGAGAAACACATTTGATATTCAGGTAACTCACATGAGAAATACATATGATATTCAGGTAACTCACATGAGAAACACATTTGATATTCAGGTAACTCACATGAGAAATACATATGATATTCAGGTAACTCACATGAGAAACACATTTGATATTCTGGTAACTCACATGAGAAACACATTTGATATTCAGGTAACTCACACGAGAAACACATCTGATATTCAGGTAACTCACATGAGAAACAGATTTGATATTCAGGTAACTCACATGAAAAACTCATTTGATATTCAGGTAACTCACACGAGAAACACATATGATATTCAGGTAGCTCACATGATAAACACATTTGATATTCTGGTAACTCACATGAGAAACAAATATGATATTCAGGTAGCTCACATGATAAACACATTTGATATTCTGGTAACTCACATGAGAAACACATTTGATATTCTGGTAACTCACATGAGAAACACATATGATATTCAGGTAGCTCACATGAGAAACACATTTGATATTCAGGTAACTCACATGATAAACACATTTGATATTCAGGTAACTCACATGAGAAACACATATGATATTCAGGTAACTCACATGAGAAACACATTTAATATTCAGGTAACTCACATGAGAAACACATTTGACATTCTGGTAGCTCACATGAGAAATACATATGATATTCAGGTAAATCACATGAGAAACACATTTGATATTCTGGTAATTCACATGAGAAACACATATGATATTCAGGTAACTCACATGAGAAACACATATGATATTCAGGTAACTCACATGAGAAACACATGTGATATTCAGGTAGCTCACATGAGAAACACATTTGATTTTCTGGTAACTCACATGAGAAACACATATGATATTCAGGTAGCTCACATGAGAAACACATTTGATATTCAGGTAGCTCACATGAGAAACACATTTGATATTCAGGTAACTCACATGAGAAACACATGTGATATTCAGGTAACTCACATGAGAAACACATTTGATATTCAGGTAACTCACATGAGAAACACATTTGATATTCTGGTAACTCACATGAGAAACACATTTGATATCCAGGTAACTCACATGAGAAACACATTTGATATTCAGGTAACTCACATGAGAAATACATTTGATATTCAGGTAACTCACACGAGAAACACATGATAATCAGGTAACTCACATGAGAAACACATATGATATTCAGGTAACTCACATGAGAAACACATTTGATATTCTGGTAACTCACATGAGAGACACATTTGATATTCTGGTAACTCACATGAGAAACACATATGATATTCAGGTAGCTCACATGAGAAACACATTTGATATTCTGGTAACTCACATGAGAAACACATTTGATATTCAGGTAACTCACATGAGAAACACATATGATATTCAGGTAACTCACATGAGAAACACATTTGATATTCAGGTAACTCACATGAGAAACACATATGATATTCAGGTAACTCACATGAGAAACACATCTGATATTCAGGTAACTCACATGAGAAACACATTTGATATTCAGGTAACTCACATGAGAAACACATTTGATATTCAGGTAACTCACATGAGAAATACATTTGATATTCAGGTAACTCACATGAGAAACACATTTGATATTCAGGTAACTCACATGAGAAACACATTTGACATTCAGGTAACTCACATGAGAAACACATTTAATATTCAGGTAACTCACATGAGAAACACATTTGATATTCAGGTAACTCACATGAGAAACACATATGATATTCAGGTAACTCACATGAGAAACACATTTAATATTCAGGTAACTCACATGAGAAACACATTTGATATTCTGGTAACTCACATGAGAAATACATATGATATTCAGTTAAATCACATGAGAAACACATTTGATATTCTGGTAATTCACATGAGAAACACATATGATATTCAGGTAACTCACATGAGAAACACATATGATATTCTGGTAGCTCACATGAGAAACACATGTGATATTCAGGTAGCTCACATGAGAAACACATTTGATTTTCTGGTAACTCACATGAGAAACACATATGATATTCAGGTAGCTCACATGAGAAACACATTTGATATTCAGGTAGCTCACATGAGAAGCACATTTGATATTCAGGTAACTCACATGAGAAACACATTTGATATTCTGGTAACTCACATGAGAAAAACATATGATATTCAGGTAGCTCAGATGAGAAACACATATGATATTCAGGTAACTCACATGAGAAACACATTTGATATTCAGGTAACTCACATGAGAAACACATTTGATATTCAGGTAACTCACACGAGAAACACATCTGATATTCAGGTAACTCACATGAGAAACACATTTGATATTCAGGTAACTCACATGAGAAACACATTTGATATTCAGGTAACTCACACGAGAAACACATGATATTCAGGTAACTCACATGAGAAACACATATGATATTCAGGTAACTCACATGAGAAACACATTTGATATTCTGGTAACTCACATGAGAGACACATTTGATATTCTGGTAACTCACATGAGAAACACATATGATATTCAGGTAGCTCACATGAGAAACACATTTGATATTCTGGTAACTCACATGAGAAACACATTTGATATTCAGGTAACTCACATGAGAAACACATTTGATATTCAGGTAACTCACATGAGAAACACATGTGATATTCAGGTAACTCACATGAGAAACACATTTGATATTCAGGTAACTCACATGAGAAACACATTTGATATTCTGGTAACTCACATGAGAAACACATTTGATATCCAGGTAACTCACATGAGAAACACATTTGATATTCAGGTAACTCACATGAGAAATACATTTGATATTCAGGTAACTCACACGAGAAACACATGATAATCAGGTAGCTCACATGAGAAACACATATGATATTCAGGTAACTCACATGAGAAACACATTTGATATTCTGGTAACTCACATGAGAGACACATTTGATATTCTGGTAACTCACATGAGAAACACATATGATATTCAGGTAGCTCACATGAGAAACACATTTGATATTCTGGTAACTCACATGAGAAACACATTTGATATTCAGGTAGCTCACATGAGAAACACATATGATATTCAGGTAACTCACATGAGAAACACATTTGATATTCAGGTAACTCACATGAGAAACACATATGATATTCAGGTAACTCACATGAGAAACACATCTGATATTCAGGTAACTCACATGAGAAACACATTTGATATTCAGGTAACTCACATGAGAAACACATTTGATATTCAGGTAACTCACATGAGAAATACATTTGATATTCAGGTAACTCACATGAGAAACACATTTGATATTCAGGTAACTCACATGAGAAACACATTTGACATTCAGGTAACTCACATGAGAAACACATTTAATATTCAGGTAACTCACATGAGAAACACATTTGATATTCAGGTAACTCACATGAGAAACACATATGATATTCAGGTAACTCACATGAGAAACACATTTAATATTCAGGTAACTCACATGAGAAACACATTTGATATTCTGGTAACTCACATGAGAAATACATATGATATTCAGTTAAATCACATGAGAAACACATTTGATATTCAGGTAATTCACATGAGAAACACATATGATATTCAGGTAACTCACATGAGAAACACATATGATATTCTGGTAGCTCACATGAGAAACACATGTGATATTCAGGTAGCTCACATGAGAAACACATTTGATTTTCTGGTAACTCACATGAGAAACACATATGATATTCAGGTAGCTCACATGAGAAACACATTTGATATTCAGGTAGCTCACATGAGAAGCACATTTGATATTCAGGTAACTCACATGATAAACACATCTGATATTCAGGTAACTCACATGAGAAACACATATGATATTTAGGTAACTCACGTGAGAAACACATATGATATTCATGTAACTCACATGAGAAACACATTTGATATTTTGGTAACTCACATGAGAAACACATTTGATATTCTGGTAACTCACATGAGAAACACATTTGATATTCAGGTAACTCACACGAGAAACACATCTGATATCCAGGTAACTCACATGAGAAACACATTTGATATTCTGGTAACTCACATGAGAAACACATTTGATATTCAGGTAACTCACATGAGAAACACATCTGATATCCAGGTAACTCACATGAGAAACACATTTGATATTCTGGTAACTCACATGAGAAACACATTTGATATTCAGGTAACTCACATGAGAAACACATATGATATTCAGGTAACTCACATGAGAAACATATATAATATTCAGGTAACTCACATCAGAAACACATCTGATATTCAGGTAACTCACATCAGAAACACATGTAATATTCAGGTAACTCACATCAGAAACATATCATATTCAGGTAACTCACATGAGAAACACATTTGATATTCAGGTAACTCACGTGAGAAACACATTTGATATTCTGGTAACTCACATGAGAAACACATTTGATATACTGGTAACTCACATGAGAAACACATTTGATATTCAGGTAAGTCACACGAGAAACACATCTGATATTCAGGTGACTCACATGAGAAACACATTTGATATTCAGGTAACTCACATGAGAAATACATATGATATTCAGGTAACTCACATGAGAAACACATTTGATATTCAGGTAACTCACATGAGAAATACATATGATATTCAGGTAACTCACATGAGAAACACATTTGATATTCTGGTAACTCACATGAGAAACACATTTGATATTCAGGTAACTCACACGAGAAACACATCTGATATTCAGGTAACTCACATGAGAAACAGATTTGATATTCAGGTAACTCACATGAAAAACTCATTTGATATTCAGGTAACTCACACGAGAAACACATATGATATTCAGGTAGCTCACATGATAAACACATTTGATATTCTGGTAACTCACATGAGAAACAAATATGATATTCAGGTAGCTCACATGATAAACACATTTGATATTCTGGTAACTCACATGAGAAACACATTTGATATTCTGGTAACTCACATGAGAAACACATATGATATTCAGGTAGCTCACATGAGAAACACATTTGATATTCAGGTAACTCACATGATAAACACATTTGATATTCAGGTAACTCACATGAGAAACACATATGATATTCAGGTAACTCACATGAGAAACACATTTAATATTCAGGTAACTCACATGAGAAACACATTTGACATTCTGGTAGCTCACATGAGAAATACATATGATATTCAGGTAAATCACATGAGAAACACATTTGATATTCTGGTAATTCACATGAGAAACACATATGATATTCAGGTAACTCACATGAGAAACACATATGATATTCAGGTAACTCACATGAGAAACACATGTGATATTCAGGTAGCTCACATGAGAAACACATTTGATTTTCTGGTAACTCACATGAGAAACACATATGATATTCAGGTAGCTCACATGAGAAACACATTTGATATTCAGGTAGCTCACATGAGAAACACATTTGATATTCAGGTAACTCACATGAGAAACACATGTGATATTCAGGTAACTCACATGAGAAACACATTTGATATTCAGGTAACTCACATGAGAAACACATTTGATATTCTGGTAACTCACATGAGAAACACATTTGATATCCAGGTAACTCACATGAGAAACACATTTGATATTCAGGTAACTCACATGAGAAATACATTTGATATTCAGGTAACTCACACGAGAAACACATGATAATCAGGTAACTCACATGAGAAACACATATGATATTCAGGTAACTCACATGAGAAACACATTTGATATTCTGGTAACTCACATGAGAGACACATTTGATATTCTGGTAACTCACATGAGAAACACATATGATATTCAGGTAGCTCACATGAGAAACACATTTGATATTCTGGTAACTCACATGAGAAACACATTTGATATTCAGGTAACTCACATGAGAAACACATATGATATTCAGGTAACTCACATGAGAAACACATTTGATATTCAGGTAACTCACATGAGAAACACATATGATATTCAGGTAACTCACATGAGAAACACATCTGATATTCAGGTAACTCACATGAGAAACACATTTGATATTCAGGTAACTCACATGAGAAACACATTTGATATTCAGGTAACTCACATGAGAAATACATTTGATATTCAGGTAACTCACATGAGAAACACATTTGATATTCAGGTAACTCACATGAGAAACACATTTGACATTCAGGTAACTCACATGAGAAACACATTTAATATTCAGGTAACTCACATGAGAAACACATTTGATATTCAGGTAACTCACATGAGAAACACATATGATATTCAGGTAACTCACATGAGAAACACATTTAATATTCAGGTAACTCACATGAGAAACACATTTGATATTCTGGTAACTCACATGAGAAATACATATGATATTCAGTTAAATCACATGAGAAACACATTTGATATTCTGGTAATTCACATGAGAAACACATATGATATTCAGGTAACTCACATGAGAAACACATATGATATTCTGGTAGCTCACATGAGAAACACATGTGATATTCAGGTAGCTCACATGAGAAACACATTTGATTTTCTGGTAACTCACATGAGAAACACATATGATATTCAGGTAGCTCACATGAGAAACACATTTGATATTCAGGTAGCTCACATGAGAAGCACATTTGATATTCAGGTAACTCACATGAGAAACACATCTGATATTCAGGTAACTCACATGAGAAACACATATGATATTTAGGTAACTCACGTGAGAAACACATATGATATTCATGTAACTCACATGAGAAACACATTTGATATTTTGGTAACTCACATGAGAAACACATTTGATATTCTGGTAACTCACATGAGAAACACATTTGATATTCAGGTAACTCACACGAGAAACACATCTGATATCCAGGTAACTCACATGAGAAACACATTTGATATTCTGGTAACTCACATGAGAAACACATTTGATATTCAGGTAACTCACATGAGAAACACATCTGATATCCAGGTAACTCACATGAGAAACACATTTGATATTCTGGTAACTCACATGAGAAACACATTTGATATTCAGGTAACTCACATGAGAAACACATATGATATTCAGGTAACTCACATGAGAAACATATATAATATTCAGGTAGCTCACATCAGAAACACATCTGATATTCAGGTAACTCACATCAGAAACACATGTAATATTCAGGTAACTCACATCAGAAACATATCATATTCAGGTAACTCACATGAGAAACACATTTGATATTCAGGTAACTCACGTGAGAAACACATTTGATATTCTGGTAACTCACATGAGAAACACATTTGATATACTGGTAACTCACATGAGAAACACATTTGATATTCAGGTAAGTCACACGAGAAACACATCTGATATTCAGGTGCCTCACATGAGAAACACATTTGATATTCAGGTAACTCACATGAGAAATACATATGATATTCAGGTAACTCACATGAGAAACACATTTGATATTCAGGTAACTCACATGAGAAATACATATGATATTCAGGTAACTCACATGAGAAACACATTTGATATTCTGGTAACTCACATGAGAAAAACATTTGATATTCAGGTAACTCACACGAGAAACACATATGATATTCAGGTAGCTCACATGATAAACACATTTGATATTCTGGTAACTCACATGAGAAACAAATATGATATTCAGGTAGCTCACATGATAAACACATTTGATATTCTGGTAACTCACATGAGAAACACATTTGATATTCTGGTAACTCACATGAGAAACACATATGATATTCAGGTAGCTCACATGAGAAACACATTTGATATTCAGGTAACTCACATGATAAACACATTTGATATTCAGGTAGCTCACATGAGAAACACATATGATATTCAGGTAACTCACATGAGAAACACATTTAATATTCAGGTAACTCACATGAGAAACACATTTGACATTCTGGTAACTCACATGAGAAATACATATGATATTCAGGTAAATCACATGAGAAACACATTTGATATTCTGGTAATTCACATGAGAAACACATATGATATTCAGGTATCTCACATGAGAAACACATATGATATTCAGGTAACTCACATGAGAAACACATGTGATATTCAGGTAGCTCACATGAGAAACACATTTGATTTTCTGGTAACTCACATGAGAAACACATATGATATTCAGGTAGCTCACATGAGAAACACATTTGATATTCAGGTAGCTCACATGAGAAGCACATTTGATATTCAGGTAACTAACATGAGAAACACATCTGATATTCAGGTAACTCACATCAGAAACACATATGATATTTAGGTAACTCACGTGAGAAACACATATGATATTCATGTAACTCACATGAGAAACACATTTGATATTTTGGTAACTCACATGAGAAACACATTTGATATTCTGGTAACTCACATGAGAAACACATTTGATATCCAGGTAACTCACATGAGAAACACATTTGATATTCAGGTAACTCACATGAGAAATACATTTGATATTCAGGTAACTCACACGAGAAACACATGATAATCAGGTAACTCACATGAGAAACACATATGATATTCAGGTAGCTCACATGAGAAACACATTTGATATTCTGGTAACTCACATGAGAGACACATTTGATATTCTGGTAACTCACATGAGAAACACATATGATATTCAGGTAGCTCACATGAGAAACACATTTGATATTCTGGTAACTCACATGAGAAACACATTTGATATTCAGGTAACTCACATGAGAAACACATATGATATTCAGGTAACTCACATGAGAAACACATTTGATATTCAGGTAACTCACATGAGAAACACATATGATATTCAGGTAACTCACATGAGAAACACATCTGATATTCTGGTAACTCACATGAGAAACACATTTGATATTCAGGTAACTCACATGAGAAACACATATGATATTCAGGTAACTCACATGAGAAACACATTTGATATTCAGGTAACTCACATGAGAAACACATATGATATTCAGGTAACTCACATGAGAAACACATCTGATATTCAGGTAACTCACATGAGAAACACATTTGATATTCAGGTAACTCACATGAGAAACACATTTGATATTCAGGTAACTCACATGAGAAATACATTTGATATTCAGGTAACTCACATGAGAAACACATTTGATATTCAGGTAACTCACATGAGAAACACATTTGACATTCAGGTAACTCACATGAGAAACACATTTAATATTCAGGGAGCTCACATGAGAAACACATTTGATATTCAGGTAACTCACATGAGAAACACATATGATATTCAGGTAACTCACATGAGAAACACATTTAATATTCAGGTAACTCACATGAGAAACACATTTGATATTCTGGTAACTCACATGAGAAATACATATGATATTCAGTTAAATCACATGAGAAACACATTTGATATTCTGGTAATTCACATGAGAAACACATATGATATTCAGGTAACTCACATGAGAAACACATATGATATTCTGGTAGCTCACATGAGAAACACATGTGATATTCAGGTAGCTCACATGAGAAACACATTTGATTTTCTGGTAACTCACATGAGAAACACATATGATATTCAGGTAGCTCACATGAGAAACACATTTGATATTCAGGTAGCTCACATGAGAAGCACATTTGATATTCAGGTAACTCACATGAGAAACACATCTGATATTCAGGTAACTCACATGAGAAACACATATGATATTTAGGTAACTCACGTGAGAAACACATATGATATTCATGTAACTCACATGAGAAACACATTTGATATTTTGGTAACTCACATGAGAAACACATTTGATATTCTGGTAACTCACATGAGAAACACATTTGATATTCAGGTAACTCACACGAGAAACACATCTGATATCCAGGTAACTCACATGAGAAACACATTTGATATTCTGGTAACTCACATGAGAAACACATTTGATATTCAGGTAACTCACATGAGAAACACATCTGATATCCAGGTAACTCACATGAGAAACACATTTGATATTCTGGTAACTCACATGAGAAACACATTTGATATTCAGGTAACTCACATGAGAAACACATATGCTATTCAGGTAACTCACATGAGAAACATATATAATATTCAGGTAGCTCACATCAGAAACACATCTGATATTCAGGTAACTCACATCAGAAACACATGTAATATTCAGGTAACTCACATCAGAAACATATCATATTCAGGTAACTCACATGAGAAACACATTTGATATTCAGGTAACTCACGTGAGAAACACATTTGATATTCTGGTAACTCACATGAGAAACACATTTGATATACTGGTAACTCACATGAGAAACACATTTGATATTCAGGTAAGTCACACGAGAAACACATCTGATATTCAGGTGACTCACATGAGAAACACATTTGATATTCAGGTAACTCACATGAGAAATGCATATGATATTCAGGTAACTCACATGAGAAACACATTTGATATTCAGGTAACTCACATGAGAAATACATATGATATTCAGGTAACTCACATGAGAAACACATTTGATATTCTGGTAACTCACATGAGAAAAACATTTGATATTCAGGTAACTCACACGAGAAACACATCTGATATTCAGGTAACTCACATGAGAAACACATTTGATATTCAGGTAACTCACATGAAAAACTCATTTGATATTCAGGTAACTCACACGAGAAACACATATGATATTCAGGTAGCTCACATGATAAACACATTTGATATTCTGGTAACTCACATGAGAAACAAATATGATATTCAGGTAGCTCACATGATAAACACATTTGATATTCTGGTAACTCACATGAGAAACACATTTGATATTCTGGTAACTCACATGAGAAACACATATGATATTCAGGTAGCTCACATGAGAAACACATTTGATATTCAGGTAACTCACATGATAAACACATTTGATATTCAGGTAACTCACATGAGAAACACATATGATATTCAGGTAACTCACATGAGAAACACATTTAATATTCAGGTAACTCACATGAGAAACACATTTGACATTCTGGTAACTCACATGAGAAATACATATGATATTCAGGTAAATCACATGAGAAACACATTTGATATTCTGGTAATTCACATGAGAAACACATATGATATTCAGGTAACTCACATGAGAAACACATATGATATTCAGGTAACTCACATGAGAAACACATGTGATATTCAGGTAGCTCACATGAGAAACACATTTGATTTTCTGGTAACTCACATGAGAAACACATATGATATTCAGGTAGCTCACATGAGAAACACATTTGATATTCAGGTAGCTCACATGAGAAGCACATTTGATATTCAGGTAACTCATATGAGAAACACATCTGATATTCAGGTAACTCACATCAGAAACACATATGATATTTAGGTAACTCACGTGAGAAACACATATGATATTCATGTAACTCACATGAGAAACACATTTGATATTTTGGTAACTCACATGAGAAACACATTTGAGATTCTGGTAACTCACATGAGAAACACATTTGATATTCAGGTAACTCACACGAGAAACACATTTGATATTCAGGTAACTCACATGAGAAACACATTTGATATTCAGGTAACTCACATGAGAAACACTTTTGATATTCAGGTATCTCACACGAGAAACACATTTGATATTCAGGTAACTCACATCAGAAACACCTTTGATATTCAGGTAACTCACATGAGAAACACATGTGATATTCAGGTAACTCACATGAGAAACACATGATATTCAGGTAACTCACATGAGAAACACATTTGATATTCAGGTAACTCACGTGAGAAACACATTTGATATTCTGGTAACTCACATGAGAAACACATTTGATATTCTGGTAGCTCACATGAGAAACACATTTGATATTCAGGTAAGTCACACGAGAAACACATCTGATATTCAGGTGACTCACATGAGAAACACATTTGATATTCAGGTAGCTCACATGAGAAACACATGTGATTTTCTGGTAACTCACATGAGAAACACATATGATATTCAGGTAGCTCACATGAGAAACACATTTGATATTCAGGTAGCTCACATGAGAAGCACATTTAATATTCTGGTAACTCACATGAGAAACACATTTGATATTCAGGTAACTCACACGAGAAACGCATCTGATATTCAGGTAACTCACATGAGAAACACATTTGATATTCAGGTAACTCACCTGAGAAACACATTTGATATTCAGGTAACTCACACGAGAAACACATATGATATTCAGGTAACTCACATGAGAAACACATATGATATTCAGGTAATTCACATGAGAAACACATTTGATATTCTGGTAACTCACATGAGAAACACATTTGATATTCTGGTAACTCACATGAGAAACACATTTGATATTCTGGTAACTCACATGAGAAACACATTTGATATTCTGGTAACTCACATGAGAAAAACATATGATATTCAGGTAGCTCAGATGAGAAACACATATGATATTCAGGTAACTCACATGAGAAACACATTTGATATTCAGGTAACTCACATGAGAAACACATTTGATATTCAGGTAACTCACACGAGAAACACATCTGATATTCAGGTAGCTCACATGAGAAACACATATGATATTCAGGTAACTCACATGAGAAACACATGTGATATTCAGGTAGCTCACATGAGAAACACATTTGATTTTCTGGTAACTCACATGAGAAACACATATGATATTCAGGTAGCTCACATGAGAAACACATTTGATATTCAGGTAGCTCACATGAGAAGCACATTTGATATTCAGGTAACTCACATGAGAAACACATCTGATATTCAGGTAACTCACATCAGAAACACATATGATATTTAGGTAACTCACGTGAGAAACACATATGATATTCATGTAACTCACATGAGAAACACATTTGATATTTTGGTAACTCATATGAGAAACACATTTGAGATTCTGGTAACTCACATGAGAAACACATTTGATATTCAGGTAACTCACACGAGAAACACATTTGATATTCAGGCAACTCACATGAGAAACACATTTGATATTCAGGTAGCTCACATGAGAAACACTTTTGATATTCAGGTATCTCACACGAGAAACACATTTGATATTCAGGTAACTCACATGAGAAACACATATGATATTCAGGTAACTCACATGAGAAACATATATAATATTCAGGTAGCTCACATCAGAAACACATCTGATATTCAGGTAACTCACATCAGAAACACATGTAATATTCAGGTAACTCACATCAGAAACATATCATATTCAGGTAACTCACATGAGAAACACATTTGATATTCAGGTAACTCACGTGAGAAACACATTTGATATTCTGGTAACTCACATGAGAAACACATTTGATATACTGGTAACTCACATGAGAAACACATTTGATATTCAGGTAAGTCACACGAGAAACACATCTGATATTCAGGTGACTCACATGAGAAACACATTTGATATTCAGGTAACTCACATGAGAAATACATATGATATTCAGGTAACTCACATGAGAAACACATTTGATATTCAGGTAACTCACATGAGAAATACATATGATATTCAGGTAACTCACATGAGAAACACATTTGATATTCTGGTAACTCACATGAGAAAAACATTTGATATTCAGGTAACTCACACGAGAAACACATCTGATATTCAGGTAACTCACATGAGAAACACATTTGATATTCAGGTAACTCACATGAAAAATTCATTTGATATTCAGGTAACTCACACGAGAAACACATATGATATTCAGGTAGCTCACATGATAAACACATTTGATATTCTGGTAACTCACATGAGAAACAAATATGATATTCAGGTAGCTCACATGATAAACACATTTGATATTCTGGTAACTCACATGAGAAACACATTTGATATTCTGGTAACTCACATGAGAAACACATATGATATTCAGGTAGCTCACATGAGAAACACATTTGATATTCAGGTAACTCACATGATAAACACATTTGATATTCAGGTAGCTCACATGAGAAACACATATGATATTCAGGTAACTCACATGAGAAACACATTTAATATTCAGGTAACTCACATGAGAAACACATTTGACATTCTGGTAACTCACATGAGAAATACATATGATATTCAGGTAAATCACATGAGAAACACATTTGATATTCTGGTAATTCACATGAGAAACACATATGATATTCAGGTAACTCACATGAGAAACACATATGATATTCAGGTAACTCACATGAGAAACACATGTGATATTCAGGTAGCTCACATGAGAAACACATTTGATTTTCTGGTAACTCACATGAGAAACACATATGATATTCAGGTAGCTCACATGAGAAACACATTTGATATTCAGGTAGCTCACATGAGAAGCACATTTGATATTCAGGTAACTAACATGAGAAACACATCTGATATTCAGGTAACTCACATCAGAAACACATATGATATTTAGGTAACTCACGTGAGAAACACATATGATATTCATGTAACTCACATGAGAAACACATTTGATATTTTGGTAACTCACATGAGAAACACATTTGATATTCTGGTAACTCACATGAGAAACACATTTGATATCCAGGTAACTCACATGAGAAACACATTTGATATTCAGGTAACTCACATGAGAAATACATTTGATATTCAGGTAACTCACACGAGAAACACATGATAATCAGGTAACTCACATGAAAAACACATATGATATTCAGGTAACTCACATGAGAAACACATTTGATATTCTGGTAACTCACATGAGAGACACATTTGATATTCTGGTAACTCACATGAGAAACACATATGATATTCAGGTAGCTCACATGAGAAACACATTTGATATTCTGGTAACTCACATGAGAAACACATTTGATATTCAGGTAACTCACATGAGAAACACATATGATATTCAGGTAACTCACATGAGAAACACATTTGATATTCAGGTAACTCACATGAGAAACACATATGATATTCAGGTAACTCACATGAGAAACACATCTGATATTCAGGTAACTCACATGAGAAACACATTTGATATTCAGGTAACTCACATGAGAAACACATTTGATATTCAGGTAACTCACATGAGAAATACATTTGATATTCAGGTAACTCACATGAGAAACACATTTGATATTCAGGTAACTCACATGAGAAACACATTTGACATTCAGGTAACTCACATGAGAAACACATTTAATATTCAGGTAACTCACATGAGAAACACATTTGATATTCAGGTAACTCACATGAGAAACACATATGATATTCAGGTAACTCACATGAGAAACACATTTAATATTCAGGTAACTCACATGAGAAACACATTTGATATTCTGGTAACTCACATGAGAAATACATATGATATTCAGTTAAATCACATGAGAAACACATTTGATATTCTGGTAATTCACATGAGAAACACATATGATATTCAGGTAACTCACATGAGAAACACATATGATATTCTGGTAGCTCACATGAGAAACACATGTGATATTCAGGTAGCTCACATGAGAAACACATTTGATTTTCTGGTAACTCACATGAGAAACACATATGATATTCAGGTAGCTCACATGAGAAACACATTTGATATTCAGGTAGCTCACATGAGAAGCACATTTGATATTCAGGTAACTCACATGAGAAACACATCTGATATTCAGGTAACTCACATGAGAAACACATATGATATTTAGGTAACTCACGTGAGAAACACATATGATATTCATGTAACTCACATGAGAAACACATTTGATATTTTGGTAACTCACATGAGAAACACATTTGATATTCTGGTAACTCACATGAGAAACACATTTGATATTCAGGTAACTCACACGAGAAACACATCTGATATCCAGGTAACTCACATGAGAAACACATTTGATATTCTGGTAACTCACATGAGAAACACATTTGATATTCAGGTAACTCACATGAGAAACACATCTGATATCCAGGTAACTCACATGAGAAACACATTTGATATTCTGGTAACTCACATGAGAAACACATTTGATATTCAGGTAACTCACATGAGAAACACATATGCTATTCAGGTAACTCACATGAGAAACATATATAATATTCAGGTAGCTCACATCAGAAACACATCTGATATTCAGGTAACTCACATCAGAAACACATGTAATATTCAGGTAACTCACATCAGAAACATATCATATTCAGGTAACTCACATGAGAAACACATTTGATATTCAGGTAACTCACGTGAGAAACACATTTGATATTCTGGTAACTCACATGAGAAACACATTTGATATACTGGTAACTCACATGAGAAACACATTTGATATTCAGGTAAGTCACACGAGAAACACATCTGATATTCAGGTGACTCACATGAGAAACACATTTGATATTCAGGTAACTCACATGAGAAATACATATGATATTCAGGTAACTCACATGAGAAACACATTTGATATTCAGGTAACTCACATGAGAAATACATATGATATTCAGGTAACTCACATGAGAAACACATTTGATATTCTGGTAACTCACATGAGAAAAACATTTGATATTCAGGTAACTCACACGAGAAACACATCTGATATTCAGGTAACTCACATGAGAAACACATTTGATATTCAGGTAACTCACATGAAAAACTCATTTGATATTCAGGTAACTCACACGAGAAACACATATGATATTCAGGTAGCTCACATGATAAACACATTTGATATTCTGGTAACTCACATGAGAAACAAATATGATATTCAGGTAGCTCACATGATAAACACATTTGATATTCTGGTAACTCACATGAGAAACACATTTGATATTCTGGTAACTCACATGAGAAACACATATGATATTCAGGTAGCTCACATGAGAAACACATTTGATATTCAGGTAACTCACATGATAAACACATTTGATATTCAGGTAACTCACATGAGAAACACATATGATATTCAGGTAACTCACATGAGAAACACATTTAATATTCAGGTAACTCACATGAGAAACACATTTGACATTCTGGTAACTCACATGAGAAATACATATGATATTCAGGTAAATCACATGAGAAACACATTTGATATTCTGGTAATTCACATGAGAAACACATATGATATTCAGGTAACTCACATGAGAAACACATATGATATTCAGGTAACTCACATGAGAAACACATGTGATATTCAGGTAGCTCACATGAGAAACACATTTGATTTTCTGGTAACTCACATGAGAAACACATATGATATTCAGGTAGCTCACATGAGAAACACATTTGATATTCAGGTAGCTCACATGAGAAGCACATTTGATATTCAGGTAACTCATATGAGAAACACATCTGATATTCAGGTAACTCACATCAGAAACACATATGATATTTAGGTAACTCACGTGAGAAACACATATGATATTCATGTAACTCACATGAGAAACACATTTGATATTTTGGTAACTCACATGAGAAACACATTTGAGATTCTGGTAACTCACATGAGAAACACATTTGATATTCAGGTAACTCACACGAGAAACACATTTGATATTCAGGTAACTCACATGAGAAACACATTTGATATTCAGGTAACTCACATGAGAAACACTTTTGATATTCAGGTATCTCACACGAGAAACACATTTGATATTCAGGTAACTCACATCAGAAACACATTTGATATTCAGGTAACTCACATGAGAAACACATGTGATATTCAGGTAACTCACATGAGAAACACATGATATTCAGGTAACTCACATGAGAAACACATTTGATATTCAGGTAACTCACGTGAGAAACACATTTGATATTCTGGTAACTCACATGAGAAACACATTTGATATTCTGGTAGCTCACATGAGAAACACATTTGATATTCAGGTAAGTCACACGAGAAACACATCTGATATTCAGGTGACTCACATGAGAAACACATTTGATATTCAGGTAGCTCACATGAGAAACACATGTGATTTTCTGGTAACTCACATGAGAAACACATATGATATTCAGGTAGCTCACATGAGAAACACATTTGATATTCAGGTAGCTCACATGAGAAGCACATTTAATATTCTGGTAACTCACATGAGAAACACATTTGATATTCAGGTAACTCACACGAGAAACGCATCTGATATTCAGGTAACTCACATGAGAAACACATTTGATATTCAGGTAACTCACCTGAGAAACACATTTGATATTCAGGTAACTCACACGAGAAACACATATGATATTCAGGTAACTCACATGAGAAACACATATGATATTCAGGTAATTCACATGAGAAACACATTTGATATTCTGGTAACTCACATGAGAAACACATTTGATATTCTGGTAACTCACATGAGAAACACATTTGATATTCTGGTAACTCACATGAGAAACACATTTGATATTCTGGTAACTCACATGAGAAAAACATATGATATTCAGGTAGCTCAGATGAGAAACACATATGATATTCAGGTAACTCACATGAGAAACACATTTGATATTCAGGTAACTCACATGAGAAACACATTTGATATTCAGGTAACTCACACGAGAAACACATCTGATATTCAGGTAGCTCACATGAGAAACACATATGATATTCAGGTAACTCACATGAGAAACACATGTGATATTCAGGTAGCTCACATGAGAAACACATTTGATTTTCTGGTAACTCACATGAGAAACACATATGATATTCAGGTAGCTCACATGAGAAACACATTTGATATTCAGGTAGCTCACATGAGAAGCACATTTGATATTCAGGTAACTCACATGAGAAACACATCTGATATTCAGGTAACTCACATCAGAAACACATATGATATTTAGGTAACTCACGTGAGAAACACATATGATATTCATGTAACTCACATGAGAAACACATTTGATATTTTGGTAACTCATATGAGAAACACATTTGAGATTCTGGTAACTCACATGAGAAACACATTTGATATTCAGGTAACTCACACGAGAAACACATTTGATATTCAGGCAACTCACATGAGAAACACATTTGATATTCAGGTAGCTCACATGAGAAACACTTTTGATATTCAGGTATCTCACACGAGAAACACATTTGATATTCAGGTAACTCACATCAGAAACACATTTGATATTCAGGTAACTCACATGAGAAACACATGTGATATTCAGGTAACTCACATGAGAAACACATGATATTCAGGTAACTCACATGAGAAACACATTTGATATTCAGGTAACTCACGTGAGAAACACATTTGATATTCTGGTAACTCACATGAGAAACACATTTGATATTCTGGTAGCTCACATGAGAAACACATTTGATATTCAGGTAAGTCACACGAGAAACACATCTGATATTCAGGTGACTCACATGAGAAACACATTTGATATTCAGGTAGCTCACATGAGAAACACATGTGATTTTCTGGTAACTCACATGAGAAACACATATGATATTCAGGTAGCTCACATGAGAAACACATTTGATATTCAGGTAGCTCACATGAGAAGCACATTTAATATTCTGGTAACTCACATGAGAAACACATTTGATATTCAGGTAACTCACACGAGAAACGCATCTGATATTCAGGTAACTCACATGAGAAACACATTTGATATTCAGGTAACTCACCTGAGAAACACATTTGATATTCAGGTAACTCACACGAGAAACACATATGATATTCAGGTAACTCACATGAGAAACACATATGATATTCAGGTAATTCACATGAGAAACACATTTGATATTCTGGTAACTCACATGAGAAACACATTTGATATTCTGATAACTCACATGAGAAACACATTTGATATTCTGGTAACTCACATGAGAAACACATTTGATATTCTGGTAACTCACATGAGAAAAACATATGATATTCAGGTAGCTCAGATGAGAAACACATATGATATTCAGGTAACTCACATGAGAAACACATTTGATATTCAGGTAACTCACATGAGAAACACATTTGATATTCAGGTAACTCACACGAGAAACACATCTGATATTCAGGTAGCTCACATGAGAAACACGTTTGATATTCAGGTAACTCACATGAGAAACACATTTGATATTCAGGTAACTCACACGAGAAACACATGATGTTCAGGTAACTCACATGAGAAACACATATGATATTCAGGTAACTCACATGAGAAACACATTTGATATTCTGGTAACTCACATGAGAGACACATTTGATATTCTGGTAACTCACATGAGAAACACATATGATATTCAGGTAGCTCACATGAGAAACACATTTGATATTCTGGTAACTCACATGAGAAACACATTTGATATTCAGGTAACTCACATGAGAAACACATTTGATATTCAGATAACTCACATGAGAAACACATATGATATTCAGGTAACTCACATGAGAAACACATTTGATATTCAGGTAACTCACATGAGAAACACATTTGATATTCAGGTAACTCACATGAGAAACACATTTGATATTCTGGTAACTCACATGAGAGACACATTTGATATTCTGGTAACTCAGATGAGAAACACATATGATATTCAGGTAGCTCACATGAGAAATACATTTGATATTCAGGTAACTCACACGAGAAACACATGATAATCAGGTAACTCACATGAGAAACACATATGATATTCATGTAACTCACATGAGAAACACATTTGATATTCTGGTAACTCACATGAGAGACACATTTGATATTCTGGTAACTCACATGAGAAACACATATGATATTCAGGTAGCTCACATGAGAAACACATTTGATATTCTGGTAACTCACATGAGAAACACATTTGATATTCAGGTAACTCACATGAGAAACACATTTGATATTCAGGTAACTCACATGAGAAACACATATGATATTCAGGTAACTCACATGAGAAACACATTTGATATTCAGGTAACTCACATGAGAAACACATATGATATTCAGGTAACTCACATGAGAAACACATCTGATATTCAGGTAACTCACATGAGAAACACATTTGATATTCAGGTAACTCACATGAGAAACACATTTGATATTCAGGTAACTCACATGAGAAACACATTTGATATTCAGGTAACTCACATGAGAAACACATTTAATATTCAGGTAACTCACATGAGAAATACATTTGATATTCAGGTAACTCACATGAGAAACACATTTGATAATCAGGTAACTCACATGAGAAACACATTTAATATTCAGGTAACTCACATGAGAAACACATTTGATATTCAGGTAACTCACATGAGAAACACATTTAATATTCAGGTAACTCACATGAGAAACACATTTGATATTCTGGTAACTCACATGAGAAATACATATGATATTCAGGTAAATAACATGAGAAACACATTTGATATTATGGTAACTCACATGAGAAACACATATGATATTCAGGTAACTCACATGAGAAACACATATGATATTCAGGTAACTCATATGAGAAACACATGTGATATTCAGGTAGCTCACATGAGAAACACATTTGATTTTCTGGTAACTCACATGAGAAACACATATGATATTCAGGTGGCTCACATGAGAAACACATTTGATATTCAGGTAGCTCACATGAGAAGCACATTTGATATTCAGGTAACTCACATGAGAAACACATCTGATATTCAGGTAACTCACATGAGAAACACATTTGATATTTAGGTAACTCACGTGAGAATCACATATGATATTCATGTAACTCACATGAGAAACACATTTGATATTTTGGTAACTCACATGAGAAACACATTTGATATTCTGTTAACTCACATGAGAAACACATTTGATATTCAGGTAACTCACACGAGAAACACATCTGATATTCAGGTAACTCACATGAGAAACACATTTGATATTCAGGTAACTCACATGAGAAACACTTTTGATATTCAGGTATCTCACATGAGAAACACATGTGATATTCAGGTAACTCACATGAGAAACACATTTGATATTCAGGTAACTCACGTGAGAAACACATTTGATATTCTGGTAACTCACATGAGAAACACATTTGATATTCTGGTAACTCACATGAGAAACACATTTGATATTCAGGTAAGTCACACGAGAAACACATCTGATATTCAGGTGACTCACATGAGAAACACATTTGATATTCAGGTAACTCACATGAGAAACACATTTGATATTCAGGTAGCTCACATGAGAAACACATGTGATTTTCTGGTAACTCACATGAGAAACACATATGATATTCAGGTAGCTCAAATGAGAAACACATTTGATATTCAGGTAGCTCACATGAGAAACACATTTGATATTCAGGTAACTCACATGAAAAACACATATGATATTTAGGTAACTCACATGAGAAACACATATGATATTCAGATAACTCACATGAGAAGCACATTTAATATTCTGGTAACTCACATGAGAAACACATTTGATATTCTGGTAACTCACATGAGAAACACATTTGATATTCAGGTAACTCACACGAGAAACGCATCTGATTTTCAGGTAACTCACATGAGAAACACATTTGATATTCAGGTAACTCACCTGAGAAACACATTTGATATTCAGGTAACTCACACGAGAAACACATATGATATTCAGGTAACTCACATGAGAAACACATATGATATTCAGGTAATTCACATGAGAAACACATTTGATATTCTGTTAACTCACATGAGAAACACATTTGATATTCTGGTAACTCACATGAGAAAAACATATGATATTCAGGTAGCTCAGATGAGAAACACATATGATATTCAGGTAACTCACATGAGAAACACATTTGATATTAAGGTAACTCACATGAGAAACACATCTGATATTCAGGTAACTCACACGAGAAACACATCTGATATTCAGGTAACTCACATGAGAAACACATTTGATATTCAGGTAACTCACATGAGAAACACATTTGATATTCAGGTAACTCACACGAGAAACACATGATATTCAGGTAACTCACATGAGAAACACATATGATATTCAGGTAACTCACATGAGAAACACATTTGATATTCTGGTAACTCACATGAGAGACACATTTGATATTCTGGTAAATCACATGAGAAACACATATGATATTCAGGTAGCTCACATGAGAAACACATTTGATATTCTGGTAACTCACATGAGAAACACATTTGATATTCAGGTAACTCACATGAGAAACACATTTGATATTCAGGTAACTCACATGAGAAACACATATGATATTCAGGTAACTCACATGAGAAACACATTTGATATTCAGGTAACTCACATGAGAAACACATTTGATATTCAGGTAACTCACATGAGAAACACATTTGATATCCAGGTAACTCACATGAGAAACACATTTGATATTCAGGTAACTCACATGAGAAATACATTTGATATTCAGGTAACTCACACGAGAAACACATGATAATCAGGTAACTCACATGAGAAACACATATGATATTCAGGTAACTCACATGAGAAACACATTTGATATTCTGGTAACTCACATGAGAGACACATTTGATATTCTGGTAACTCACATGAGAAACACATATGATATTCAGGTAGCTCACATGAGAAACACATTTGATATTCTGGTAACTCACATGAGAAACACATTTGATATTCAGGTAACTCACATGAGAAACACATTTGATATTCAGGTAACTCACATGAGAAATACATATGATATTCAGGTAACTCACATGAGAAACACATTTGATATTCAGGTAACTCACATGAGAAACACATGATATTCAGGTAACTCACATGAGAAACACATCTGATATTCAGGTAACTCACATGAGAAACACATTTGATATTCAGGTAACTCACATGAGAAACACATTTGATATTCAGGTAACTCACATGAGAAACACATTTGATATTCAGGTAACTCACATGAGAAACACATTTGATATTCAGGTAACTCACATGAGAAACACATTTGATATTCAGGTAACTCACATGAGAAACACATATGATATTCAGGTAACTCACATGAGAAACACATTTAATATTCAGGTAACTCACATGAGAAACACATTTGATATTCTGGTAACTCACATGTGAAATACATATGATATTCAGGTAAATCACATGAGAAACACATTTGATATTCTGGTAACTCACATGAGAAACACATATGATATTCAGGTAGCTCACATGAGAAACACATATGATATTCAGGTAACTCACATGAGAAACACATGTGATATTCAGGTGGCTCACATGAGAAACACATTTGATATTCAGGTAGCTCACATGAGAAGCACATTTGATATTCAGGTAACTCACATGAGAAACACATCTGATATTCAGGTAGCTCACATGAGAAACACATATGATATTTAGGTAACTCACGTGAGAAACACTTTTGATATTCAGGTATCTCACACGAGAAACAGATTTGATATTCAGGTAACTCACATCAGAAACACATTTGTTATTCAGGTAACTCACATGAGAAACACATGTGATATTCAGGTAACTCACATGAGAAACATATGATATTCAGGTAACTCACATGAGAAACACATTTGATATTCAGGTAACTCACGTGAGAAACACATTTGATATTCTGGTAACTCACATGAGAAACACATTTGATATTCTGGTAGCTCACATGAGAAACACATTTGATATTCAGGTAGGTCACACGAGAAACACATCTGATATTCAGGTGACTCACATGAGAAACACATTTGATATTCAGGTAACTCACATGAGAAACACATTTGATATTCAGGTAGCTCACATGAGAAACACATGTGATTTTCTGGTTACTCACATGAGAAACACATATGATATTCAGGTAGCTCACATGAGAAACACATTTGATATTCTGGTAGCTCACATGAGAAGCACATTTGATATTCAGGTAACTCACATGATAAACACATCTGATATTCAGGTAACTCACATGAGAAACACATGATATTTAGGTAACTCACATGAGAAACACATATGATATTCAGGTAACTCACATGAGAAGCACATTTAATATTCTGGTAACTCACATGAGAAACACATTTGATATTCTGGTAACTCACATGAGAAACACATTTGATATTCAGGTAACTCACACGAGAAACGCATCTGATATTCAGGTAACTCACATGAGAAACACATTTGATATTCATGTAACTCACCTGAGAAACACATTTGATATTCAGGTAACTCACACGAGAAACACATATGATATTCAGGTAACTCACATGAGAAACACATATGATATTCAGGTAATTCACATGAGAAACACATTTGATATTCTGGTAACTCACATGAGAAACACATTTGATATTCTGGTAACTCACATGAGAAAAACATATGATATTCAGGTAGCTCAGATGAAAAACACATATGATATTCAGGTAACTCACATGAGAAACACATTTGATATTCAGGTAACTCACATGAGAAACACATTTGATATTCAGGTAACTCACACGAGAAACACATCTGATATTCAGGTAACTCACATGAGAAACACATTTGATATTCAGGTAACTCACATGAGAAACACATTTGATATTCAGGTAACTCACACGAGAAACACATGATATTCAGGTAACTCACATGAGAAACACATATGATATTCAGGTAACTCACATGAGAAACACATTTGATATTCTGGTAACTCACATGAGAGACACATTTGATATTCTGGTAACTCACATGACAAACACATATGATATTCAGGTAGCTCTCATGAGAAACACATTTGATATTCTGGTAACTCACATGAGAAACACATTTGATATTCAGGTAACTCACATGAGAAACACATTTGATATTCAGGTAACTCACATGAGAAACACATATGATATTCAGGTAACTCACATGAGAAACACATTTGATATTCAGGTAACTCACATGAGAAACACATTTGATATTCAGGTAACTCACATGAGAAACACATTTGATATCCAGGTAACTCACATGAGAAACACATTTGATATTCAGGTAACTCACATGAGAATTACATTTGATATTCAGGTAACTCACACGAGAAACACATGATAATCAGGTAACTCACATGAGAAACACATATGATATTCAGGTAACTCACATGAGAAACACATTTGATATTCTGGTAACTCACATGAGAGACACATTTGATATTCTGGTAACTCACATGAGAAACACATATGATATTCAGGTAGCTCACATGAGAAACACATTTGATATTCTGGTAACTCACATGAGAAACACATTTGATATTCAGGTAACTCACATGAGAAACACATTTGATATTCAGGTAACTCACATGAGAAACACATATGATATTCAGGTAACTCACATGAGAAACACATTTGATATTCAGGTAACTCACATGAGAAACACATATGATATTCAGGTAACTCACATGAGAAACACATCTGATATTCAGGTAGCTCACATGAGAAACACATTTGATATTCAGGTAACTCACATGAGAAACACATTTGATATTCAGGTAACTCACATGAGAAACACATTTGATATTCAGGTAACTCACATGAGAAACACATTTAATATTCAGGTAACTCACATGAGAAATACATTTGATATTCAGGTAACTCACATGAGAAACACATTTGATATTCAGGTAAATCACATGAGAAACACATTTGATATTCTGGTAACTCATTTTAAAAAATAATATCGAGAATCTTCTTTTAATATGTGCTGGTTTATAAAAACGGGTGGTGCGGACTAAGTTAGATATCTACGTTTTTACTACCACTGGGTCGATGCCTCTGCTGGTGAACAATTAGTCACCTAGGGTATCATCCATTCAGTAGTCAGTGTTTCGGCACTTACATGGTTTATTAGATATTTTATTACGGAAATATACAGTTGCTAAAAAATGAAATTTTTATTAAAACTAATGATCTCTTCCCTCGGGCATTGGGGCTATTAATCGATTTTGGCTTTCCCGTTTAGGCCTTTTTGACTTTCTTGCCCCCAACGACTTTAAAATTATTTGGTTTTCTGGGTACTAATTTGAATATCTACGTTTTTATTTTTATTATACGTCATAAAACACGTAAACAGGTAACTTAGCACAAATTTCTATGAAATATTATTTGTTATATTGTAATATAAAGACATAAAATTGATATAATTATTCCTTATCGTGTTAATAAGGGGATATTACAAGAATCGGCAAGCGATCAATTAATAGTTACCATGATGGTATGCTACGTCAGATATGAAATATGAATAATATCCATTGTATATTGATATTAGTAATATATAAATCCCTACCTTAATGAGTGTGTACACACATCATGGAAAGACCAATAATGACAATATACTTGATATCCATTCATAGTTTAAAATATCAAAGAACACTGCTAATTTCTTACCTGGTTAACATACTATGGTATCTTTCTGATAATAAAACAAATGACGATCTCATGTGGAGTCATTGGTGGCTTTAAATATGTATCGAATGTAATTTCTCCCTTTTTGTATCATCAACTTCATCAACCATCAACCAGAAAAATAAACATTATTGTAAATGAAGGAATTTGACCCAAATATCGAAAATCAATAATTAAACTAGAATTGCTAAGAAGGGGAGGTAATTACAATTTATCGACTTCCTGCTTTGGAGTTCCATTGTAATTTAATGTCAGCAATACTATTGTAAATTTTAAGCTGGAATTGTTAAGAAAGGGAGGTAATTGCAAATTATCGATTTCCTGCTTTGAAGTTTTATTGTAATGTATAACTGCCGATTACTATGTTCTCAAATAAACATAGATTTTTTTTTTAGATATTGGTTAAAGTTAGAGTATTCCGGGGAATAAAGCAGAAATTAATATTAACTTCTAAAACAGTATAAAATAAAATGCCGTAAAATATTGTCGATGAATTTGGCGCATCAACGTCATAGTAAAACATGAGATCATAACAACAATTTCAGAGCATAACGTAAACATTCAACTTGGATTATTTTTGGTCATTTTTGTCTGAATTAGAATTACAAATGTATTAATGAATATATCAAAATTAACCTTCATTTGGTATGAAGATGTGCACTTTAGGAATGTGTTCTAGAATGGAGGACATTCACCCATTTACCCCCCAGGTGGTGTCGCTGTACCAACGGTGGTTAGGAAAACGATAGTTTTCCGATAAACGCTTGTAACCGATGTAATCAAATGGCAATATCATTACGGTCTACGTGGTGTCCTTGATCTGAAACGTTGCGTAATATGACGGTAGGCACGGCCTATAGAGAGGACGGAAGTGAACATAATAGATTTTAATTTTATATTTCCAATACCTTTCTTCTAGTATATTCAACAGTGACCGGTAACAATCACAGGCCCCAATGCCTGCAATGGCTATGGCAATGTAAAATTGCACACGTTTTTTTTTTTTTTTTTTTTTTTATTCATTTGTCGTCTAATGACATAAAATTGCACACGAGTTTTCAGAATAAATTGAACCCGATTGAAAATTGTACACGTGTTTTCTTCACACTGTATAGGGTCTAACTTTAAAATTCGATCTTTTTTTGCTCCCGATTTTATCACTTTAGTAATTTAGTAACATGTCAGAAGATGTAAATTTATGTAAATTTGAGGAATATTGTTATACAAATAAAAATTAATTATTGTTGGATAATTAGATAGAAATTGTGTTTGAAATAATAGTTTACATAGGTTACAAACCACAGGGGCTAGGTGCGTCCGAAAAAAAAAAAAAAAAAAAAAAACTATATAATACTACAAGGGGGCGAACTCACTTGCTTCCATTTTTTTAAGTCGTCGTGTTAAATTGATCGTAACTTCGGAACGCCTTAATATTTTCAAAAAATGTTTCCACCAGTCGAAAGTCAAGTAAATTTTCTTTCCAAAGAGATCCCAATTGTTAGTGTAGGCCTCCGAACATTTTGATTGTTCAGCCAATCAAAAAGCCCGTTAGAAGTCTCTCAATTTTCACGTCTATGGCGTTTGTCAAGGATGCAAATGGGATTTCTTTCAAAAACAGACTTAAAGGACATATAAATTGGCGTAAGATAAGAAATTTTATCATAATTTGAATGGATGAAAGTATTTAGCTAGTCAAAATGACTCGTTTACGCATGGTAAAGTCTGTACACAGATGGGAAGTGGTCAACCCAACGTTTGTACGACTTCGGATTTTCATGCCTATTTGTTTTGGTTCGTGTATGATACCTCAGCAGCTCGGAGGTCTACACTAACAATTGGGGTCTCTTTGGAAAGGAAAATTACTTGACTTTCGACTGGTGGAAATATTAAGGCGTTCCGAAGTTACGATCAATTTAACACGACGACTTAAAAAAATGGAAGCAAGTGAGTTCGCCCCCTTGTAGTATTATATAGTATTTTTTTTATTTTATTTTTCCGACGCACCTAGCCCCCGTGTTACAAACGTCCAAGCGATGATAAAACGCTCCGCTAACCACCGTTAGTACTCGAGCAACACCTGTTGAGTAAAATTTGGTGAATGGTGTCCATTGTTTAATCTGTAGTAACTTTTTGTCTAGCATACAAATATAGTAATTTTGTTTTTGAAGTGTTGTTTTTTTTTACTTAATAAGTAAAACAACAAAAACACTTCAAAAACAAATTACTATATAACTGTCTTGCAGTGAATATAAGTATCAGTAATTCAAATTGCATAATTCACAACAATTAATTTAAGATTCACCTGACAATATTCCAATTACATTTTGGACAATTGCCATTCAAAGAGAGTTTAAATTGATATAAAAGATTTAATCAGACTCATTATCTGAGAATAAATGCCAATCAGTTAGAAATATAAGTTATACATACAGCGGAAGCAAACTCCCTAGTTTATCTCCAGTTTTTTAGTGCGGCTCGTGTTGCTCGATCCTTAGTTTTCTGTGAAGTGTGTCGTAGATCGTTGTTTGTCTTTTCTTCTGACCAGTCTGTTGTCTAACCTTTTTTCGATTTATGGATTCTGATTACCCCTTAGATATTTGACCCACAATTCGCATTTACCGAAATTACTTTTCTTAGAATTTGGTCAACTTTTATTTAAAAGTACAATGTATACCATAAAAAAAATAAAAAATATTGACACGGTAGAAAGGGTTGAGAAAAAGAGTTAAAACCGTGAAAGATCATAGATCTGCGACGCCCTAGGCAAGCCTCGTTAGATACGATTTAAATTGTGGACTCGAGTGTCTCAGAATTTACGATCTTGCACTTATGTATCTTACGGTTTGTTTGATATATACCCATTAAATAAATAGTGTGGTGGTATAATATTTTGTATCAGGTCGAACTGTTGTGTGAATCAGGATCACTACGGGTCGCGGTAGTGACGTTCTGTGATGCGGTTTGTTCACACAGCAGACAAGACCTGATACAAATTATTGTACAAACACACTACGTATGTAATAAGTTTATCTAACATTTCCATAAAAACTAATTTTAAGCAAATAACAAGGGTCGAAATAAGATTAACAAATTTGTACAATACTCTGAGGGAGACTACATTTCGTGCATGACGTCACGTTCATTATATTGCTTTGTTAACGTTGCTACCCCGTATTCCAATGATATGACGTCATGAAAAAATAGTTCGGCAGAGAAGATCTCGTGCAACGTCGCACCATTCATTTATCACCACAGTGTGGTGATATAACATATTGTAGCAGACACCTTGTATCATACAGGCTGCTTTCTTTAAATTCAAAGGAAAACATTCAAAATGTTAGATAAATAAAAATATAGCAACAATTGACTGTTATCGCCTTGCTCTGGTTTAACTATAAGTACTAGTAATTATTTTATACATAGAAACGATTAGTATGACAGCAGCAAGTCGAGGGTCTACAACCAAGTCAGGACAGCAAATTTATAGTTCCAATGACGCCATGAAACCGGCCGGGCTTTCGGGTCACCGGAAATGACCGCGTGTGAACGTTTCCTTTGGTCGAGATCACTCCAAAATATGTCAAAAGGTGGAATAAGAAATTAAATATTAATAAAATTAACCAAGCACAAAATTACAATAGTCGATAATTAGTGTCCTGTGTTCACATTCTGAAATATCAATAATAGTTAAATGTCACAACAATATGTCTATTGTCAATTATTAGTACACATGTACCGGTACAAAAATAATCAATAAAAACATCAATAATGTATACAATAAATAACAATAATTAGTTCCAACTATCAGAGCTCCTAGTATGAAGTTCAACTTTCTAAGCCGTTTGGAGAGGGCAATGCCATGCAACGTTTTGGTTCCTTCACTCATAATAGAAATGGTATCATAACCGATCTATAGGAAGGAAATATAATGAAAGGGTATCAGATCTTGAACTGACTTTGTCTAATCAGAATCAACGTAAAATACTTTAACAATTCAATTTCAAATTGCTGCGGTATCTATAAATAAAAGTTAGAGAATAATAAAGGGGCAATCGAAATGGACAACCAGAGAAACTGGCAGCGTAAATGAAGACAAACAAAACAAAAACACAACACAATATGCACTAGACACCACTATACGTAAACAACAAAAATAACGTAAGAAAGACATGAGTCCTCCTAAAAACAAAGGGTAAAGACGAACCGAACATAGTTTTCATGCAGAATTCGTAACGGACATCACAGCACGGAACTCAAATCGTAAAGACACACAATAAGACAATACAAAGCAAATGATACAAACCGTAGAATAATAGGAAGAAAAACTTGAAGATACAAAAGGGGGGTGGTAACTAGAAAACTTAAATCGCAAAACAGACAATACAGTGGTCAAAAGAAAAAAGACAAATGTCAAGAAAACTTTGAAGACATTAAAGTGGTAATCAGAAGCCCTATATCGAAGGACAGACAATGGCCAAAAGAATAGGACAACATTACAAATAATGATCTACAAAACACTACACATAAATGAAAGATATAGCAACCCCACTAAAAACCGGGGTTGAACGCAGATGCACCGTAAGTGTACGAATTGCATACTCTACATGTGACACTCGTATAAGTACTAGTATATATAAACACTTGTACACACGAACTTAACAACCCTCTCAAGATACAAATACATATCCATTAATTGTATCACAAATCATCATACCGGTATTACATACGACTATTAATAACTTTATATATTATCTTGGCATGAAGTATCAGAACCCAAATGATACGAGACTTATATTTCACTAAATTAGCTATATTTACATTGTATGCATATATTTCACGTATCAATTATTGACCAATACTACAAGCAGGTCTCACATTTACAATATTAAAAGATCAAATAGGTACACATCGCGAAAGTTCATCACGACCTGGGAAAGTCATTAATGACAATTTCAGGTAATCAGGATAAGTCAAAATCATTAATTAATACACGTTAAACTGATAAATTGATATAATATATTACGGATATATTGTAATTTCAAACCACGTTCATGGCGAGGTGTACTCAATACAACATTATGTGATATAATTACACCTTATATCAGAATGCTGTCTTCTGGTTGGTTGATGAAAGGAGTATTTGTTTTACCAATTCTTAGTTTTTTCAGCGTTTCCGCCATTGCCGGGGTATTGGCCTAATAATTACCCTTCACCTAGACGCTTGTAACAAAAATTGTAAAACGTTATCATTTGTGCATTTTATTGCAAAATCGTATTTGCCGTTTTTACCCTTCACCGAGACGTTTGTAACAAAATTTGTAAAACGTTATCAGTTGTGCGTTTTATGTAACATCATTCGGTAAAATTAAACAGATACATCATGTTAGGTCCTGAAAACGACAAACAAAAGGTATTATTTATTTAGCCAGTGTTCTAAATAATATTCGGTGTAATTAAACAGATATATCATGTATGGAAGGGGTATATGCGAAAAATACCAGTCTTGAGAATAAATTTCCCTCGCCGTTCGGCTCGGGAGATTTTTCGTCTCTCGACTAATATTTTTCGCAAAAACCCCTCCCAAACATGATATATCTGCATAAAGTTTGTCAGTGACTTGCGATAGCTCGGTGGTTTTCTCCGGGTACTCCGGTTTCCTCCACCAATAAAACTGACCACCACGATAGAACTGAAATATTGTTGAAAAGTGGCGTTAAACACCATGATACAACGGATATAGATTTTATTATTACATTAGATCAGATGTGTCTGTAAATATCATATTTTTACTTAAAATATATTGTTGGAATAGCATCTAATACAAACGTAGATATCTAATTTAGTGAGCACGACTCGTTTCAGGAATATCTGTTATCAGGTACACTCAGAATCGAGAGATTGGAAAGCAAAATAAGTTGTGGGAGAAATGAAGCCAAAGGTCCTAAACAGGATAGTCAAAATCGGCTAAGGTCAGCTATGTCTTAGGGAGGAGAACCTTAGCTTTATAAGGTCAGCTATGTCTTAGGGAGGGGAACCTTAGTTTTATAAGGTCGGCTATGTCTTAGGGAGGAGAACCTTAGTTTTATAAGGTCAGCTATGTCTTAGGGAGGAGAACCTTAGTTTAATAAGGTCAGCTATGTCATAGGGAGGAGAACCTTAGTTTTATAGGGTCAGCTATGTCTTAGGGAGGAGAACCGTAGTTTTATAAGGTCAGCTATGTCTTAGGGAGGAGAACCTTAGTTTTATAAGGTCAGCTATGTCTTAGGGAGGAGAACCTTAGTTTTATAAGGTCAGCTATGTCTTAGGGAGTAGAACTTTAATTTTATAAGGTCAGCTATGTGTTAGGGAGGAGAACCTTAGTTTTATTAAACATTTCAATATTTATGAACTGTAAATGTCGATAATAAATATATCTAAAATAACATTTTATTGTCGAGTTGTCTTTCTTCGATCGCGAAATCTGAAATGTTATCTAAGAAATTATACGATCAATATCATCACTATGACCTTTTCATTTGTAAAAATAATAAAGAACTTGCACAGAGCACCACACTAGTGGAGCAGGAACTGTTTACCTTTCCAGAACACATGAGTTCACCCCAGATAGTATTTTTGCGAGGTTAGTGTTGTTCAGTCTTCAACTTTCTGTGTAGTGTTATGTATATCATTGTTTGTCCTGCTTCCTTTGGCCATTGTATTGTCTGTCTGTCCGTTTACGGATTCTACTTACTCTTTGGTATCTTCAAAACCCTTCTTTTCAAGTAATTTGTATCCTGTCAATTCTCCTTATAACATTTGTTTTCGAGGTACTTCATAATTATATATTTTTTTATTTACTATTTGTGTTCATTGCATTACAAAGAACACAAAACACAGACTGCATACCACAACTATGTAGATATAAATAATAACAGAAAAATATTTATACTATGGACAAAGCAAGAGACAAAAAATCAGACTAAATTTGTAGTTGGAATCTGGATTGAACGATATAATTCTTAATGTGTAATAATCTAATGAAATCATTTATGTGGAAATCCTTCTTTTCTAATTTTAAATTGATCTTGCCAATGGCTACGAACAGGTAAAACAGATATATTTTCGGAATCTTTTCATGCACATCTGGGATATTGGTTTTTTTTTCTACAGGGATATTAAATACTAAACGCATGCATGATAATTTAACTATCGTTTTTTTATATTCAATCAACAATATCCTTAAAGAAAATGTATTATTTATTTTGACCTAACTATAACGTGTTCAATGGAAAATAAACTTTCACAGTTTAGCCATGTAATTCGTTCTTGTATATCAAAGGGGAAATTCTAAAATAGCTTAAACATCGATTTACTGAAAAAAAAAAAAAAAAAAAAAAAAACGTTTCTGCCGGTTATTTGATTTGTGTAAATGTAAACCGCCTTGACCACAACGATTTAAGTTTAATTGTACGAAGCGATGCTTTGAGATGTAAAGGGGATTTAGGCAGTTGACTTGTGACAACACTTCCTCTTGTCCCGAGTTTAATAAATATACACTTCTTTTTCTATTTCGGTACTTTTGTACACATATATCTAGTCTTGTTCAATAATTATCTACAATGTATGGTAATATCAGACAATAGTATATTTAGTTTGCTTCTTGATTCCCCTTTAATTGTACAGCGAATATGGAGGCATGTTTGAATGACTACACGACGGCACGATAAAAAAAATATTAGATCTCTTTTGTAGATTTCAAAGGAGAACAGGCGCACTGTAACTGCTACACAGGGCTAAATGTAGTCTTTCCATACCTTTACAGTGACAGTCAAAAGTCGTTGCCCCAGTTTATGTCATCCAACCCTCATTTCTATATAGTATTTAGATATTGTTGAACTTGTTCTTGTCTGAATATGTATGCGCTATTGGCCGTGTTATGCTAAGTAGCAAGCCAAGATAGTTCAATAAAAATGGATACCACAAAAAAAAATAAAATATATAACATCGTAAAATTGCCTAAACGCAGTCATCTTTCTTGTAATCGGTGGAAAGGCCGTCGTGGCCGTAATCGTATGGTAGTTGTATTTACAATGATCTATGCAATCAGTGTCTATCACCACTAACGTTATGAATTCGAATCCTGCTCATGGCGAGGTGTACTCGATACAACATTATTTCATTAAATTTGTCAGTGACTTGTTACAGATCGGTGGTTTTCTCCTGTTACTCCGGTCTCCTCCATCAATAAAACTGACCGTCATGATATAATAGAAATATTGAAAGTGTCATTAAACACCATAACACAACCATATAATATGTAGATGATAGAAGCATATTATGGTTACATGATAGATTAAAAACTAAGATGAAACTTTCAAACCGGAACAGTGGGTATAAATAGCTGTGGGCGGAGCAAGCATTCAGATTGTTCATTACTTTGACCACAGTTATCTCGAGGAGGACAAACCAATGATGCATAGCTTCACAGTTACTTTTGGAGCAACATATTTGACAGGCATGGTCACTAGTGTTCCTCCCTACGAAACTTTCAGTCTTATTAAAAATAATATTCTTCATCAATCTAAAAACTACAAAGATCACTTCGAAAAATCAAATTTATGAGATATGTGACCTTTAGGTCACGTTGGTCATGCGACATACAGCTTCATATCAACGGGGATGTTTGTCTATCTATAACACAATACCCTGAGTGATCTGATGATAAGCTCCGCCTGCAAATTGTGTCGGTAGGCACTACCATATATGCCGCGTTAACTAGCACAATGCATTTAATTATGAAAAAACCTAGTATTTCGTTCCTGTAAAATTAAGACATGGTGTGTTTACATGTGGTTGATCATGCTAATTTGATATCTGCCTTTCATAGCTATCACTGGGTCGATACCTCTGCTGGTGGACTATTAGTTTCCGAGGGTATCATCCGCCCAGTAGTCAGTGCTTCGGCACCGACATGGTTTATTAGATATGTTTATTACTGAAATATACAGTTCTTAAATAATGTAAATATTAATTAATCTAAAGTTCTCCTCCCTCAGACATAGGCGGCCATAGCGGATTTTGGCTATACTGTATACTGTTTGGTGCGATTGCTCCCAAAACATTGAGTTATTTGGCTTTCCAATCTTTCAATATTGAACGTCCCTGGTGAAGGTTATTCCAGAAACGTGTCATGCGCACTAAATTTGATATCTACGTTTTTATTCAAACTGATTCCAATTCATACGTTTAGAATTGCAAATTTGTCAGAATCAAATATGATTTTTCCTTCTCACACGTATTTATTTCTTTCTATGTAATGTACTTGTCAGAAAATAATTATAAATTCTTTTATTTGTACTTTTGCATTGTTAGATTAATATCATCTACCTTTCTAATTAAAGGTAAGTTATGATAATTTCAAAAAGAAAGAAGAAAAAAATGAAAAATTACAATAATCCTATTGAATATTTTGCATCATGATGACTACCAGCTTGTATTATGTCAGATCAAAGAATGCTAAAGCCTGTTGTTAATTCGTATTTTTTTTTATTATCACATTCCTCCCCATTAATCTTACAAGTCACTAACCGTTTTATAAAATAAGCGATCCTTTTATCCAATCTTTATCTGACTCAACTCAAGATAGCGGTCAATACAATAAAAGGAAACCGTTTGAAGTATTACTTGAATAAATCAGCAATATATATGCTTATTATTTGCACTTTATTTCAGAAGCGGATTTTATTTTATCCACGAGATTCTTCCTTATTTTATTATGTCGGCTGTGTTGGTGTTGAGGTCAAATCAATTAATCCCAGATTTATCATTTTGATCAAATTATGTGCATAACGTACTTCTTATTTTATAAGTCTATCCGAATTGTATTTGATTTACTCGAGTTTTATGCAATGAAACATCGTTATATCAGTTTTCTGGACAATGTTAAGATGCTTAGAAGACAAAGGAGAGGTTTTATGGTTAAATAAATATTTGACATTTGATCTGATACAACCGATGATTTTGTTTATTGAGACAATTTAAGAACTTTTAATTATTCTGTTTTTCTTGTTTTGTCAATTATATAAAACAACAATATTCGAAAGCACAGTATTGCTTAAATTAACATATAAACTTTCTTCAAATTTCTTTATGCATTTGGTAGCATGAAACATACTCAAAAATCGTGATAAACCATTAAAGAAATCGAAGTCAAAATATTTGTTTTGAATTATTTTTGTGAAATAGTTTATTAAGAAAAGTTTGGTGGGTAATCATAAGCCTTAAATAGAAGAAGAACAGATAATGTAATGAAAGTAGACAAAGGACAAACAATGATTCACAAAACACAACACAGATAACTAACGATTGAGAAACACAAACCCGGGGGTGAATTCGGATCCGCTGAAAGGGCAAGCAGTTACTGTTCTACAAGTGGATACCATCGTGTTACTCATGTTACAAACTCAATGATAAGTCATGAATGAGAAAAGGACCTGGAAGTACGCAGGACATGTACAAGTGGGATATATCCATGGTCATTTGCAACACAGATATTCCGTAACGGTTAACCAATTCATGGTGGCGACTGTAAAACTATCGAAGTGATGACTTCAACTTAACCAATATGAATCATTGGTTCAGTAGCCTCCATGTTAGTAGCGACCCTCTAGCACGAAATTCCTAATAGGAACCACAGATATCAGAATATTACAGACAGCATAAACATGAACAGAACAGATAAAAACGTAGATATCAAACTTAATGTGCACTACGCGTTTCTGGAATATCATTTATCGAGTTCGCCCAATATTGAAAGATTGGAAAGCCAAATAATTAAAGTGTTTTGGAGCAATAAAACCAAAGGGCCTAAACAGAATAGCCAAAGTCGTCTAAGGCCATCTATGCCGGAGGGAGGAGAACCTTAGTTTTGATTTCAATAATAATATATCTAATAAACCATGGCAGTGCACATTTTACTTCCGCATGGATAATATTTTCTTGATTGAATTATTTCGCATATCAAATAACTTGCAGTTTCTACAATTATATAATATGAATTTCATACAATAACCACAAATAGACATCAAAATTTGATACCACTAACTTTCGTGTCCATAATAGTATGGTTTATATTGCACGGATCGGGCCGAGTTGTAACATAATTATAACTCCTACAACATCTTTTCAACAATCGAAAAACATAAAAAAATAAAATGAAAAATGACATATTATACCAAATCAAATAAATAACATGTTGTCAATGTAATGTTTTTATAACTTCATTACTGTAACCATCATCATTTAACACATCATTTTTCCCAGGAAATAACCATAATGACATCCTTAATGATGTTATGGAAAATTATTATATTTATTGTATACCGACGCAAAATGAATGAAATATGCTTCAAATTCAATAAATGTTGGCCATTGTGTTGTCTCTGTCCTTCTTCGATTTACGGGTTCTGACTGCCCCCTTGGTATCTTCAAACTCTTATTATATGGAAAAATATATATTAGGGATACACATAGTATTTTTCAAACTATTAGATTTAATCATTTGTATTTATAACACATTAAATTCAAAAACTTAAAAATACCCCTAACACACATATATCTGACCACCCACTGTCCTAGCTTGGAACAGACACTTCAGTAAAAAGGTGGCGATACTATACTAGTTTTATGGCTCCAGATCTCCCCTATCAATTGTACATAATATGCAATTGCAAATCAATTTCCCGAACAGGATATTGAGGGATGAAAACTTGCAATGCCATTTTGACACTTTGGCTAAAACAAAGTTCATCAAAACGCCATCAAAATCAACAGAATATGAAATATTTCTTAAAATTTCCTCCAAACAGGAATGGGAGTCAGAAGGGCTATTGGTGATATACGTTTGACGTTTAACCACAACCAATGGCGGTATCTGCAAAGTTATTCCGAAAAGTCACATATTTAGCTAATGATTGATCTACCTCACTTACGGGGAAGTTTCGTGGCAGCAACAACATTAACTAGTATAATGTAAGTCTGGCAGTTCATGTACGAACAGTCGATAAGGGGATTCATAAAACAATACCAAGCTGCTGCATAGGGACGAATACTAAGCCCCCAAGGATGCACGGGTACATTGACGGATGAACAAGGAATGGAGTCCCGTGTTGTTTCCTGATAAATTTTGTTAATTTAGATGGTTGTGCTCGATTTGATCACAGACCAAGCGAATAATTTATAGCATCCTTGATTATATGCTGTTGACAAGTGGGTCATTTTGTATTGTTTATAAATATTTATAAATATTACAATATTTGTATGTCATGCTAAATTAAGGTTGATCTCATGGATTCTGATTAGCGTTTTGATATCTTCAAACTCTTCTTAAATGAAATGGATGCCAATGATGGGTAAAACAATTGTTAAATGTAGCACTGTCTGATGAATGGAGGATTCAAATATTGGCTTTTCAACCTTGACTGTGGTCTTATCTCATGAAGGTTTATGCAGGGGCGGATCCGTGCGCGATGGGTTGTATATATGCAATTTGTAATGGCAAAAGTCACATAAATTCGAGGAATTGCTTACAGTTATAATGGAAGATAGTGAACACTATTGACGAACACGTGAATCTTTTAAACGAAATGCCGACTGGTACATTTTGAAAAGCACACACAAATTGATATTTAACAAACGATCAAATGTGCTGATTGTATTGAGAAAAACTGCGCTGAGAATTTAAATGTCAACCGAGACAAATATTGGATTACATCAGAGTATAAGCAACGGTATAATAAGTATAAACGAGTTCTTAGTGAGTTTAATATCACTCGTTCGAAAGAAATTAGAATACGTTTAAATAAACAAGAAATATAAGGCTATGACAAATTAATGTAAACGACGTTACAAATATCACGAAAGTAATAATTACAAATGTACGAGGACATGGCGCCGTCGCTAACCTACTCCTATGACAATTGGATGTACTACTACCTATGCCATCAGTGTCTATTACTACAAAAACTATGATTGCGAATCACGCTCATGGCGAGATGTACTTGATACATAAAATATGTCAGTGATTTACGGCCGTTCTGTGGTTTCCTCTTGTAATAAAAGTGACCATAGCGATATAGCTGAAATATTATTGAAAGTGGTGTAAGACACCATAATCCTAACCCAATGAGGACATCGAACCAGGAAACGTTTCACAAACAAATCAAGGAACGTTTTCGATTAACACTGCAGTAATATATATATACCACTTAAAAAAAATGATGTTTAAAGAAGATATTAACAAAGACTGTTATATAACACAAAATCTATTCATCTCTACTGTAAATGTATGACGTATGGAATGGACGCCCCATTTGGTTTTAAATCAGCGTATGGAACTCAGAACGCAATCTGTTCTCTTCATTCTACAGCTATAAAATCTCTACAAAAAAAAATAAGAAGAGATTGTTGTTTTATGGACAGTAGTAGTTCTCATTTATATTTACTTAGATTTACTTAGGTCAATGTATTCAAATTCGCTTGCATTTGCATATTTTGAAGATCACTCAGGCATCTGTATTTGTTTGCAGATTGAAGGAAGAGAAACAAGAATTTAATATTTGCAGTAATTTTATTATGAGAAATAATTCGGTTGAAAATGTATGTCCATTTTCACTCTTATTAATTGAAAAAAATAAATGTGTCGTTTGTTCTGATTAAAATGTGATATTTTCACTAATGAATTATAGACTTTAATATTACTGTGTCATATGTTTAAAACGGTAATACAATTAAGAATCAAATACCAGATGGTGATTGTATTAACTTTCAAATGAAAGTATTGCATTTGTATCTTTTCATTGAGTTAATAGGGGTACAATTAAGTGATTTATACCAGATTTAAAAAATAAGTTCATCAATATATTGGGAAAAATTGTTCGCCAAAGACAATAACAAGTCTTATTTTAATTAAGCAAGATACAATCTATTTAAATTGGAAATGAGAAGGGATCATTTCACTTTTATGTCAATTTTATCAGTCTTCTATCATCGATAAGATGTTATACTGGATTTACTATGAGTATTACAGCGTCTGTCTTATAAAAAAACAGGACTGCCTGCTCATCCTTTTCGTCACCCCCTCAATCACATGTTTGGTAAAATCCGTGTTGTTCATTTTATTTTTCTTGCTTTCTGAGTTGTGCCTTTGTTTGTATTCGTGTTATGTCTTGTGGCAAATATTATTTATGTCTCTTGATTGTTCATTCTTGATTGCCCCTTCGGTTTTCACTAACGAAAAAAGTTAAGCACCCTCATATTTTTTTGAAATGACAAATGATACGACAGGTATTACGAGATTACTGACCAGATATTCTCAAGAACTCAATGGTGACCTGTTAGAACATTACATTGGCTGTACGAAACCACAAAAAATTAAGAACAATGTTAATTTGATGAATATTTAATCACAATATCACAAGGCCAGTATTTGCAGTAAAGCATGTCCGTTTTAAGTATTGACCTTCACGGTTCAAAACGCACGATAAGATTGTCTTTCAAAACGTCACTTATGAATCACTTGACGACATATATTGTTCAAAGTTCAGTACCGGGTGTAACCCCCACGTTCTTGGATGACGGCCTCAACCCTGCGTCTCATTTCTACAGTTAGACGTCGGATGTCCTGTTGTGATAGCTGCTGCCATTCCCGATGCAATGCTGCTTCCAACTGATGAATGTTTTGCACAAGAGGTTTCCGAGCATGTATACGATGGCCTAACATGTCCCAAATATGTTCTATGGGATTCAAATCCGGGCTCATGGCTGGCCAAGGAACAGAAATCACGGCTTCGCTCTGGAGGTAGGCGGTTACTGCTCTTGAACGATGAGGCCTGGCGTTGTCATCCATACACATAGGCCTTGTAGCTAGTGGGTGGCTGTCGAAATGGGGGACAACAACTGGTTGTAAGACGACTCTGATGTACTGATCACCAGTTAGGTTGCCTTGTATGGTGACTAAATTCAGCTTACAGTCATGATAGATACACCCCAAACCATTACTGAGCCGGTAAGGGTAAGGGACAGTTGGCTGGATGTTCCTTGGGGTATAGGCTGTATTTTTGTGTCTCCAAACCCTCATCCGACCGCCGGTTACATGAAGCAGAAACCGGCTCTCGTCTGACCAATGGATCTTGTGCCATGTTCTTAAATTCCAACCACGTCGTGCTGAACACCATGCCATACATGATCGTCGATGTCGGTCTACCAACAGTGGACGTTTAATGACTCTCCTTGACTTAAGTCCCACTGATTTCAGACGGTTTCTAACTGTTCTTATTGACAGACGTCTACTGGGCAGCCAGTGTTGTTTGAGTACCGGGACTGGTTACAAATGGCATCCGTCTAACCAAACGCTGCAATGCCCTGTCGTCACGTTCAGATATTACCCGTGGTCTGCCGTATCTTGGCAGGTCTTTCACATTGTTGGTTTGTGTGTGTCTTCTCACCAGTCGGCTGACCTCAGTATAGTGGTAGTCCATCTGACGTTCAATAGCTTTGAAAGACATCCCTGTTGTATGCATGCCGATTATTTGTCATCTTTGTGCTTCTGGTATTCGCCTTCGCACCATGCTTACTGAGAATGAATACTTTTTTTTAAAACACCGGACTTAAATACCCAAATTCGAAGCGTGAACATACTGAATGTTGAGTAATGCGTGAAAGGCATGGTTCACGTGCATGACTAGTCGATATTAGACATAGTGGTCACACCTGTGTGAGCACATCTTTTTAATGGAACATTGTTCTTGCTATTATCAATATAAATATTATAATCTAAACTTAGTGTAACTTATTATGTTTTAATATATCAGGGGGTGCTTAACTTTTTTCTTTGTGTATATAATAAATGTATATTAATGAAAATTTGTGTAATTTGACAAGACAATTTACATACAAGCCTAAGTCCTTAAAATACAGGAAAAAAACAACGTGTAATGTCAAGGAGGAATTGTATAAATGGCTCTGCTTACCTTGGCCAAAGTGAACATTATTTTTAAATATACAAAGTGTGTTACTATCATCTGCAGTTATTGAAAGTTATGTAAATTGACTGAGTGTACCTGATGAAGGCGACTTAAGACCTGCGCCGTGCACACTCAATTATAACACAATGATTCATTTAGTGCATACGACGCACTTTCACGCGAGGAGGGTATTGATTAGCTAAGATACCATGTTAAGTCGAGACATATTTCTATAGTGTAATTAAAAATTTAATAGAAACCCCTACCTGATAGCCCCAAAGAGTGTTATTGTGTATTTATTGGACTCTAGACTGTAATATTCCAGAGCTGTTTTAATCAACGTGAATATTATATATAATATGACTGGGGGTAAACAAACTTGTATAGATAGATAATAACCGTCTGCTGCATCTTACTGTGTTACGACGGTCTACATTTAAAATCACAGGACATCGTTTGACATTAAAACACTTTGCAATAAAAACATAGATACCCAATTTAATGGACACGACGCGTTTTTAGAATAATTTTCATCAGGAATGTTAATAGTCAAAAGGTGTGTGTGTGTACTTGGTCATGTTTTTGCTCTGTATTAGATTGCCTTGTCTGTAGTTGCAGTAATTCTAAACAAATTTAATTGAATTATGGCATGCAACGTATGCTTAGATGTTGAACCGATCTACTAGTAGTCCTTGGCTATATGCCATTCTCGTTAAATAAATAAACAATGCAATCAAATAAAAGATAGGAAAACCACATAATGTAAAAGTTGTTGCTTTGGTTCCAAGTAAACCTAGATCTAGAAAAGGATATCCAAACTCGCCCAAGGTTATCTATGCCTAAGGGAGGATAACTTTAGCTTTGATAATGATTACATTACTTCGAATCTGGAAATGAAATAAAAAATAATACAATTATCGATCATCAGGTCCAAATATGGTCATTAACGTTTAATCACAATATCTATTAAATTATGCTAAGGCCTATTTTATATTTGAACGGAGGCAATTTTAATCAAATGTCCAACTATCATGAATAACAAGGCCCATTATGTCTGGATGTCCGCGTTATGTTGTTCTAATCGTTAGGAGTGCCATATCGCGCGGATAGTAATATTTGATGGAATAAATCAATCTGCTAAATCACTTTGCAGAAAGTTTTAATAAAGTTCATATGTATATACTAGAAACATTGAAGTCTACATAAAACCAATATTCGATGCTTGCAAAGGACGTTGTTATAATTATCACATATATATATATATATACAAATGTATAATATATAATTCCACGACTTCATATTTTCACGAAGTGATGTTATCGATTAAGAACAGGTTAAGTATGTGATATGGGAAAAAGCTACGACTTTGTCATGCAAATTATGCCTAAAAACATAATGAAGCTCTACAACAGTAGGAATACATACACGGAATGCGATAGCTTAAAGAAGAAATAACAATAATTGACCCAAGTACTAACCTTTCCACCAGTAAACACAAGTAAAAAAAAACGTTTTTGAATGCTTTATGAAATACGATGTTATTTAAATGCTGCAGAAGTTTGCGTTTGTGATAACATCATTGTCATATTATGCCACGTCAAGCTGTGTCAAAATTGACAGTGACGGCCGGTTTAAGCCAAATTTTACGACAAAAGAGATGATTTCAATTGTGCCATTGCGAACTTTCCATTTATATATAGCAGCATTCCAGAGGTCTCTGTATCTGGAGTATATATCTTGCATTGAAGCGATATTCCAGAGTTTGTTTGTTTGCTTGATGGTGCATAACGCCACTTTCAACAACAATTATATCGTGGCTTAATATTCCAGAGCATGTGGTTCCTCTCATTATATCCTTGATAGACGGTTACTGCAAACAAGAAAGCAACTGAATCAAGAGTTCCTAATGGTTAAGTAGAAATCATCACTTCGATAGTTTTAAAGTAGCTATCATGACTTGGGTAACCGTTACGCAATATATGTGTTACAAATGACCACGGATATGTTCCGTTTGTCGTTATCACAATCAGGTACTATCTTCATTCATGACTTATCAACTGGTTTGTAACAAGAATAACACGACTGGTGTCACAATGGAGCAGGAACTGCTTACGTTTCGGACCTCGTGTTGCTCTATATTTAGTTTTCTGTGTAGTATTTTGTATATTTTTGATTGTCCTTTTTCCTTTGGTTTTCCTTTGACCTTTGAATTGTCTATTCATCTTCGATTTTCGGCTTTTAATTATCCTTTTGGTATAATCAAACTTTCTTCCGTAAGTCCATGACTAAACAACACTGAAGTTCATTGAACCCCTTTATGTACTCTGTATCACACAAGTGCAAGATAAAAGTATATAAGCTCAGAACTATGTCCTCCGTTTGATATATGTTTATCTATTATATAGATCGACTCATTGACTGATATCAAAATGCTACAACTATTTTATTATTTTATTTTTCATATAAATTATTATTATTACTATATGACTTGATTGACCAGGAAGTAATCTGCAGTTCTGAAGTTTTACTGTATACTAATGAATAATTGTTTGACATATTAAACTATATATGATATGTAATGTAGTATTGAAAAGTATTTGTTTAATGTAATTCCTTTTATTATATCAATAATAGTTCATTTCAGTAATAAAGGGAGGTTTGGGCACATACAACTAGTTTAAAGGCATACAGGCTGTCATAATTGAATTTTATTTATATTAAAAGTTGCCAATATTCGATGTTTTATACTAATTGCAGTTGCAATTTTTCATAATATCATACGTAAATAGCCTAGAACGAAGCAAATACGTCGCTGTTTTATTTTCTTGAATCCAGTAAAGAATCCAATGTTTACCCGCACAATATTCATACATTCATACGACCTACACAGTGACCTCATTCGGTAAAGTGTTTGTGCATGTGCGAAATTGTTTGTTGAAAAAAAAAACCATGGCACAAACCAAAACATTGACGGATTCTACACAAAAAGGAAGATTCTGAAAGTTTTGTGTAAAAATTAAAAAAGATGTTATACCGACCTACTCCATTTTTCAACACGTAAGCATAATTTAGTATCTTTTTTCGGCCGAATCGTATTTTGACAGTAGAATTGTATCGTAGTTTTTTATAAATTCTTTTTTTCAGGAGAAAGCGCTAGGTGATATCTCTTTTAAATTAGAGACTAAAATAATGAACTTCATGTCTGTTTTTTTCCAAAAAAATATAATCAAGACTACTCAAATGTTGTCAATGATATGCAATACAATTTGTTTACAATTTTCCCTTGATCGGGCCCTTTGCAGAGTTTGGGTTTATTTTTATTGATTTCATCAAGTATTTCCGATTTTAAGTGTCATTCTTACTAAATACCATTATATAATATTAACTGATTACCCCGGGATCCAATTTCATAGATATATTTCTTAAACTGTATTAATTCTAACGAACTTACATTCAAAATGCTACCTGGTTATTCATAGAAGTTATCAGTATTCGGCAAACTTCGGAAATACGAAACCGACTTATCATTAGGTGTGTTAATGGCGATTCCACCGACAGACATTCGAATTATTTTCACTAATTACGACATTATAACATATTTTTTAAACCTGGCTTCTTGTTCAGAACATTTTATAAGTATAAAACATCGAATATTGGCAACTTTTAATGTAAACAAAAAAAATCAATTCTGACAGCCTGTATGCCTTTAACCTCGCCACATTTTATTGAAGTGCCTGGAATGTCAGAGGTCATGTATATGTGGGTTGGATGTATCGATTCTGTCTCATTTTACGATTTTTCGATTGGATTTCTTAACTGTTCTGACAGTGGATTTTGTTTTTCATTTTATTTGTCATAAACCATTTTATTGTTAAGTGAACAAATTTGACGATACATCTGGCATTCAATTAGACAATAAACGAACCAAACGTTTATAACATGGTTAATGTCAAAACGTTAATTAAATAACGCTCTGGTTAATTATTTTGTACCCATATATTACAATGAAAATGACGAGTTCATCGAGGGCGTGATCGTATGATAGTTGGATTCACAACTACATGTGCACTCAGTCCCTATCACCACTCAATTTGTGAGTTCGAATCACGTTCATTGCGAGGTGTACTCGATACAACATTATGTGATAAAGTTTCCCAGTACCTTGCGGCAGGTCGGTGATTTTCTCAGAGTACTCGAGTTTCTCCACCAATAAAACTGATCACTACGATATAGCTGCAATATTGCAAGTAACAGGACATCAATTGGATATATGATGAAGTAAGCTTTATCCATAACAAAAATACTGATTAATGCAATATTTTTTTCCAAGAACTCAATACTTTCGTCCTCATAATAAAGAAATAATAATAAAACTGTATACATCTGCAATAAGTAATACAATGCTATATATATATATATATATATATATTCCACTAATATGAGGGTTCGGGCACACACAACTAGTTTAACCTCGTCACTTTTTTTTCATTTCCAAATCGAGCGGTCATGTATATGTGATAGGGGTGTCGATATTGCCTCTTTTTACCTTTTGTCAATTGAATTTTGGAACTTTTGACAGTTTCTTGTTTGTTTTTTTTTTATTTTATTTTTTATTTTATGGCAAATAATATAATTGGAGTACTTATACTGATTGGTTGCATGTGGTTAACTGGAAGTGACCAATATATGCCAGATATATTCATTACATGGACAAGTTAACAAACAAAACATCATCTATGAAAAAGGAATAAAACGGATGGACCTATTGACGAATGTATTGATGGGCACCAGGGACAGGGGAAATGGTGTAGGGAACTCGTAACCTTTGTCTTACACCTGGCTATCAATTACCACTCCTAACACACCGCCACTCAAAATTAGTTGCTGTAAGATACCTTACTCATTTTGGTCCTATCGTCAGCGGTCAACGGTGGTTGTCGAAATTATTTCGCTCTGCGAAACAGCTCTTTTAGAGGAGTTATACGACAGTGGAGAAACTAAAGAACGTTAGAGAAAACCGAAGGTGCAATCGGGAATGGACAATCTAGAGACACGGGCAACATTGGGAATAAACCACAGAACGAAGACATACAAAACAAAAACACAGCACAGAAAAGTAAATAGTGCAACACTGACCTCACTCAAAAACCGGGGTCAACCCAAGTCTCTAGAAGGATAAGCAATTTGTGTTTCGTATACGGCAATTACCACGTTATCCCTAACTAATAGTCTTGTTAGTGACAAGGGAAAAAAAATCTACGTAAATGGAAATCGATCGTTTGATTATCGAAACACGTGTATATTATTGCACTTGTCAGTAATTACATGACACTCCTACCTGTTGTTAGATAAAAATAATATTGTGTTTGTTACGGTTATCGTAATCTAAATATAAACGATCAATTTAGATACTGTATTATATGAGGTTCCAATTTATTATAGCTCACGTGATAGTTTATATTCTATAGATATTTGCTTTTTAACAAAGACGTAATTCCCATGATAAATGATTTGACGTACAATTTCCTTAAATGATAAACAATTAAGCAAATTCGTTACCGTTTGAACAGATATGTTCATATACTGTTAACGTCAAATTTAACCATAAATCAGGAGATCAAAGACAGTCACCTAGAACGGCACGACATCGTTAAACGTCGTTTAACATGCACAACTGTTGATTTTCATCCTGTTCCACTTAATCTAATTTCCTGTTATTGCTTATAGCGAATGAAGAAATTAAATTAATTATTTCATTTGTAAAAATTCTAATTGTTGTGTGGGTTTTTTTTGGATATAAATGTCCTATAAAATTAACTTCCTGTTTGTACATCATTAATTTATTAAATGGGTTGATATTTCCGGTAATCGTAATTGAAAATGACATGCGCACTTAAACAATCAATATTTCAAATAAGAGTGTAGCGATCTAAACATGTATTATTTATATGTTTATTGCAGGTATGGGGTAATTACTCAAACTGAATATCTAGATATGCCTAGAAACAGACTGAGCAATAAATAACTTTATTTGTGATATTACAAATATATATTTCCTCGACGTCGGTCATTCGTTTTGATAATTGATTTGGAACATCATCTCTGTTCTTGTTTATTTTCAAGTTATATGTTATTTTTTATTCAAGGTCGGTGATTTTCTCCTTGTACTACGGTTTCCTCTTCCAATAAAACTGACCGCTACCATATAACTGAAATATCATTGAAAGTGGCGTTAAACACCATAAACCATACTTTTAGGAGATTTTGGTCTCGTCTATTGAAAAACAAAATGTTTGTTACACGGGTACCAACAAATAAATAACAATAGACGAAGCACACATCTGAAAACTAGTTTTACTTTGCATAAATTGATCGAATCAATATTTATAATCACTTACTGCATATCTCCATACAAACAAACTATATTGTATTATTTTGTAATTAATCATTGTCTGTATCATTCTTGATTACATTAATTCAGTTGTGTCTTCTAGTCGTTTTTGTTTCTGTAGCATTTTCTTATTTAGCGCATCACGATTATGCTAAATGAATATGTGATTCCATAAATTTGAAGACAACTTAACTCCAGTGATATTTCATTTGAAAAAGGGGCTGTCGTTGACGTGATGATATGGTAAATGGATTTACAACTACTTATGCAATCAGTACCTATCGCCACTAACGTTGTGAGTTCAAATCATTAGAGTGTACGCCATACAACATTATCTGTTAAAACTGTCATTTATTTGCGGCAGATCGGTGGTTTTCAACGGTTACCCCAGTTTCCTCCACCAATAAAGCTGACCACCACGATATAACTGAAATATTGTTGAAAGTGGCGTTAAACACCATGACCCCTTTTAATAAGTTTTGAAAAATCTCAAGAAATATATCACATAGTACCCTTTGACGATAATACGATTGACATTTTTAATCAAGAAATATATGTTTATTAATCTGATATTTTAGCAACATTTTGTGATATGTTTTGGTTTTCATTTAAATTCTACACAATTGAAAGAAAGCGGAATGATTACAAATACCATTAGCGAAATTAAGACATATTGTCACTCCTACAAATTCATACCCTGCTGGTGGTAGATGGTTGATTGACGGTTGTACAATCATTTTCAATTATACACCTACAGGTTAACATTTCACACCTAGTAATCTTAATAATTTGAAAAATAGTATGTTATCCATAAACATTAGAGAGTACCGAAGGGGCAATACAAAAATGAACAATCCAGAGAAGGTGGCAACATAGGGTACACAAGACGTAGAAAAACACAACACAATATGTCTTGCACACCACTATGCAAAGCAAAGAAAAACGTAAATCAGACATGAGCCCTCCTACAAACAGACGATCCCAATATCGTTTTTATCTGGAAATCGCAACGGACGTCACAACAAGAAACTCCGAGCATAAAGATATAGTAAATAAAACACAATTTATTTTTCCTCAAAGGTGATGATATACGTGTAGTCCGATTGATTATTACGATATAACTGAAATATTGTTGAAAGTGGCGTTAAACATCATAAGCCACCCGCATGATTATTTACAGTGTGGTTATTAAGAAAATCGTTAGGGAAAATACTAAATATCATCAATTCGCGTGATATTTTAGCTCAATTGTATTATTCAAATTTGCATTGAGTTAGCGTACATTTCCCCGCCACCGCCTAATATCACACACGAAGCATATTTTGAGTCTAACGAAGTAAGAAAGTTTGAAGATCAAAAGATGTAATATAAGTCGTAAATCGAAAGACAGACAATATAAGGGCGAGAAAAGGACAAAAAGACAATGACCTGCAAAACACTATATATATAAAATTAGAGCAACTAGAATACCATAACAGCAGAGGCTAACTTTGGTGCTCCACTAGTGATACCCGTCATGTTAATGTAAAAATACACAACCATTATCTGACATGAACGCCAGCACACGCAAATAAATACAAATAACACTAATACAATAAAGGGAGTAAAGACGTGTCGAACATTTTTATTATGTGAAATTCGTAAGAGATATCACAACACGGAACAAAAAACGTGAAGACATGCAATTAAGCACAACGAACCCATCTAAAACCAGGAATGTATGGAATGGGAATAAATATTAAGACAACAAAACATGTAATGGTATATGTAAATATGCCTTTTAGTCGAAATAATTTACAAAATGTTCCATGAAACATGATATTTAGAAAGGCATAAATGACTATTAAAAAGCATGCAACATTCTGAGTATAATGGATTTAGCAGTCATTTTTTCTATTATCGAGCCAATTATAGATTATTGTCTGACATCTTTTCATGATGTCTAATGGATATTTTTACTATTTCCCATGTATTATTGCCCGTACATGTAATAACACATCAGGGCAATATTTATGTATGGTCTATTTTTGTACATTTATTGTATTTTCTGTGAAAAAAAGTTATGAGGTAATTAATTAATATACAGCTATTTGTCAACATCACTCAATTTTATAACACTTGCATCCGTACTTCGAAAAGCGAAAATGTATTAAAGTTGAGCGTTGCTACCACATTCACTCAGCTTTGCTCAGGTATTATTTTTCTTTTTGCATTGTCTTACTGCAGGAAAGTTAATATATTCTTATGTTGATCATAGTATGCATACCGTTAGTGCCATGAACTATTTGATAATTCTTTATTCGTTTGCCGATATGATTCACAACCCCCGCAACACTTTTTGATCATGTCTCAAGACATTTGCAATCAACTTGCGCTGTAATCTGCTCTAATCCTTTTGAAGTTTTAAACGAGCCATAGGCGTAATTGGTGTTGATGCATAATCTAAAATTGTCGAACTTTACTGTTCAACTGATTTCTTATCAAGATGTGACCAAATTCATAATCTAAATATAGATTAATCTTGAACTGCACAATGTACATGTAATACAGCATAACTTCAGTTACAATTGGGGGTTTAAATTAGAAACGAGTTCGCAATAATGTTTTACTAGACATGACATATTAAGGGGCAGGGTTCGTATTGTAGTTAGATTTACAACTACCAATTCCATCACTGCCTATCACCACTAACGTTGTAGGTTCGAATCCTGCTAATGGCGAGGTGTACTCGATACAACATTATGTGATAAAGTTTGCCAGTGACCTGCTAAAGGTCAGTGGTTTTCTCCGGGTACTCCGGTTTCCTCCACCGATGAAACTGACCTCCACGATATAACTGAAATATTGCTGCAAGTGGCGTTGCACACCATCACTCTATCACCAACCCCTATTAGGAAGCAACGTGACAGGGACATTTCGATTTCGACATATGCTTAATTATAGTGTCATACGAAATTAATAATTAATGTGAACTATCTTGGTACAAGAAATGTAATGTATGTGGTTCCAGTATTTTTCCCTAGGAATACGCCGGGTTCAGTTGATAGGTCTTTAAACATTGAACATTGTTTTGTCTAATAAAACACACATTTCTTATTAATATGGTAAGCTCTAAACAAAAAAAGTAAATGCAGAAAACCACACCAAAATTCCAGAAGATGAAATACCACATCTACTAATGGTAACATTTTAAACATGAAAACGTGGATATCTAGCCTACTGCCCCCGCATGACGCGTGTGTTGGTAAAACTTAGCTTGAGATGTCAAATGCCACTTTTATCTCTTCTTTTGTTTTCGTTCCTTTAAATCTTTCTTTTATCTATATATTAAACTTTAAGGAATGTTTTGCCCTTTTATGACATTATACAAAAATATACTTTTGAGTATGAAATTAGATTACATCTGCTAATATATATCTAGACAATTTATATTGTGTTTTATTACATAATTATATTGTTATCTTAAAATAAAATAACTACTAAAAAAAAGCTTTAAAATATCACATATTGAGAAAATTGTACCACTGAAAATATAAATTAGGTTCGCTGTCATATAGATTAAAATAAACAAAAGGGAGTGGTCTAATATTCTCCATATGTGATATTTTCAAATTTTTTTTAACACAGACTTAAGTAGTTATTATATATTAAGATAACAATACAGTTATGCAATAAAACATAAATATAAATTACGTTTTAAATTTCTATATACATATTAGCAGATGTTAGCATGTCATCTAAATTCTTTATATACCAAGCCTTTGGTTGGATTGAGATATGGTGATCATTTTCATCATTAAAGAGCGATAGAATTACGAAAGTCAATTCAAAAAAAAAAAAGGTTTTTCGACAACTATGTATTCCGAGTATTAGTGGACCAGCAACTGCTTACCCTTACGGGACACCTGAGTTCACACCCGGTATATAGTGGGGTTGGTGTTACTCGATCTTTAGTTTACTGTATAGTTCTTTGTAGATCGTTGTTTGTCCTTTTTATTTTGACCATTGTGTCTGTCTTTCTTCCATTTACAGATTCTAATTACTCCTTCAAGCACTTCTTACTTGAGATTTAGTTTAATGTTTTCATCCGTATGCTGCAATGGAGGTTCTGCCACAATTGATTCGGGTGATTCTTGCAATTATTCAATCTCGCTGGACCCTTTTTATGGATCATCGCAGACTTGAAATTATTCAATCAGCCATCCTCTCTCTCTCTCTCTCTTAGCGAATAAAGTGGAAAACGGAAGGTGTGGCCTAAAAATTTGACCGCCGTCGTTGCAATAGAGAGCACAACTATTGAAATATGACTGATCGTAACTTAATATCACAAACTGTTACATTGCGGCCATCAGCACCACTACGTTATACACACACATGTTGTACACATTGTAGTTGAAAACGAGGAATATATTGTTACAATGTATATTGCTAGTTTTAAAAGCGAGGACAAACTTTATTCTAAATTAGTGTGTTAATCTTGTTCAACAATTATTTTCATTTTATTTTACCTTCAAATACTAATCGCTTTGTACATTGTTTTCAATTTTCATACGAGTGTTTTCATTTTTACCTGTCAAAGTTGTTGTACTGACTTTCCTTAAATTTCTATCAAAAAGCCACAAAGTAGTCTCGAAAATATTAGTGCTGTGTTCAAATCCTCTTTGCTGTCAATAATAGGTTTTTAATTGATCTTGTTAGGTTTCTGCAAATCCCTGTTTAACGCTTGCCATTACATACAAACATAATTCTTGTTACAACAACATGTTGATGATACGAACATTCGGGGACAGTATGGTATTTTGTGTTTTTCTTTGGATTCCTATTAAATCTACAATCTTCACTCAGCAACCAGTAGTCAAATTAACCGGTTTTACTCCATCACATTTTGGCACTTGTCCTGGATTTCCAACGTCATATGTTGTGGTCTTGTTTGTGTTAAGTGAGTTCAGCTAAAATGAGAGGTAATCGTTCGTTTTGTTGATATTGGTGGAATTGATAAACACCTTTGTTTAAGCTTTCTTTTCATTGTAATATTTTAATTTGGTTTCCCGAATTGTTGGACTCAAACTTCATTAAAAAAGTTAAATCTAACGACATATTATGGCCACGTGATGGCGCTATATAATACGACGTCATAACATGGAAATTAAAGGGAGATAAATACCTTATTTCCACTTAAATACAACAAAGTAAAAGTAAAAAAAAAATAGCATGATGGAAAGTAATTGTTGTATGGAAATTGATATAATTTTGTTAAAAGCCTTCCACTACAATATGAAAACAATGGACGCAAATAATATCGTTGTTCCGTGTAAGCCCAGCATTTAAATGTTCTATACATTAAAGGTCAGAGAAAAAGTAAATCAAATTGATTTCGTAATAAATTGGAGGACGGTGTAATTAAGAGAAAGCTGTGCATTGCAAAATCGCTAATTTTTACCAAAAACGTTTTGTTGTGCAATATTTTGTAATGGGGATGCTTAAGCGGATTCCAGCAAACGCCTTTGAATATTGGAAAACTATTTAAAACTAGAAATATTGAACAATGAGACCATTTCAAAGACAGTTTTATTAATATTGTTATTGGCGATTGTAATCATCGTTGTTTGTATCGTATTGTGAGAGTGGAAGTATCCTAATTTAATCATCCAATCAGATTTTCAAATCTCATAATAGCTCCTTGGAGATTTTTAAAAATAAGGAAGCTATAATTAAAAAATTGACCGAAATATGTTAGTGTTGAGTCGCTTAGTGCTATTCATAATGCAAATTTAATTAGAGACACTCTATATAATATTATGTCAGTTACTGTCGGAAGTTTCGTGTTAATCTTCGAGTTTCGTCCATTAAAAAACAGCTGCGATGAACCTGAAACATTGTTCTCAACGGCGTATAAATATAACTATTAAATACTATAAATGTACTAACTTCAGTACGCATGTACAGTGGCTTCCAAATATTTTGACATTGAGCGTTGACGGTGAGGTTATTCCAGAAACTCGTCGTGTGCACTAAATGTGATATCTACGTTTGTATTGCTGATCTCTCCAGCATGTCCATGTGTGCTGTCCTCGTGTGCGACAGTCAAGTTATAATACGGAGAGTCTAATAGACCATGCGCTATACGGGGATGCAAAGTGTCTCGATTCTTCCATGTTAAATAAAGGTAATAACAAAATTACCGAACTCCGAACAATCTTACAAAGGGAAAGTCAAAACTCATAATTATATAAACAGACAAAATCAGTCAACAACCGGAAAACTGTGAAAACCGTAATGACCCTGACTTGGTACAGGCATTTCTAAAGAAATGGTGGGTTGAATCAGATTTTAAGGCGCCAAACCTCCCGCTCTCATTACGGTTCAAAGGTTCCGGCTGTCACTGTAACAGTATTTAAATACAGGAACAAAATAGGTAAAATAGTTGTCAAAGCAGTACCATATTCGGTGACGTAAATGTCAAAAATATTTTTACGTCACACATTGACAAAAAAAATTCTTGACATATTTGACTCTTTATCTTTATACATTTTCACTATATGAAAATGCATCGCTTATAATTTTTTCTGCAGAGACGGAATATATTTCGACAAGATATTGGTATCGGAATATAAACTTTTTAAGAGATCGAATAAGGCGAATCTTTTTATAGCCCTGGTCCAGTAGCCTGTTTCTCAGATGAAGATGACGTTTCAGGAAATCAGAATAATTGCTACTGCCCCTTGCATAGCGAATCAATTGCGAGATGTAAACACCATATGCAGGAGAAGCTGGTATATTGCTGCACATATTTGGAAAATTTATGATTTTAAAATTGAAGTCGTCCCGCTTATCATAAATTTTAGTACTGAGTTGACCACTGTCGTCAAATTCGAGGTATAAGTCCAAAAATGATGCGGACGAAGCTGTATCGGTGGTCTCTTTAACTTCCAGCTCTGGAGGATATATCAATGGAAGAAATTCTGCAAATCTAGAATTATTGATAGATAAAACGTCATCAATATACCTGTATGTGAAATTAAAGGCTCTAGCCTCATGAATCTTCTTATCTTTTACAAGCTTTTGAAGAAACTCCGACTCATATGAGTATAAAAATAAATCGGCTAGAAGAGGGGCACAATTCGTACCCATTGGTATGCCGACGACCTGCTGAAACAGTGTCCCTCCAAAGGAGACAAATATGTTATCGATGAGGAACTCCAGCATAAAGAGCACCTTTGTAGATTCGGAAAACGAGTTGTTGCATTGTAGCTGTTGCAAATGGCATATTGGTTTTGCAGTGGCAGTCAAAAGCCGTTGCCCCTGGGTGTCTCATTCCTCTTGTATATCTGTATATTTGCTCTATATTGTTGAACCTGTTCTCATATTTAATATATTGAATATTTCCCGATGGACGCAATGCAGCCAATATATATTATAGAAAAATACTGAGTGTAAGTGTAGGCATAATTGTTCTGTGCCAATTATATTGCTTATGCCTCGGTAGAATTACCAAAAGGACACATTTACTCCCGATCGTTATATATCCAAACTTTCGGACATCGATGGACCGTCAAAAGATTATTTAATAAACTACCTGAGAATACTGTTTTATACTGCTGACATACTGATCGGTCGCTCACAACATTGCACAATGTAGACAAATTAAATAAATTGGGGGTTATCTATTGAAACTAAAGCGCTTTGCGATCACATTTAAATAACTAAATCGTATTTACATTAAAATCTTTAAAACAAACAATGATAATTTACTATATAAACTGTATGTTTCTGAAATATTTGCGAACCCATTTCATTCACTAATGACCAATGAGTGACTATGATGGATGACAAATATAGGATTATCGAATGTTAAACGACGGATACTGTTTCCCAATTAACAAGATTTACCAGTGATGAAGCGTTTAAGTATGAAATTCTCGACCTTTTTTTTATCCGTAATTAATCTTCATTTTCTTTACACTAAAAGAAACCATTTGATACAGCAGTAGCTGTGTCTGTGACAAATTGAGAATGAACAATTCCAAAAACATTTCTTTGACCCTTTGCTTATCAATTACATTCAAATATCCATCGATTTGTCAGAAGGCAAATCATTTCCTCAAAGATGCCTTATTGTGTGCATAATAAATAGATGGATGGTGGTCATTTGTCCGGCAATCATTCCCATTTTAGAATTTTTGCTGTCACATTAACCTTATTTATCTATGAAATCCACACAAATCTATCATTGTTACGGACAGGTAGGTGCGCCTACGTAGACAACATTAAAATGAATGAAATATCTGAAGTACTGTAAAAGTATAAAAGACCAAGTGTCCTTGACATAGTTTCGCCGCTTGCGAGTTACAACACTTATGAAGTTTGCTCCTGGTTATACCGGCGGATTTACGTCTACACTTTCCCTACTGAAGGGACGTAATAAAGGGTACTTTTTTATTTAGGGAGTGCCCAACTCTTCCCAAGAAATTGGAAACTTGCAGCAGTTCTTAATGAAGTGTTACCGTTGGAATTATTGATATTTAACACATTTTAAACAATATTGCAGTTATGCCATGGTGATCTACTTTATTGTTGGGAAGCTGGACAAAACCACCGACCTATATCTACCATTCACAAATTTCATGCAATAATGATGTATCGAGTACACATCGCAATGATCTGGAATATAATAGCACTGCAATGGTTGCATGGGAAGATGTTATCTACATACCGGCCACAGATACGACGACCCCTTCTCTTAATTAGCAACAATTTGATGTATGTAGAAACGCAATATTTCTACATCTTGTCCTGTATGTCTCATTCTACTTCGCATCTTACTTTACACCTAACAACGCTCAATCAAAATGTTTGAAAAGCACATAAAGCATATCTTGTTTTGTTTCACTAACCTTTTTAAATTATTTTGACTAAAAGTGTACAAAATATTAATATAGCATAACGTATAACGCATTAACACAGATGTTGGGCTTGTCTTTACTCCCAGTTGATTGGAGGAGAACTGATGTATTATGTGCTTACAAATAGTGGGATCCAGCACGTCTTGACTATATGAGTTCACCCGTGATTTTTGGTGAGATCCTTATTGCTCATTTTTTTAGTTTGCTGTGCTGTGTTTTGTTTGTGTTTGTTAGGTAACCACAACGTTCAAATATTGATAATTACATATTAAGAAAGTTTCACTGGTACCTAATAGATACCTGTTGGAGCATGCATTTTCAGTATTTCTGGATTTATCTATTTGAAATATTTTAATTACTAATTGAGCAGGAACGGATTATCATTCCGGAACACCTCAGTTAATCCCCGATTTTTTTTGTAGGGTTTGTGTTGCTCAATATTTAGCTTTCAGTGTAGTGTTTTGTAGATAACAGTTTGTCTTTTTGTTCTTTTTCATTTAGCTATCGTATTGTCAGTCTTGATTACCCCTTTAAACGTTCTTTTAAAAGAACGGTAACAGTTGTTTTAATTGTGTCTGTTTAATACCTGGTACGAATTGCAAGATTTTCGTTATCACAAAAACAAAGAACACGTGAACTCCAATCGATTGCGTGGGAGCCAGTATCTTATCAATGATTCATTTTCATTGGGAACAATTAATATATGGTCAATTTGCTTCCAAAGACTTCTGAATTCCAATAATTTTCACCTGATGAGGGTTATTTAAAAAAAAATATACATGTCTACGTGTTTATTATAACGTTCTTCACATAGTTGAATAGTCTATAATATAACCCCACTACCTACCTCTATGCCCCAGATGATATTTCTAAATTATCCAAATAACAATTGGGTACGTTACATTGTACGTATTTTAAATCCAGTTCTCCTTGATCTGAAATCATTTCACTTCTATTAGACCATTGATGTTAAACATAGATTTAAATGTACAACATTATTCTGCTAATGTGTTACTTTATTTAAGAAATGAACTCAAAATACTCCTAATATCTTAATTATTAATACAAAGTGGGAGAAACCTTTAAATATTTTCCAATTACGAAAATATCAATAATATAATAACCTTTACTAAGAGAAGGTCAAAAACTTCAGAAACCATATTATGCTAGCATGTCGTATACATTTTCAAGTTACATGCCAACCCTAACATTAATTAATCAGTTAATTAAGTGTAGCTCAAATGGAATATTACCTGACGGAAACGATTAATTTGTAATTAGTAAAATGTTGATTTGAAGGAAAAAAACGAGGTAAACAATGTATTAAAAAATAAATATCTCTGTCTAATAAAATACTGACATTTAAAACGCGTGTTATTTGTTCATTAAATATAAATTTATGATTCGCCTCTGTGGACAAGAAGGCAGTTCAAAATCCAAAGGTTTACTGTTCTACGATGATCTTGATTCTAGAATGTAAAATGAACAACTAAATGTAAGAATTTAAGTTGTTATCAATTGCTTTCAAAATAGACAAAACATGCGATGCAATGTACATCAAATGGTTGAGGCAATACAATAAGAACAGAGATAATTAGAAATAGGAGATCGAAGAACGACATACAATACAATATCATATTGAAATACTTGCATTTCAGACACCTTACTTATTTGTACTATCATACCTTGTATATACAGTTATATTTTGGCGGTCAGTTTTATTGATGACGGAAGCTGGAGTACTCGGAGATCACCACTGATCTGCCACAAGTCACTGACCAAATGTATCACATAATGTTGTATCTAGTACAGGAGTGGGATTCGAACTCTAAATTGTAGTGGTGATAGGCACTAATTAGACAATGCGAAAACGACCCCCACCCTTATACATACAATTGCATATTAACATTTTAATGGAAGCAAAGGAGTGATCACAAATCGTAAATCGAGAAACGGCAGACAATATAATGATATGTTAAACACTACACAGAAAACTAAAGATTGGGCAACGCGAACCCCACCACAAAACCGTGGTGAACGCAGGAAGTGCAATATTGCTGTATCAATAAAATAAGAAAAATGTGTATGAAATACGAACCAAACATCTTGAAAAATGTTGACTTTTAGCGTGGGATCAATAGCGTTGTTAATTATGAGCATGCATTCCCTTGACATTCATTGAATTCAAATATTGCCAGCATAAATATATATACATATTGTATATATAACGGTTACAACCATGGGATTTACTTTTTTATTTTTTATTTACATATATAAATATATGATCTACATTATGTACCTGTGGCTAATAACCTTTTATGTATTAAGTACTAAACAGTATATACTAAGAATATGATGCCTTGAACCTCAATGACGTCTTCGTAAAGAGTTAAATACGAAATTATATTTTGAAGGTACATGTTATTTTCTAAGCTTTTTAAACAATTTTTGTTATGGATAAAATAAAAGCAAACAATACCACACTTTCGGGACAGTTTCAAATTTCAATAAAAATATCGTAGAAAGAGGTAAATAAGCGTTAGAGAACACCGAAGGGGCAATCAAAAACGGAAAATCCACAGAAACTGACAACAAACGGTACACAAGACGAAGAAGAAGAAAAACACAATGCCATATGTGTTGGACACCACTATGTGCAAACAAAGACAAATAAGTAAAAGTAAATGCATGAGTCGTCCTACTGGAAATAAAGACGAACCGAACATGGTTTGTATGCGGAAATCGTTACGGACATCACAACATGGAACTCAGAATGCGTAAAGAAACAAAATAGGATAACACTAAAAAAAAACGATGAGCAACATGGACCACACCAAAACACCTATGGTGAACTCATGTGCTCGAGAAGGGTAATCAGTTTCAGCTTCTTAAAAGACACCCACCGTGTTACTCATATATGTAGTCGAGTCTGGTAAAAGTATTGGCAGTGATAGAGGAAAGACAACGTTACGAACAGAGTAAAAGATCCACTGAGATATTGATATTTCGTAATGGTCAACAATCGATACCCCTACTCACATACATGACCGCTGACTTTCCTGACTTGGCACACACACTTCAATGAAATATTGCCTTTGGTATTGAGATTTTCATATTAGATGTTGTGCATGTCACTTAACAGCAACACGTCGGATGCCACTAGTGGAGTAGGAACTGTTTACCTTTTAGGAGCACATGAGTTCACCGGATGTTAGTGGAATTCGTGTTGTTCTATCTTTAGTTTTCTGTATACTGTTTTCTGCATCATTGTTTGTCCTTTTATTTTTTGTGTTGTATTGTCTTTCTTTCTTTGACTAACGTCTTCTAATGAACCCTATGGTATCTTCAAACTTTTCTTAAAAAGAATTATCGATACCCCTAACCCACAAATACATGACCGCTCATTTTCATAGCTTGGTGCATGTACTTCAGTAGAAAGTGGATGGGTTACATAAACTAGTAATATGCCAGCCAACCCCCATATAACCAGGAGATCTTATTAGTATTTTCATATTTTGTCAAATTTGAATGTAAAAATAAAGTATACAATGAATAGGTATGTTGATGCCACTGTCTTTATTCTAGACTGGTTCTATTTGAACGGTCCACATGTCTAAATGTATTGACTGGATACATATTTGTTATACGCGGTCTCCAATTAAGATATAGATTTTCTCTTCCTGATTCATCTTGCGCAATAGTAAGAAATGGCTACAGTATAAAAGCGGAATGCACACAGGACACCATAAAAAAACAATCAGAACGACGCTTGCTTGTGCTCTTTTACACAATTTGGCAGTTGCTTGGGTTTTTTGACATTGTAGGATAAACACAATATAGTACATTGTCGCAAAATCTATAAGTCATTTGCACTCGCTGCGAAACAGAACAGATAACCTCGCCAAAGGCTCGCTTTTCTATCTGTTTTTTAAGCTCGTTAAATTACTTGTCTTTTTTTCTGACAACGGACGTATATTTGTCTATGTATCACGTAATGTCAGACGGGGGTGCCATGGAAATGTCAAGCATAGTTATCTCCCAATGTGCGCCGATCTCACTCACAAGCTCAGTGGTTATGAGCACTAATCACTTGGATACGTGCAAATCCATCTGTCGAACGACCACAACAACCACAATTACGAATGATCCAATACAACAAAAACATCAATGATATCAGCGATGGATATCAACAATTATATACTTTAATAGTAATACACGTAGATATCTAATTTAGCGCACACGACGCGTCACTGGAATAACCGTCATCAGTAATGGTCTAATACAACAGATTGGAACGCCAAATAATGTAAAAGTCTCTGGCAGCAAGAAATTCAATAGGTCTAAACAGGATATCCAATGAGGAAAAGAACCTAATATTTAATAATTATTATATTATTTAGAAATGGTTAATTATAATAATCGATATATCTAATAAACAACACTAGAGCTAAATCACTGACAACAGAGGTATCGACTCAGTGATAGTAATAAAAACGTAGATATCCAAGAAGAGTTTGAAAATACCAAAGGGGTAATCTGAATCCGTAAATCAAAGGACAGACAACACAATGGCTAAAAGAAAAAGGAGAAACAACGATCTATGAAACACTCCGCAGAAAACTAAAGATCAAGAACACAGAACCCGACTAACAACCGGAGGTGAACTCCGGTGCTCCGGAAGGGTAAGTAGTTCCTGCACCGCTAGCGGCACCCGTCGTTTAGTGCGCACTATTAATTGCTTGAATATATATATATATAGGTCTGAAAATTAAACCAAGCAGTGTTAGAATGAGATTTTAGAGCTGTCAAATTTTTGTTCTTCCCTCGATGGGATTTGAACCCACACCATTGATACACTGCAGCACCATTCGCTTAGCCTTACGTCCAGCGCCCTAGACCACTCGACCACATCCACTCCCTAAAAAAAGGATCTTCAATAATCGTAGTGTTACCTTTTCTCGTAAGGCAAATATAGGGATAGACGTAAGACATGTGTATAAGTGTGTGTAGATGGTACATATATACATAATATTATAATTTGACAGCAATCTAACTCAGCAATTTTTAATATATTGTATAGGATAATGAAGAATTCATTATACAGTCACAGGAAATAAAGTATATTATACAAACGTCTAGAAGCAAGTGACAACCATACAATATATCTGTCCCACTGGATCTCAAAGTTACTAAGGATACTAGGTTAACACTTAATATTATATACGTCTGAAAATTAAACCAAAGTGTTAGAATTAGATTTTAGAGCTGTCAAATTTTTTTTCATCCGTCGACGGGATTTGAACCCACACCATTGATTCACCATTCGCTTAGCCTTACGTCCAGCGCCCTAGACCACTCGACCACATCCACTCCCTAAAAAGGAGCTTCAATAATCGTAGTGTTACCTTTTCTCGTAAGGCAAATCTAGGGATAGACGTAAGACATGTGTATAAGCGATACTAAATATTATATACGTCTGAAAATTAAACCAAACAGTGTTAGAATTAGATTTTAGAGCTGTCAATTTTTTGTTCTTCCCTCGACGGGATTTCAACCCACACCATTGATACACTGCAGCAACATTCGCTTAGTTGTATGACGCACGCCTTCTCTATGATCAGATTAACGTGACCATGTCCTACTTATATTTACTGTAATAGGTACATTGTATTAGTCCTATGGGATCATATTTGAATCTAAGATTGATGTATTATAATTGTACCATGTCGAATTAAATTAGTTGAACTCCATCCAGGTATCATTATTTTGAAATTGAGACTTGAACACGAAATAAAACTATCTGTGCAATTCCCGTTGATGGCAAGGTGTACTCGATACAACATTGTGTGATAACGATTGACAGGTCTGTGGGTTTCTCTGGAATCCTCCACCAATAAAACAGCCCACCACGATATAGCTGTAATATTGTTGAAAATGGAGATACATACCAGAAACCAATCACACAGCCAACCAACCAAAGAAATAAAATATCATGTTTAAGAAATCAAAGTGTCTGTATATATTTTTAATTCGGTATCATTCCATTTCCTACCTCTCTAAGCCACAAGCCTGCTATTTTGTTGAACAGCAACATAATGTAAACTGGTACATCGTCAATTGGAAATATAACCCAATTATCTTTATGACCATAATTCAATTTCGTGTGATTTATTTTCTAATTGCAGAGTGATTTCTTTCGAATCAACCCACATTGACACATGCATATATAATACTGATATTGATGCATACTAGTAATGGCGAAACCTTAATTCATATAAAACGGGGTTCTAATAGGCAACGAGTATAAACACGGGTTTACAGAAGACGAGTAGCCTTCGTGGTCGTGATCATATGGTTGTTGTTGTTACAACTGCATATGCGGTCAGTACACATTATCACTAAAGTTGTGAGTTCGATTCCCACTCAGGACGAGTTGTACTTGATACATTATGTGACTAAGTTTGTCAGTTTTTTATGGCAGCTAGGTGGTTTTCTCTGGGTACTCCGGTTTCCTCCACCAATAAAACTAACCGCCACTATATAACTGAAATATTGTTGAAAAATTTGGCGTTAAATTTCATAACGCTAAACCCTACAGGAATCGATTTCCCTGCGATTTTCATCCGATATTTTCCCGAGACGTCACTTTCGACAAATTCGTGTCATATAAGCAGGACAATAGACGTCGTCTTTCGCGTCGGAGCATCGTCTCAAAATAGGTTTCATATATTCATCCGACAAAACAACATAAACGGTGCCATGTAGGCACATCAATGGCAATTCGTGCAAGGTAATAACAGATATGAAAACGTAAAAAAAATACAACAGTGTAAGCGCACAGCTTAATGATTTTCCTCAGAGGACATATGCGTTGATGAATCGTTTCCAAACCGGATGGAAAGTCGTGCAATTCAAACACCCACATCAACATAAGTATCATAGTACTTAGATCAGAAATACTCTGAAATGCTTTGCCACACATTTTATGCAACCGGATTTTTTTTGTATATCACATATATGCGGGTGTATTAAATGAATAATTAAAAACGAGTAGGTAATCTTTCACAGAACATTGTCAAAGGCCTCGTTAAAGGTTTTATTACATCAGACATTTATATATTATTGACATGGGAAATCTACTACTCTTTTGATCTGAAGGATGAAACAATGTCATTTTAATCACAAAATCGTTTTTAGTGCAATATTGACCTAATTGAGAACATTTAATCAGCCTAAATCCAAAAAAGGTAAAAATGAAAATCATTTACTATATGTACATGCATATCTTGAATTTGTACGTAAGATTTTGTTTCCCCCTCCCCCGGTAGTTTACTTTGTATTGACGTGCACTATTTGTTTTTAACTCCGCCACTTTTTATTGAAGTACTTGTATTTGTATTCGGGGTATCGAGTTTGCCTCTTTCTACGATTTTTTATTGAATTTTGAACATTTTCCGACAGTGTTTTATTTTCTTATATTTCTTCTTCCGACATTAGCATTTGTCTATTATAGTCTTTCCGTATTGATAGTAATCTATGCAGCGTTTATAGCTAATTGTGTATGAAAGGGATACTGCCTCCTCCAAATAAGTCTTAAATCACGTGGTATCATATTATTATATTGTTTGTGTTATTGACACTAGATAAAGTTGATGCTAATGACATTACATTGAATAAAATGAAGAAAAAAAAAGAAAGAACGAAAAACATACCACGCCATCAGAACAGTTATGTTACTCATTATTTATTTTCGATATTCGGAAGACAAGAGTATGATATCGCTTTCAAATCTTTTGACTTTGAGCGTACCTGATGTAGGTTATTCCAGAAACCCGTCGTCCGCATTAAATTAGATATCTACATATTTCATTACAATTGGTTTTAAAAAATTTAAATCCACAAAGACTATGCTAACAAAACAGAAATAGCAGTTGTCATTGGATTTGATACCGGTTCAGTTGTTTAGCGTATCAATCTTCGAATCAATTTACAATTCCCCACTTAATTATACCGTTAACATTTAATTCTAATGGTTGCAATAAATCCATGCAGATAACTGGAATAAAGGCAACGTGATTATTGTGCTGTTTAAACTGACTTAAAATGTTTTTCTCCACGTTCTGCTTAGTACATGTATGTATTACACAAAGAGCGGTAAGTCCCTCTTGATGCGTGTAGTAAGTGGATGTTGTTCAACGGCAAATGAGCAATTTTTCAGCTATATCATATTTCAATAATATGATGATGATGATATTCGCTTTGCACCAGACCAACATGCTTAGCTTGGTTTGTATAGTTCTAGCATACAGAAAAAAAATATGCGGGTATACCAGTATTTGCTCTTACAATTTAATGCTTAGTGGATTGTTACGTGTATCAGCTACAAATCGGACGATACCTTTGTTGAAAAACCTTAATTATTATAATGGTTTTGTCAAACAATTAGATTTAATTTGTTGTTTAAATACATTGTCCAATTTAATTACAGTATATTTCAAGATGGAGTTCGTGTCTGTTAACAGAAAAACAAGCGGTGTCTCTAGATGAATTGGAATGTTCTACCCTTACGGAGCGACTAGGATCTTCTCTCTTTCCGTGGGGAGCGTGCTCAATCTATTTCTGTGTAAAGGTTTTTGGTAATTGTTTGTCATTTCGTCTAGCTATTTTTGGCCGTGGTATTCGTCTTATTCCTCTTGATTATGTTGAAGTCATCACTTCGAACGTTTTACTGTCGCCACCATGACTTGGTTGACCGTAATGGAATATCCGTATCTCAAATGACCACGGATATGTTCCACTTGTCGTAAGGACTTTCCGGTCCTTTCTTCATTCATGACTTATCACCGGGTTTGTAACTAGATTAACACGACGGGTGCCACTACTAGAGCAGGAACTGCTCACCCCCAGATTTTAGTGAGGTTCGTGTTACTCGGTCTTTAGTTTTTTGTGTATGTTTTGTAGATCGTTATTTGACCTTTTATCCTTTTTCTTTTGGCCATTGTGTTGTATAGTCTTCTTCGATATGCGGATTCTGATTACTCCTTTGGTATCTTCAAACTCGAATTGTTCTTCTTTGATTTCTTTTTTGATATTAGAAAAAAAGTTTCCATATACTAAAGGGGTAATCTGAAGCCGTAAAACGAGGAAGGACAGGCAATACAATGCTATACCTTTTATTATCGACCAGCGAATAGAGCGGATTACTTAGGTGTGCATAGAACAATCGTGATATTATATTACGTATGTAGTAATTGGTTTTTAGTTGTTTGAGTTAATCAATAACAGAGGTGTAATTAGGGCAAACATGAACTGTTGGGTGTTAGTACGCTTAAATGGACGATTCTTGTTTTTTGTGTGGATAAATCGTGATTTGCTAAAAAAAATAAAGTGTCCTTTCCACCTCTGTTATTATTCCACTAGCAACAATCAACACTGCATCTACAACTCTTAATGTAGCGCATATATTGCACAGTATTTGTTCACGAAATGTTCAAACTGTCAACGGTTTACCACTACGGACATTTCGGTGGGGTCTGTGTTGCTCATCATTTTAGTTTTTTTTGTGTTGTCCTATTATGTGTCTTTACATTCTGAGTTTCATGTTGTGATGTCCGTTAGAATTTCCGCATAAAACGATGTTCGGCTTGTCTTTACCAACAGTTGTGTGTATGCCCAAGTCTTAATTACGTTAGTTGTGTTTGTGCGCGTGTAGTGGTGTCCAACATATATTGTGTTGTGTTGTTTTTGTTCCTCGTCTTGTGCACCCACTGTTACCTTCTTGATTGTCCCTTCGATATTTGTTAACGTTTATATATTCCGCTAAAAGATTTGCATTAACCTAGCGCCGACTGATATGTCGATGTAGCCAAACGAATAAAATTCTAATTTACGGGTCTTTCTACAAACGTCTGGTCGTTGCTTTATTTGTGTTTTAATCTCATATTTTGCTATTGTCAATATCGTATCTAGAGCATTATTATCATTAGTTCCTCTTTTCATTTTCTGTCATCTTTTTCCAGATATACAAATATTCCCTTTTCCACATTGTTTGCCACTTTCGGTAACAGAACATAACTGGCCTTTCAGCATAACTGTCTTGTTGGATAAATTGTTAGTGTTTTCATTTACAATTACATTTACATTATTGAAAACAAACGTACAGTTTTACGATGTTTTGTACAAGAAAACAAATTAAGTTTACAGATTTTTAAAGATTTATCTATTCATCGACATAAAACAGATGGTGTGAATGCTCTAATTGAATTATGTTCATTATTTAACAGTTTTTATTACACGAATGTATCATTTTACAACCACAAAAATTTATAAATTCTTGCGATTTTTTCGTTCCTAGGAAATATCCTTATTAACAGTAACAATAAGTCCATTTACCACCGCTTTTTCAACTTCTGAAGTTGAGCTATGATTTAATTTTAGCTCTAAAAGAAAGAGCTATATATATATATATATACATGTACGTCTGAAAATTAAACCAAACAGTGTTAGAATTAGATTTTAGAGCTGCCAATTTTTTGTTCTTCCCTCGACGGGATTTGAACCCACACCATTGATACACTGCAGCACCATTCGCTTAGCCTTACGTCCAGCGCCCTAGACCACTCGACCACACCCACTCCCTAAAAAAGGAGCTTCAATAATCGTAGTGTTACCTTTTCTCGTAAGGCAAATCTAGGGATAGACGTAAGACATGTGTATAAGCGTGTGTAGATGGTACATATATACTGAATATTATAATTTGACAGCAATCTAACTCAGCAATTTTTAATATATTGTATAGGATAATGAAGAATTCATTATACAGTCACAGGAAATAAAGTATATTATACAAACGTCTAGAAGCAAGTGACAACCATACAATATATCTGTCCCACTGGATCTCAAAGTTACTAAGGATACTAGTTTAATACTAAGTATTATATACGTCTGAAAATTAAACCAAACAGTGTTAGAATTAGATATCCACAGCTTTTGATAGTGTATTACAAAAACATAATTAATAATAACACTGAAGATTTCCATGCAATTCAATGTGAATACTATTATGATTCCACTCGCCTTTTGCAATTGATACACACAAATAAGGTACGTCTTTTAAGAATAGCTCAACTTCAAACTTTTAGTGCATCACGGTTTTTCGTTGGATTTGTGTTGCTAAATCTGTTATTGTCCTGTGCAGTGTTTATTGGGCCATTGTCTTTTTAACTTCTGACCATTATATTGTCATTCCGTCGATTTACCGGCTCTGATTCTTCTTTCTGTATTTTAGAACACGACGGGTGTCTTATAAGAAACAGCAACTACTTATCTTTCCTTCGCGAGTACCTGGTTTCAACCCGGTGTTTTGGTTGGTCCGTTTTGCTCGTCATTCTAGTTTCATGTGTTGATTGTCTTCGTACTGTGTCTTGTATCCAATGTTACCTGTGTCTCTTGATTGCTCATTCGATCTGTTTTACCATTTATTTCCTTAATAGCATTTATTAAAATAGAGGCAGTGAATTTGTTTTTCTCCTGCATAATTATCGATTCCTATTAGCTACCATTTAAAAATCATAAAGTTACCTACATTTCAGATTATCAGGTTGACATGCATACGTATATGTTAATCAAAGTTAAAAAGTTCTAGTTTTAACCCATAATTAGAATATATTACAATGTCTTAACTATGTCTAGATAGTAGTTAGTATGTCTTGAAATTCTGTTCACCGATTTTAGCTATTCGGTAAGTTAGCAATCAGACATCTTTAAAACAGTTTTAAAGCGGAAATGCAAGCAGGATTTCTGTAGAAACCATACCAGGTCTAATTAATACTGATGATGATTGCTATTTCATTTGAAACACACTAAATTAAAATCGTTGTTCTGTTTTACAAGAAGATACGTGAGCGACAAAGATGTTCAGATGTAACGTTTATTGACAGAAGTAAAGAGTACATATCAAATACAGGCTAGGAGCCATTCCACTTTCATGTAAGGGCTTCATGTAACATAATTATTGAAGCTTGACTATGAAATCTCACACAGCAATAAAGGCATTGTTCCTTTACTTTAATTTATATCTAAGTGTAATGTTGGATAGTCTCTCATATTTATTGATATCCATATCTTTCTTGCTAATATAATATCGAGCCACTGCAGTCTAACAGTCGTGTCACTAGAATACTGATCCACTGTTCTCTAAGAGCCGTGTCACACTCACTTTAGTGTACGAGTTAAGCTAATTATTTAATGTTCTACGTTGACTATAAAATGTCGTACAACAATAAAAACTGTGTTCCTTTACTTTTAAATTGTGTACAAGGGTACATTTGAATAGTTTTTCATGTCCATTTAAATCCATGTCCTTCTTAACGATGAAATACTATTTTCGTCGCTTCGCTTAGTAACGTTGACGTCGTGTTATTTTTTCTCACAATCACAGTAGTGTACTCTACGCTTAGTTTATTCTCATCATAAAAGGAAAATTAGTGCGAATCCATATTTACGCATGTATGATACTTTACTACTTGTCGATCGTACTAGATATTTGACCCAGTTTTAATAAATTACAATATTTAGAAACTGCAGATTTCAAGCATCCCTATACACCAATAACAATAATTATCAAACATGAATATGCCCCAGGATCTAAAACAACGGACTGTCATAGAAAATCATCGTCTTTATTTACTCAATCCATGACGCCTGGAATCAACAGAGATACGTAAATTATGTACTGTCGTATAATTATTATATTTATTATCATTTTGAGAAAATATCTTAGATTTAGTTATTTGATATAATGTAGTGATTTTTATTGGATTTGTGTAATAAATTATTATGATTATACAAACAACCCTCTTGAAGAACATATTTACTGATAAGTCAGACCTCAAATGCGTGGGGCCGTCGTGGCCATACTCGTATGGTAGTTGGATTTACAACAGCCTATGCAATCAGTACCTATCACCACTGATGTTGTAAGTTCGAATCTCGATCAGGGCGAGGTCACAATATTATGTAATAAAGTTTGTCAGTGACTTGTGACAGGTTGGTGGTTTTCTCCGGGTCCTCCGGTTTACTCCAACAATAAAACTGAAATATTGTTGAAAGTGGCGTTAAACACAACCAAACAATCAAATGCGAGTGCAAGCCCACCTGAACTGGTACATTGATAATATAGGTTAATTAGGGTTATGGTGTTTAACGCCACTGTTAACAATATTTCAGTTATATCGTGGAGGTCAGGTTTATTGATGGAGAAAACCGGAGTATCCAGAGAAAACCAATGTTGTATCGGGTATACCTCGACTGAGCGGGACTCACTATGTTATTGGTGATGAGAACTCATTGCGTAGGTAGTTGAATATCCGACTACCATACGATCACGATCACGACGGCCCCCCTCATTGAAAATAAGAATAACTAATATCATGTGAGCCGTCGAATTTAGAATTCACCCGTCTCATTATTTTACATTCGGTAAAGAGATAGAAAGGTATGATTGGGTTTTTAATAGGTTTCTCATTATGATTTGTACTATAAGCATTGTGTCAATTAACCTGTCTGTTATCAGCTGTATACATATATAGCGTCCCCCTGTACACTTAAGTATCTGAGGTTTAATTAAGTATGTTTTTTTCTTGTATTATCTCATTATGAGGTAAAAATACAAAAATAATTTCGAAAAATAAAAACAAAATCCAGAGCTTCCTCAGCTGTATTCTTAATAATGCTTTGGTACACACATATACGTTGTTAGTATTGTGATTTATAATTTTGTACCAACAAACTATTTAAATACCGCGGAAGACGATCGGTAGCGTCTGGTTGAATGCTATGTATTAAAAAGATGTTTTTTGCATATCCGGTAACGGTTACGGTATGCTTTGTAGATGCTAGGCAGGATATATATAATGTCACATTAAGATTTATATACCAAAGAAATCGGTAGTGTGACATTATATACCGTGTCTTGCATCTGAATAACTATAATATTATGGTAAATTGATATTAATTATAGCATATTCATGCCGTATTAACATTTCAGAAATTTGGTTCTCGTATTCGGACGTCGGTTTTGTATGGTAGACTATGTTTAAAAGGACAACATCCATTACGTCATAACGATGACAATTCGGTTCCATAATAATTGTTTTCCGGAAAGAATACGTTTATTCTACAGAACTCAAAGAAATGAAATTGGTAAGCCGTAATAGGATATAAAGTCAATTCTAGAAAAGGCAGGCTAATGGTGTTTCAATCAGTTGATCACCTGATATAAATATATGTCTTCAGTCGTATACATAACTGATACACCCGGTTGTGCGTCCAATAAGATGCAGCATTTTGCTACAAACCATAATATATAAATGCGTGCGTGATTTGTATGTCAAATATATTGTGAAAACAGTTCAGTGGACTCTTATTTTGTCTAAATATGGTATATCACCACTAAGGTTGTGTGTTCGAATCCTGCTCATGGCGAAGTGTACTCGATATAACATTATGTGATAAACTTAGTCAGTGACTTGTGGCAAGTCAGTGGTTTTCTCCGGATTCCTCCTCCAAGTGGCGTTAAACACCAGAGCCCTCACCTAACATAAATATGGCCTTCAGAGATCATCCTGATCAAAAGAACGACGTTACAACCAAGTTGAATATATTTTTGTTTATTAACGATTGAAGTTAATATAGTACTCAAAATATGATACAACTATTGTATTTGTGAATGAATTCGTGATCAGTTTAATATTACTATCATATATACCATTGTTTTGTTGCTTGATTTTTATTAATATTAAAATTAATAGAATTCAATCAATGTTGACAATAACTCATTGTTAAAAGGTATTCATATTATTAAAAAGGAACGATTTTGTTGGTTGATTTCTTGACAGAAATGCTAAATCACATTTGAACAAAATAAAAATAGTAAGTCACAATTATTTTAATCATATGTTTTATTATAGTCAAAATTACTATATTGAAAATACAGTGAAGCCTGTCAAAGTCAAAACCTGAATAAAGCACACTCCTGTATAGACCGAATACCTGTCCATTCCGAACACATAAGCTATTGCAATAAAGGTTCGATGTAGACAGGATTTGATTTACTCTATATTTGATATTTTTCAGTACCTCCATTTTGTCAGTGTATATTACGCATCTAAGATGAACCGCACATTATCTACAGTTCATAAATACTGAATAGTATGCTTGTAATTCCTGCATCATCACCGGGTGACTACACTTTACAGCAGTACTTTCCACACATACTGAGGGGTAGAAATAATATCCCCCATCGGCAATATAGTGTGGTGAATTGATAGAATTGCAAGTCTTGCTGAGCACAGAAAGGGTATTTGAATTCTGTGCCATGTCCCCGAATGGTATTTTTCATTCCGACCTTGATATGGAGTTGAAAGAAATGATTATGTTATTCCATAAATATTTATTGAAAATATGATTTTTGAATATATTATATAAAGATAAGGCTGGTCTCCATTCATCTTTGTCTGTGGTACCATGGATTAATTTATTTCTGTTTTTTTTTGTGCACTTGTAATCCTGGCATGACGTTCTGAGATTTCTAGTATATCATATTGCATTTTGTTTTGTGTTGATCACGTTCAAACTCAAATAAACTCCTTTAAATATTTATAAATATATATGTGTGTGTACTTAATCAAAATCAATATACATCGTAGATCACAAGAAAATAATCTAAAAATATGTATTCATTTTAACAGGAATAAAGTCTTAAGAAGTATTCATTGATACTTAAATCTGAGGTAAGACAGATACGCCCGTCTAATTTCCCACGTATTTATAAACAATAAACAAGTTAATATGTCCAAAATAGAAAAAAAAACTGTTGTTGAAATGGTATCACACTCTGAGAACCCTATAAACATATGGCCCGGAGTTTCCATCTCGGTTACGACTCCCTGAAAGAAAAAGTAATGCATTAGTTATACATAGTGCCTGGGATTACCCCATGTTTTTTGGTGGGGCCCATGTTGCTCATCCAATTAGTTTCATGTGTTGTGTTTTGTTTTGTTTTTTGTTGGTCTTTGTTCTCTCTCTTGAGTGCCTGTATCGTTGAATTGTCAATTCTTGATTGCCCTTTGTTTTTTAACGTTATTATAATACAAGATAACAAATTGTATATAACATAGATGTTATCTGTATTTCGAAATGTTTAATTGCGTTGTATTGAGAGAGGATGTTTTTGCGATTCCTATGTGGGTCCAATCCAAGATAATAAAATTAGCATTGCCACATAATTTATGAGTAAAATTTAATAATTGGTGCCTCGAGGTCTGGATATCCGGATGGGCAGGCTATGTGCTTTTAACACCACTTCCAAGAATATATATGCTACACCACGGAGGTATGTTTTATTGTAGGAATAAACGGGGAAACCTAGAAAAAAAGAACCTTCCATCTTTATCACATAAGGTTGTATCAAATACACCTCTCCGTTGGGCGATAATCAAACAAGCAACTTTAGTGTGGATAGGTCATCATGGTATAGATAGACGTTAAAAATAACAATTAAATCACGACACCGACCGCCCCTAGCGTATCGAAATGGCGATATATTTCTACCTACGAACTATTGCATCCGTGACCCTACACAACAAAAAACAAACATGTTAGACTCTTTGTATAGTACAAGCAGACACGATCGTCTCATATCGCCACCATGACATTGCTGAAATATTGCTCACTTTATGTTGAATAAGAACCATTAACATATACTTAATTATTAAAGTCATATGTATACATGTATGAAATCAATGTAATATGTCAGTATTGGCAATCCAGACTGAGCTTAATGGGATACCAACATAAATCCTTAGAAAGCCCATAATGTAAAAGGGACCGTCGTGGTCGTACGACAGTTAGATTTACAACTACTTATGTAATCAGTGCTTACAGCCACTAACATCGTGAATTGGAATTCCGCCCATGGTGAGATATACTCAATATTACGGTTGTCAGTGACTTACAGCAGGTCGGTGGTTTTCGCCGGCTTCTTCCACCAAAAAACCTGACCGCCACGAAATAACTAAACTATTGTTGAAAGTGGCGATAAACACCATACCCCTAGCTCATAATGTATTGATTTTCATATAATTTGTTTCTAGACATTTCAAATTTAACTAGGAGATGAATCGATATGTTTACGTGGTATATATGTTTTAGATATTAAATATACTTTCTTGATAGGAGCTATCTTTTGGACACAGGCTGATGTCTGAAATTAATGACTGTGAATGCAACTGTGACAGGGTGAATGTATTATAGACTATATCAGAAATACCGGAATCAAAACCGTTTTTGTTTGTTAGAGCATATGTTCTTAAATGCATCTTGTGTTGTATTATGGTATATTTTGTAATATGTTGATATAAGAAAAAGAGTTTGAGAGTTCCCACAATCCATTTGTAACACACAGGCATTATATATTCGTCAACTGCCATGCATTCAGACCAAGGAAGAACATATAAATAGTACAGTTTATGAAAAGGGTAACAACAACAATTAAGGGAGTAAAACGTTCCTCGTAAGTACACTGTTTTTTTTCTTACTTTCATGCGCATGCATAGTTTAGCATAATAAGATGAAACACAATGTGTTGTATATGGTAATGTGTAATGTGATTAACGCTCATTCAGATCAACACGAATGGGAACTATTCTATTATTGTCTTTCAATTGTAACATCAATATATCTCGTGTTAAATTTAGGCGCAAGCAAAATAACTGAGTTTTCAGCTCACACGCGCTCTACGGCAAATATTTTATACGTTTTTTTAATAGAGAGAAAACACACATAATTAGCTATAGGGCACATAAACATGCATAGTAAGGTATAACACTGAAAAAAAGGTTATATAGCGACAGTGGGTGTCCTTGACTTACAAACTAGAATATAATCTGTTTCCTAAAGTTTGTCGAAACTGGCTCTGATCAACACTTCTTTTGCCAAGGGAGCCAAATAATGAATATTTATCTACGCCCCTGATAGAAACTGGTAAACGCTTTGTACCTCTATTTGTCCAATACCACGATCTAGTCTCGCGCGCCGGCACTAGGTCATTATTATCATACATGCTGTGTTTGTCTGCAATGTCAATATTATTATACCTTTCAACACCAGGTTCACTGCGCTTTCCTAAAGCTCCAAAGAATGAAAGTCTGTCGATCTTCCTTTTTCCTAGATTACCAAAGTAAGACCACCTGTCAACACCCCGCTTACCAAGACTACCAAAGTAAGACAGACGATCCATTCCTCGTTTTCCAAGACTTCCGAAGTATGAATATCTATCCAGGCGTCTTTTATCTGCTGCCATTGAATCATCTGTGTCCACATATCGTTTTCCTAGCGTTGGCAAAAACATAAATCGATCATATTTGGATCTCCTCTCCATTTCCGGATATTCACCATTCAAATCTGAACGCTTGCCGAGCGATCCAAGAAACCTGGCATAGTCTATTTTTCTTTTTGTGAACTGATCCTCTGGAATAGGCTGTTCATTCTGTCTTTTACCTATCCCTCCTGCAAAACGATATAAGTCCATCTTTCTTTTGTATTGTGACATATCATCTTTTGTTAATTCATTTTTTTCCTGGCATACCAGTTCGTTGCATAGAAAAAATAGGTATATCACAATTGATGTGATGCAACGAATGTTAACATTGGTGACCATTATATTATTGCGGTGGTTAGTTTCTTTTCTGTCCAAAACTGTCCTTCACTTTTCAATCTGCAACATAAATAAACATATATGTTAATGTATACAAGGTCAAGTTATCATTAATCTCCATGTGCAGGATGGGGAAGCTATCTCGATGGGGAGAAAAGAGGGTTGTAAGATCATAATATGGAAAGCCGGAAAATGGCCTACAGTTGATAATGTGTTTGATGAATGTCATGCTCCGTGCACGATAAAGTGAATGTGCATTCTAGCGCTACAAAAGACTAGTTTGTTCGTCCTTACTCATCTCCCCATATTTTTTCAGTGGCAGTCAATTGTCATTGACCCGGTGGTCTCACCCCTTTCTCATATTTATGTGGTTTTATGTATTGTTGGATTTGTCTTGAATATAGCTGCAAAGCTGCTTGCTGGACGTTAAATGATAATCATAAATTGAATTTCGTTCAACCAGATTTTCATTTTCTATGTAACACCTTTTGCTTTTTGTTTCCGCTGTCATTGAGTAAACCTTCCCCCATAGTAGATTAAACCCCCGGAAGATTTACTTCCCCCATGGGGGAACGTTTACTATATAGTATTTATTCCGCATAGTAAACCTTCCTACCTACCCAAATACTGCAAAATGGCTCCGTATATTTTTTTTTACCTTTTAATCATAACTGGATATAATTAATAGTATATAACAATTAAAATTAACACGATTAAGGTGCTAAATTCCGAATCAATAGTAATTATCCGGATTAAGGGGGAACATTTACTATATAGCAAAATGTCCGGGGGGGATTGATCGGCTATGGATGGGGGAATGATTGCTATATAGTAAATTTTCCTCCGAGGAATATGTACTATATAGTAAAGTATCCGGGGGGGAAGGTTTACCATATAGTAAATATTCCGAAGGAGAATGTTTACTATATAGTAAATATTCCGAAGGAGAATGTTTACTATATAGTAAACATTCCGGGGGAAGGTTTGCTATGCGGAAAGTTTACTATACGACACCGGCATGACAAAATAATATTTAAGTAATGTTATCATATTCGTATTGCTATCATGTAATGGTTTTACTTTCAATCTAGTGGCATAGTTATATATTTGACTGTCTAACCTTTCGATTTGAGCGCACCTCATGAAGATTATTCTAGAAACGCGTCGTGCATACACATTTCATATCTACTTTTTTTATTTTTATAGTAAACATTCCTATGATCATTCCTAAAGAATGCCTAAGCAACAATACACAATCTCATTAAAATTTTAATGACATCAAAATACATTTATAGAATTACATCAATTATTTAAACCATTATACAAAATTTTCAAAAAGTAAAGTTTATTTTCATGCATATTTGATGAAAAAAATCGATTGATATAACATAACAATCAATGGAAAGCACTATATCAATGTTCTCTGAAAAAAGCGTTGTTGAAATAGCGGCTGGTGTCATTTGTGGAGCAAGAACTGCTTGTCATTCCAAAGCATCTGAGTTCACCTCGGTTTTAAGCGGGGTTCGTGTTATAAAGTCTTTAATTTACTGTTATAGTGTTTTGTAGATGTTTGCTTGTCCTTTTTGTTTTGGCAATTGTATTATCTGCTCTACTTCGAATTACGGTTTTTGATTTACCTCTTTGGTATCTTCAAACTTTTCATAGCTTCGTATTAAAGAACAAGATACTTCCTATATTCTCTGGAATTGCTAAAAATATGAACATTTAACCATATATTAAATGATTCTCGGTATGTTTCATCAGGACGTTGACCTCATCCGTCAACTGGTAGCCTCGCTATTGTTCTAAGAAATGCTGACGTGGAATGATGCAAGCAATCAACTCATCTTTTAGCATGGTTAAATATTCATTATTGTAATAAATGCTTAAATTGAGTAATGGCAACATTACAGCAATCAAGCAATCTTTTAAATATTCATGTTTTGTAAGTGTGCAGGCACTAACACCATCCTTTGAATATTCATGTCGTTGTAAGTGTATCAATGTGAAGATCTGCGTGTGTGTACAGTGCACAAAAGGGCTAATAAAAACAAGTACCAACCCACTGAAAAACATAACTCTTTAAGCACAAACACCCCCATTGACGGCCTGTGCGATAATACAATTATAAATTTGTTTTAAATTACTAAATTTCAATTACTTTCACCTATCTGTTTAATCATCTACCTTATGGAATACAAAAAAGACAAAACGAGTTTAGAACTACCACGATAAGTGGCTATCTGAAAAGACATCATTGTTCCAGCACAATTACTTCGACAACGATAAAATATTTTACCTGATATCTGTAAGATTTATAGTTTTAATTACAGGTAAGTATTCAAATGTTGCTAACAACATTTAATTAATATTTTTGATTTAGATCTACTTTTTAATTTAGAACTCATTTGATAATGCATGAGGTTAAAATAGTATAATAGTTTAAACGTGACACGAAAATATATCACCTATCATTTTATTACAGGGCAGATCAACTTGATATAGTATAGATTTACATTAAATGAAAATAATTTATCAGATAACATCTCCACAATGAAATACGACTAGAGCTCTGGAAGCATATCCTGTTGTCCATAATTAGTATTTTGATTTCTACGATTTTGGATATATTTACTGCAATGCATTGTGTCCAACCTTTCGACTTTGAATGTATCTGATGAAGGTTATTCCATAAACGGGTAGTGCGCGCTAAAATTGACATCTACGTTTTTATCAAATTATAGCATTGCATGTTATGCTTTTATCATGTATTGCAATCCTGAGTTGAGGACGTACTTTTAATGAAAACGTAGATATCAAATTTAGTGCGCACGACGCTTTTCTGGAACAACCTTCGTCAGGTACACTCAAAATCAAAAGATTGGAAAGCCAAATAATTTAAAGTTTTGGATGCAATAAAACCAAAGGGCTGTAGTATCAATTATAGCTTATTTTCAGCTTAAATCCTGGATAAAAGGTTTTCCCTGTTTCCCTGATTTACCATTTTTGATTACCCCTTTTGCATAGTCAAACTTTTCGTATTTCTGATCTATCTTTAATTGTGTTGCAAAAATATCTCCGTTTGTATTGAAAATATTAAGCATCAACATATGATAATGATAGGTCACATTTTTTGTATGATCTCAAAACGTATATATCTATTACACGTACATTTTTGTAGAATACGAGCAAAAACGACATAAAAATAGAATTCGCTATAAAACATATTTCGTGTCCAGAATATACCCGTATTGTGCGATATATAACAATAACTGAGGTCTATATATATAGACAGGATTGGAGTTCACTGCCAATGGTAGTGGTATAGAAAATATTAAAATTTGCAATTTTGCTTTGCTTAAGTACGTGATACGTGTTAAAGGAAGGAGGTAAAAAGAAAGGTTTGAAGACACCAAAGGGGTAAACAGCAAGAATACCCAAAATATTGACGTCATGGCAAATTACATATGCTATGCCACTAATATGTTCTAATACCTTAGGGATGAAAATAAAGTATTTGTGTTGCCTGTCCGTCGGCTTACGGATTATGATTACCCCTTTAGTATCTTCAAACTCTTCCTTGGGCAGTCATGGTCTATAATTCCACCAATGTAAATACAACCAGCAATCATTTCTCACTTCACGTCATTCAACATTAAACGACCACAGTATGTGAGATTGGAAGTCCAGGTCCTGGCTTGATACAGACCAAAACAGATGGTAGAGTTTAATCGGACAATGAGATCCCACCGTTTCTTGATGATTGGATAAAAAAAAAACTTTCACAGAAATTTCAACGCACCATCACAAAGATATAAACATGGACAGTACATCAGCATGGTCAGTGACAATTCGTAGTGAACTGTCTACTAGTTAGAAAGTTATCGTCTTTTGCAAATTTGATGGTGGCAAATTTAGCTTTACTCTCGACGCACATGCCAATTGTGGGTGGATTTTACGGTAAACAGTAGCAATGGATACATGTTTTACATAAAAGTTACATTGGAAATATCCTTGTAATATATTCTTTCCTGGGTTGTCCTTTCGGTATTCTCTAACGTTTATTTACTATGGATTGATATGCATTGCATGTACAGTAATGGCTTAGTCTGCTGTTTTTATCATAAATATTTAACAATCATTGCAATCGACAACTTAATTGTAAGACAGAAAATTGTGCAAACTCATGTTCTACTTTTCCCATAACAGGAATACAGATGTATGTGTTAGAATGACTTAAATCAAGCTTTTTTTTCAATAAATGGACCATTCACCCAGTTTTAGTGCTAAATACAGCAGTTGCATCCAAACAAATGTCTATTTGTCATGTTTCAGAACCATTTCAAGATGACCTTTGTTATTTTTTTAAATAGCTGATTATGGCTCTATGCATCAGCTGCCATGCTCTTAATTGTTACGAAAGAATTCCCACAAATAGAATAAATATATATTCTTTTCAATAAATGGACCATTCACATCAGTCTCAGTGTTAGATGCGGACACTCGTTCTGGCTTTGAGATTTTGCTATAACATTCACAACTTTATTTATTAAAGGGTCTGTGTTAGGCGCTTATCCCAAGAATGCTTTTAAACAGAAAAATAAACTCCTAATAAAGTGCCTTTGTCAAGCCAGGAAAGTGTGAGGTTATGTGTTAGGGTGTCGGTTTGGCTTAATTCTGTGATTTTTCTATTCGAATTTGAAAGTGTTCCGATAGTATGATATTTTTAATGTTTAATTTTGTCCTGAAATGTTTTACCCTTATCCCGACATACGCTTAATCATGTTTAATTTTGTATATTTATGACCTGTGAATTACATAAAATTGCATAATAAAGAGCATATTGTAGAATTTAAGATGAAAGTGCATGTTTATTAGACGAAATTGAGATAGATAGAATATGCACAGTCACTTTTTGCGTCTGAAATATTGCTTATTGCTGCATAAACTATACAAATTACTTGTGAATAATTATTGATGTGATTAACTGATTAGTCGATATACTGTCGTCTTTGGAAAATACTTTTAGTGGCTTGATAAAGAATGTATTTTTCAATGACATCATAAATACTTTTTTTTCAAAAGGCACTTTTCAACTCTTTCCATTTGTTAAATACACGAGAATAAAGTAAATTTTTTTCTCCATTCTTTAATATTCTATATTTAGGAAAATTAGGTCAATTAATTGAAGAAATATATGTTTGATAACAACATAATATATTTCACCATGACAAGCAACACCGAAAACCACTACAGAAAGTACAACATAGACTAATATGTCGCTTATCGTCATTTTTCTTTGGGACCTTTAAATGGCGCGAAATAAATGGTATCAACCGTTAGACTTTATTTAAGAGGATAACAGTATTATCTACTTGAGCATTTATTTTATATTATTTAATTTTATAATTTCCTAATATCTCACCTAAAAAATGTTTTACATGTAAAATATTAAATAGAAATTCCACGAATTTGTCTGTAGGTGCATATGTTAACAACTTTTTTTTTATTCTGAAAATACACATTTTCAGGATAACAATGCTTTCTAAACCAGTTTCCGCTTCAGCACATTTTCGGGATAACAACCTAACATGACATTATAAGTTAAAATATATATGAGAAAAGTGTAGACTACCAATTTGTTAAACAGTTCCAAAAGCCAATAAAACAATCGTAGCAAGAGGGAAAATGAATACCCCTACAACATATACATGACACTCATTTTCCTGGCTTGCTATAAACACTTCAATAACAAGTGGCGGAGAATCAGCTAGGTTTCGAAACATCCCTTTCTCTTAGTAAAATTATTAAATAAAAACTAATTCTGACTATATTTTCAAGCCGGAAATTATTAGAAGAAAATGTCATCTTACACCTTCAAACCAAATTAAAGTTAATAAGAAAAACAAATAGCATAATATGTATATGATGACATTAGCATGGTTTGTCCCGATACCAATTACAACAACAGGAACATGTGAAGGAAATGGAAATGCGAGTCGGTAAAGAAATATCAGGATCTTCAATTTATATCTGTCGAGTTATTGTCTTGTGTCACATATGTCAAACGTTTGTTAAGTATTCCATGCTAAGAATAATCATAACACTTCTATATTTAGACTGTAATATGATATGAGCCATCGACCGCATGAAGTTAGTTTTAAATTAAATGAATTATATGAACCATACATTTCTGGAAATTGAGAGTGGCGGGTGAAAGTCTTGCACTAAATTAGTTCCTTTTAAATTTATATCCTTAGAATATACACTGCATGAAATAAAATGTAATAAATAACAGCTCAATACTAGAGTTAATGCTTCTTTTTTTATGTATCTATTTCATACATTAAATCGCAACATTGTATTTCAGCTTAATAAAAAAAAGAGATATCTAATTTAGTGTGTACGACGCGTTTCTGGAATAGCGTGCATTAGGTAGGCATACAACTTGTGCTTAGATTAAGAAAATAATATGATCTCTTACATATTCTGTATCTATCTATTTATCTATACATTGTATTTGTATACTGGTCAACGAGTAGTTTTCACCAACTATCGATTGTCGCCAGTGTGGTTCTCTTACATGGACGAAAACTGAAGATGATGTGTTACCTTCACTCTCTCCACACAAACATGCGTTTGCCAACTTCCGTATTTGATCTAAAACTGACTAGATGGAAATTGCTGCTTGACGATGTTCAGTGTTTAGTGCGTGTTGTTATATCAAAGTTCCAATGTCAAAAAATATATTAGTTTTAAAAGCATTAGTTCAACTATTTCGCTAATATCGCAGTGACCAGTTTTGTTGGAGAAAATTGTACTATACACAGAAAACCAGAGGCATACAGAGGAAATGTATCTCAGAATGTTGAACTGAATACAGTTCGCTGTGGATGACACATACTGACCCTGTTTACTATTGGTGTCTCGAGCGAGCTCTCAAGGGTAATTATACATTTCCTGTCTTTTGAATATGACGGCTATACCAGAAAAGCATTCGGCGTACCAAGCTTTACATCAACGTTTTTGATAGAGCTGCGTGTGAAATTAATGTCGGCGCTGCAGTTTGTAATTATATTATCTATTGCATATTATATTGCCATGCTTCCATATATTATTTTGCTGAACAAAGCCTAACAGCATTTGATAAACCCGACTAATAAACGTTTAATAAACCGAATGGGGCATATCAGGAATGGAAAATCTAGAGACACTGACATCATAGGGCACACAACATGGAAATAAAAAAAAAGATGAGCAACACGGACTCCACTAAAATACGGGTTGAACCGAGGTGATCGCGAATAATATACAGTTTCTGCTTCATACAAGTCTGGTCAATGATAGATGAACAAACTAAATTATACGAAAAAAGCAAAAGATCCATTCTCATTTGAGATATGGATGTTTCGTAATAGTCAACCAGATCGTGATATTTGTGTAGCGATGACTTCAACCTAAGAGCAACGTAGCCTTGCTTGAGTACCAATGAGGTCAGCAGCTGAACTCTATCTATACAATATCTGTACCGTGTACAAGCCCTAGAATAACGTATTGGTTGTGAAATGTTAGCTCCATATGCAGGTAATGCTGGAATTGTCGGGAAAGAACTACATGACTGTTTATGTATAATACGATCAATTTACCATTATTATAGCAATCATATAACTGTATACAGCATCGATAGGATTAACATTAATTTGTTGTTATTGATAACACCATAGCCATTTAAATACTGCTTGTGACAATATCTCGAGATAAACAGAGACACTAAACGAGGAAAGCAGAAACAAGAGTGATAATTATGAATTAATAGTTATCAATGATACTGATCCATTATGTACAAACGAGCAGAATTCTCCTGTAGGAAAAGTATTGCCCGCAAGTCTCATAAGTTAAATTGTATTTGTTTCCCCACGGGGATACCACAGTGGATAATGAGGGAATCATAATTGTAGATTAAGTGAGCAGTATTTCAGCCTTATTTATTATGACAAATCTGCTCATGACATGAAAAACAAAACAAAAATTACCACACTGTCATACATTTCCAAAATTCAATTGGACAAACAAGACACAAGACGAATACAAACAAAACAAAAACACAACACAATATGTGTTGGGCATCACTAAGCGCAAATAAAGTTAATAAGACATGAGCCCTCTTATAGACAACTGGAGGTAAATGCGAACCTTTTCTTGAATAAATGAATACAATTTACTTCACAATTGATAATAATCACAAAAGTGTATATTTAATTATTTAATGACGAATAATTATTCATTTACAGCTAAATGTAAATACAAGTCTCATTTGTAAGAATTTCACAGTTAATAATTAAGATTTAATATTTGTTAAAGTCATTTGTTCATGAGATATGTTGCTAATCGATATAACACCATTTAATTGTTTGATATCTTCGGGAGTAGTATATTTTAATAGATATTAATCAACCACAATATAAAAAAAATATAGCAGGAGAAGGAAGTATATGTCGGAACAGTAATAGGAATGAGGTGAGAAATGTATTACTCGGATCGAAACTTTTATTTCTTCATACTAATAGCTTGCAGTGATCACGCAGAATTAAACAAACAAACAATCAATAAAAAACCTGCATACATTTGTTTCAATTCCAGAAACAATACGTTACAGAATAAGGACAACATTAAAATAAACAACATGATATAGGGGTCGTAGAATGTGTGCAGATAAAGGATCACTACATATGACAGAGTAGCGATCAATTAACCCTTCCGGAGCTCCTGAGTTCAGCTCTCGCTTCTTAGTGGAGTTCGTGTTGTTCAATATTAAGTTTTTCGTGTAGTAGTTTGTAAATCATTGTTTTGTCCTTTTCTTTTGACCATCACATTGTCTGTTGTTCGAATTACAGCTTCTGATTGTCCCTTTGGTATCCTAAAACTTATCGCATAGACCACTACTGTAATGGAATAAAACTTGCTTTACTTAATTCTATGCTGGTGCCAATTATGGTATTTATATTGAGTTGTTTATAATGTGTTTGATCACATTTAATTTGATAAAATTGTGCTTCATGTGTCGTTTCTAAATCAAAGTAGGCCTGATATTACTAAATACCATCTGCTTTATACCACTTAGAAACTAGAATAACAATTTTCAAAAATGATAAATCGATATAATATTTTACATACTAACCAATGATAATAACACATACAATCAGATCCATTGGACAAATTTATTACATATATTCCAGTTCCTAAATAATGTATGTTTTAATCAAATCTAAGGTTTTCCTCTCTCCGGCATAGGTGACATTTGTCAATTGTGGCTATCAGCTTTAGGTGTTTTGCTTTTATTGCTACCAATCACTTTTAGACTTTTTCTTTCCTATCTTTAGATTCTGAGCGTACCCGATGAAGGTTATTCCAGAAACCGGTCGTGAGCAGTAAATTTGACATCAATCTTATTATTATTGACATCTTACTCACATATAGAAATTACTTTCATGACCGCATCATTCCACTATAGCTTTGTACTATAGCTAGCTTTGCACACCATTTTAATATTTTAGAGAAGGCCCGTGATTATAAGACTTTGAGATGCCTGTTAGGAAATCAAATGTTACGAAGAAGTGTTCGTGGATTTGATGAACGTACAAGACACCAGTCATAACATTGAACATATATATATATAAACAGTATATATTAGTATTTAATTAGATAACGGTAAACATCAATCGGAAATTCAATCTTGTCCGAGGCCGGCTATGTTTTATAGCATACGTTTATATGCTTTAAATTGTTTTACGTCCAAACACCGGATATACACGATAACACTAATGAAACAAAACAAAACGACGGACGATTTATTAGACAATGCGAAATCAGTTAATACATTTAAGTGAGAATTTAAATAAATACTGGACGGAATTCCGGATATAGAATACCATCCATGTATGGTTTAAAGAGACTTATTACTCAAAGATAGGAACAATATCAAAACAAACAATCGACATGGTCTCAACTCTAAGTTATTTATAACTGAATAAAGCTCTTGATTAAAACACTTTCCGTTGAAGTGTCTGTAGCAGGCCAGCGGTGGACGACCATGTATTTGTGTGTTATGGGAATCGAATTTACATATTTCTACGATTTTCTGTTGTATGTTGGGGCTATTCCGACAGTGTGGTATTATTTGTGTTTCATTTTATTTTAAAACTAGTCACCAATAGACAAAACAAAACTAAATAAAATAATGCTGAATTTGATTTGACTGTCATTTAAATTGCAATATTCATGTCATGAAGACAATGATCAATACCATATTAGATTACGTCTGTCCAGATTTGTTTTCAGAGATCATTAAAGATCTATTTTGTTAATCCTTCTGCGAACAGAATGGGAAATCAGATAGTCATCACGTACCATTAAAATGTATATTAATCAGCCTGATTTGCAACAACTTTGCTAACCCATTTAAATCTGGAAGTTGCCATATTACCTACATGACGAAAACACTTGCATGACCGCATCATTTCACTAAGAAGACGATTATTGGGCCTATGCAACTTGATTGTCCCCTCCACTTGTTATTGTAGTATATGTTCCAAGACAGGGGAAGGAGCGGTCATATATATGATTTTGCTCCTGTTCCTACAATTTTCAGATTGGATCTTACAACTGTTCTGATGGTGCGGTACTGTTTCATTTATATCCTGGCAACCAAGTTAAATGGTAGTTAACTGCCAAAACTCAGCCAGTACAAAAACGAAAAGTTGTGAGACGATCGGACATCTTCTTCACTGGATCACCACACGACCGATATTAGAATTTCATTGATAATCGCAAACAAGTACATGTTGCATGTTTAATATCACTCCATAATGCCTGTAACATGAATGCAGCTACGTGCAATTAACGTATTGTAAGAACAATATTTACTAATTGTTTTCAAATCGGAAACTTTGAACATAATGGATTGCTTCTTAAGATAAAAATAAATATTGGCTAATTGTCATCTTATAGATGAAGTTTAAGATTAATTATGTTCTCGGCTGGAAAATATTTCACGCAATGCCACAAAAGTAGTTGTCAGCTAATTATCAATTACAGTCTAAAGTTTGAGTTAAAAATAATAGGCTCTCTCAAATATGATTATATTTCTTTAACGTTAACAACGTTTATAAATGACATCAAACTTTATGATATCCAATAAAATACAAGCTATCAAATTATCAATTTATCAGCAGTACTTTCAATTTGAGAGAGCAATTTTTCTTTATTAATAGATAGTAGAAGTCAATGCATGCTAAGCAGGGACAACATTAGAGAGAAAACAAATAATATACGCCCTTCTTCGTGTCTTGTGTGATAAGGTAAAGGCTGGGAAATCCGACAATCGCAATAGTCACGAACAAACATTTCAAAGATATCTTAAGCTGAAAATAGTTGACATGGAGATGTATCATTAATATCCAACGCTATAATATATCAGTCAGTAAAATTTTGAATATTCATGTTGAGACCACAAGATTCGCAAAATATCTTTAAAATCTTAGGTACAAATACATTTTATACTGTTTCAATTTTAAAACAAGTATTATTTTAAAGATTTTTTTTTCAATTTTCGACTACAAAACATCACTAAATATACAGAGAATATTGCGCGATCTTTAGTTTTCTTTGTAGTGATTTGTGGATCGTTGTTTGTCATTTTGTACTTTTTCATTTGACCATTGTGTTGTCTGTTCTTCTGCGAATTAAGGATTCTGATTATCCTTGTGCTATCTTCAAACTCCTCGTATGCCGTAAGCGTAGATGTTAAACTTCGCGCTTAATACTGCTTATACCAAAGGTCAGGGGAGGTCACACTGGCGATGTTAAGTGGTTCTTAAGTGTTACATTTTCTCGTAACGGAAAAATAATTCCGCTGGACATAATAACGGTATTTATCATACAGAAACATCTTAGGCAAATGGTTACTAGGTCGACCACTGTTAGCGACACCATGTATATAAATGACGAATACAAGTGCATATATGTCATAAGTGACGGTGCATATGGTGCAACATACAGAACAGCGTGATCCAAGGTGGTGAATATAAAGTGCACTCTCGGTTGGAGCTTTTACGGTAATAATTTGAAAAACCTAGCTGTGAACAATAGTTGCGTAACCTGTTTGGAGAATACCTCTTTTTGCGGTTGACATACTTCTCTCCAAAAAGAGAGCATGTCCTTTTTTGCTGCTACAGATAGCATTACCACTGTTGCCCCATCCCTGCGAAAAATGCAACGAAGACATAACCAATTGTTAGACGAGTTACTTGAATATCATCACATATATTTTCAGTATCATATTCTTCCACTAATAAACATTCCTTACCAATATACAAAAAAACGTATCTCATTTATTGAGAACGAATCTTTTTTTTTAAATAACCTTCATAAGGTATGCCCAAATGCAAAATGACTGACATATAACTAAACGTGATGTCAAACATACACATAACCCTAATGTTAATCTTCTGACTTGGGAACTTTGTGTTCTTTATATATTTTCAATTGTTCAGTTAGATTACATTTTCACCATTCGCGATATGCAATTAAAACATGTTTGGATATTATGGGTCTTTTCCTACCTTAAATATAGGATAATTTGAAAAAAACCTATCTTCTTTCTTTTTATTTATCATCCTAAGAGTGATTTTGAAAATAAAATAATGTTCGACATCAAAGGAGAATTATGGAGTATCCTTTTCGGATCATATTTCAATGTATATTCCTGGCTTTAATTATGTAAGTCAAACAAAATTTACACGAGGGACCAGTAGCCTTCATTAGGTACGATCAAGGTGAAATGACTGGGAGGACATGAAATTTAAAAGTTCTTAAATTCAACTATATTTGCGTTGTCGTTTTATACCGTGTATATAACTTGTAAATAAAAGTCTCAAAATATCGAATGGGTAATCAGATGCCGTAAATCGAAGAACAGACAATACAATATGTGGCCAAAAGTATTGCCACATGTAAAACAATCCCTATATAACCAACCAAAATAAAAAAAAATAAAAACATTATTGTGAAGTCATTTCTGGATAGATTTTAACAAATTTTACACCAAAACATTCAGAATTGTCTGTATTTTGACTGTTTATTTGCTCATTATGTTTATATGAGTGGTTTTTATTTGTACATAATTTAAACATAACAAATAAAAATTGACTGATTTTCCTATATATTTCAACTAAAAATAAATCCTAAAAATTAACAATCCTGTTTAAATTATGTACAAATAAAAACCACTCACATAAACATAATGAGCAAATAAATAGTCAAAATATAGAAAATTCTGAATGTCTTGGTGTAAAATTTGTTCAAATCTATCCAGAAATGACTTCACAATAATTTTATATTTGTGTTGTCGTTTTATACCGTGTATATAACTTGTAAATACAAGTTTCAAACAGTATGTGGCCAAAAGAAAAGATAAAAAACAATGATTTACAAAACATTACACAAAAAACAAAAGATAGAACAACATGAACCCCACTAAAACCGGAGGTATTTAAATTTAAGTGGTTGTTGTTTTTTGTTTTTTGATTTTGTTTTTGTTTTTTTGCTTTTGTTGTTTGTTTGTTTGTTTGTTTGTTTGTTTTCTTTCTTTTTGTGGTGATATTTAACACACTGATCAACATCTATTAATATAATTCTAGTGCTAATGAAAACATGCGCTTCTGTGTTGAATGTCGTATAGACAAAAGATATACAGAATAGTTAAAACTCATGGCAACCAGTAAACATGAAAACATGGATGCACATTAAAACATAATATAAATTAGTACATGACCCTTTAATTTATTGTATTAATATAATATATTTTGTTATTATATAAGAAATCACTGGCCATTAACTTTTATTTAAAGTTCTAATGAGAGAGGAACTCCCACTTTATAAATGTGATATGTTTTCTATGTTCAATGATTGGGGGGGGGGGGGAGAGGTGAGTGTTGATATTGGAGGAATCGTTGACCATCACTATTTAAAAATTATTTGTATAATGTATACGTGTGGGATAACAAAATACACATAATTTATTTTGTAATTTGTCTACTTGTCTCAAACGGTAGGCGGAACGAATAGTCAGCAAGAGCAATAACCGAGCTAATCTGTTATTGTTACCAGAATGTCTGGACTGGGTTGCGCAAACTTCAATTAAATTTAAGTCTCTATTAAACCTTAAATGTATATTAATTTAATGTACATTTTAAGTATCAATTAAGGTTGAATTGCCACTAAAATTTAATTGAGATTTGTGCAACCCAATCCAGATGATTAGTACTTGTAAACCGTATACAAAAAGAGTTTGAAGATACCAAAGGAGTAATGAGAATCCGTAAAAGGACAGACAACAACTTTGTGGTTTGCCGTCGCAGACTTAATTATCAAGAAGGGAGAGTTGGGATCCCATTAACCGGGATAAATCCTCCACATGTGTGTGCCTGTCGAAAGTCGGCACCTTGAATTTCAACGTCATATGTCTTGGTCTTTATTATGTCCAATGGTATGCAGTGAGAAGTGATTGTTTACTTTGTTGGTATTGGTGGAATTGTTGACCATCACTGTTTATACTTTCTTTTCATAAGAACACGATCATAAAACAAAGTGCTTGTTTACCAAATTCTAGCTGACTAGCGTGTGTATTTTTGACAAAATAATAGTATTTCAATTGTTTAGAATAATCTTACAATTCGGCATTTTGACTTATAAATGTTTTCATTTTACCTATAGGAAACCAAACGATACAAGTTCAGTACTTCCATGTGAATTATTTGTCTAACAAACTGCCGTATTTCTAAGTAACTACAAAAGCGTGCTTTTAGCACAAACGTGCATGAGTACTCTTTTTTTTATTCAATTAAAGATAAAATATGTTTTATCAGATGTGGAATCATATTGTTTATGATCAAATGATTCGTTTGGTTTCCCTGATGTAGCCACAAAGCACTTCCTTGTAATTATAACTATAATTAATAATCAGCGACAAACCATAAATTCTTAAACCGAGATATTATAAACGAAGAAGCCGATGCAAGTATAAATTTTGGTTTCGAATATATAGAATAGTGTGACGGAGTTAAATCGATAAATTGAATCTCAACCCCCCAATAAAGAAGCCGATGCAAGTATCAGCTTTGGCCTGGAATAGACAGAATCATATGGCGGAGTTAAATCGATAAATTGAATCCTATCCCAGACCCCACTCATTATTTGTTTACTAGCCAAGAATACCATATTTAAATATAATTATCTTGCATATTTTGATATAGCTAAAAAAAATAAGGTGCTGTAAATAACATTGTATTGCAATAATCGACATCAGATATGGTGAGCATATATAATAATAGTCATTATATCATCGTGACATTCCTCTCCTTATTTCATTTCAAACAAGAAATTTAATTGTCGAAGCTTTACTAAAGCAAATTACTTAACACAAAAATATCATTTATAAACCCCTTCAAATTACTTTGAAATTGTGCTGACAAATTTTTACATTATCGAAATCAGATTATGTGTTTCCTTTACACTAGTTCTAAATGTCTTTAAACAATTTGTAAATTTGTAAATTTTCCAAATGATATTAATTACTTTGGCTTGTTGGGTAATAGCAATGCTATAAAACAATTAAATGTCTGATGTGTATGACGTGTCATCAATGATCAATAGCCAGTTAGCAAAACAACGGATTACAGATAGATTAACCCTATGGAGCGGAAAAATTCTCAGCGGTGAATTCTAGTAATTATTTTGGTAAACGTTTCGTTATAAATAAGGTTTATTAGTGACGCCTTACAGTGTAAAACCTCTGTGGAGATGTTGTTTCTTTTCTCGTAATTAACTTTTTAATACGAAAAATTCCTGAAGGGTCCTTTTTTAAATTTAAAGAGCATCTACATATTTCTTAACTGAAGCCATCTGCGAACATACGGAAATTGGCAAATCCCTTCAAGATAAATAAAGAAATTGAAAAAAAACACAACTTATGGAAATTAAATTATTGAGTTTGAAATTCTATGTAACGGATACAAAACAACCGAACGGAGAATAGTGCTCATACTGTGGCGTATGTACATATCAGCAGCCATATTTCACAATTAAAAAATAAGTCCCCCCTTCGGATAAAAACCATACAATTTACATTAGACAATTTAACATTTCTGAGGGCGTTTGACAGGAACTGTCTAAACTAAAATTCTGAAGGACAATATAATTAGATTGTTCGAATATCATTTGTATGAGTTTTTAAGTTCCGCGATTTTGCTTTTTTCTCTCGTAATTTTATTAACCTTGTAATAATTTAGCCAGAAGCATATACAGAATGCTTGCATCGGATTGGACAACTGCGACAAATATAGAGAAACAAATATATCATTTTAAGTCACGAATACTTTGCTGTTATTTTCAATATGGCACTTCACATACCATGTACATCGCCAGTCTTAGCAGTATTGTAGAATAACAAATACCGGATAGGTGGTGTGGTTAAATAATAAGAATATTACTGTTTAGAAATGGAAGACAACTTTATATCCATGTCCGAATGTAAAATATGTTTGTCTTTTTCATGCCAATTTAAATATGCCTGGCATACAAAAATCATCGTGATCGTATGGTAGTTGAATCTACAACTATCTATGCAATCAGTGCATATTATCATTAACGTTGTAAGTTCAAATCCCGCTCAGGCGAGGTGTACTCAATGCAACATTATGCGATTAAATTTGTCAGTGACTAACGGCAACTCTGTGGTTTCTCCGGGTGCTCCAGTTTCCTCCACCAATAAAACTGACCGCCACGACATGACTGACATAAACCCATAAACCAAACCATTATTCTGATATTTCTGCCCTCGTATGTATACTATATTGATGGTAACGCACTTTGTTTCGCTTTTTAAAAAGTTGTTCAAAATATTATATACTCTAATTGTAACTGCTTGGTAATTTCTGTGTACCTCATTATTGTATAGCACACATCGAAACAATACAGCAACTTATCATGAGCTTAATGATGTGTGGCTAGGTCAGGAACACTACGGTGCAGAGGAGAACAAGTGCATATCACTCAGCATTGATTGTGATGGCAAATAGATAATTGCTTCGCGTAATAATAATCTAGATTTCGCTCTCCATTTTTGTCCTTAGGTATATGAGTATTTTTGTAGAAATAATTTGCATGATTGCAAATCACGTATACGTTCCACTTGTCATAATCACTTCCCGGTCCTTTCCTCATTCATGACATATCACAGGATTTGTAGCTAGATTAACACGATGGGTGCCACTAGTGGAGCAGGAACTGCTTAATTTCCGGAGCAGCTAAGATCACCCCGAGTTTTAGTGGTGTTCGTGTTACTCGACCTTTAGTTTTATGTGTATGTTTTATAAATCGTTGTTTGTCCTTATGTACTTTTTCTTTTAGCCATTGTGTTTCCTGTTGTTCTTCGAAATACGGATTCTGATTACCTCTTTGGTATCTTCAAACTCTTCTTAGTGCTTAAAATGCAGATGGTCGTATTTATCGATCAGTACAATTTGTATGTTCGTATTAATCCAAAAATATTTGGGAAGACGGTTCAACACACTATTGTAGCAACATAAATTTGATCGAAAAGAGAAATTGTTGACGAAAATGTGTGAAATTACAAAAGCAATAACAATATCACCCCCCTTTGCAAACGAATGATCAAGATCTCCACGTAGTTTACTCTCACAAACGCTTAGATGTAATAATTTCAGATAATGGCCAATGGAATGATCATATTGATTACATTGTTAAAAAAACCTATGAAAGATTAAATATAATGAGAAAATCTAGAACATTCCTATATTGATACTCTTTAGAAAAAAAACAAATTCGTTTATAAGACCTTTAATGGAGTATGCTGATGTTATATGGGATAATCCAAAACAAAATTTAATAAATAAATTAGAGACTATTCAATTAGATGCAGCAAGAATAGTAACTGGGGGGGACCAGATTAACATCACATGACAGCTTGTATGAAGAAACAAACTGGGAGAAACTAAAAGATAGAAGAAATAATCACAAACTCGTTCTCTTTCATAAAATGAATTACAATAAAACACCTAAATATTTAGCTGAATTAATTCCTAAAACTGTAGGTACTCGACATAATAATAGACAAATAAACAATATTAATATAAACTGTCGAACTAATCTTTATTCTGAATACTTTCTGCCCTCAACTGTAAAAGCATGGCATGATCTACCACTTCCCACCCGTAATTTGGAATCGCTGAATTCATTTAAATCTCTTATCAAAACTCAAAACACTAAAGTTCCAGCCCATTATTATGTTGGATGTAGGTTAAGTCAGATATTACATGCGAGACTACGTATGAATTGTAGTGCCTTAAATGCACACATCATTATTAGAAACCTTGTTGAATTGCTAAATTGTATCTGTGGAATAACTGAAACTGTATCTGATTTCTTATTAGATTGTCCGCGTCACGCGACTCTAAGACAACAACTTTTCTTCTCACATTTGGACATTCCTGAAACAATTTCACTGAATCTACTTATTTTTGGCTCAGTTATTCTAAATGACGAAGAAAACAATGCAGTACTTAAATTAAAATAATAATACAAAGAGATTGAATAATATTGAAAAAGTGAAAATATTATGTGAGCATGTCAGGGTGTAAATCTTTTACTTTTTATGATGAAGGTTTGCTTCATCATAAAAAGTAAAAGATTTACACCCTGACACATAATATTTTTCACTTTTTCAATATTATTCAATCTCTTTGTATTATTATTTTCAAGTAAATTGTGGAGCTTTCTACTACATGCTTAGATACATTTGGTTTCTCCCTCAATGCATAAATAATTCTCACAAGTTTAAAATTTAAATCAGCATGCATATATATATTTGTTGTCATATTTGTAAGTTCTTCATAGGAAACAGATTTAAAAAAAACATTTGCTTATTTCTCAATCCTATTGTACAATTGCTATTATTCTGTTTATATATGTTAGTTATACCATTAAAATATGTGTATACCAAAGCAAATAGAATGGCAGTTTGTTTATGTTGAAACACCTACATGTAAACGTCCTACATAAATACGAAAAAATAAGGAGGATTTAATTCATCTCATATTACTTATACAGCACACATATTTTAAGGAGTATCAATTCAATGAAAATTATAGATCTGCTCATTTTGTCTCAACTGTGTGTATTTCAATGTAATACAATTATATTATCCCAATTCTAAATTCAAATAATTTTGTGCAAATACATTCCATTTGTACGACACGAAGTACAATTATATGTTGTGACCTGCCAATGCAATCGAGAAAGAAACATGAGTGGCCTGGAAAGCCAAGAACCTTCTTATAGATCTATAATTTCACATTCACAAATATAGAAATATCATAACAGTTGATTGTCCATACACATAATATAATTACAATGTAACCTTCACTGCTGGGAATTTTACGATTTAATAAATCATGGGAGATAGATTCCATAATTGGTCATATGAAAGTAGCCATGGTAATATCCATATATTTTTCAATATTAACATATTTGTTTACTGATTAAAGTGACTACATTCATATATTTACCATGTAAATGAATACCCTGAAGACGTCTAAAGGCAGTTCTTACCTGTTGTCCATTATTAATTACATTGTTTCCTCGATTGATAGTTTGCTTTGGAGTAGAGATATGTATTAAGAAAGGTTCACACGTCTTTCGATTCTGCTATTGAGTTCATTTATTAAATTGATTTACCATAACTATATGAGCGGTTATGTAGGCCTTATTGAATATTTGATTTAAAATGTTTATATACCTGCATTGTATTTAAGACATACTTTACAAAACAAGTTTGAAGAAACATAAGGGGTAATCAGAAGCCGTAAATCGAAAAAGGACAGACAATTGAATGACCAAAAGGAGGACAAAAGGAGAAACAACGATTCACAAAGTACTACACAGAAAACTAAACGATCGAGGAACACGAATCCCACTAAATAACAGGGGCGAACGCAGGTGCTGCGGAAGGGTAGGCAAAGAAAGGTCCATACAATTTATTATTCTGATATTGAGTTCATTTATTAAATTGTTCTACCATAACTAGATGGGCGCTTTGAATATTTCATTTTAAGATGTTTTATATATACCTGCAGTGTATTTAAGACATACTTTACAAGATAACTTTAGATTTACAAGTATCATGAATTATTCACTACATCCACTGGAGAAACTTTATAGTCGGAATGCGCATATGGTAAATGTAATGCTTATAACACACCGGAGAGCTACACTTAATAAATAACTTAAATAAGAAAGGTTTATCGGGTACATATACTTCATGATGACTATCTTTGAACTCCCACTTCCCCAATCACTTAACATTATGTCACGATAAATGACAAAATGGCTCAAGCAGCGTTAGACAATCATTCATCGAATTCAATTTATAGAATATACATGTAGTGCAATATATTACGTAAATCTAATATAGATCAGACAGATTTTCCAGAAAGTAAAACATTTTTATAATATAAACAGTTTATTATCGCTAAAAAATTTAACGCGCTATTTTTTATTGAAGTGCCTGTACCTAGCCAGAGAAATAAGCGGTCTTGTATATATGTGTTCTATATTTCTAAAGTGTACTATATGAAGATGCAATGGAAGGTACTTACAATAATTGCATTAAAGGAGCGTAAATTATATTTAAACATATGTTTGCTTCTGTTTCTGCGCTTTACCTATTAAATTTTGGAACTGTTCTGGAAGTATGGTATTTTTTTAATAACAGTTTATGCCTATAATACATGTCTGTGTTGTTTCCATTCAACCTTGCTATACATATAATAAAATAAGTCATGAGAATGCCGTACGTTACTAACTGTTGTCCTTATCTTATAGTGTTGAATGATAAAAAAGTACAACAATTTACACCTAAACATAGTATTTTTTTAGCAATTATTTGAAAATGAACGATAAAATGTACGTCATATATTAATGATTACGCCTTCATTTTACAGCGCTATTATTACATTATCACATTTGTCGTTATGATATTATGATAATCATAGAAAAAAATTCCCATAGCAATTCACATGTATAATGTGTACGACATTCTAAAGAAAATATTGAAGACGCTCTAGCTTTAGATGTAAATATTCTTCACTTCAATATCCGTTTTCTAAGAATACAGGAAGGAAAGAGTTAACGTAATAAGTGATAACATAGGCATATTATTTGACTTAATGTTAGACACATAACGAGCTGCAGTTGGAGATTAAAACGTACGTTTTTGTAATGTCATATGTAGAGTGTTTATAAAAGAATATCGAAATAAATGCAATATTGAGAATACCAAGAGCATATGCATCTTGTATTTATTTTTCTTTTGAACGTCGATTCCCAGTCAATATAATAGATATTAATAAAATTAATTATCGAAACACATACAAACTAAAGTACCTCTTTTTACACTACATGTACGTTGAATAAAATAATTTTATTTGTCCATGATTTTGTAGAACAAAAATAATCGGATTTGAAACCATAGTTTTCATATACGAATGCTATGTCAGTAGGATCTTAATTTAGCCCCTTTGTGATACTTGCTCCTAAAGTCGTTTGGTTACTCGGCTTTTCAATCTTTTGACAATGAGCCTATCTGACGAAGATTATTCCAAAAACGCATTGTGCGCACTCATTTTTTCAACTTTGAGTAGCGTAAAAATTAGGCGGCAACATTCTAAATATGTAGATTAATAAACACAAGTAATGTTTCTATTGATTATGTTTAAACATTTACTCAATTCGACAATGAAATGATAATATCCGCATTGTACCAGACCAACACGCTTAATTGGATCTTTATATAGCAAGCCCACTGAAACAATAGACCGCGGATAGACATGTTGCTCCAATCGCACACACTATCATGATTCAGGGCCAGCTCTTCTGTTTTCTTACTCGTACTAGAAGCGATCACGCCAACCATTATATGAAGATGAAGCACATATCGCCGTTATACTCTAGTGTTTGATTAACATATAAAAGTTTGAGGATTCCAAAATTGTTATCAGAAGCCATCAAGCGAAGAATGGCAATTGCCAGAAAAGAAAAAGAAATATTTTGTATATTGCATTGTCTATCCTTTCTCACATCTGATTACTCGTTTGATATTTTAAGGTTACTGTTGTCAACAATATTTCAGTTATATCAAGGCCGTCAGTGTTATTGGTGGAGGAGATCGGAGTATCCGAAGAAACCACCCAGTTTCGTATCTTCAACGTTTCTTTACAATGCTTGATTTTTCAACTAGTCTGTACACGTGTTTGCACAATCAATCTCTCTTTGAACAACTATAATATTGTATACAATGTTGTGTCCTTGGTAGTCAATGATAATATTACTGTCTTCGTTTTCTTCTTACTGTCTTCGTTTTCTTATCTTCTAGATGAATGGAGATTCCATTTGAAAATGAACTTGCCTTAGGTTGATACTAACAATAGGAAATTGGAATGGTCAAGGATTGTATTTATGATGTTGTACCAGTACAAAAGAAGTTGTAATTTTTTTTTAGGCTTATAGCATATTTTTCCATGAATCATATACCAAGGTTCAAGTTTCGCTTTTCTGCCAAAAGCAAACATATATATCTTTTTATACCACGACATTGATACTGCTACATGGACGCTTCAGCAGCTGCATCCCTTGCATATCATTGATAAATTTATGTTATTTTTACATATAATGCATTTTCTGAACTCTGGTTGTGTCGAATGTTTCTTTGAGGAATCTGTGTACTCCTAGATATACTAAGTAAAATACTACTTCACATCGGTACATAAACGTTAGAGAGAACCGAAGGGACAATCACGAAAGGACAGTCAAGAGACACTGCCAACACTGGGCACACAAGACACATGCCGAAAACAAAACAAAAAAACACAATATAAAAAACTAAAATGTTGAGCAACACCAAAAACGGGGGTAAACCGAGGTGCTCGCGACGAGTAATTAAAGGTTCGGTTACACAACACGATTCATCATCTAATATTTTCCTGCGACGTCGCTTACGACAGAAGTATTTCTGTATAAACAGAAAATGTGTATGTCCATTTAAACTTCAAATTATAATTTTCAGAGCAAATCAAGTCATGGAGCAAAACAAAATGGAAAAAAATTGAACTCGTTATTGTCAATCTAGTGATGATCTAACACATAAGCGTTCGACATGAAAGGCTTGGATGTTACCCCCCACCCACTCCCTGGACTGATATCTAATAAGTCTTCATACAACAAATATAATAGTATTGTTTCTTTTATCTATCCTTAATTAATCCTTCTTGAAGTTTATTCCAGAAACGCTTCGTATGCTCTAAAATTGATATTTATGTTTTTTATTAATAATAAAAGAAAATAGTATAAACAATGTTGCTAACTAGCTTTGGGTGTTCATTTTGTTTACCTTAAACAACAGAAAATTATAATGACTAAGTTTACTTTACTTTGATGCAACCTGTATGACGTCAAGTAAATAAATAAAATAATGTTATGCTCCCTTATCAAAAGGAGAGTTTAAGGGAAATAAAAGATATACCTTCTTACATAGAATACAGACAAGGGAATCATTATCGATGACATGTTTCTCAGTAAGACAAGTCTAATTAAATTGCATATACATGTACTTCATTGCGTGCGAAAGGTTTTGAAAAAAATGAATAAAATGTTGTGAATTTCTGTTCAAATCAGAAATCATCCACTCCTTTCAATGTTTATGTATATCTGTCACTGAACTGTCATAAAACCAAAGCAGTGTAGTTTGATTCTTGATCATCATAAAGACATACAACATGCAGCTAGTAGTAAAACATGTCGAGTCTTTGAATTTTTAATCGATTTCTTATTAAATCACTTGTACAGTACAGACATAACAAATATAGGGTTTTTGATTAAGTCGTTGAACTTAAACGCTGATGTTAGCAATTATGTAATTGACTATTAAAAAATGTCTCCTTAGATATTTCAAAATGCGCAACTGCTGAACTACATTTATGCGGAATAGTTTAATAAAACTTTTATAAGATCGGGAATTGTTCACATACATACTCCTTTTTAATGTATAATATTTACTTTAGTAATGTACAGAATAAATTCGTTTAATCCCGCCACCTTTTTATGTGACTGTACCGTAACCAGGGGAAGTGAGCAGATATACATACACTATACTAAGATGTCAAAATAAAAATAGCACACAGTTCCACAATCCAATAGGAAAACCGCAGAAAGGCCTAAATCGGTACCACCAAGGAACAAATAAATGTATTAGTGTTAGGGGTGCCTCTATTTCTACGATGTTTCAAATGGATTTTGAAACTGTTCCTCCGACAGTGTGATATTGTGTTTTATCTTTCGTCTTAATACAATAATGAATGCTTGTAAAACTATAGATTATGATATAATTATTCATGCACGAGGTCTACCACGTGTAGGATGTATACTTACCGATCGTACAATTTGTCGTGTATTCGCAAACTAATCCATCCAATGTCGTGTATTCGTTACCAAATCCCATTTCTTTTTTGATATTTATGTGGAGATCTTTATTTTAGGTTTTGATTTTATTTTGTATTATGTTATTAGGGTACAAATTTCGTGTCTGTTTCTACGATTTAACTACGAATTGAGATCTGTTGTTATGGTGTTGTTTTTAGATCTGTTCTTATGGTGTTGTTTTTAGATCTGTTCTTATGGTGTTGTTTTTTGTTTTGTTTTGCTTTTTCTTTGTTTGTTTGTTTGGTTGGTTTTTTTTTGTTTGCTGTTGTTGTTTTTTTTCTTCTTCGTTTTATTCCGTCAGTTCATGGATATGATCGTAATATGTAACTACACGGTATTTAATTATGTGCATGGTAAGTACACACCAAATTCAATTAAAACAATTTATATTCTATTATTGAACTAAGAAGTTGTGTATTACAACCAACTGCGATAATAAGTGATTAACGATGTTTTTTTAAAACGAAAGGACTTTTCTCAGTCATCTCTCATCGAATGGCGAAACATCTTTAATTATTCTATCGCTATTTTGTATTCATAATTAAATGATTTTTGTTGGGATACTGACATTTTTTTTAAACACAATTAATATTGTATATCGTTAATCACTTATTATCAAGGATTTGGTAATGTGACGTCATTATAAGTCATATTAGAAAATAGCGATAATACTACGTGCGTCCTTGACAACGCCTAGCGATTAGCGATAATTGGAATCATCTCAGCGATTAGGTGATATGAAATATATTGGTTTGTAGCATCAAAGGGAAAATAAACAAAATAGCGATAAATATATTTACCACAATTAAAGTAGGTGCGTTATTTGTGCATTTCCCTATAAACTGTATCCACAATTATCGCTATTTTGTTTATTTTCCCTTTGATGTTTCAAACCAATATATTTCATATCACTAAGCGCTGAGATTATTCCAATTATCGCTAAGCGTTGTCAAGGACGCACGTAGTATTATCGCTGTTTTCTAATATGACGTTATAATGACGTCACATTACCAAATCCTTGATAATAAGTGATTAACGATATAAAACATTAATTGTGTTTAAAAAATGTCAGTATCTCAGCAAAAATTATTTAATTATGAATACAAAATAGCGATAAAATAATTAAAGATGTTTTTTAAAAACTCGAGGACGTTTCTCAGTCATCTCTCATCGAAGAGATGACTGAGAAAAGTCCTCTCGTTTAAAAAAAAAAACATCGTTAATCACTTAATACATGTTTATCATACGACGTGTAAAAGTCCAAACAATAGTCAACATTATTAAAGTTTTACTACCACAGTGCTGCTGGCCCGAATGTAGCGAACAGAGCCACCACTAAATTGAAATTAAATATAAAAGTTGACAAATAACGTCTATCAAGATGTTTTTCATCATTTCGACCTTCCCTGTTTTTTCATCAAAACGGCGGTGTGTTGTGATTGGTTAGTTTGTCTGTATGATTGTTAAATTGATTAAATATTAAAACAAACATAACATTTAAGATTTGATAAGGTGAAACCAATGTATCATGTGATAACTCTGTATTTCTCTGATCATAAACTTAACCAAGCAGTAATAATCTGGACACAATCCATCATTACATAAGACAGAGATAAAAAAAAAAAGAAGATTATTAAGATTTAGTACCTATTAACCCTGTTGTAAGTCTCAATAAAACAATTATTAGTATGTCTATAGAAAAGAATAAAAATAAACATTTAGTAGGAACAGTGATAAACAGCTCAATACACATGAAACTATCAAGTTGAACATAGAATCACACCTTAGTCGATCTTGACTATCCTGTGTATGACCTTTGGTTTCCTGGCTCCCAAAGACTTGAATCATTTGTCTTTCCATGTTTTTATTTAGAACGTACCTGATGAAGGATATTCAGGAAACCTGTCGTACGTACTACATCAGATATCTACGTTTCTCAGTAAAGAGAACATTTTAAAATATCAAATAGAGAAAATAGTGTCAAAACAACACAGTCCAGAGACACAAAACCAGACAAGTGGAACAGAAAATCAAAATTAATTGAAGCAACAGAAGATCAACAAATAATGTCAAAACAACCTATTCTTAAAATGTCTTACCAGTTGATTCAATTTTTGTAATATTTTAAATCACCATGGTGATTACAATTCTGCATTATAATTCTCGTCAATGTCTTTTCAACGGTCATTAATGACGGAAAAATTACCCTTTTTTCTATTTCCACATAAAAATGATGTTTGGTTCGTCTTTACCTCTAGTTGTATGTAGGAGGGCTCATGTCTTGCTTACGTCATTTGCGTATATTGGTGTCCCACATATTTTGTGTAGTGTTTTTGTTTAGTTTGTCGTCTTGTTCCTTGTGCACCCTGTGTTGCCAGATTCTCTGAATTGTCCATGTTTGATTTCCTCTTCGGTATTCTCTACCGTTTATTTAAAATATTTGTGATGTTTTGATCATAGTAGTAGCAAATTATCATTACGCTACTAGTGGATTACGATATTTCTCCACTTTCGATAGTCAGATTTTCAAACTTTAAACCTCGAGTGGAGAAATATCGTTATCCACCGGTAACAGATGAATAACACATATATTGCTTTAAACGGTTCGGATTTCCAACTCAATACATGGTAGTTTTCATTAGATAGATAACACATTATACCGTCGGTAGTTAACTGACTATTCACTATTTTATTTCTATGACATTAATTCAAGAAAACTCTCAGCTGCACACTTTATGTGCATTATTCTTATTGAGTAGAAAACAATTAGTATTTTCGTCAATCATGTTTTATAGTTCAATCTAAACTTATTTGCGGAAACATTGTTAACTAGCAATATTTATTCGTGTTATCCTATTCAGAATATTTTACTAGTTTACTTCTGCAAGAATGGACAGATGTTAATTGATATTACCAGTGTGCAAACCTTTTTTGTTGCATTAAGCAAATTTGAACAAGCGGTTTTAATGCTAAGGCAATTAAAGCGTTCTTGGAATTTTATGTGAAATATATAATTGAAATACTTTATGAAGATGAAAAAATGGTTGAAACCATTTCAATGTAATAAAGTATATTAAGGCTTTAATTTGCAGCGTGATATGTTTGTGAAACATGAGAGATATCGGAAATATTTCTTTGTTGCTACTCAGAATTACGATTTAATCCTGGAGTGTGTCATCAAATACGATACGATGATACGACAACAATACTAAATCTGTTCTAGTTAATAACGGCTTCTCATGTTAGCCATTTGAGATAATGTTGCTTAATTTCAAAGTGTTTTATCACGGAAAAGGTGTACGATTCGGACACATTTCTTTTATTATACAAGCTACTCCTATATATTAGTGACGTTGTATAATACGTTTTGAATACAATTTTAATAACACAAATCAGTTAGAATTTACTTGATTGCATAACAGAGGTAAACGAATAAAACTATTTAAACAACAATACCATTTGGACACATACTATACAGCATCACAACCAACACAATAATCAGCAATCTAGACAACCAAAGGTAACATCTTTCAAATCCAATACTTATAGGATACAATAAACCTAGATGAACAATTCCATTCTGGAGTTCACATCGGATTTTTTAATGGGGCTTGTGTTGTTCATTCTTTAGTTTTCTGTGAAATGTTTTGTAGATCATTGTTTTTTTCAGTTGGCACTTTTCCTTTGTCATTTTATTCTCTGTACTACTTCGGTATCTTCAAGCTTTTATGTAATTCACATACAAGTATTTGAGTGCACTTGTGTGTCCGATTTCGTCAGCTTGGTCTTCTTTGCATTTACATATTGTATGACGTTGTCGCTTTCAAAGACGAGTGTGTAGGAATGTCAGACTACGACGTGCAAATTGATAGAGGTAAATACAAATATTTAAATGAACGAAGATAGAAAACCGAAGTCGGACGATATTGCCGTGTTAAATGCCAATTGTGGTAAAAGACATACCACTGGTAGAAACAAACAACGTTCGATTAACACAGTACAAAATCGTTAAATTCAGAAATTGAATTCATCAATAAAAACCAACATGAAACACTATAAATTTATAAGGCTCAACTTGTTACTCTACATACATGTAGGTCTGTGAAGCTGTGAAGTTAATCAATAATTAAAACCAAAGTTTTGTTTCTTCAATCTATAAAGCTTCGTTTTTTGTTTTTTGTTTTTTTGTTTTTTTTTGGCTTCTTTTTTTTTAATTCTATATGCATGTCTGGTAGATGACGGAATGAAATTAAATTTATTTCGTGACTCTTGCAAAACAGATGCTATGATTGTGAGAGCCAGACCACATTGGCAAATACATGCCATATGTATAATGATCTATAAATTAAATAAGGGTAATAACAAAATTACCGAACTCCGAACAATCTTACAAAGGGAAAGTCAAAACTCATAAGTATATAAACAGACAAAATCAGTCAACAACCGGAAAACTGTGAAAACCGTAATGACCCCGACTTGGTACAGGCATGTCTAAAGAAATGGTGGATTGAATCAGATTTTAAAGCGCCAAACCTCCCCCTTTCATTACGGCTCAAAGTTTCCGGCTGTCACTATAACAGTATTTAAACTGAGTGTAGTTTATTATTTATTATTTATTATTATTCTTATCATAGTATATTCATGTAGCAGTATATTTCTCCATATGGATAGTCGCAATTTAACATTTGTCAATTTGTTTGCGCTTGTAGGTAAACGAGCGAGTGTGAAACTGTTTCGCTGCTGTGTGAAGATATTTCAGAAAATGTATGCAAATGATAAATTATTGTGCATACATAAATTTAATAGTGAATGAAATGTAAGCCATATTACTTTAAATTACCACTATATGAAAAACAAATATAAAATTGTCACCACAATTCCATTAGCCTTATCTACTATAAATATATTTAAACACGACTAAGCATTGATTAAGCTTATGCAATAAGAAGATATGTAGCATAATCTCAGGAGTTTGTTTTTATATTAAAACTAAATTAAGACAAAAATGTCAGTAATGGTCAACAATTACACCAAAATCAACAAAGCGAAGAATCACCCCAATCCACCGAACATAACAAAGACCACAACGTTTGAAATATGGGTCCTGCCTTGGGACATGATAAACGAATGAGGCAGGGTTAAGCCAATTGTGGGTACAACACAATGACTAAATGGAGAAAAAAGGTACTGACTATTAAACAAGCCGCTTGAGCGATTACATAAGAAATCCATACACTGTATATTAACAAATGATAGCGACGAGCGGAAAGCCATTAGTCAGGATGATTTACGTAAATTACGTTAATCAAAAACTTTGTTGCAATACAATATCCCTGTTGATTAGCAATTTAAAGAAAATCATCAACATTGCAACACCATTTCAATATCAGACAATTGGTTACAAACATTACCTTTTCTTAATGAAGTGATCATTATTATGCCCTCATCTGTAATAGTAATCATATTTCACAGCCTTACAGAATGACCATATTGCCTGAACTTGTGTTCACATCTAATTTAAACAATTATAGATAACATCGTAAGTACACTGTCATACTGTATTCTGCAATTGTGCTATCTTGATTTCTAATAACGGGGGTGGAGTACGCTTCAGTGTTATTTAGTCATGTACCGAATAACGGGGGTGGAGTACGCTTCAGTGTTATTTAGTCATGTACCGAATAACGGGGGTGGAGTACGCTTCAGTGTTATTTAGTCATGTACCGAATAACGGGGGTGGAGTACGCTTCAGTGTTATTTAATCATGTACCGAATAACGGGGGTGGAGTACGCTTCAGTGTTATTTAGTCATGTACCGAATAACGGGGGTGGAGTACGCTTCAGTGTTATTTAGTCATGTACCGAATAACGGGGGTGGAGTACGCTTCAGTGTTATTTAGTCATGTACCGAATAACGGGGGTGGAGTACGCTTCAGTGTTATTTAATCATGTACCGAATAAAGCTTTTCTGGTACCTGATTCATGTAGCGCGAGAGTAAGAAACGGTAACAATATAAGCACAGGTTACACCATTCAAAACGATTATAACAACGCTTGCGTAAGCAATTTTCAGACAATATGGCAGTTAATTTGGTCTTTTTGACATGGCATGATCAATACAATTTACATGTACGTACATTGTCGGTAAATATAAAATGTATTTACACTCGCTGCGAATCAGGGCAGAAAAGGTCGCCATCTGCTCACCTTTCAATCTGTTTCTAAAGCCCGCGCAAATAAATTATATATTTTCCGGCAATGTAGATATATTGTATATATATCCCGTAATTAATCATTACATTTGTTGCACAATAAAGGTATACGAATAAAGTGGTACCAGATGTATGCATAGCGAACGATAACATAATAGCATGGACGTGACAGACGACACAAATGGAACAACACTTTAGTACGTTGTCGGTGAATATAACAGGTTTGCGCTAGTGAAGTCTCGTTCCAATACAATGTAAATTTTATATTGTTCGAAATACACACACATCGTTTAAAATTGCGTTGATATCCACAACTTTAAGCATAATATATACAACCTCGTATTCTAATAAGTTATTTCTACTCCCACCCGACAATGTTTAATCGTATTTCACACCTTAATGGCTGGGTACTGGTGTTCGTTCTTGAAATTTTACCCACAGTACTACCCAAAGGGTCTCCATGTGGCTCATATAGCTTGCTCTCTGGAAGGCGGTTTGCAAGATTATTGTACTGAACTACCTGATATTGAACCATAACGGATGCCGTGATTGGAAAATGCCACTCTTCATCAACATTAACAACATCTTTTGCAGATTTCCCAAAATGAGAAGGTATATTGCAGTCGGTACGAAAGGTTAATTATTGTCACCCCTACACTACTCTAAAAACGTTTCCAGTGACAGTCCAAATTACTGGTCTGGTAGTATCATTTAAGTATATTTTGATGTATTATTGAACAAGCTCGCGTCCTGAAAATTTACGACATATTTGCTGCAGGACTTTAAGCCATCAACAATCATGCATATGCTAGTGATAATGTCATATAATGGTGCCCAACTAATATTGACTATATGAGTAACATGGTGGGTGTCTTGTTGGAGGTGAAAAAGGAGACACTTGTCCTTTGCGGATGCTTGGGATCGCCCTCGGTTTTTGGTAGGGTCAGTGTTGCTCATCCTTTTGGTTTTCTGTGTTATGCTTTATGTTTTGTTTGTTTTCGTCCTTTGTCTTGTGTGTTCAATGTTACGGTTTTCTCTAGCTTGTCCATCCTTGATTCCCCTTCGAATTTCTCTAATGTTTATTCATAATACATGTGTACTTTTGTGTTCCTTCACAATTACAACTATTTAGAACCATATTGTATAAAAAACACAATTGCAGTGTTAAATATTAACAGTATGAACCAGCTATCATTGTATTGCACGTCACACAACTCATGGTTCTTGCCAATATCATATTAAATTAACTTTATTTATTACTTTTACCAATTTTATTGAATAATAAGTCTAATTAACTATTGTACGATATTTCTTTATGAATGACATCTTGCAATATATGAAGATATCATGAAGTCATCAAACTTAGTGCGCAAAATATTTGAAGACAACTGATATTAATATAGAATATAGTGACCAAGGGTATGATTTTCATTTTACATTATCAAAAAAAATCTTTCACTTATTTTTTAATACACTAGAATGTTGATCGTGTTTTCTGGTATATCAAAAGTTTTAATAGACAATCCTTACTAAAAGAAACATCTGGTTAATTGCTTGTTTATTGGTACTAATACGATTTATTAGTCGTCATAATTATTTACTAGTATTGTTAACTATGCTATATGATTGAACGTTTTACTGGAGAAAAACACATCTATTTCAATTGTGTGTGTAGATGTATTCATATTAATACGACATTTGATATATACTGGTAGTCAAATTGGAGCTGCTCAAAAAAGCAAAAAAAAAAAAAAAAAAAAAAAAACGTATGTACTGGTACCCTCATCGTTTTGTGTATGCATTATTTGATTTACACTAAAATAGTTTACAGAAATTTAAAAATAAAAAAAAAACCTTAAAGCTAATAATGTAACTTGCTATTTTAATACTTTACTTAAAAAATTTCCTAGCTTCATATTACATACACTTCATTAAATCAAAACATTCAATTCAGGTAAAAAAAACAATACGCGTACTCGTATAACAGTTAATTTACAATGCTAACTGTAAAGTATATTTTAAACAAATAATAATAGAAGCGTATGTATCTGACAATCTACAATTAAATCATTAGTAAATAAATATACCATATCATAATAGCTATAATAATAGCACGACAAACTCTTTTAAGATTTTCTTAATATTAAAAATGTTATCTAATTAATTACTACACAATTATATATAAACATCATAATAAAATATAATAATTAAAATAATAATAATAAAAAAACTAAATTCTTACCAGACAGGTGCCCGTTATTATTCCAGGTAGGTATCAATATAACACGTGTAATTAATAAACTACACACCGCTTTTATAGACTGTATGATTCCTATTTAGTGGGTGGTGTTCATTATTACAAATCAATTCTTTAGATATTCCGCTTGCATCCACCTTCACATCGCTGATTCCCAATTGCATTGGACAGGCGGAAATTTATTTAGTTATTCATCTTTATTCGTTTATCATATAAATAATAATGCTACATGGTTGTTATAACAAAAATGGTAAAATGGCTAATTGTGTTAGATGATAAGAGTATTGCATGATTTAACCACAATACAATTAAGGATTTATCTTACTAATATTATTTGTATCGGCTGTGTCTCCTTGCTTAGACAAAAGACCATAACGTTTATAAAACGTGACAAGTTGGCTAACTTTTGTACTTAATATCAAAGGTGCACCAATATTATATAGGGTTTGCTTTATGGTGTTTAACGACACTTTCATCAATATTTCAGCTATATCGTCAATATCTTATATCTCAATTAGTTCGTTTATTTTATTTTTAGAGTAAATCTACGCATGCGGTCACCTTTATTGAGCAGCTACCTGTATTAAAAGGTCACATCCTTCTTGTCCTGTCATAGAAAACTTCATACGAATTGAATTTCTGTTAGAAGGTCACCTGTCTTATAAGGCCATTTTTTCTTTGTCCCAAATGTGACCTCTTAATACAGGTTTTACAGTAATTTGTATTGTTTAAAAATAAAGTTCAAGAATTATAAGTAATTTTTATACATTACTCCCTATTTTAAAACCATTCAATTACCCTTTTAGAGGTTTTTGTATCTTTCATTTTATATTTTGTTAATGTATTTGTTTGCATACCAATTTGAAATTCATTTGAAATGTGACCTTTATATATAATGTCAAAGTTCAACTATAAAGATTTGTCACCAATTTTAATTTAAATCAAATAGTTTCTATTTTTTATTTTTGTTTACTAATTTAATTTGAAGTATATTTTTGCCAAGTAAGTGCATGCATACTTATTTCCCTTAAAATAATCACCATCTTAAGGTTTGATGAATCTACCGAAGAACCAGATATATCTATTACATTCTAAAAATAAATTTCACACGCTAAAGTATTATTATATATACTTGTATGACGTCCTTCATTGACATTTACAAACAATTCAGTGATAAAATTTTCGATACATTATGCTTCGTGCATACAGGTGTGTATGTATTTTGTCCGCCAAATTTGTGACCACAAGTCACGAGTGATATGTACTTAAACAAGAGCGTGGGGGATACATCCATTAAAAGCCCATTAACATTTACGTGTGCATGTATATGTAGTTTCTTTACATAATAAATTTCCGGACAAATGTACCAACACTAAGTACGATAGACTTACTTTGTATAATGTCGCTAACGCTGTTCGTGATATGCGGATTTAACGCATATTGAATGACATTTTAGCATATGAATATTATATAATAAACATGGACTGTATGGTTTATATTCAATTGCAAGATGTAATTCAGAAAAGGGCAATTCCGTTTTTGTGCATTTTGTTTGTTAAATAAAATTAGACTACAAACAACACGACTATATAGTACTATTGGTTTTGCATTGTAATACATTATTTTGCATCAGAAAAGGAATATCATTTTGAAAAAGGTAAAAGAATGTTACGAACTTCAAAAGCAAAAACTAATGACCTCTACCATTTTCCACAAAAAACTGGTTTGAACAGTTTTAATTCGTCAAACTGTTCAAACCATTTTCCACAAAAACCAAATTCGAGTTAAGGTACTGAGGATAATCTCTGTATTGATAATTCCTCCCCATTTTATGCAAAACCAAGTGCCGGTTTTCGTCTTCAAATTGATGATGTTATCATCCTTAACTTAATAAAAACGTAGATATCTAATTTAGTACACACGGCGCGCTTATGGAATAACCTTCATTAAATACGCTCAAAGTAAAAAGATTGGAAAACCAAATAATTTAAAAGTCGTTGGGAGCAAGTAAACCAGAGGACCTTAGCAAGATGGGAAAAACCGGCCAAGGTCATCAATGCTCATGGGAGGAGAGCATTGATTTTAATAATATATACATCATATAACAAGTGCAATAAATATATCTAATAAACCATGTCAGTGCCAAAATGATTTCATGATGTGAACAATATAAGCCTAATAATACAATGTATTCACACGAAGCAGGTTTCAATTACATATTTGTTTTCCCATGTATGTTTCAAAAAATATATTATATTGTTGTTCATTTCATTAATTTGTGTATTTCATTAATTATTTATCATTTTGTAATTGAATTATATTTTATGAGCTGTAATGCTTACGAATAAAGACTATTATTATTATTATTATGTCAAGGATATTGTGTTTAATAATTGGTTTTAATTATTTATTAGACGAAGTCGTATACGATCGCTTTTGACCTACTTTTGTAATTATGAACGCTGTTGCCTATCAATTTTAAAGATGAACAAATCTTTCGACTTTTTGATTGGAGAATAATACAAATTTGGTAAGAGTTCGGAGAACGGATTTAAAATACTTGCAGTGATTTTACGACTAGTTAATTATGCTGTTTTTGCAATTAGTATCTAATTAATTATTACCTGTGATGTGCCTGTATTTTATGTCAAATATTGCAGAAAAAGGGAAAATATTATTTGAGTTAAGCAAGGATTCATATATATAAATCCTTGAGTGAAGTAAGTGTTATTAATACAAATTAGAAATTGGAATGAAACATTTTTTTCATATGGAGTGAAATCAAGTATGACATAAATAGTAAAATATCTTTTAAAAAATATTTGTACCTTTGAAAAAAAAACCATGAAACATAAGAATTTCATTACAAAATGAATAGTAACAAACATAAGCTAAGGCATGCTTGTTTATTATTTTATGTAGTTAAATATAAATGTATTGATAGAGATATCACTTATTCTTGTATGTATCTGTATGTTTTTTTTATTAGAATAAAAATTATAAATTAATATATATTAGTTCTCCATTCTCTAATCATTACCTGAAGTTAATGAGATTTTGTTTATACACACTAAGCCCCAATGTTTGCACATTGTTTATACAATAATTACAGCTATTTCCACTTGAAATTTTAGATTTCTTTAACGAATTAAAAAAAAAGTGGGATTAGGTGGAGTCAACCCTACCGGTCACCGACACTAAGTACTGATACACCATGCCCAGAAGCTGAACGCTTTGTTACCACTGCGAGTGTCACTCCAAAAACAACTATTTCAAAATATTCAAATTCTGTATTACCTAACACAGTTTCAATTGACATCCAACAACATGTAAATAGTGCAAATAGTGGTGATGTTGATATTCGCAATCTGACTGTCACTCTGATTCGGAGAGTTGTGCTCCAGAGGTCATGGTACCAGATGCCAGGGTGTTCAGTTCAATGAAAAATGAACAAAAATACCCATGGCTATATGACAGTGTGGTACACCAAGGGTATTTATGTAAGTTTTGTGAACTGTTTTGTGGTCATTCTTCCTCATCACAAGAATGTGTTACTGCTGGCATTAACATTGGTACATTATGATTGCCATTCTATTACTGGACCAAACTAATAAATGTATTGCTCTTCCCATCTTTTTCCAATTCACATAATTTACGCGCTAATTTTCCCAATTATAAGGGATCCGGGCCCCAGATACAAATGACTAGGAAAATCACTGACTTCTAATAAGCATGTCGGATTTAAAGCACTTTGCAATAAGCAAGTCGGATTTAAGGCACTTGTAATAAGCAAGTCATTTAGTAGTTTGCTGATTGGTTGCGTCCGTCGTCCTACGCCCCGTACAGACAAAGGGAGTTCGAGTATAACTGATAATGTGATTACTTTTAATGGTATATCTGTATTAAACTTTAAATTTAAGCGATATTCTCTTTAACCAAAGTATTATGTGTCGTAGAGTTTTATTTTCAATGTATTATGTAATCTTCAGGTGAGTGACTGGGTATATTAAATTCTGAGAAAGTGCCATTTCATCTATTACATATTAAGAAGTTATTGTTGAAGCTATGAATTTTATGAGATTTTACCACGCATAGGAAATAATATGCACCTCTTTTTCTTTTACCTCACCTGACCCAAAGGGTCATGTGAACATTTGTCATCACTTTACGTCGGTCGTCCGTCCGTACACAATTACTAAAAATATTCTCCTCTGAAACCACTTGGCCACTTAAGACCAAACTTTGGTGGAATGGTCCGTGGGTGATCCCCTTCCAAATTTGTGTCCGGCAGCCCCGACCTCCAACCAACATGGTCGCTGTTACTAAAAATTAAAAAAGGGATGAAATTTTTTAAATCTTCTTCTCTGAAACTACTGGGCCAATTGGAACTAGACTTTGCTTAAATAGTCCTTTGATGACCCCCTTTCAAAATTGTGTGCGGCAATCCAGACATCCAACCAACATGGCCACTGTTGTTAAAAACAGAAAAGTTGGATGAAATTTTAATCTTTGTCCTCTTAAACTACTAGACCAATTGGATTCAATCTTTGCTAAAATAATCCTTTGGTGATCCGCTTTCAAAATTTTGTCTGGCAGTCCCGTGCTCGGGACAAAATGTATGCTGTTACTATTTATTAACGATTCCTTGCACATTAAGTAGGATGCAGGGTTGTACATGTCTTATCAAATCATATAAAACCAAAATGTTTAGGTTATTTAAGTGAAATACTGTTCGTAGAAGAATATAATATTTGTGTTTCGTCGTACATCTTTCGTTTAAAGATAGTTCTTGTTTCAATCAATATTTGTTATACAAATGTCTGTGTACAAGCATGACCATATATTATTTAATATATATTTATAATATAAATGTGCTGCAAGGACATTATCCATTCAGAGTGACATGATATAAAGATCAAAGTCTATTATATATGGTATGGGTGTATATTTAGAAATATCGTTTTGTATGGATGTAAACTCACCGTGATTTCCTAGCTATTAGAATAAAAATGATATATTAAATACATTAAAGCTAGTTTAACCCATCCACTATTTATTAATGTGCCTGTGGCAAGACAGGAACGTGAGTGTTCATGTACATGCATGTTAGGAGTATCGATTTTGCTTCTGTTTCCATTACTTTTCGATTAGATTTCGGAACTGTTTCCACAGTGTGATATTTGTTTTGTTGTTTTACCATTAGCGCATTTATATGAACTGGAATTCATATTTCCAAACGTTTTTTTTTAAATATTTCAGGAAAGAGATAGGGATCCATGTCTTAAGCTAAAATATGGGAAGGAATATGTCTGTAGTAACTACTTGTTTTTAATATAAATGGACCGATACTGGACATGTGTGTGGGTAGGGTAATGGTTATGGTGTTTGACCCCACTTTCAACAATATTTCACTTATATCGTGGCATTCAGTTTTATTGGTGGAAGAAACCGGAGTACCCGGATAAAACCACTGACCTGTCGAAAGTCACTGACAAACTTTATCACCTAAAGTTGTATTGCGTACACCTCTACATGAGTATGATTCGAACTCACAACTTCATTGGTGATATGCACCGATAGCACAGGTAGTTGTAAATCCAACTATCATACGAATACGACCACTCATTCTAATAGAAAAGAGCCAACCTATAAACAATACGGTTTGCAGTTTGAGGATGGATCTCGTAACAAAATCTACGAACTTTCAAGTTTAAAATAGTTGTTTTTTTCTTTATAGAAAAATACACAAAATTTCTGATATTTTACAATTTGATGACCTTGTTTTTATAAATATTAGATATTAAAATGACTTAAATACTAAAACATCGTTTAAGTATATACGTAATCAGCTGTCAGTGTCACCAACGTTCAACATATTTCAATTATTTCATGGCGGTCAGTGTTATTGGTAGAAGAAACCAGAGTACCCGGACAAAACCACCGACCTGTCACAAGTCAGGTTTTTGATAGACAACACATTTGTTTGACTTGTTGGACGTGTTTTTCAACAGAGAGTCGGCATACCTATGGGTGCAAACTGTGCTCATCTTCTCGCCATTCTTGTTCCTTTATTCGTATAAGGCAGATTTCCTGCAGGGGTTTCTCACGAAAAACGAAAAGAAGCTAACCGATCCTTTAATTGCAGGTTCCGCCATATAGATGACGTCCTTTCACTAAATATTTCTAGGTTTTGTGATTTCGTTGATCGCATCTATCCCATTGAGCTTGAAATAAAATATTCCACAGATACAGATATGTATGTTTCATACTTTGACATAGACCTCGAAATTGACAGTGAGTCGCGGTTAAGAACGAAAGATTACGACAAAAGAGATGATTTCAATTTTCCCATTGTGAATTTTCCATTTATATGTATCTACATTACAGCAGCAACTGCAAATATAGTATATATATCTCAGTTGTTACGATATTCCTAAGCTTGTGGTTCCTATCAGGATTTCCTTGATAGAGGGTTTCTGCTAACAAGGAAGCTACTGAACCAAGAGTTCCGCTATGGAATATCTGTGTCACAAATGACCACGGATATCTTCCCCTTGTCGTAAGCACTTTCCATTCACGACTTATGACCGGGTTGTAACAAGATTAACACGATGGCTACCACTAGTGAAGCAGGAACTGCCTACCCTTCCAAACACTCCAGTTCACCCCCGGTTTTATTGGGGTCGTGTTACTCGATCTTTAGTTTTATATGTATGTTTTGTAGATCGTTGTTTTTTCATTTTGTACTTTTTTTTGGTCTGTTCTTTTTAGATATACGAATTCTGATTACCCCTTTGGTATCTCCAAACCCGTCTCACAAGACTTATAATGAATATATGTACCAAGGGTCTACTTAATACACGATTTCGGTCGGGACTGAAGGTCACATATATTGTCCGGTAATACGCATGCAAGAAAGATAATATATTCGTGAAATTTCTCACGACATCATATAATCAACATATACGCCATACTATCGAAGCATATACTTTTATAAAGGTCATAAACAAGTGCTGTTCCTCCGTAGCCATATTTTGAATTTGTCAATAAGGAGCAACACAATTATACTACTATGCTTATTGCTTGTTCCAATTATAGTTGGGAAAGTCCCACATATGTAAATATAACCACCCAGAGAGAGTGGCAAGCACATGCACAATATTGGAATTAAACAACATGGACAAAGTACGTAATGAACAGTCGTTGATAATATATGGCACGATCAAATATTTCGATACTATCCCCCATCTAACCAATCAATTACATCCGTTCATAGGCCTATATAGGACTTTTTCGTATTGGTCAATTTTTGACTGAATAGTGAATGATATGTGACTGCTGATGGATCGCATTCCGCTCTTTTAGTTTCGGCTACTGTTCCAGGGATTGTACCCAATGGCACCTGTAATCTACACGATGTATTGCTTCGTAACTTATTTGCTTCTTCGATATAGGTAAAATACTTGCATAACAATATATAGATTAGGTTTTCATGTAGTAAATCTAACTTATTTAATATGAGTAGATTTCTACATGTGTACAATGCATAACGCTATTGTGCATTCATTAAATTTTCACTGTTGAAAATTAATTTAATTTTTTGAACTTGCGTCATCGATCAAATGAAATTTAATGTGATTACAAAGCATACATTTATCAATATAGACGTTAAAATTCATTGATTGGAATTCAAATTAAGATCATCGGGATTAAAATAATGGAAAACACCATTGCGATGCACATAGTTTGGAAGTAACGTATCACTATATCTGATAAACTTTATGCTCCACCCAGAACAGACGTGATGATGTGTGAGTTAAGTATAATTTCAATTTTTGACGTCACAATTCTATTTACCTCTATAGTGAAGTATGATGTCACAAATTTAGGTACTTGATAAATGTTCTCGATATCGTTAAAAACACAAGCAAAAACCTGTGAAAATGAGAGTATGACAGTATATATATTGTGCAGTTAATGGTCAAAAATTGAATCAAAATCGAACATTAGTTACTTAAGAATTAACAGAAAATGTGAGTTTATATGGTAAATCGAAGAAGAACTGACAACACAAAGGCACAAAGGTAAAGAACAAACAACGATCTACAAAACATACACATAAAACTAAAGATCGAGTAACACGAACTCCACTAAACTATATTTAGAAACAAAAGAATGACGTTTTTGTTGACACATTGTATATTAATAACTTTCACAATATGTAAAACAAACATAGTATAGGCATAGGAGGTGAGTGTGTCCGTAATAGAACAAAAGTACAATGTTAACTCATCAATGACAAGAAAATATTAGTGTGTAAGAGAATCTTGTACAACTAAACGTCAATGATTCCCATTTTCTTACGCTGTATCTAAGATTACTTATGTTTTATGGCATCTCAAAGGTGGCATTTATCTTCTATTCAGTAGAAAAAACGATTTTGTCTTTTAATAGTGACAATAATTTCATTCCAGATTTAGATGTTAATTTCCTACTTTGTCACATAAATTATAGTCTATTGATCATGTGGTGGCTGTAATAAAGGCTGTTAAGAAGATTTTGATATCCACTGATTTATAAAGGGGGAACTAGATTAATTGGCCTTTGATAAGTCTAGATAGCTACTTATACAACGGACTGTAAATATATTATCTACAGTGCTATTTCTAAAATGAAAGAAAAAAATTGAAGATGCCATAGAGGTAATCAGAAGCCGTAAATCGAAAAATGTCAGACAATACAATGGCCACATGAAAATGGACAAACTAAAATTTAGAAAACAATACACAGAAAACTAAAGTTTGAGCAACAGACACTCCACTAAAATTCAGGGGTGAAGTCAGGTGTCCCAGAAGGGTAGGTAGTTCCTGCTTTACTGGTGTAACCCCCGAAACACTGACTGGTTGGCTGTTTGTTGCCGAAAGACTGCCTGTTGGATGGATGATACAAGAGCGATATCGGCCCAGTAATATCAATAAAAAGTTAGATGGATATCTAATTTAATGTACACGACACATTTCTGGAATAACCTTAAAGTACGACGTTTATTAAAACAAACGCAAGCGAAAACCGAATGGGGCAAAAACGAATGGACACTCAAGATACACTGACAACACCGGACGCACAAGACAAGGACGACGACCAACAAAACACACATACAAAAACAACAACACACAAAAATACAAATAATAAGTGCTAGCGACGGGTAAACAGTTCCTTCTTTTTATAATTATGAACGTAAATATGGGTCAGGGAACAAGTGTGTACTTTAAATATAAATGATAAAATTAAAACCATATACATATTCAGATTATCGTCGATGATTTATTATTTTTCTTCATAAGTATAGATGTGCCAGATTTAACCTTTATAGCTTTGATTTTTACGTCAAAATACACAAATGAATGGGAAACACCATATATGTTTTATATGTGTTATATAGTATCCTCATTGTATAAACATAGAAATATTTCCCGTGTTTTATCTTTACCCATAGATATAATTCATAGTATATTTTTACATGTACTGATATTTCTATATTTGAAAACCTGAAAAACAAAAAAAATATCACACTGTCGTAACAGTTCGAAGCACAATGGTAGGATCATAGAAACGGATGCAAAATCGATACGATAATCATGATTGTAGTATTCGTCAACTGTAAGAGATTTCTAATCTCAACCAATATTTAAGTCACTTGTAATTTCAAACTTCAATACAAAACACATGATATCTTTTTATATTACAAATAATTATGCGGTTGGTGTATTCTCATTTTAAATAATTAAATGAATTGATAGTGACATTATGCTGGAAACCGGATCATGGATTTTTGGTAAGGCCATGTTTGATTCCATTGTATGCTATAACTGTTTTCAAGGATGGAAAAAATAAACCCACATGTCATTCAAGATAATATAGCTTACATTGTGAGTTCGTATCCCTTCCATGGCGAGGTGTACTCGATACATTATGTGATAACACTTGTCAGTGCCTTGCAGAAGGTCGGTGGTTTTGCTCCACGAATTAATCTGACCGCCACGATATAACTGCAATATTGATGAAAGTGGCGTTAAGCTTCATAACCTTAATTATAACCACTAAGAAACAAATGATAAAAACCAAAGCGAAAAAAATAATATATTAAGCTTAAAATTTCTAATAATTGAATACTCAATAGTCTTGAAATATACCATCCCGAAAACACGACATTGTATCTGTCTATATATATATACGTCTGAAAATTAAACCAAACAGTGTTAAAATTAGATGCTTGAGCTGTCAAATTTTTGTTCTTCCCTCGACAGAATTTGAACTCATACCATTGATACACTGCAGCACCATTCGCTTAGCCTTACGTCCAGCGCCCTAGACCACTCGACCACATCCACTCCCTAGAAAAGGATCTTCAATAATCGTAGTGCTACCTTGCCTCGTAAGGCAAATCTAGAGATAGACATAAGACATGTGTATAAGCGTGTGTAGATGGTACATATATACTTAATATTATAATTTGACAGCAATCTAACTCAGCATTTTTTAAATATATTGTATAGGATAATGAAGAATTCATTATACAGTCACAGGAAATAAAGTATATTATACAAACGTTTAAGCAAGTGACAACCATACAATATATCTGTCCCACTGGATCTCAAAGTTACTTGTGATACTATGTTAATACTAACTATTAAATATACGTCTGAAAATTAAAGCAAACAGTGTTAGAATTAAATTTTTGAGCTGTCAATTTTTTGTTCTTCCCTCGACGGGATTTGAACTCACGCCATTGATACAATCCACTCCTTCAAAAAGGAGTTTCAATAATCGTAGTGTTACCTTGTATCGTAAGGCAAATATAGAGATAGACATAAGACATGTGAATAAGCGTGTGTAGATGGTACATATATACTTAATATTATAATTTGACAGCAATCTAACTCAGCAATTTGTAATATTTTGTATAGGATAATGAAGAATTCATTATACAGTCACAGGAAATAAAGTATATTATACAAACGTCTAAGCAAGTGACAATCATACAATATATCTGTCTCACTGGATCTCAAAATTACTTGTGATACTAGGTTAATACTAAATATTAAATATTATATATATATGGTCTAGCGTTTATCGATGGAAGTAAAAAGTACATATGTTGAATAGTCTCTCATGTTCGTTTATATCCATATGTGTTCTTATTAAAACTCTTTGATTCGATATGGATTACTTGAATACAATAGTGCGTCCAATTATCACGGGTTCCAAATAATTGCTTCGTGTTTGATGTATGCTACTGTACTTGCAGTGTCTAATTGGAGAAGTGATTGTCTGTTTTGTTGATATTGTTCGAATTGTTGACCATTGTGAGATGATTATCTGTTTTGTTGATATTGGTGGAATTGTTGATCACTGAGAAGTGATTGTCTGTTTTGTTGATATTGTTCGAATTGTTGACCATTGTGAGATGATTATCTGTTTTGTTGATATTGGTGGAATTGTTGACCACTGAGAGGTGACTGTCCGTTTTGTTGATATTGGCGGAATTGTTGATCATTGAGAGATGATTGTTCATTTTGTTGATATTGGTAGAACCGTTGATCACTGAGAAGTGATTGTCTGTTTTGTTGATATTGTTCGAATTGTTGACCATTGTGAGATGATTATCTGTTTTGTTGATATTGGTGGAATTGTTGATCACTGAGAAGTGATTGTCTGTTTTGTTGATATTGGTGGAATTGTTGACCACTGAGAGGTGACTGTCCGTTTTGTTGATATTGGCGGAATTGTTGATCATTGAGAGATGATTGTTCATTTTGTTGATATTGGTAGAACTGTTAATCACTGAGAGGTGATTGTCTGCTTTGTTGATATTGTTGGAATTGTTGACCATTGTGAGATGATTATCTGTTTTGTTGATATTGGTGGAATTGTTGACCACTGAGAAGTGATTGCCCGTTTTGTTGATATTGTTGGAATTGTTGACCATTGTGAGATGATTATCTGTTTTGTTGATATTAGTTGAATTGTTGACTACTGGGAGGTGATTGCTAGTTTCGTTAAGATTGGTGAAATTGTTGACCATTGAGAGGTAATTGTTCGCATTGTTGATAATGATGGAACTGGTGATCATTGAATGGTGGTTTTCCTCTTTGCTGATATTGGTGGATTTGTTGACCATCACTGTTTAAACGTTCATTTCATAATCATTGCAACTGTTCACTTTTATTTTCAAACAAGACAACTTTGTAAACTTACCATGACCCCAAGCCACAATTACACAGTCAATTAATGAAATAAACAACAAAAAGCGCTATAAAAGAAAATATGAGATCATTTCACCTGTGTGATTAGTTTTATTACGAACTAATTTGGATAATAATTTTCACAAAACATGGTTTTATCATCAAAGTTAATTTATTCATATTTTATCTGATACTTCATCCGATTGCAGGAGTATTTTAATAGATATTATGATGAACAAATGGAATATCATGAGATTGCATGTCCGTATAGAGAATACTATTTTCACACAACACTTAAGACTTTTATAGATGATCTAAAGATGAAATACAAATAGATTGATAAGGGAGATACATCTATTTATTAATATTCAAGAAAAAAAACAGTAAAAAGGAAATTACAAGGTTATGAATAGAATAACAAATGAAAAGAGTTCATATTGCAAGGGGTCGTCGTGATCGTATGGTTGTTGGATTTACAATTACCTATGCAATCATTGCCCATAGCCACTTCCGTTGTGAGTTCGAATCCCACTCGATAAAACATTATGTGATGAAGTTGTTCAGTGACCTGCGGCACTTAGGTGGTTTCATCGGGTACTTCGGTTTCCTCTACCAATAAAACTGACGCCACGATATAGCTGAAATATTGTTGAAAGTAGCGTTCACAGCCATAACCCTAACCCCTCAAATTATATCTAGAAAAATGACAATAACACATAATTATGCCATAATATTGCACAAAGCTAAAAAATAAATAACACACACACTGAATAATGTAGAAAAATGTACTACCAAAAGCTATATAAATAGTTATAATACTAGAAACGTAAGTCAATTTTGCTACACAGTAATTTGTATTAATAACAGAACAATTATTTCTATATCTGCATAGGAAGGACTTCATATTGCAATATACTATGAAGAAACCTTAGGTGTTACAGAAAAGGTATACATCGTGTATATTAGGTACAGTTTTTGTACAAAACGTGTATACAGATTTCAACAATATTTTGTTTAATTTACATAGTAAAATTATATCCTAACTTTGTATTCCTTTTGAGTCAAATCTGTATATAAAGGACACTCAAGGGAACATGACATTGTGACCTCTATGAATAGTTGACCTTTACATACAGGTTAAAATAATATACACTATACATTAATAGGACAAATGAGACTGCCCTTTATAGATAATGGCTTGTTATATACAGAGGTGCCCATCGACTGGAGATGCACTAATTCTACAAAAAAGGTTTGTTACAGTCTACATTTTCTATGACAACCCGGTGTGCTTTCGGGATATAGATGAGGTAGAAATTGGTTTGTACATCGTATGGTTGTTACATTCTAGAACACATATCTGTGTCACATATTTGTTTACGAAAAAACGTAACGTTGCACTTGGGTATTATATAAATATATATTTTCACTGATCAACATATTTTAAATACGATTGTTTTATAAAAATACATAATTATACAAACAAGCATCAATTGATAACTTGACGGTGATCGATTATGTTGTGTGTGTGTTTCTGTGTCTGTACAACTGGTGTCATATTAACATTTTGTAAACGTGTCTGATATTACAAGTCGTTGTCTTAATATTTAAGGTTATGGTTCTGAACGGCACTTTCAAGAATATGCCAGTTATATCGTGGCGTCAGTTTTATTGCTGAAGTTTCCGGAGAAAACCACTGACCTGCTGAAAAGAACTGACAAACTTGATCAAATAATGTTGTATAGAGTACACCTCGCCATGAGTTGGATTCGAGGTCACAGTTTTAGTGGTGATAGCCATTGATTGTCCAGGTGGTAGTAAATCTGATATTATTAGCACATTATCTCATCTTTGTAATAAATTGACTTAAGATATGTGCGATTAGTACAGACAACTATATTCAATGTCATTAAATAAGTTGTCAATTACAAAATGCATCACTTGTGCGATATGCATGTTTTCATGAATCAGGATGTTGTGCAATATATGCCTTACAACCAAGTACAGTTGCGCCTGTATATAAAAGATGCCCAAGGGAACCGGAAAATGTGCTCTTCATAAGCAGCTGCCCTTTATAGGCACACGTAATTCATGGGGAAAATGTGGCTGCCTTTGATAGACAGTGATTTGTTTATATAGAGGTGAACTGTACAAAGTGTGTCATTGTTCATAAAACGCATTGTTTACAAAGCATTTCTTGTCATTAGGTCTTGAATAAAATGTATTGGTTTAATTAATATGATATTAAGTGTGTTTGGTGTTAATAATTTAGGAGAACTATTCTTAATATGAGTCGGAGTTTCTTCAAAAGTTTGTAAAAGATAAGAAGATTCATGAGGCTAGAGCCTTTAATTTCACATGCAGGTATATTGATGACGTTTTATCTATCAATAATTCTAGATTTGCAGAATTTCTTCCATTGATATATCCTCCAGAGCTGGAAGTTAGAGACCACAGACACAGCTTCGACCGCATAATTTTTGGACTTATACCTCGAATTTGACGACAGTGGTCAACTCAGTACTAAAATTTATGATAAACGGGACGACTTCAATTTTAAAATCATAAATTTTCCAAACATGTGCAGCAATATACCAGCTTCTCCCGCATATGGTGTTTACATCTCGCAATTGATTCGCTATGCAAGGACCAGTAGCAATTATTCTGATTTCCTGAAACGTCATCTTCATCTGAGAAACAGGCTACTGGACCAGGGCTATAAAAAGATTCGCCTTATTCGATCTCTTAAAAAGTTTATATTCCGATACCAAAATCTTGTCGAAATATATTCCGTCTCTGCAGAAACGATTATAAGCGATGCATTTTCATATAGTGAAAATGTATAAAGATAAAGAAGTCAAGAAAAATGTCAAGGATATTTTTTATCAATGTGTGACGTAAAAATATTTTTGACATTTACGTCACCGAATATGGTACTGCTTTGACAACTATTTTACCTATTTTGTTCCTGTATTTAAATACTGTTATAGTGACAACCGTAATGAGAGCGGGAGGTTTGGCACTTTAAAATCTGATTCAACCCACCATTTCTTTAGAAATGCCTGTACCAAGTCAGGGTCATTACGGTTTTCACAGTTTTCCGGTTGTTGACTGATTTTGTCTGTTTATATAATTATGAGTTTTGACTTTCCCTTTGTAAGATTGTTCGGAGTTCGGTAATTTTGTTATTACCTTTATTGGTACAGGCATTTCTTTAAACTTTTTATTTTACAATGGATCAAAAAGAAACACAAATATATAACTGGAATAGTATATCAACATAATAATTATTTATTCCACAAGCACATACACATTGCAGGATTATACCATTACAAATATATTCTACAACATGCAACACCATACAATTAAGAAATTTTACAATAATGGCAAACATATTAACAAAAATATACAATTTTTCCATTTAATTATTAGGAATTTTCTCGGCATCATATAAATATTTTCGAGTATATATAAGAAATACAATAAACAACAAATAAAATATATTATCTTCATTAAATGACAAGTTCGACCTTTTACGAAATGAACTTTTTAAATTCAGTTTAAGCTTATATCTTTGGCGCTCATTTTTCACAAATACGGAAACCAATATAGACTCAAATATCAATAACCAATATATACTACTGCCTATTAATGTGTTTTGTTGTCTTACTTTCACAGCATTTAATCATACTTCAATGTTATTTTTATTGCTGAAGTCAAGGTATCAAAAAGGTGCATGATTGACATCATATTAATTTAAGCCGTCAGAAAAAAAAATGAAGTCGTAATCAGAAGATATAATTCGAAGATCAGACAATACAATGACCAAATGAAAAGAAGACGAAAATACAATGATCCAGCAAAAGCTAAAAGTTAACCAGCACGTACCCCCACTAAAAAACAGATGTGGACTCCTCCGGTAGAGTAAGCAATTCCTGAACCACTAATGACACCAGTCCTGTTATTCATTTTAAAAATGCAGTGGTGAGTCTTGAAATAAGAAAGGACGGTAATCTGATGGAGACAAACGAAATATATTCGTTGTGATATGTAACGCAGTATACTGAAACAGCTAAGCAAGTTATGATGGCAACCATAACAATTAGTGGTGACATTACTACTAGAAAACATAATATTTCGAGATAGAAATGCATCAGAAGCAATTGACATTTTTAGTATTTACATTTATCATATTACAGCCAACCCTGCATTAAGAGGTCATCTTTTGAACAAAGTAAAGGCCAACCCTGCATTAAGAGGTCATATTTTGAACAAAGTAAAAGCCAACCCTGCATTAAGAGGTCATCTTTTGAGCAAAGTAAAAGCCAACCCTGCATTAAGAGGTCATCTTTTGAACAAAGTAAAAGCCAACCCTGCATTAAAAGGTCATCTTTTGAACAAAGTAAAACCCAACCCTACATTACGAGGTCATATTTTGAACAAAGTAAAAGCCAACCCTGCATTAAGAGGTCATATTTTGAACAAAGTAAACGTGGAATTTTATCACATCATCCTATGTTGTGCGCAAAGTGAAAGATACTTGAGATTCGACAGTTACCTTTGTGGCGTGTCAGATATATGTTTTCCTTTGTAAAAAGAAATGCCAACCCTTCCTCAGCACCCCGATTTCAACACCGTTTCTTAGTGGGGTTCATGTTAATCGATCTTTACATTTTTGTGTAATGTTTTGCATATTATTGTTTGTCCTTTTGTTCTTTTTCTTTTGGCCAATGTGTTTACTGACCTTCTTCGATTTAAGGCTTCTGATTACCCCTTTGATATCTTCAAACTTTTCTTATTTTAACGTATATATGTCAAATTGAACGTCTTTCCGAATTTAAAAGCATGCTGCCTGAAATAATCAAACATTATGATTCAAAAAATATTTTCTACGCGATTGAAATCAACTGGTCTTTTCCAAAGAGCATTGTCCGATAAAGCCTTGTCTAAGCATTGCGACATTGACGGGAGAAGTGGTTTTCTGCTATATTAACGAGATGAAGGGGAGAGAACAGTATCCATAAGTAAAAGACATTTACGTGCCCAGAGATGATATTGTTGCTAAACATACACAATCACAGATCTACTACTAAACCCCAAAAAAACAAAAGAAGCAAAACAACAAAAATAATTTAAAAAAAACCAAAACAAAGCAAAACAAAAAAGCAAAATAAACAAATATCCCCCTCCAAAAAAAATAAATGAAAGAAAAAAAAAACAAAATCAACAACAAAAAAACGAATGTTTGAACAAACACGACTTCAGGCCAGGGTTACAGGAATATAATTGCCTATAATGTGTCAAAGAATTTTCATGACGTGCTATGGCGTAACATTTCGCTCTCTGGACGATATTAGAAGCAATTTAATACATGCTAAGTAAACGCCGTAACATAAGTATGTCCATGACGTTTTGAAATACAATATGTGGTAAAGTAGGATTATTACAGTATTTTCTGTTATGTTAACGAGATGAAGGGGAAAGAGATGATCTTGTTGCAAAACATGCACAATCACAGATGTACTACTAAACAAAAAAAAATACACAAGAAACAAAACAACAAAAATATTTAAAAAAACACAAAAAAAACAAAGTAAAACATCAAAAACAAATACCCCCTTCAAAAAAACATAAAAAAAACCCAAACAAATCAGCAAAAGAAAACCAAAAAAACCCCGAAAGTTTGAGAAAACACGCCTTCAGGCCAGGATTACAGGAATAGAATTGCCTTCATCATCAAAGAACATATATAAGAATGGCATACCTTCAAATGAATTGTTACAAGCCACATACTATATGTAAATATGAGGAACATTATATAGAACATCGAGGAAGAATATGGTTGTGAAATTAAAAGACGCATTTCAATTTAGGATCTTCGGTAAATCATTGAAATATAAATAAATAATAACAATGTTAATATCGAATTTAGTGCGCATGACGTGTTTTTTTAATAACCTTCGTCAGGTACGTTCAAAGTGGAACTATTGGAAAGATACGGTAATCTGATGGAGACAAACGGAATATATTCGTTGTGATATGTAACGCAGTATACTGAAACAGTTAAGCAAGTTATGATGGCAACCATAACATTTAGTGGTGACATTACTACTAGAAAACATAATATTTCGAGATAGGAATGCATCAGAAGCAATTGACATTTTTAGTATTTATTTTTATCATATTACAGCCAACCCTGCATTAAGAGGTCATCTTTTGAACAAAGTAAAAGCCAACCCTGCATTAAGAGGTCTTCTTTTGAACAAAGTAAAAGCCAACCCTGCATTAAGAGGTCATCTTTTGAACAAAGTAAACGTGGAATTTTATCACATTATCCTATGTTGTGCGCAAAGTGAAAGATATTTCAGATTCGACAGTTACATTTGTCGCGTGTCAGATTTATGTTTTCCTTTGTAAAAAGAAATGCCAACCCTTCCGCAGCACCCCGATTTCAATACCGGTTCTTAGTGGGGTTCGTGTTACTCGATCTTTAGCTTTCTGTATAATGTTTTGCATATCATTGTTTGTCCTTTTGTTCTTTTTCTTTTGGCCAATGTGTTTACTGACCTTCTTCGATTTACGGCTTCTGATTACCCCTTTGATATCTTCAAACTTTTCTTATTTTAACGTATATATGTCAAATTTGAACGTCTTTCCGAATTTAAAAGCAAGCTGCCTGAAATAATCAAACATTATGATTCAAAAAATATTTTCTACGCGATTGAAATTAACCGGTCTTTTCCAAAGAGCATTGTCCGATAAAGCCTTGTCTAAGCATTGCGACATTGACGGGAGAAGTGGCTTTCTGCTATATTAACGAGATGAAGGGGAGAGAACAGTATCCATAAGTAAAAGACATTTACGTGCCCAGAGATGATATTGTTGCTAAACATACACAATCACAGATCTACTATTAAACCCCAAAAAAACAAGAAGCAAAACAACAAAAATAATTTAAAAAAAACCAAAACAAAGCAAAGCAAAAAAGCAAAATAAACAAATATCCCCCTCCAAAAAAAATAAATGAAAAAAAAACCCAAACAAAATCAACAACAAAAAAACGAATGTTTGAACAAACACGACTTCAGGCCAGGGTTACAGGAATATAATTGCCTATAATGTGTCAAAGAATTTTCATGACGTGCTATGGCGTAACATTTCACTCTTTGGACGATAATAGAAGCAATTTAATACATGCTAAGTAAACGCAGTAACATAAGTATGTCCATGACGTTTTGAAATACAATATGTAGTAAAGTAGGATTATTACAGTATTTTCTGTTATGTTAACGAGATGAAGGGGAAAGAGATGATCTTGTTGCAAAACATGCACAATCACAGATGTACTACTAAGCAAAAAAAAAATACACAAGAAAGAAAACAACAAAAATATTTGAAAAAACAAAAAAAAAACAAAGTAAAACATCAAAAACAAATACCCCCTTCAAAAAAACATAAAAAAACCCAAACAAATCAGCAAAAGAAAACCAAAAAAACCCCGAAAGTTTGAGAAAACACGACTTCAGGCCAGGATTACAGGAATAGAATTGCCTTCATCATCAAAGAACATATATAAGAATGGCATACCTTCAAATGAATTGTTACAAGCCACATACTATATGTAAATATGAGGAACATTATATAGAACATCGAGGAAGAATATGGTTGTGAAATTAAAAGACGCATTTCAATTTAGGATCTTCGGTAAATCATTGAAATATAAATAAATAATAACAATGTTGATATCGAATTTAGTGCGCATGACGTGTTTTTTTAATAACCTTCGTCAGGTACGTTCAAAGTGGAACTATTGGAAAGATAGGTAACCTGTAAGTCTGTGGGAGCAAGACAAGGTTGAAAATAAATAAAGTTTTTGTCCAGGCCCGCCTTCTAATGGAAAAAAGGCGAATTCTAATTTAATATATAATAACGTGGCTGGCTGAAAAAGGTAGTTAACATCTCAAATTATGTTTATATTTTAAGAAATCGCTTATGGATAGCGGGGTGTACTCGATACAACATTATATGATAAAGTTTGACAGTGACTTGCCACAGGTCGGTGGTTTTCACGGTTTCCTCCACCAATAAAATTGACCGCCACGATATAGCTGAAATATTGTTGAAAGTGGCGTTAAACACTATAAACCAAGCATACACTAAACATTATGCCTAGCAGATACATGTAATCAAAGAACTGTGAAGTATAATATTATGAATACATTTGTGTCTCGTGTGTCTATTTTTAAATAATTTTCATTTCTACTAATGTTTGTTTGATTTAGACTTTTGGTATGAAACCGTGATTATATAATCGTCGGTAAACAAAGGGGGAAAGATGATACAATTGAGATACGACAGGAATTATTACATGGAATGTTAAGTCATGTTATGTAGAGATTCGATATGGCGTAATGCTTACATACTTTTTTACTTGATCGTACAAATGCTGTAACCTAGAATAAAGGCCCCATGCCATTAAATCCACCTTTTACGCATAATGAATGATATGATACATTATATGTTTACCCTACATTATTTCTGATTTAATCTTTTAAATAAATATGTTCTGATATTTCAAAAATAAAACATCCTGTAACTAAGCGCTTAATGTTCCGATTTTGTTTGCTTATTAGGTTCGTGTTCTGCAATTAATTTCTTCTTTTCTAATTTTCTGTAATATTTATCTTAGTATATTGTCCTTCCGGGTTATACATTCATCCGCTGTAGTTCGTAGCATTAATATTTGTATTATTACAAAACCACATTAAAATATTTGTGAAATGTGGTAAGTTACAAATTTGATTTCGTATCTATCTTTTATAAATATAGTATTTATTCCCATGCAATCAAAGATGCGAATTCAGTTTAATTGGTTTCATGTCATTATTTGTAAAAAATACCTTTCATACAAATCAATTGCATATACTTTGTCAAGGATTTATCATGATGTGCTATGGCGTAAAATTTCACTCTCTGGACGATATTAGCAGCAATTTAATACATTCCAATTAAACGCCTTAACACCAGCATGTCCATGGCGGTATGACATACAATATGTTAATGATGGATTAATACAGTATTGTATTTATATTTTGTGCAATTTAAAGCGAGTACTAATGTACAGAGGGCCGTCGTGGTCGTGATCGTACGGTAGATGGATATATTTCTATCTATGCACAACTAACGGTACTTCAAACTTCGCTCATGCGAGGTGTACTCGATACAACATTGGTTTGTCAATGACTGGTCTGTGGTTTTCACCGTGTACTCGGTTTCCTCCGCCAATAAAACTTACCGCCACAATATAACTGAACTTTTGCTGAATGTGGCATTAAACAACATAGCCAATCTTTATTCCTGTCGAGGACAAGTTAATCATATATCACGCAGGTATAATGAAGAAACTATGATTGGTTTAGGGTAGATATTTCGATTACCACAAGAAAGAGAATATACGGGATATCATCGGAATTATTTGTCATGCAACTGAAAACAATCGATTATGTTATGTGCATGGATCAAGACATTATTGATACAGTAGATAATAAGAGGGAATTTTATAAAAAAAAAAATCCGCACAATTTTAACTATTGTACATTTTATATTATGCGATTTCAGTTTAAATGTCATGAATTGTAAATATACCTTCCATACAAATCATTGCATATAATTTGTCAAGGAATTGCCATGACGTGCTATAGCGTAAAATTTCACTCTCTGGACGATATTAGCAGCAATTTAATACATTCTAAGTAAATACCTTAACATAATTATGTCCATGACGGTATGAAATACTTAGAGATTAATACATATCTAAAGCCCTCTGGTCGATATCGGTCTCGGGATGACAACAGTCCTGATATGGAAAAAGGCATGCATTAATCTATTTATCACATATTTCAACATTGAATTAAAAAGAACAAAATTAACTTCCCACACATACACCAAACTTATGGATATGAGTGATCGATATCGGTTGATGGTTCTGCTTCCGAAACACCAATAAATCTTTCGCTGAACGTCGACATTTCCCAAACGACAATTAACAGTTGGGCGGAAGTGACTTCATGGGGCTCACGCGAGGCTTGAGATCGTGTTATCATAGTTTTTCCCCGATGGCGGATATCGCTGTGGCACTTCTGGTGTTTACGTATGGAAAAAATTGACGTTATTACTTATAAATATGTCATAAAATATGTTAATGACGGATTAATACAGTTTTGTATTTATATTTTGTGAAATGCATGGCGAGGTGTACCCAATACAACATTATTTGATAAAGTTTATCAGTGACTTGCGGCAGGTCGGTGGTTTTCTCCGGGTACTCTGGTTTCCTCCACCAATAAAGCTGACCGCCACGATATGACTGAAATATTGTTGAAAGTAGCGTTAAACAACAGAACACATAACCTCTCATAAAACTGAAGAACTACTTCCAATATCGACATAACATTAACAAAAAGTATTTACCATGTGAGACTTGAATACCAATAAAGTTCAAATATATGTCTCTTGATGGGTAGGTGTTTCCTAAGATTCTGCTAACCACGCTTGAATCTGACAGTACTGGTTCTTATATTGATACACAGTCAAACTTATATATATAAATGGCACTCAAGGGAACTTGAAAGTGTACCATTTATGAACAGTTGGCGTTTATATATAGGTTAAAATTATATTCATTATTCATTAATGTGAAAAATGAGGCTGCCCTTTATAGGCAGTGATTTGCAATATAACGGTTTCCTTTTAGGCAGGTTTAACTTATATACATGTTTGTACGTTTATGTTGTGTATTGTGTAGTTCCTTTCCGTTGTTTGTAAGGCACATGCTGTTTGTTCCATGTTGTAAGCTATTTCTATATGTTGGATTATGGTACTGCTTTGACAACTATTTTACCTATTTTGTTCCTGTATTTAAATACTGTTACAGTGACAGCCGGAACCTTTGAACCGTAATGAGAGCGGGAGGTTTGGCGCCTTAAAATCTGATTCAACCCACCATTTCTTTAGAAATGCCTGTACCAAGTCAGAGTCATTACGGTTTTCACAGTTTTCCGGTTGTTGACTGATTTTGTCTGTTTATATAATTATGAGTTTTGACTTTCCCTTTGTAAGATTGTTCGGAGTTCGGTAATTTTGTTATTACCCTTATTTGCAAACTGTGAGTCTTAGCGTATGAAATGAAACCCAGGGTAGTTTTCCGGTGGCGGGCATATACGCAAAGTGTTATCCTCAAGGGCATATAGAAAGTTCAACGTCTCCTAGATATTACTATAATTTGTAAATAAACGTTAGAAAATACCGAAGGAGCAATCAAAAATAGAGAATCTAGAGAAACTGGCAACATAGGGTACAAAAGACGAAGAAAATCAAAACAAAAACACAACACAATATTTGTTGGACACCACTATGCACACTCAAACACAATTAACGTAAATAATACACGAGCCCTCCTACAAACACGGGGGTAAATACGACCGACCATCGTAGCTGTTATTCATTTTGCTAGTTTAATATAAAAGTGTAATTATCCGCATTGAAACATCAGTTTAATAATTTGTAGACTTCTTTCTAAATGTTACTTATACGCTATACGCCATCTCAACTGTGTGATTTAGAGCTTTAATCGTCAGATGATATCATACCAATTATTTTTTTCATAAACTAACATTAATCTCAATTTGACGGAAATGAGATCATACATCACAATTACGAACGCAAAATTAGAAACAACACATACCTTACATAAGGGTAATAACAAAATTACCGAACTCCGAACAATCTAACAAAGGGAAAGTCAAAACTCATAAGTATATAAACAGACAAAATCAGTCAACAACCGGAAAACTGTGAAAACCGTAATGACCCTGACTTGGTACAGGCATTTCTAAAGAAATGGTGGGCTGAATCAGATTTTAAAGCGCCAAACCTCCCCCTTTCATTACGGCTCAAAGTTTCCGGCTGTCACTATAACAGTATTTACAACAATACTTGAACAAAACAGGTAAAACCGTTGTCAAATTAGCGCCAAATGTCAAAAACACTCTTACGTCACACATTGATAAAAAAAATATTTTTGACATTTTTGTTGAAACCATATCTTTATACATTTTCACTATATGAAAATCCGGTTCCGTGGGGTTAGTCCGAAGATCCGTTTGTCGTAATGTCGGCCACCCATGCGTTTGAAGTTAACTCCAAATGACTTTCCAAAATGCCTTGTACAAACATGTATCTTAAAGTAGTGTTACTAGAAATTAAGGTATATAATAACAAAGTACCGAAATTGCAGGAAATAATGATTTTTTTCTAGTTTAACCCGTACGTTTTTTCCTACATGTAATATGCATAAAACATTTGTTAGATGATCTTTTATGATATTATATTTTTTGTTTTCGTTTCTGATGCGTGTATACCTAAGTATCAATCTCTACACTTTTCTACACTAACAACAGACTGTTTATTCCTCTACAGTATACCACTTGGTTAAAATCTCTAAGGAGACCCCCCATCTGGTACACGTATCTGGTAAAGGATACTTGTATATGTCGAGCCATGGAACTCGGTATTCTGGAATTACATAGATGTAGAATTTGGTACGCGTATGCTTAAGTTGTTGCGGTAGTTGATTGGAGTTTTCAATATTCCATAATAATTGGTATATATTTGAGGTTACACTCCGTATTTTGCGACCATCAGTTGTACATTAGAACGTCTGTTTAATGATTTTATGTATTCTCTTTTTAATGGAATGTGCTTGTCTCTCACAAAACTTAATTTCAGATGTGCTTTTATGTTTTCTAATCCCTTTCCCAGAGATCGTCTCTTTTGTGTCGTACCAAAAGGGACTCTTTCAGTATTTCGTAAAGAGTAAATGACAAGTCTAAGACTATTCTGAAGTGTTTGTTAAGCAAAGAAATCCCAGTTGTTAATTGGATCAACAACGGGTCTTAAAAATAATCTTTGACTAAATATCTTTTAAGCTTTAAGCTTAAGCATATTTGGCTAAGATCAGAGTTTTAGTGGAGGATTTACTTCATTGGAATGATTTCCATATATTTCAAAGACGACGTGTTTCCCCCCCCCCCCTTTTTTTTAGACTTAGCACGCTTGATTCCATAATTACAAAATAGGGGTTTGGTGCAATTTTGGCGTGTTTTCTACAAAATGTTTTAAGTTTTACCTACATTTGCCGATTACACATTTTAATTTGCTAGCAAAAGCCGAGCGTACAGCCTACAACCCTCCTGGATAGGCCACTGCTTAGTCAGGATGTGAATATGAGTATCTTGCTTCTCTTACTTAATTTGATAAAGGACTTAAATATTAAATCAATTCAACACTGTTCGAAAAACAAGACTAACGGACCTTAAAAAGTTCGGACTAACGGACCTTCGGACTAATGAACCTTCGGACTAACGGACCTTCGGACTAATGAACCTTCGGACTAACGGATCTTCGGACTAATGAACCTTCGGAGTAATGGACCTTCGGACTATCGAGCGGTCACCTGAAAATCCATCGTTTATAATGTTTTCTGCAAAGACGGAATATATATCCGTATTGAAGGCGCTACCGTTTGTCGAGTGCATTCGCTGTGTTTTGTCTTCAGCGTTATACGTTTTGTACTTTCCAAATTGACGATATGTTCATGGACAATCGAGTCTTTTGGGGAATAATCAGACCTCTCATAGTTTAGGGGAACTATTATTATTGTCCACTGCTTAATGCTATTATCCATTGTTCCTAGTATGTTATATCGACTTCTAGAAAACAGAAATCAGCACCACTGTAAATAAAGTGGAAATTTAAGTGTAATCCTTGCATAAATTGTTCTGGAAATAGCCACTAAAAGTGGACTAGCTAATATTTTTATTATTATTAACAAATCTTCCCATTATTCGTTGTTCTTAGCAATATCACAAAATTGAATATAAGGACAACATACTATTTTTTTGCGGAATGGGCTCTAAGTTGGGCACACGTGTGCCTGCATTCTGAAAAGAGTCCCTAAAAGTGAACTACGTATTACTATTATTACTATTAAATCTCACCGCTATTGCTTTGTATGAAAACAATATTGTTCAATTAATTGTTTTTAACAATATCACAAAATTGAATACAAGGACAACAGACACATTTATTGCGAAAGGGGTTTCAAATGAGGGCACACGCGTGCCTGCACTCATCTAAGACGGGTTCAAATTGTTTCACATTAATAAACTAAAGTTGACATTGAAGTGTTAAAATCAAATTCTCTTATTTCTTAAATGATTGATTTCGTTAGCAATATTGTTGTAACAGTTCATGGATGCACTAGCGCTTGCAAATTAAATTTACATTTTATTTGGTTGTAGATCATATCGATGTTATACAAAACATATTTGTTTGTGTTTTAATAACATTTTATATTAAATTGTAGATGACAGACTAATTGAACATATGTGGAGACAACCGTTTTTTTTCTCCTATTTTTATATAGATCGATTTGTTGAATGTTGGCTACCAAACGTCCAGCGGCAAATATTTCATGCATATATTCAGGAAGAGAACTAGTTTATCAAGGTATAAAGAAATGTATATCATTGAGCTTGAAATCAAGGATACTACAGATACAGCTTTGTCTGATTCATAGAGGGTTCAGAAAAAAAGAACTGATTTCAATTTTCCAATTGTGAATTTTCCGTTTATGTGTAGCAACATTCCAACAGCACCTGCATATAGAATATGTACATTTCCGTTCATCCGATATCCTACAGTTTGTGGTTCCTATCATGATATCCTTGATATAGGGTTGCTGCTTGCAAGGAAGCTGCTGCGGACCCAAGCAGTAAATCGAAGAACAGCAGACAATACAATGACCAAAAGAAAGAAAAAAGAAAAAAAGGACAAACAACGATCTACATTTCTGGAATAACCTTCATCAGATACGATCAAAATCGGAAGATTGGAAAGCCAAATAATTTAAAGTTTTGGGAACAATAAAACAAAAGGACCAAAACAGGATAGCCGAATTCAGCTAAGGTCACATATGCCTGAGGGAAGAGAATCTTAGTTTTATTAATGAATACATTATTTAGGAACTGTACAATTTCAGTAATAAATATATCTAATAAACCAGTTCCGAAGTACTGACCACTGGGTGGGTGATACCCTCGGGGACTAATAGTTCACCAGCACAGGCATCAACACAGTGGTAGTGATAAACACGTCGATAGTGCGCATGATCAAGTTTGTCAGTGATTTGCTGCAGGTCGGTGGTTTTCTCCGGTTCCTTCCAGCAATAAAATTGACCGTCACGATATAACTGAAATATCATTAAAAGTGGCGTTAAAAACCATACAACCTTAAACCAAACTATAAAGATATAATTAAATTGATCATTTCTGGTTTCTTGTATATCGGATCGGTGGTGTAATGATAGACGTGCTCAACGGGAGGTCGTAGGTTCATTTACCGGTCGGTTCAAAACGAAGACTTGAAAATTAGTATTTGCTGCTTCTCCTGTAAATAAGCATCAAAAAGATATATGGCTTTTTTTTCACAATTAATATCTTTAATGAAATCTTTACATTTGTTAGTGGAACAACATAAGTACCAGTACCTTATCCTGGCCTCGTTAATATTAGTAGCATGTCATAGATATATATACAATATTGGTCTGTTGACGGTAAATATAGAATGTATTTGACGAGGCTGAGAAACGGGGTGAAAGACGAACTTTAGCGAGTCTTTCTCCCCATTTCCAGCCGAGTCAAATAAATTCTATATTTACCGTCAACAGACCAATATTGTATTTATCCTGCAATCCACGATGTCCTAAAAAATCATTTTAACTCGTAAAAATGCATTTTTTTAATGCATTATGCAACGGAATCCTCACTATTTGGCGTAGTAAAATACAAGATTTTTTTGTTACCGAAAAAAATTCACGAACAAATAGTTCTCAAAAGGAAGTGAAATAACTTTATTTAAATGCATATTTATTGATTAAGATGAAAATCTATATAGAAAATTGATAGTTTAGAACCTGAAATATACACATTTAACATGTTTTTCATAGATATGAAAACACATTAATTTATCGATCATACGTCACATGCGGTCATACTTAAATACGCCTGCAGTAGTAACCAGGTAAATACATACGCCTGTGTGAAAGGTGTACGCCTGCAACTATATGGTTCACTTTTATTTAATTTTTTTTTGTATAAGATAGTAAACATCCGATATATTGCTTTTAAAAGTGAACCATATAGTAGCAGGCGTACACCTTTTCACACAGGCGTATATATTTACCTGGTTTCTACCGCAGGCGTATTTAAGTATGACCCGTTCAAACTGTACTGAGTTAATTAACCATATGTGTGCATTAAATAGTAAAGATTGTGTTGTGAGACTGTCCAGAACGTTCCCTCTTTGGTTTATTCCCTTTGTCCTGTTGATTTAGCTGCTTTTGTTTTCCTTTCAAAGCTTCCCGTGTCAAGTTAAATGATTCGGATATGTTTAAGATGTTTGTTTTGTTTTTCAATGACTATTAGGATTTGTTTTTAACATTCATAACCGAAGTAGTTCCAGATTACTGCGCATCCGAATTTCTGCAGCAGTAGCCCTGTATTGGTTTCCGGTGCAAGGAATTTAATCCATTAGTGATATGGATCTGGAATCAAAATATTGCTATTTCTACCATAGTTGGGACTTCGTTCCATATAAATTAAAACATTTTTTTATCAATATTATATATGGATTATTCAATACAACGGAGATACAAAATAGATTATTTAAGACATTTTTATATCCAGAAAATATTTGAGTTTTGAAAAAGAGATACTTAAAAAGATATATGGCTGCTTAGCTGTCAGTGAGGATAATGTTTACGAATGGAGCAAAATGTCTTCCTGCTGACTGTTGTAGCGCACCACACGTTTCTATAATAACCTTCATAGTGTAAGCTCAAAATCGAACGATTTGAAAGCCAAGTTATTTATTTACGTCCTGAGATCCGTGTTGTGATGTTATTACGATTTCTGCATACAACGATATCTAGTTGTTTCTAAGAGGGCTCATGTCACAAGTTATGCGTGTGTGTTTGACAATAGCGGTGTCCAGCACACGTTGTGTTTTTGTTTTTTTTCGTCTTGTGTACCCTATTATGCCAGTTTCTCTGGATTGTCCCTTCGGTATCCTCTAACGTTTATTTATAACGAAGTAGACGTTGATAATGTTGACATATGTTTTGTTCTCGTTTTATCTGTTTGGCATAAACATATATATATTTAACTCTATTTTCAAAATTTTAGAAAAAAATTTGTAACGATTCAACAGTTTCATTGTATAGTAATTTAATTTTCTTTTCTATTACTTTTGATGTTATTTTTAACATATGTAACGTTTTTAATTTCAAAAATAATAATTATTTACTTTGAGCGGAACTGGTGAAGGTTATACCAAAAACGCGTCCTGCCCACTCAATTAAGATAAGTTGATAAATACCAAAAAGGGCAATCAGAAGCAGTAATGCAAAGGACAGACACTGCAATGACCAATTGAAAAAGGACTAACAATGATCTGCAAAAAAATAAATAATTATGGTTAATTTCACTTATCCATTATTCTAATATATTTTGTGTTGATTTTTGTCATGCTTATGCATTATTGTAAATTGTAGGGAGGGGGTGGTAATAATGTTGTCATAACTTGTGGCCGATGTCATTACTGATATTAAAGCAATAAAAAATACTTCATTAAATTTAGTGAGAGTTAGAACAATACATGCAGGTCTGGAATTGAACTTTAGCAGCTCGTGTTCTATGGATTCCTTTAAGCATGATTTTGGATGGTTCAAACAGTGGAATTGTTTTTAGGTCTGATAAGAACTGCTGTATTAGTATTTTCTCTCTCACAAATATCAATAAAAGAGGAACATTAATCAATATCTTTATATAGGGTACCAACCGAAACAGATGATCCATATGATTGTATTCTCTGTTAATCAAAGATGCGAAATACGCTTAAAAAACAAATGTCCTTTTCAAAAAGAAATTGATTTGTTCAGTGGATTTACATTGCGAGTTGATTTCATATGAAATCATTAAAAAAAATCATTTAAGAAATGAACACAGTTATTGCTAGCTTTCAGCAAAGAAAAACAGGATTGTCAACAAAACATGGAAATTTCTATAAAGAGCTTACAAAACGTATAGTGTTGGATTTTCTAAGCACAACGGATATAAGCTGCATAAACCGTTACAAACTACGTCACTTCAACAATTGATCTGGGCGGATGGTCTCCAGGCAGAACCATGTCAGCTGGTAACAAAAGAAAACTTTATTTTATTGAAAGGTCCCAGAAGGATGGGAATTCGAGATGGTAGTGGGAATATTAGCAATGTTAAATGACAGGGCAGGTTCATTCATTGAAACATTAAAAAAAATAGGAGAGACATGATCTCCTACACATTTATGATATACCAGAAGCAAAACATGCCTTACGTTGACAACAAAACAAAGACAATTGAATATATGTAACAGTCTAGACGTGTTCCTGATCTAAAATATGTGACATTTTAATTACTTTAAGGCCTGGTTGAATAATAAAAATACCGATCAGTATAACGAATATGTATATTACAAGTGTTATGTTGCAATAAACATGATAAAATATAATATGAATATACTCAATGGTCATAACCTTTAACAAACGTGAGTTGCAATGATTAAAATAACATCATCTATTTGTATGTGCGATACCACTTCATATCCTACATGCACTATTTTCAACACTTTTACAAGGCTTGAAGAAATGCAAACAATCAATAGATACTTGCATTTGCATTATTTTAATTATTGTATACAATTGGGATGATTGATAATTCCACATTGTCAACCGGTGTTTTATTTATTGTGTGCAGAAATTTGTTATTATGACGTTTGAGAATAGCTCTCAGAAGAAGGCATGGTTAGCTGGTTGTGTGCGTCATTGACAGAAATCAAGTGTCAACCTTTCGACCAATCACAAAATGCATTTTTATCAATCCAATTTATCATATGTAAGACAGATATATATATGTTGACCAATTGGACAAGAGCTCTAGACGTGTACTCGGTTTTGATACCGACAGATATAGTAAGCTTATCACCGATTGGTCGGTTGAAATTATGAACCATGAACTGACCCCATACGGGATGTCGTTTGATGTTAATATATCGCAAAAGACAAAGAAACTATACAAAGATAGAACAAACATCTGATTTTAATTAGATAGTAATTATACATAAGTTAACGTGTAAGCTACACGTAAATCAGTAAATGGCCGGTCTGAGCTTAATTTTGTATATAAGGGGATTAAGTAAGTGAATGTATCGCCAGTAAGGTAGTATATCGCTAACTTATAAGACCTTCACCGAATAAAAATCAACTTTCCATCAACCAAAATTAACATAGTACAGAATCGACAGGCTGTAGAATAAAATCGTCAAGCACTGCTCCTCTATACTGGTAACTGTGATGTCGGCATTACCCTTTTGATCTATTTTCTATATCTACAATCGAACTGTATGTAACAAACAAACATCAACAAGTCTATTGAAAAGACAGAAATACTTGTATGTTGTCTTATAAGTAACGCATTAAATATGCTTATATAACTGACACCTGCTTAGCATTTCTTTGGTTTTCCAAACTTTTGGATGTGGGCGTATCTGAGGACGATTGTTCCGGAAACGCATGCGTCGTGAGTACTAAAATTGGTATATATGTTTATATTTACTTACGAAACGCATCATGCACACTATATTCTACTTTGTTTTTGTCTCCAGTGTATACTTCATACTATGTTCTTTTGATGTTTTATAACAAACAGTTCAAGTCATTATTATTTTGTTTAATTTTCACACTATGTAAAATCACAAGTATATCAGCCAAGCTTCGCCAAATGCGTTGAATTTATTTGTAATATAAATATGTCAATTGCACGCACGGGACATATCAAAATTATATCATTCTGTTTAAAATGACATCTGCATGAGATATGGCTATTGAAAATTAATAGCATTTTTTTTTTAATTTCACCTGAATGTCATATTTAACTTAAGTAAACATATCATTGAGCAGGATTAAAAATTAAATTTCAAAAGGGTATGCATAATACTTTATAACGATAAGTATCTATTATTGTTATACATGTAAATGATATATTTATAAAACATAAAGTTAAATGTTTATTCACGAATATCAGGGGTTAATCAAGACAAAGAGAACATTTTATATATTATTCAATTTTATTTTGAATTTGAAAAACAGTACGTAGAACTGTTACCAAACAGAAACAAAATAATATTCTCTAAATTTAGAATCAGCACCTTAGACTTACTGATTAAGAAAGGCCGATGGAAAAATATCAGTAGATCATATATAATTTACAAGATCTGTCAATGCCGTGAATTATATTATATTTTACAATGTACAATCCTTGGATTATGTCAGAAAAAGATGCATTTTATATACCCACACTGCTTTTTCAGATGATTGAGTGTTTGACAGCGTTGTTGTGAAGAACTCTTAAAATGAAAACATAATTTTATATTTTGTTTAATTCAAAACGTAGATATATAATTTAGTGCGCACGATGCGTTTCTAGAATAAACTTCATCAAGTGACGCTCGTACAAAAAGACCGAAAGCCAAAAAATTAAAGAGTCGATGACTTATAAACTATCCTATGAATATTCTAACAAATTGGCCGATTTCACGACAAGAATTGCCACAATAAACGCTGAACATAGTGATGTTCACAATATCGTTTATTTATTTTTCATTATGTTTTTCGATCTCATCACATTGCTGGTAAATTTGACGTTTCAATATCCAATTTCTCTTAGCACTTTATCTATATTTAATCAAATCACAATTTACAATACACGATACCATAATATTGATTTTAATTGTGTTGATAATAATTTAAGTCTAATGATCTCTGATATCACACAAATATCTACTGATAAAATCATATTTTTATTTGGTTTTGAGCTTTGTAATGCGATGTGCGAAATATACTCGATACACCATTGTGTGATAAAGTTTGTCAGTGACTTGCAGCAGGTCTGCGATTTTCTCCGGTTATTCCAGTTTCCTCCTCCAATAAACTTGACCGCGACGGTATAACTGAAATATTGATGAAAGTGGCGTAAAACACAATAACTCACACCCATTTGTGATTCGATATCTTAAATAGTACTTGGATCGATTGTCTGTCTGACAAATTAATAACAATAACATAGATAATTGTATTGGTATTAAAGAAGCTATATTTAAAATATTTAAAAGGATGTTAGATGTTATATTACTCCAGAAACGTCGTGTGCACTAAATTTGATATCTACTTTTTATCATTATCGTTAAAAACTATATGTATTATTTAATTTTGCACGTCCTAATGCATGTATTATAGAAAATAATTTCAATCTGTCTCAGGCAGACACGAGGAAAGCTTGATGATATCAAAGAGTAATCAGAAGCCGTAAAGCGAAGAAGTACATACAACATAATGGCCAAAATAAAGAGAACAACCAATATCCCACAAAACACTACACATACAACTAAGCATTTGAGGAACACGAATTCCACTAAATCTTGGGTATGAACTCAGGTGCTCAGGAAGGGTAGGCAGTCCCAGTTCAATTAGTTGTACCCATCGTGTTACAAATACCGTGTCATCAATCAGGAAAGAACCGGACTATGATTACGACAAGTATAAAACATCCGTAGTCATTTGCGACGCATGATATTCCGCAACGCTTAACCATGTCATGGTGGCAACCGTAAAACTTGCGAATTGCTTACCTCAACTTGACACACTATCACGGATATCATGATAGCACGCACAAGACCTGGAATATCCTATCAACCGAAATATATATGCACTGTACGTCATAGCCAGATCCTACTGGAATGTTACTACATATGAATAGAAAACTTACAATAGAAAAAGTGACATGGTCTCGATTGTCGTACAATTTCGTTCTTATCCGCACTCATTGTCGGTCAATGTATGAAGCAGAACCAGCTCTATCTGTGGTATCCTTTATAGCAAAAATACCTTAGCTGATGACGGCTATCATGCTTAGGCCATTTCATTCTCTCAAATATCTCCAATATTATGTTTATATGTATTTATTCATGTAACTGATGAAGGTAATTCATGAAACGCATGCCCACTGCAAACATTGTAGGATATTTACTAAAAATAAAATTCAATTATATTGACATCTCATATCGGGAAAATACGAAAGTAGTGGGATTTTAGACAAGAAAGTCCTGTTCCAGACAAGATTATACAATAGTCAAAAGGAATTTCTATTTTCTATAATGACGGCCATATATAATGGAGGGTATGGCTGCAACCCTGATTTTGGTAGATGATCATTTCAAAAAAGTTAAGCTTGATGGAGAACATTAGGTTCGAACAACATGATTTTCAAATGAATTGCGATCAAATGCCTCAATGTTTTAGTGTGGTACCCGTGTTAGAGCGATCGGATGGGTCACGAGTAACAGCCTAAAACAGACGTGGCACATTGTTTGGGTACATTGAGAGGAAAGGTTTATATGTATTTATTCATTTTAAAAGGATGAATGGATTCAGAGTTCGTAAGTGAATTTTATCACCCATTTATCTGCATACTTACGCTTAATCTCGATAAATGCACGATTGAATGCACGTAAGCAATATCTCGACCGTCATTTTTTTCCAATTATCGATTTTGTCACCTCTACACAAGTGGAAGCCATCTGCTTGCATTTACAATGCAATTACTCACATTCATTGATATTATTAGTATTTCTGCATACTTTTCACTCAACTTAATAATTTTCGCAATCACTTTCACATCATCATTTTTTCTGAAGATGTAGTTCAACCTTAGTTGTTTCAATAACCAAAACTAATACATAATTATCTTATTTTGTTCATACTGATAGGGAACACATTCAGTAGCTATACTCCACAATTTAAATCAACATATTGAATATTTTTCCTCCAGTTGTTTGTAGGATGGCTCATATTTTGTGTTTTTTTGTGTGTATGCTTTGTCCCATCATATGTCTTTAAGCTTTGAGTTCCGTGTTGTGATGTTCGCTACGATTTCCACGATTTCCACGATCTCCAGTTGTTTCTAGAAAGGCTCATGACATGGTGTCCAACGAATATTGACTATGTGAGTAATATGGTGGGTGCTTCATGGGAGGCAGGGGCTGCTTGCCCTTCGTGGTCATTGCTTTTCAGGGAATATACGGCTATTCCTTCTCTATAGTATTTGCTTTGATTTCTTCCTCCACTGTTAGTGTGTTTTATTTACCAGGCTGTCTTCAATATCGATGCTGTACTCAAATTACCAACACAACATCGTCATATTCTGGTTAGAACTGGAGTATTTAACTTGTGATATGTATTGCACTCTGTTGTGGATATCACTCATTGCTAAAGCTATTAAATCTACGACTCGTTTCTGGAATAGCCTTCATCAAGTATGTTCATGGTTTAAATATTGCAAAGACAAGTAATCTAAAAGTCTCTGTGAACAAGAAACCCAAAGGCTCCGAACAGCATACCAAAAATCGGACAATGTAACTTAGTTTTAATAATAATTACGTTATTTAAGAATGGTAAATTTCAATATAGTTAAGAACTATGATGCGGAAATAAGAAATTCTGTATATTTTATTATGTAGCAAATAAGGTAATGGTAACATTTCCTTTTAAAGCGATCACTAACACCATCATAAGTTAGTCGATTCATAAATAAGCATATTAAGGATACACTTGTTTGACATAATGTTATATATTATATATACATCGACAGCAAGGGAAGTTATGTAATTGTAATCAATAGATAAGGCTTTAATTAGTGTTTCATGTCTTATTTACGTGTTTAAAAGTACTGTTGATAGCACTAAGAAACGTGATTATGTTTGATGAATTGCATTTTTAATATATCAGTATCAACGTCATCTCTTGACTTTTTCCCCTGGTTTCCGTATGTCTCATTTGCAAATTATTACCTCCATTTACATCCGGGTGTGTACATGCTGATGATCAGGTGATTATGACATTATATAATAATGACTTGCTTTTACATTTTATGTTTACATTGATTCACTTTTCCTTTCATGAAGACATATTACTTAGACATAGGTGACCTTAGCCGATTTTGGCGATCCTGTTTAGGCTCTTTGGTCTACTTGTTCTCAAAAGCTGAAAATGTATTTGGCTTTCCAACCTTTCCTACCTGATACAGGGTATTCCAGAAACGCGTCGTGCGCGGTAATCTTGATATCTACGTTTTAATTTTTGTTATTCCACCGTCCGCATCGTAATTAGAGACGGACATATTTATTTGGGGAGGGGGGGGGTATGTTTAGTCCCTAGGCAGACATTTTGTTCATGCAAATCAAGAAATTCAAATTGATTTTCGTGGACATGAGAAATCAGTAATTTGTCTTCAAATGTTACCAACTATTGTCGTTGAAGACTACATGGCCATATTATTTATTTTTTTCATCTTTCATGTCAATTATATTTTTGATATATAATTTGCATTCAAACCTACTACATTTATTTCTTATTCGAAACTGAATATAACCTAAATATCTGTAGTAGGGAAAATTATTATGCGTTTCGTCATACAGACGTGTATTGATATTTTCCTACACATTACAATGCTGTCCAAGTCAAGTTTTAAAGTTATTTTCAAATCCCTTGCTTCAGCAGATCAGTTAACATAAAGTCAGCTTCTAAATAAATGCTAACTTAGTGGTAAGGTTAAGTCTGCATTCATCTGATCAACGACTATCATTGAAAATTGTTTGGAGTTCGAAACGACACCTCACCCTTTCCATCATGGAAAAGTGTACTCGATACAACTTCGTATCATTCACTATATCAGTACTGTAGCCAGGTAAGGTGGTTTTGTTATTTTGATGATATGTCGTTCGCATTGATGACAATTTACCGTGTTATTTTTCTGTTCAAATACCTATATTGACCCCTTGTTGGTACGATTACCAACATCGATGTCCTATTTATGACGTTAACGGTTCTTAATCTCAGTAACCAATCGTGGGAGACATACAGTATGTGCAATGTTCTCCCTGGAAAACCTGTCGGAGATTGACATGTGTTGGGTGATAATAAAATGAAGCTAACTTGTATTTATTTTACATGAGTTTGAGATATTTTTGTTCATCTGATTTTCTGCTAAAACGATGACTTGTAAATGATGAATATGGATTACATATTAAGACCATTGCTCTCAAACGGAAATCATATTCGATTTGTATCAAGGATAATTTAATAATTTATTATAAAGATAAATGATTGAAGCATACTGGCTAAAAAACCAATAAAGAAATAATGCTTAAGTTAAACGTAATACAATAATTAATTTATTATAGTTAGATGTCCATTTTGATAATTTATATCTCCTGAATAGCTCTAATGTCAAACTATGGATAGCTCAAAAAAATATTTTGAACACAAATAAAAGTTCATGATGAAGTATATTTGTATGGATATGTATGCGCAAGGGTCATTTGTGTTCAACACCAGTTTCAACAATGTCTTAGATATATTGAAGTATGGATGGACAAATTTATTAGTAAATGAAAGCGGAGTAATCGTTGAAAACCACCGACCTGCCAAGTTCTATTATATAGCGTTGTATCGAGTACACATAAAAGAGGGGAATCGAACTCACACAACTTTATTTTCAAAACGGCCTGTATCTGGTAAGAAACAGCACCTGCTTATCCGTCGTGAATACATGGATTCGTCCTCTTTTTAATTGGGTCCCTATGGTTTTTTTTATGTGTTTGTCTACGTCCAATATTAACTATGTCTCTGGTTTGTCCATTCTGGATTTCCCGTTCGGTTTCCTCTGTTTATTTGGGGTGTATTGATCTTTTATCTTTCGGCCAGTGTATTCTCTGTCCTTCGATTTTCTGCTTCTGTTTACCCCTTTGGTATCTGCAAACTGTTCTTTTTAAACAAGAACAACCTTATCGCATCCTGGAGGTGACTCATATAATGATGATAGTTGTAATAGTTTGGCTTGTTCGTAAGTTGCAGTCCGTGTTTGTTTCTACTCTATCTTTCCTAAGCAGACCGAAACATAATTGTCGTTCTGCCTATTATAATGTTTTATGCTTATGAGCACTATGCACATGGTTTGTGTGTTTTCTTTAGATTAAGAGAACATATGCTGGTTGTTGTTGTTAGTTTCTCTAGATTGTCCTTGTTTGATTGCCCCTTCGGTATTCGCTATCGTTTATTTGTAGCTTGAACGTCGAAAACCTCGATATCATGAGGAGAAGCTTGATATACAATTAACCGTCTTGTTTGCCACTGTCCCACACCAGGATCTTGGTTTCCATGTGTTCCTATTTATTTTGTTTGGGGTGGTTTGCGTTGTTATAATTGGTTATCTTTTTGACCATTAAATGTTTAACATTTGTTTGATAAGGATTTCGCTAAAGATACAAGTTGTTTACTGTTGTGTACGTATATATTAAACAACAATAAACCATTTGGCGCTTGACGTGGAGAAAATAAAATATATCGTTTTTCTTGATTAAAAAAAACGTAATAGGATATGAAAGTAAACGATGTCGCCAATAAAATGACTCTCTCAAAGCTGATAATATCCGGCTTCTTCCCCAGAAATTAATAAAAACCTCCATCCCGTATGATCATCACTTATGACTGAATCTAAATATTAAATAAAATCCAAATCATTGATGATAAATTACTGATAAAACACAGCAGTTACCATGCCATTCTCTGTGGAGAGGTGGATATTGACAGTTGACGAAGTCAGAAGAGTAATTGCAAGTGAAGTTGAAATGGTTGCTGATCTTATCTGGTTTATAATGGTCCAGTATTGTTCAAACAACATTTTATTTTCTCTGATAAACACACGTTGAATAACGTTGCAGACACTAATTTGTTAATGTATTAAATGAAGTGTAATTTTATTATATTTACATATTAAGCTATACAAACAATCGGATAGATTTTAATTGAAAGTCAGATGGATAAATTAATCATTTTACTAAATAGATTTTAAAACGCGATGAGTAGATATCAGATAACTGAGGCAATTTTATTTAATAAAATAATTGTGGCAAGATCAAATAAAATATACTTTCGTATAAACAAGTAGTACGGTAAACAAGCTGATTTGCCATCCGTATCACATTACACTCTAAATATGAGTAAAAAATGCAAAACACACATTTAATATGCATCGTGTTTATATAAACCGATAACCATAGCCTAGGTTTCAGTGATATTTTACAGTTGACATTTACGGTTTCATATACAAATATAGCGGCCGTCGTGAACGTATGGTAGTTCGATTCCCACTCGAGGTGTACTGGATACAACATTGATGTGATAAAGTTTGTCAATGACTTGCGACGGGTCGGTGGTTTTCTCTGGTCACTCCTGTTTCCTCTACCAATAAACCTGACCACCACGATATAACTGAAATATTGTTGAAATTGGCGTTAAACACCATAACCCACCACATGCAAATACACTAAATAAACATCATAAAGAACAAAAGGGGCAATCAAGAATGAAGAATCCAGTGACACAAGCAACGTTTGGCACAAAACACAGAACGACAATAAACAATACAAACAACACAACATAGAAAACTAAAAAAGATGAACATTGGAGACCCAAAGGTAAAAGGTAAGCAATTATTATTATATATCTACGTTATTACTCTTTTTTTATCTATATGAAGTAGAGCACTTGTATGTATTCGTGAACGAAGTCGGTGTTGTTTATATATAATCGGTCATCACATCAATGGTAATCAAAAACACACTTTTTCAATGCAGCATATTCCAAGCCATTTTTTAATTAAAAAAATAGGACCATCAAATTTGACTGAAAAGAATAGTCTTTTCGTGAATTGTGGTAAATACAGATAATTTAAGTCATATCCACTCTTGTTGTTTCAACTACGCATAGAATGTCAGTGAATTCCCTCTGCGAATTATGGAAACGATGATGAATTGACTACGACTGACTCATTAAGACTGGTTGTATAACGTAACTGAATTATCCTTGGAAGAATTTCTGGTGTCAACAATGGTCAAGAACTCAACGTCAAATCTCCGTAGACAAAAACAAATCAATCATTAACCAATTAACCACATTAAATCGATAATCTATTAAACGATGATGCAATGGACGCTTTTATTATTTACTGAGCAAAGTGATAAATGTTGGAGTACATGTATAGAAAACCATTGTTCAATACATATAATTCTATTTCGGGTATATGGGGTTTCCCTTTTTAACTTCAATGGTTTTTTTTAAGACTAAAACCGGTTTGCTAATAAATATGTAGGTCTGTTTGATTTGGAATTGAATAATGCACGGGGAAGTTTTTGGCGGTAATAAGGATATGTTGTTACTGAGCTATAAATAGCTGATACATCAACGTCAAGTGTTGGTACGTTCTGTTTAGTATATTACAGGGCAACAAAAATATGAGATGACTGCAAGAAAACAAACATAATCCAAGTCTTGTCTCTTATTTAGCCCTTTTTATTAGGATAGAAATGATTTAAATTCGGATGATTTCAATAGGGATAATTTACTAATCTTCTCATGTTACTCTTCCGCTATGCATTATAGCTGGTATTATTATTTCGAAACAACGAACGCATCAACAACAAGGAAATGACTGCATTTGAAGAATTGGCAAAAACAGAATTAATATCTTGAAAAATTCGGTACATATCAATTCCGGTCTGTTTCCTGTGTAAAATGTTGAAGGAAATTTTAACTACTTATTCTTAGCTATTGATATCCGTGAGTTCTCAATTTGAATGATTACATCTCCACTATATGGAAAATAAATTGAATTATAATATGTTTTCCGAAGTGTTTTGAGTTCAGGGTTGCAAGCATATTAAGTTAATTTGGGAAGATGATGCACGCCGACCAACGTGAAATGTTTATCATGCATTACAAAAACGGCAATTAAATGAATGCAATTATAGTAATTATAAATATGGTATTAACGGGCCTACAATTAATTTCCAAAAAAAGCAATATTAAATTAGCTAAATTATAGTATAAGATCTTAATGATGCAAATTCTGCATTAAATCGTGTAAGTAGTGTCGAATTATAAAATTGTCGTGATTGATGCAATCATGAGTAGATAAATGTTGCTTTGCATTTTGTTTTCTTTGGTGATAGTGGCATTTCGAAATTCGAAGTCCTTGAAATTACAGCGAAACCTATCTTAACCGAACTTCCTTGTGACCAACATTTGTGATTGGAATATACAGGTTTTCGGTTTATACATATTAAATTTATCAGACTTTCTACATTGGAACTCTATTTTCAGCTCGATTCTGGTTAATTCAATGTTCGGTTTAGACAGGTTTCGTTGTAAATACTTCTTTCTTCATCATTTAACTCCCTAGCAATTGAATATAATGCTTACTATAATGCTGTAATAACTATAATAACTGTAATTATAATGCTAACAACAATCACGTTATTATATTCATCATACATTTACATATGCTTTTACATTAGTATAATACATTGAAAAAACAAATACCATACTGTCAGAACAGTTGCGATATCCAATAGCAAAAATTGTAGAAATAGCCAAAATTGATACCCCTAACACAGAAATACATAACCGGTTCTTTTCCTAGCTTGCATTTTAATCTGACCAATGTTAAATTTTAATATATTAAAGGGTTAATCTCAAACCGTAAATCTGAATAGGATAGACAAAATAACGACCAAAAAGAAAAGCAATGACCGACAAAACAAAACACAGACAACTTACTATTGAAAACTGGGGGTACACTAGGGTGTTCCGGAAAGATAAACATTTCCTGCTTCAGCTTTGGCATGCGTCGTGGTACTCTTGTTATAAACCTGGCGATAACACATGAATTAGAAAATGACCGGAATATTATGACGACAAGCGAACTATACACATTGTGATATGCGCTACAGATATATAATGAATTATTTGACTCGCCAACTTTTCGAATATGAGCGCATCTAATGAAGCTTCTTTCAGAAACGCGTTGTGTGCACTACATTGACTATATAGTTTATAATTTTATCCAATGGAGGTTTTGTTTTTAAATGCGACAAATATCATTTCAGTTATTTTAAGGTCTTAATAATTATAGAAACAAGTAGCATGCATCACCCGGTTTGTAACTGGAGCAACACGACGGCTGGCACTACCCCATCGGAGCACCTGAGTTCACCCCGGTTTTAAGTGCGGTTGTTGTTGAGCGATTTCTAGTTTCCGATGTAATGTTTTGTAGATCGTTGTTTGTCCCGTCCTCCGTTATCTTTTGGGCATTGTCTTGCCTGTCAATTCGATTGAGGGATTTTGATAACCCAATTGATATCTTCAAACTCTTCTTAGATATATTCGTTCTAGAAGCTGTGCAATATCGACAAAAGTAAACCTTGAGACAATACTACCGTACCCGTGTGCTCCATCAACAAGGACGAATTCGTTAATACAGTAACACAAATTTCATGTTATTAAGAGTATATAAATTTATTCAGTAATAGAGGACGGTAGTCCTCATTGCGGTAGACCACATACTGATGCACTATTTCACGCGTCGGCCTGACATTTAAACCCGGATGTGGAAAGCCAACATAGATACGAAAGTAAATACTTTCATGAAAAAGATTTAAATAATAGCTACTTTTTTGTTAAATAAAATCTTGTATTTTCGTTCCCAAGTCAAAAAATTTCAAAACTACATCTATTTCATTTGCAACTGCGTCAATTCCGTAAATCGTGACGACATGTACAGTGTACTGTAAACAAACACAGCACCTTTGTCAAGCGTGTCCAGAAAAAAAAACTTTCTAGTTACGGATTAGTAAAAGATGATTATAGAATATATTTGACTTAATTTAGAACTACATTATTTTCAGAAAATATCAAATTTATATTTTGGACCATTTGCAGCCGATGTAGAAAAAACTCGCCTTGGTGTGTTTTTTGCTTTGTTTATTTTTTGCAGAATCTACGCGGGTGGTTTAATATTTACTCGGATCGATCAAAACTTTGACCAATACAACACGTACGTACTGAAAGGACTGCATGTTTAAGGACAACTACTGTTCATTTTTTACCACTGTGAATGACTCTATTAAAGACAACTCGGGTCATTTTTTGACGTATGGACATTTTATGTCACGCCCAACTGCATTTCACTGTCGAACTCCAGATTATTGACATTTCGCTATATATGACTTACCAGTTTAAAAGAAATCCAAACACAATTCCTGTCTAATTATCCAAGATTATTTGTACCACAATATTCCTAAAGTTCTACAATAAATGCGTAAATAAAAACGAATCTAATTTTAGAACATTGGGGACGGCCACCTTTTCGTGTAAGCGCTAATCCTCTCAGTTTAATATAGGTATAACTACCAACAAATAGATAATGATACTATGTGAACACCAATTTTCGGTAAATGAAAATATTCTAAATTGAGGGGTCACCTTGCCTTTGAACCACGCTCAGTTTTTATTTCTTTGTTGACTTCCAAATGTTACATATTTCCAAACATGATGAAGAGTATTTCAGGGAGGGTAGGGTTTATATTTTTCGTATCCATGTTGCTTAGTTTGGTTTGCATTATCAGTTCTGCTATGATTGTGCTTTATATTTAATATTTGTATACTGTAATTCTGATTTTGTTCATAATTAGTATGATTGTATGTGTTGTTGCTTGTCCTTATATCTGTGAAATATATATTGTTTGCTATGTCAATGGCTAATCTAACAATTGCCTCTGCCAATTGCAGGGGTTTAGCATCTGATGAAATTAAGGGAAGGGATATTTTTCATAAATGAAAACAACAGTATGACATTACTTTTCTAATTGATACACATTGTTCAAAAGAAAAAGAAAAGCAATGGAAACCCGAATGGGGGTATAGTGCCGTCTTTGCCTCTCTGAACACCACAAGTCTTGGGGTTGTTATAATGTTTAAAACTAGCTTTCAATATACTTTACACAGTGAAAGGAAATTTTATTATACTAGATGTCTCTATCCAGGAACAGCGTATCTCCTTAGTGGCACTCTATGGACCAAATGAGGACTCGCCTGATTTTTTTGAAAATTTAAAAAGTAAACTGGTGTCACTAAGCAACACTTCTATAATAATTGGAGGAGATTGGAATGTTGTCCAGGACTTCAGTTTTGATACTGATAATTATTTACATAAAAATAACTTAAAATCTCATGAGAAAGTAGCTATCTAGATCTAATTGAAGTATGGCGAAAAATGCGCACAGAGGAGAGACGCTTTACTCGGTCCAAGCAGAAAACAGGCAATTATACCATTTTCTTATCTCTAATGATCTTGAAGGTTTTATTAAAGGCAGTGAAATTGGACTGAGTTATAGATCAGACCATTCCCCAGTGTCTGTCTGATTCCAATTTCATAATCAAGAAAGAGGTCGTGGAACTTGGCAGTTTAATAACAGTCTCCTCTATGACCCGGATTATGTCACACTTGTGAAAAATTGAATACAAAAAGTCATTTTCCAGTATAGTGACCAAACCCAAGATGAAGATCTTACATTTAGTATTATTATACCTCACATAATAAAGAACCAATTATATTGGTTAAAAGATAATCACATGACATAAAATAATCTGGATATGTTTGCTTCTAATCGCCGCCAACGGTGACTAATCTCAAGAATTACACACGTCCATTGAATAACCCTATTATTCAACGGTGAATAACACTATTATTCAACGGTGATTAACCCTCGAAAATTACAACGTCCCGTGAATAACCCTAACATGGAATACAACTTTAACCCGGGGGAAATAACCCTAGTGGGGTTGACAATTTTGGATATTCACCTCTTCCGAGGGCCGTAATTGTATATTAATGATCAACTACTATGGGAAATAATAAAAATGATTATTAGAGGGAAAACTATTGCATTTGCAAGTAATAAAAAAAGGCAAAGAGAAAAAAGGGAAAGGGAATTAGAAAAAAATCTAGAAAATCTGTATGTAACTTTTAATGAAAATCCAACCGATATAAATAGGCAAAATATTGATGTAAATGAAACAAAATTAAAAAAATTAAGGGATGCAAAAATTAAGGGTTTAATTATTCGTGCTAAGGCCAAGTGGCAGGTTGAGGAGCAAAAGAGTACAAATTATTTTTGTAACCTTGAAAAGCGTCATTTTACTGAAAAACTAATCCCCAAATTGATAGTAGAAAATAATGAGATAACGGATTTATAACAGATTATTAAAGAACAAGCCAACTTCTATAAAAGTTTATATTCAACTAATAAAAATACTTCCCAGACATGGACTGTTCTTTGATAACACAAACCCTTTTTTAACTTCTTGACAGAAGATGATAAACAAAAATGTGAAGGTGCCTTCTCTATAGAAGAGTGCCTTAAAGCTCTAAAAAAAACTCCAGGGTTGGACGGTTTCACCTCTGAATTTTATTTAAAAAAATGGAATGATGTATACATGTATCTTGTTCGCTCATTAAATACTGCTGGTGAAGTTGGTCGTTCATCCATATCACAAAGGCAGGATGTAATAACATGTATTCCCAAGGAAGATAGATCCAAATCCTACTTGAAAAATGGGAGACCTATTAGTTTGTTGAATGTAGATCAAAAATAGGTTCATCTGTAATTGCACACCGTATAACAAAATCTTAGACAAATTAATAAGTTCATCTCAAAAGAGACACTACATTGGAGAATGCACTAGACTTATTTTTGACCTAATAGAGAGGGCAGAGTAAGATGATATTCCTGGAATTATGTTGCTTCATGATTTTGAGAGGGCGTTTGACACTGGAATGGTCTTTTCTCTTAAAAACTCTTGATGTTTTCGGTCTTGGTAAAGATTTGTGCAATTGGGTAAAAACATTTTATGCTGATCAGACAAGTTGTATTCTAAATAATGGTAACTGTTCAGAATGTTTTGACATTACTAGAGGAGTGCGCCAAGAGGTCCTCTTTCTCCTTATCTTTTTATTTTAGTTATGGAAATTTTAAGCGCGTGTCTTAAAAATGACCCACCAATTTTAGGGATTAAATTCAATGACTCTGAATATTTAGCAAGTCAATATGCCGATGACACCTCGCTTACATTAGAAGATGATTCAGTGTCTTTGGAAAGATGTTTACAAATATTTGATAAATTTTGTGACTGTGCTGATTTGAGAGCCAACATAGACAAAACACAGGCTGTTTGGTTTGGTTCTGGGCATGGTTATGGCATCGAATACTTACCACATCGTAGCTTACTTTGGAATAACTCCGGAAAATTTAAAGTCTTGGGTATTGAATTCGACCTCGGTTGCCCAAATAAGGTTATTAACAATTTCCATACAAAATTTAAAAAGTTAAATCCGTATTGTATTCATGGATCCATAGAGAATTGTCATATGTTGGTAAAATTACAGTGATTAAAACTTTGGCACTCTCCATTCTCACACAAGTTCTTTCTGTTTAACCAAATCCCCCCAAAGAAACATTCATAGACATTCAAATTATTTTCTTTCGATTCCTTTGGAATAATAAAAGGGACAAAATCAAACGAAAGGTTATCATGAATATTTATGAAGAAGGAGGATTGAAATTACCACATATTGAAAGTTATTGCTATGCACTGAAAATGTCTTGGATTCAAAAACTATTAAACCCAATGAACCATTCTCAATGGAAACTACTCCTTATAGATAAAACTGAAAAAACAATGGGGGTGACAAAGTATGGTTACTCAAAAAAGTCGGAATTGAAAAAATATCTACTAAGTTTAACCCATTTTGGAGGGATATTTTCCTAAATGGTCACAAATATTAGAAGGTGAGGAGGTAAACGATGCCACCCATGTCAAATGCTAACTCATTTGGTTAAACCCAAGCATAAAAATTAATGAAAAATGGCAAGAAAAAGGATTTTTTTTTCATAAATGATATTATGAAAACAAATGGCAATGGACTAATGTCTGTGGAGGAGCTTGATTTGAAATATCAAATTACAAATACATGTATGTTCTACAATAGTAAGGAAAGCGGGAGGTTTGGCGCTTTAAAATCTGATTCAACCCACCATTTCTTTAAAAATGCCTGTACCAAGTCAGGATCATTACGGTTTTCACAGTTTTCCGGTTGTTGACTGATTTTGTCTGCTTATATACTTATGAGTTTTGACTTTCCCGTTGTAAGATTGATCGGAGTTCGGTAATTTTGTTATTACCATTATTTACTAAGTTGCCTCCCGAGATTTTGGAAACGCCCCATTCAAAATAGTGCAAGGCTTTTGTCTGTGACTGGGTCCAATATGGAACAATTTTATAAAATTAGAAATTGTATTACATAATTACATAATTTTAATAAAATATACTGAATGACCGATAAATTCTCAAAATAAATGGAAAAATATGTTGAATATTAAAGAAGTAAATTGGGAATTTGTTTACATTTTATCAAATGACTGTACTCTTGATAATGCATTGAAAATGTTTCAGTACAAGCTGTACATCCCTACAAATACATTTTTGTATAAATGTAGACTAGTTGAAACTGAATTGCGTGCTTTTTGTGGAGAGACTGGGGAGACCATTATGCACCTCTTCTGTAACATAGTAAATAACATCTGGCTTAAAATATATGAGCAATTGCAGATCAGGTGTGGGGGTCTCTCCAGGAGAGACATACTCCTAGGAATTGAAAATGTAGATTACCTGTATATATATTCAATTATGTTAATTACAAAATACTGTATTTATTCCTGTAATTTCAAAAAAGTCGTTCCTTCTTTCTCCGGAGTAATGTCTTTGCTCAGACACAAATGTAAAATATGTTTTTTTTCTGCATCAATGCTGCCTCCTGCAAAGAGACAGAGAGTTCGAGATAGATGGCATGAAATATTACTTTTCATGGGTGAGGATTACGAAACAGCATGGGTTGAGGGGGTTAAAATATCTTTTTGTGTTTTTGTTTATTACATATATTGTACCACATTGTTGATGTATGGTATAGTTACAAATTAAAAAAAAATCTTTTGCATGATCAAACTGTATACATATATATATTTATTATGTAGACATGAACATGTTGTACGTAAATTGTCAATTAAGCAACAATAGAAAGTAAAATTACAAAAGAAAACACAAAAACATTAAATAAAAGAAAATACAGCCTAATTATTTCTGAGACAGTGCATAGACAGACTTAGCCAGACGTTGCTGTGTGTCGGAACATTTTGGTATGTTTTTGTTCATCACAGTCTGGTAGTCCGGGTGTTCGTGGTTGTGCACAGCTCATGAAGTGAAATACACAAAAATGAACATCTGGTGCAATAATAAGCTCTGAAATTCGGAAAAATACCTGATATAAATCGTTCTTCAAGCATAGTTAGGTTTAATTGCGTTCTAGCCTTTTGATTTATGAACCGATTTAAGATTTTAATATCCGAATTGTGTTTCTACTCTCTATTTGGTAACAAGTGCTAATTTTAATAAAAAAAAATACACGTTTGATATTGTCGATAATATATTTCCGATCGGCAATCAATTTTCTATTTGAACTTGAATTTTCGCTCGCATAAGAATGTTTAACAGTAATACCACGATAGCCACTGTCGTATTGTGAGGACATTTGTTTGACTTATTTTGTTATTTGCTTTTGTATGTTTACTTGCTCGATTTACGGCTTTTGATTACCCTTTTGGTATTTGGGAAACTTTTATTTCTGAGACAGTGAGTCATTGATTGTTGTTTAACGTCAACTCAGCAATTTTCAGCTATATCATGGCGAGAATAAGTTAATTGTCAATGAGGTGATGATGAGGTCCGCGTTGTACTAGATAGACACGCTTAGTTGGATTATATAGTGATAGCTCACTGAAACAACAGTCCGCGGATAGACATGTTGCACCACACGGACACATTATCCTGATTCCGAGCCAACCAGACATTGCTTTCTGTCCTTAGTGATGCGTGCTTAGCGGAGAAGCAACATTAACCAATTTCATAGTCTTTGGTATGACCCGAACGGGACACGAGGGGAGCAGTCTAACGAGTACACCACCGATGCGGTTCTTTCTAGGACAATCGTAGTCCCGAGACACTTTGTGAAACAGGACTGCTATATGATCAGCTCATTGCTTTCGTTCCTATTAACTGGTTAGCAATCTCCATAATTTGATTTTATTCCTCATTTCACATTTCAATAATGGTACAGAAATATAAACTATTATTATAAATATCAATTATATATTGTGCTTAGGCAATTGACCACTGAGATATTCAAAATTTTTCGGATATTGCTACTCACGTTACTACTTTAATTATTAAATCGAGCAGATGCTGTCTGTAGTATCAAAGAGTAAATATCCTCAATTCGTCCAAATACTTTTGGAATATAATGAAATAAGAACTTTTTTTTCATTATTAATAATGGTTGTAGGAATCGTCATCATTTGAAGGCAATGTCATCTTCATACAAATGACGAATGCTAAAAGAGGATAGAGAAATAGTGTATGGAGAACGATGTTTGTGCATGGGAAATGGTGAATGACGTATTGGTAACAATGCATGTTGTATGGGCGATGAGGTATGGTGTATGGGTAACAGGATAGAGAAAGTGAATGTGGAAAGTAAATATCTTCATTCATTGAAAATAATATTATTACAGCCTTAATTTGCTTTTCCTTCGGCCTTTAAATTCTTAAACGTCCTTTGCCACATTATCAACATCCGATATAACATTTTCCCAACTAAATTAGAACCGAGGGAAAGCGAGAAGAGCAAAGTTCTCTGGTCTGTTTTCCAATGAGTGCAAATTCAAATTCAATCTTATTGACATTCTATGTATTGTAATCTGCAATTACAAAATTATTTCCAAGTTTTACTAATGAAACATGTAACAGCTATTGGTGCAAAAAGACCATGCATTCTATCATTGGGCACGCATTATCTTTTGCTTCAAAAACCACGAGACTTGTAGTTAGCAGGTCTATGTTTTTAAACTTTCTAAGTTTTGGAAGCGGTCCTACTCTGCCATAATATTTGATTGATAGATTTTTGGTTTTAACGCCACTTTCAGCTATATCATGGAGACCAGTATTAGTGGTGGAAGAATCCGGAGTACCCGGTGAGAACCATCGACAATGGGCAAGCAACTGGTAAACTTTATCACTTGCGGCTACGAGTCGGAGTGCACCCTTTTTGTAATCTACAAAGGCGGGCGCGAACCCACGCCGTATTGGTGATAGGCTTGTATGAGTTGTTAGATAATCCAACTACCTAACTCATTGAGCCATAATGTTTGAGAGGACCATGGAAAGGACATTAACAAGTTATCATGTTTCTCGCTATTACAGGTGTCCCCTGTTCCATCCGCAACATACCGTTATCGTGTCATACCGGTATACAACAAATGTTCGTATATATTTATCGTTTAGCAAATGAAATGAGTGAGGAATAAAATAAATTGTATATGTAGAATGGTGTAGCATAATGTTGTATAAGGAATGGTGTGATGTGCGTGTATGGTAAATGGGGGATGGTGTTAATTGCTATGTGTGTTAGCGGTAATGTTGAACATTTCAATAACTGTATGACGACATGAAGATTAAAAGTGAACATACAACAATATAACTGCTTTCTGTATTTGTCTTACTGTTGCTGTTAAATATCGTATTGACGTGTGCCAGTAGTAGAACAGGAACTGCGACTCTTCCGGAGCACCTGAGTTCTCCCCCGGTTTTTAGTGGAGTTCGTGTTAATCGATCTTTAATTTTATGTGTATGTTTTGTAGATTGTTGTTTGTCCTTTTGTCCTTTTTCTTTTATCCATTGTGTTGTCTGTCCTTCTTCGATTTACGGATTCTGATTACACCTTTGGTGTGTTCATACTATTGCAGTTGATAAAGTTGGTCATTAACCTTATCAAATCTAGTGATGACTGTGCTGGCTAAAAATAAGCGGACACTATTTACCCACACCACATAATATAATACGATCTGTATCTGATACCAACAGAGACATACAATATACAAAAAGCAATTTATTAATTAATTATGTGTCTAACATCCATTAAATCTCTCATTATTAAAACAAAAATAATATCGAATATAACGAAAATTTGTCAAACTGACAAAATATTGAAACAATAATTTGTAAGATCCGATTTAAACCATGTCAAACCTTTTTGACAAGCAACGTGAATTAGAAATTAAATAGACCCCTGAGACAAGATTTAAAATATCAAGGATGAAGTTGCAATTAAACTTGAATTTGGTAACTAATGTTCGGTATGTGTAGCACTTTAAACATAGAATGTTATTTTTCATACAAAAAAATGGTTTTTTAAAAGAAAACGTAGACAAATTTGCTCTGTCTTATTTTTATACTCATATGAGTCGGAGTTTCTTCAAAAGCTTGTAAAAGATAAGAAGATTCATGAGGCTAGAGCCTTTAATTTCACATACAGGTATATTGATGACGTTTTATCTATCAATAATTCTAGATTTGCACAATTTCTTCCATTGATATATCCTCCAGAGCTGGAAGTTAAAGAGACCACAGATACCGCTTCGTCCGCATCATTTTTGGACTTATACCTCGAATTTGACGACAGTGGTCAAATCAGTACTAAAATTTATGATAAATGGGACGACTTCAATTTTAAGATCATAAATTTTCCAAATATGTGGAGCAATATACCAGCTTCTCCTGCATATGGTGTTTACATCTCGCAATTGATTCGTTATGCAAGGGCCAGTAGCAATTATTCTGATTTCCTGAAACGTCATCTTCATCTGAGAAACAGGCTACTGGACCAGGGCTATAAAAAGATTCGCCTTATTCGATCTCTTAAAAAGTTTATATTCCGATACCAAGATCTTGTCGAAATATATTCCGTCTCTGCAGAAAAGATTATAAACGATGGATTTTCATATAGTGAAAATGCATAAAGATAAGGTTTCAACAAAAATGTCAAAAAAAAAACAAAATTTTTTTTTTTTTATCAATGTGTAACGTAAAAGTGTTTTTGACATTTGGCGCTGATTTGACAACTGTGTTACCTGTTTTGTTCAAGTATTGTTGTCAATACTGTTATAGTGACAGCCGGAAACTTTGAGCCGTAATGAAAGGGGGAGGTTTGGCGCTTTAAAATCTGTTTCAACCCACCATTTCTTTAGAAATGTCTGTACCAAGTCAGGGTCATTACGGTTTTCAGTTTTCCGGTTGTTGACTGATTTTGTCTGTTTATATACTTATAAGTTTTGACTTTGCCTTTGTTAGATTGTTCGGAGTGCGGTAATTTTGTTATTACCCTTATTTGCATTCTGAAATATATGTTAAGGCGTGAAAGTAGTTTTAAATACCTTAGACGGAAAGGAAAATAATACTAGCTTAACCCCGCCACTTTTTATTGAAGTGTATGTACAAAGGCAGGAAAGTGAGCGGTCATGTATTGATGTGTTAGTAGTATCGAATTTGTCTCTTTCTACGATATTTCTATCGGATTTTGGAACTGTTGTGCATGTTATTGCGGAACTATTGAGTGTTGCTTTTGTAGATGATGATTTATTTCATGAATAACATCATTGCATTTTACAATGTTTTATATCTGTATATAAGTTTGTATTCACTGGACATAACACATTCGAGTGCGAGTTTTGTATAAGTAGTCGATAAACTGTCAATCAAAATAGTGCCATGATTAGACCATTTGGAAGCGCGAGGCCAAGTATGCATATTTCCAACCATTGACGACGAATTGCAGCTTATATAATTATGCTTGTAAGATGTAATTAAAGGATAGGTTGTATATTTGAGGATTATTTGAACAGGTTACACGATATAGCCTGGTTTGGGGCAGGTATACGCTTAATAAACCGCGAAGCTTAAACTGTACCAAAGCATGCTATGCAAGTATAACATGTTCAACAATTTCAAATATTCCTTAGTTTAATTTTTAAAACAAAATTTAATGATTCCTAGATTTTAATTACGATTATTTCATGTGACTATTTGAATTTGTCGTTGACGTTGTGGAATGAAGATGCTGGTGACGTCACAATACCAACCCAGGTTATAAAGTATAACCAAATGTTTCTCCAAGCGGGTCAGCCAATCAGATTGCAGTATTCAAATCAAATTAAATTATTTATATATATTATTAGATTACTAGAAGATTAAACGTTAAAATCCCGAATCGAAGTGCTTTCCTTTAAATGATATTCTATGGTGTCGAAGCTGTTTAAGGCATACAAAACTTATCTCAATAAATGCATGCACTTGCAAATGGAACACGAATAAAAATTAATGAATTTCAAATGCTTTACTCTTTTCTGCATAATATTTTCCAACTGCTCTTCTTGTTACATTTTTTAATTAATTACACTGTCAATTATTTCACTAATTGATTTCTGGAGCTACCGAATGTTCAATTGATGATCATTTACAAATTCAGCACTTCTTTGACCTTTTCGTACTTCTACAATGTATTGCAATCATGCCAACTTTAGACACTTAAAACACAAATTGAAGTAAAGAAACAGCGTGTTCTACACTTCCCAGTCGGGTCTTCAATCGATGAAAACGCATATTCCACAATTAGTGAATAAGAAAGAATACCAAAGGGTCAATTAAAAATTGACAATCCAGAGAAACCGCCAACATAGGACATAAGCCTGCATGTGAGCGGTTATGTTTAGTTCTATCTATAAAGCCTACAGATGAATATCGAATGTCATTTAATTGTATTTGTCAAATGCGAGGCCATAGACGAAATACGGGTAAGGTAATCTTACAAACACACCGTCATCATTGTCCTCAACATCACATTGCGATGTTACAGACAACAAACACAACCACATGGCTCCCATCAGGGAAGTAGTAAGACAACTAAGCATCTAATATGATATACATGCATATATTTATACTATTTTTCAGTATACATTGTATATGGGTACATTATATTTCGTCATTGGTAGATAATAAGATATGATTTTGCATATCGTTCGTCTTTCATTAATTTCTAGTCAGTGAGTTTTATTTACACCATATGTCTTTGTAAGCAAGCCGGTCCAATATAATATGAAATCCGGAAATCGACTGACATTGGTTTCCGGATTTACATTTCAAAACAAAGATGTCGTCTGACAGGATCGCTGCATTAAGCGAACATGATTTACTGAACAAATACGGACTCGAAGGATTCAGACAACACAAAAAATGCAACAAAGTGTGCCGTAAAAATATTCAGATCACACATAGCAGCAACAGTTATGTCCCCCTACTTTGAAAGCTACACACAATCGGAACTATGCAAGACCCTCGGAAGACTTGTTTGCCGAGGTCAGGAATACAGAAGGAGAACTGTATAAACGCACGTCTCGTTTGCCGATTCGAAGTGGAATAGACAGATGCATTTCAAAGGTACACTCGTTTGACATTACCAACGATGTTGAATTCAAATCCTTTAATGAAATGTTTACATCAATGTTAAAAATGACTCAGAAAGAAGGAAAGGAAAACAGTAGAACTTCAACCTGATGACATTGAAAAGAAGTATTCTTCTTGTGCTTTTAGCACAGGCCTCCTTGATAAAGTGTGGTTTAAATTTTGTCTCCATTTTTGTAGACGGGGTCGTGAAAATCAAAGGGACTTAACACCTGACATCTTTGATATTCGAAAGGATAACAGGATATATAGTATGCTTGCTAAGTGAAATCTCAAATCTCAAAATCGCCAAGGTATTTTGTCATCATGTTACTCAAAGCACCACGACGTGTTGATGTTGATTCATATGATCTAGCTTTGTCCGATTGTAAGTATGTTTTCAAAGCAAAAAGTTCGAGTTTTAAAGAAGATCAATGCGTGATCGATTGTCAAGTGGCATATATTTCATGCATATTATATCCGTCACTTGTGGACGCACTGTGCAGCTCTGTGTCGAGGCGTGATAACCATCACTAGTACCCAGTTCATCCAATGATCATTGTTGCTGCCGACTTCAACAATAATGACAGACCAATAACAAAACACCCACACAATAATGTTTTCATAGTTTATAGACGGCTTCCCGATGTTGTTAAACTTTTAAAAGTTGAGGGGTATAACTCAAACTTCCATTTTATTTAAGCAAAGGCACATAACTACCAACTGAAGAAGCTAACAGAGGCAAACTGAGAACAGAAGTGATAAATACGGAGATCAAGTGTGAATGATCGTACGAAAAAGTGACTATTTTAATTAGAATTGTTGAATATTAATTCATTAATTACAGCAGATTTAGTCAAATTCGCTTCCCAAGCACTGAACTCCCAATGTTGTTGTTGCTAGACACGACATTGAATGAAATAGCAAATGGAATGCGTGTTAAATAAACTATGGATATTGCACTTTTAAGATTTATTTAGTGCAAACATTGTTGCTAGAAACAACACATCAGATGAAATAAGGAACGAAATGCTTCATGAATCAAATAAGGACATCGAGCTGCGATTTATTTAGAGCAAAGCAACTTGATATCAAATAGAGGCAATTACACAGCAATTGAAAGTACAGTCCTGACAGATTTTTAGAGCAACGGCTTGATGAATTGAGGGAAGTTACAACAGGAGTTTATCAAATGGAACAGGTGTTATGCAACACACACATTTATCGGATGACGGACTATATGAACTTCTATGTTATCATTGTATGAAGAAGCAGTTGGCATCATAAAGTTGTAATTCAGTCAAGACATTCGATAAAACTAACATATGATGTATGGGTCCAGCATGTTCACTTGCCACCCTCATTGATATAGAATGTGCACATATAGGAAAGGTTTGAATTATACCAAAGGGATAATCAGAAAAAAGACAATACATTGACCAGAATAATAAGGATAAAAGAACTACACAGAAAACTGAAGATTGAGAAACACTCAAGAAGGCACCCGTGTGATCGCTTTCGTGTTAATGTAGTCCACCAAATTAATGTCATTGTACTTTTTTTTTTGCAATTGTGTTGTCTGTTCTTCTTCGATGTACGGATTCTGATATCTTCAAAGTTTCTTATTGATAAATAACATTGTAAATTGCTTTCCATTATTGAGATACCATCAAAACCACTAATAAGCGATTATTATGATGAATTCACTGAAGAGAAGATTTTGTTTGGTTTATTGACCTAAGAAGAATGGACCTGTTTTATTCGCTTTTCCCTGGAAGAATGGACCTTTTGCATTCCGTTGTCCATGGAAGTTATGTTTGAAAATACCTTTTGAAGGGGTAATCAAACGAAAAGACAATACAATGGCAAATTGAAAATGGACCAATGATTTGCAAAACATTACCAAGAATGCTAATGATTAAGCAACACAAGCCTCACTAGGAAGGGTAAGCAGTTCCTACTCCACTAGTGGCAACAGTCGTTGTACTCGTGATAATACGCCGGCAATAACCCCTGAAGTAGGACGGGAACGGATTACTTTGTGCTGTTTATTAGAGTTTAACGAGCAAGTCTATTATGAATTCACTTTATTACAAAACCTTTTGTATCGCTGGTCTGCCGGATGTATATGAAGTTATTATTAAGAGTGAAATATTTAAATTATGAAAAGAAAGTTAAAAATTTATATTCAGCAATTTAATCAATATCTATAAAACGATCATATATCTCCATCCTCAAATCATAAACCACAAATAAAATACGACACGTATCGATGAAAATCCAGGTTCTCTTTTGGAACAGACACACGACTGTGGGGGAGTTAAAGCAGTTAATGGATCCCAACATCCATTATTCTAATAATTCAATATCCAACGGTTATACAGGTATAAATAAACTATTAAAAAAAACTGCAAATAATCGCTTCCACTCATAAAGACAATAAGGTATTACAAAATTGAACTACAAGATAAATACGGACAGTCCAATAACAGGGCTTGTATTAATATACATTAGATTTCACCAGCAGTGTGCTGGTTAGTGCATCCGCCTCAAATGATCATTGGTTTGGTTCAAGGTCGGATCAAAGACTTTAGAATTGTTTTTTTATCCTTGTTCCAATTTCTCGGTTTTTTTTTATATCAAGGCTTATGAATATGAATTTCAGCTCCGATATGAAAAAACAATATGTTCATGGTATTAAATGGTAATTATACTAGTCCTGTGTAAATATATATATATTTAAATTAGCAAATTTGTTTCCACTTTATATGCCTCATAGAAACATTCCAGGTTTTGTGCCAACATAAAATTAGATTATTTATACCATGCAGTGTACACTATTGGTATTATGTCGTAACAAGTCTAAAATCCGATCGAATAATCCTAGAACTGAGGCAAAATCTATACCATTCACACACATACATGGCCGCTCATTTTCCCGACTCGGTACGGATACTTCAATGAAAATTGACGGGAAAAAATTGGTTTAATGGGTCTAAACATCCCCTCTTGGTGAAATGATCCGTCATGCAAGTGTTTTCCGCATGCGAGTAAAATATAATTGTGAAAGCGTTGCTCTAATCTTGAACTTTATACATAATAACTTTAATCCCAAGAAGGCAATCAAATCACATGTTTGGTTATGAATTATGTTGTTTTATATACAAGAAAGTGTATTTTTATAGTAGTTATGTTAAAATTGTTGTAAAAAGTAAAACAGGAGAAACACGCAATTCTGTAAATGGTCATTTTGTCTAATCTTGGGATATAAAAGTTTTAAACATTACACGTCAAATGATGATTGATGACCATATTATAAAAAAAATAATACGAATTATGAAATTGATAGATATAATAAATATGCAGACTTTTTATTTTGAAACCATCAATGGAAAAATGGGAAACTGTTTATTACTGAAATTGACTTAGGGGTGAAATGACATGCAATGGTCGCGCGGTGTTTGTCTTACTTCATCTGTCATCGCTGATAGTTGCACGTGTACACACGCACGTTTGTATTAAATTGTTATTAGTATTAATTGTCAATTTGTTTACTTGTATGAATTCAATAAAATAATGTTTAGATGTAGTAAGTATGATATGAAATAGATGTTTATGAATAACTATTTTTTTTCTTCAGGGCATGCGATATTACATCGATATTCACGCACATTTATAATGTCGCCATGTGTGATTACAAATAGGATTAGGATTATGATGATTAACGCCACTTTCAGCAATAATTCAGTTATATCATGGCGGTCAGTTTTATTGGTGGATGAAACTGGAGTACCCGGAGAAAACCATCGCCCTGTCGCAAGTCACCGACAAACTTTATCACATAATATTGTCTAAGCGAGGTTAAAACTTACAACGTTAGTGTTGATATACACTGATTACATAGGTAGTTATAAATCTAGAATATACCAAAGTCGCAATCATATACCGTAAAAAGACAAAAGGACAAACAATGATCTACAATACACTACACAGAAAACTAAAGATCGTGCAATACGAACCCTACAAAAACGGGGTGTACTCATGTGTTATTGTTAATCGACGAACATCATCTGATACGGAAATCGCATAGGGCACCGGCACACGTAAATGAATACAAATACAGTAAATATATATTAAGAGGTCACATTTTGGACATATAAAAAGTGGCCTTATATAAGACAGATGACCTCTTTAAATTTATATGAATTTTTTTATGACAGGAAAAGAAAAAGATGACCTTTTAATACAGATGACTGCTTAATAGAGGTGATCACAAGGGCAGGTTTAACTGTAACATAAATAAAACATGAACCCCCTACAAAACAATGCGAGTAAAGATGAACCGAGCATTTTTTACTCGGACATCACGACACGTAACTAAAAACATGAAGACAAGTTAAAATATATCTGTTTATTGTATACAGCGATTGGCATTGTTTATTAAATTACATAAAACCATTTAACATGCCATATTTAAGAGATAATGATTTCAAACATGTTAACTTTATGAGATAATAATTTCAAATAAAAGCAGTTTATCGCCCGTATTTCACTTTCGCAGTTGTCGTATTACTTGATTTTTCATTTCAATATGAAATATGTTAACACCTACAAATACCATTGGTTTAATTAACAGAATCATATTTCAGCGAATTTTATGAAAAAAAGCATATTACATAATTTCCTTAAATTGTGTACCGTTGTGTTGGTTATTTTATAATGTCACAACTATTCAATAACAATTATGTAACCCAATACAGTTGAGAACAACATTAACTTCTTAAATTACATATATTTTGTTTATATAATGAACTGAATAACATAAAAATACTACACTGTCTACACAACTATTCCTCACTCTAAGCTGATGAATATATTAAGGGAGTTGGTCCAACAGTGGTTCATAAAAAAAGAATGGCCAACGTTGATATCATCAATATGCTCGAGAATTTGATTGACAACATATTTGTTATGTTTGGTGAACGTGTTTTTCAAAAGACAGTCGGCACAAACTGTGCTCATCTTCTCGCTGAATTTTTCCTTTATTCGTATGAGGAAGACTCCATGCATGATCTTCTCAAGAAAAGGGAAAAGAAGCAACCCCGATCCTTTAATTTCATGTTCCACTTTATAGATGATGTCCTTTTACTAAATATAAAGAATGCCACAGACACAGATAGGTCTGGTTCATACATTGACCTACACTTCGAAATTGACAGTGAGGGGCGGTTAAGAACGAAACTTTACGACAAAATAGATGATTTCAATGTTCCCATTGTGAACTGTCCATTTATATGTAGCAACATTCCAGCAGCACCTGCATATGGAGTATATATCTCTGAGTTGAGACGATATTCCAAAGCTTATGGTTCCTATCAGGATTTTCTTGATAGAGGTTTTCTGCTAACAAGGAAGCTACTGAACCAAGGGTCCCTCTTGGTTAAGTTCTAGTCATCAATTCGAAAGTTTTACGGTCGCCACCATTACTCGGTTGTCTGTTATGGAATATATTTGTCACAGATGACCACGAATATGTTCCACTTGTCGTAAGCACTTCCCGGTCCTTTTCTAATTCATGACTTATTACAAGATGTGTGACTAGATCAACACGACGTGCAACTCTAGTGGAGCAGGAATTGCTACCCTTCCGTTCACCTGAGTTCACCACCGGTTTTTAGTGGGGTTCGTGTTACTCGGTCTTTATTTTTATGTATGTGTTTTGTAGATCGTTTTTTGTACTATTCGTTTGCTCATTGTGTTGTTTGTTCTTCGTCGATTTACGGATTCTGATTACTCCTTTGGTGACTTCAAACTCTTCTTGCGATTTAATTTAATTTTAAAAGGCATATATTATTGTTGCAAACAAATGAAAACTGTTAATGCATATTTCAAAAGACTAATTGTATGAGCATTGCGTCAAGCCTACCACTGCTATCAATCAACAACAATGTCCTTTACATGAATATTGATGGTTATACTCTAGTACAAACTGTCTTAAATGTTTTGGGATTGATATTAATTCACTACTACCAGGGTCATAAAAGGTTATGCCATATTATCACTTTTATTAACTGTTTGCTGTATGCACATGTACTTAGGAACAACTTGATTTTTTTGTTTTAATCTAATATTATTTTATAATGGTTATCTATAGGCTCATTTGGATTTTTTTTTCTACATTGGGGAAAATACAGAAATAACAATAATACTGGAAATTAGAAAAATTCAAAATGAAAAGCAGTTATAATAGGTTTTGAGATAAATATGAAAATAAGACTGCTGTAGATCACTATTTCTCACCCCTTGGATAAAGTTAATTTAGGTAAAAAAAAGATTGTACAGGCTTCTGGGTAAGACAAGATACACGACCGTTTTACCGCAAAATTGTTTTCTACTGCTGAGGTAAATAGTCGATTTATCGATATACATCCGTCTTTGCAGTATTAAAAATATAATTCGTAATAAAAAATATACAGACCGTATCCTTAAATGCTATTACAACAGCGATAAATACATGTACCTGTAAAACATTATTTGACCCACTTTTTCCGGAAAGTGCAGCAACTTTTATTTAAACTTGTGACATGGTAGAAAGGGGTGAGAAAGAGTCAAAGACAATGAAAATGTGCAATATCGTAAATTATGAGACACCCTTGGGTAATAATTACATGGTATCAGCCTCGTTTGATACGATTTAAATCTTGCCCTCTGCTGTCTCAGATTATACGATCATGCAACTCCCCCTGTATTATACCATATATATCGTATCTGGAATTTTGTAAAATAGTCAAAAGAAAGGTTCAATATAGTTTTTAAATCCATTACTAATACGTCTTCTGTCGTAAATACCATTTGTCAACAAAACAAAGCACCATACGAGATCAAAATCAAATCTCCGCGTACCTTAAACTCTACGAGCCACACTTGTGTAATCCTGTTTGTCGTGCACTGCTTCGCGACATAATAATCAACTTAATCCAATATAAAATATCTGAATATATTAATGAATGAAAAATATAACAAACATGTCCAATGCTAGATATAGAATAGTAACGTTTACCTGATATTAGATATAGTCTGCGGTTATATTTGATAATGTGCTTTGTAAAAATTATATGAATTTGATGTTGAATATGTATTCATAATTATGTTAACTGGGATCCTTGTGCAAAAGCCGTGTGAGAAACCGTAGGGGCAATCAAGATTGGACAATCCAGAGAAACTGGCAACATAGGGCACACAAGACACTGTTAATAAAGAATGATTACATTTTTCTTGCATTGGGTTCTAATAATGGTCTCATATAAACAGTGTCACATAGGCATGGGCATAATAAAGCTTTGCTGATACCTGATTTATGCATAGGAAGAACGAGGATGTGCTAGAGGACACCTTTGAAAACTATAAGAACGACACATGTTACTGTTCTGCTAAAATTTCGCAGTTGCTTTAGACATTTTGACATTGCAGGATACACACAATATAGGAATATGTATATGTAATCGCAGGAAAACAGCTAAACATCAAAGCTCGCCAAAGACAATTTGTTCTAGCTGTTCCTTTAGTGCGTGCAAATTATTTTCATGTGGTCACTTTTATAAAACAGTGGCCTGTATTAAAAGGTCACATGTTTCTTATCTTTTCATATTAAAACATGTTTCATAGAAAATATCATATGAATTGTTCTTGTCCTTCAAATAACATTTCGTATGAATTGAACCACTTTTTTAAGAGGTCGCCAAGGTAACCTCTTCATACAGGTTTTACCATATATTATCCGCAACTATAGGATATATTTAATGTATATATATTTCATTCTGTTCGATACATGTGACATCCTACTCGCAGAGATTATCGTTATGCAATAAACAGCTCATTGTCTTACTTCTTCTACTGTTACTCTTTTACTGCATCCCTGTTACTAATGTTTTTCTTTTATCAACCACACAACGAAATAGAAACTACAATTAAATGTCTTGTTTTATTAAAGTCCCGTCAGTTAATGTATTAAGTCGATGTTTCACAAAGTCAGATAATATCACTAGTACGTCTTGTAAATCCGATATAGTCATTCAATAGATCGTATTTATCATTATTGTCAACGATTGCAACTTTGTTGTAGGTCTCTTGGAAAATAGCGTTTAATAGTTCTTTCGATTGTACCTTTCTGTTGCAGACATTATATTATAAATTGCACTGGGGTAAAGCTGATGATCGTAACTGTAATTACGGTCATCCCAAGATGGCGGACGTGAAATCAGGCAAGAAACTTTTTTGTCGATTAAATTGTTTCTATAGAGTATTTTAAATGGCACATGCATTGGTACGATAGTAATCTATGGACTTATCACAAGGAAATCACAAATTACGACTGAAAAATATATATGAAAGAGAAAATCCGATTTTAAAAATCGCTAAGATGACCGCCTCTGAAATCTTAGATCACCGTAATTGCACCGCCAAATTATGATCAGTTACGGTCATCTTAGCGATTTTTTTAAATTGGATTTTCTCTTTCATATACATTTTTCAGTCGTAATTTGTGATTTTCTTGTGAAAAGTTCATAGATTACTATCGTACTAATGCATGTGTCATTTAAAATACATTATAGAAACAATGTAATCGACAAAAAGATTCTTACCTAATTTCATGTCCGCCATCTTGGGATGACCGTAATTACAGATACGGTCATCAGCTTTACCCCAGTGAAAGTTGATTTGCACGAGCTTTTCTAGACTGTTTCGCAGCGAGTAAAATTTATTTTATATATACTGGCAATGTACGTATATTGTGTTTATCCTGCAATGTCTAAATTTGTCAATGTGTGACGTAAAAATATTTTTGACATTTACGTCACCGAATATGGTACTGCTTTGACAACTATTTTACCTATTTTGTTCCTGTATTTAAATACTGTTACAGTGACAGCCGGAACCTTTGAACCGTAATGAGAGCGGGAGGTTTGGCGCCTTAAAATCTGATTCAACCCACCATTTCTTTAGAAATGCCTGTACCAAGTCAGGGTCATTACGGTTTTCACAGTTTTCCGGTTGTTGACTGATTTTGTCTGTTTATATAATTATGAGTTTTGACTTTCCCTTTGTAAGATTGTTCGGAGTTCGGTAATTTTGTTATTACCTTTAATTCCAAGACAACTTTCAATTATCTGAAGAAAGCAGAAGCAATCGTCGTTCTGATCGTTTTCAATTGTGTCTTCTGTGACGTCAGCGCTTATAATGTTGCATGTAGCTCTACATCAATCAGAGAACAAAAAAGCTGAGTTTATTTGACCCCTTTATCAAGTATTCAAAATCACACAATGGCAGGATAAAAATGATAAGTGATTGCTGTTTCATGATTTACTAAACGCTATCTAAGCATTTTATGTTGCCCCTCTTGTAAACCACGTCGTGTTATTATGAGAACAGCATTGAATCCACCATCAATCATGTTTATAATCTGACACGCGAATGATTTTTTCCAAATATCTGTTATATGTCCATTCCTTATCCTTTGTCATTGACAATCAAATACATGTACTATGCTCCATCACAAGGTAAATGCTCCATGGATTATAATCTTCTTTGGCAATTTGAATGAATGTATATGTCCTACCCTGTAAAAGTTCGTGATCATAATCTATGTTTTGAATGGGACGCTGCGTTGTTTACCCCGCGTCGCTAAGGCACCCCCATGTTAAATAATAACTTTATGTTTAGGCATACATGAAGTTTGACAGTTGAATATGACCATGTTTTCTCAAATCGTTTGTCAATGCTCCGTCTTCCTCTTACCTACCAATGGTCATTAACAAAACATTTATTTCGAGGACATCCAACCAAATGTAACCACGTTACACTTACGATTGTGGAAATTAAGTAGCATATATTTTCATCTTGCTGATGTACATCAGTTTTTACTTCCGTCTGTTTCAACTGACTTATAATTGTATAACACAGAGTATTGTATGCTTTTGGTTACAGTGCAGCATATACATGTGTTATTTACCATTGACTTCAAAGGAATCAGTGATTAATCTTAAAAGATGAATCAATTTTTGAAACCTGATAATAGCTATTCCAGAAACGCGTCGTGCGCACTAAATATCTACGTTTGAATTTTATATTTTATTTGAGACAAATAATGTTCGCTCATTTATTTTGTCATCTTAACTACATTTGAGACAAAAACTGGGCATTGCAATCTCAACCAGATTTCGTTTGTCATCCGAATTATCAAATGCAATGTTCATAATGCAACTCTGTTTTCTCTATATGTGTCAATCCGCATTGTATAATCTATTTATTCCTATTAGCAAATTTCAATTTATTTTGCAAAGGAACCCTAAATTTAATTATCACGTTATGATAAAAAATACCGTTCCAATCTATATGAATAAATGTAACATAAAAACCAAGACTGATTATGTAATCGTACAACACATTTTAGTTAAGAGGAGTTTCTGTAAAACACATAATGTACAAGTCCTCTACATAATTCAATGTCATTTACTATGTCATGAAGCTTCATCTAATGTGAATGTTAAGAGTACTGTTTGTGAAACATGTACATCATGTCAGGATCATTGTTTTAGTTCGTGTTGGGACCTCTGCTTCGATTTCCGTCTTTACTCTCATTGGTTTTGTAGGACGCTCATGTTTTATCTGTGTGTTTTGTTTTTATTTACGTATACTACCCAGCAAGATTTCCAAATCAGAAGATGTTCATGTCGTGTAACGATGACACAACCGCTGTCGCAAGTGGAGTAGCAGCTTTCTCACCCTGCTGATTTGAGGTCATCCCATGTTCTTTGGGAGTTTCTTAATATAGTGTTTTGTTTATCATTGTATGTCATTTTGGCCAGATTAATGTTTAACCTTCTGATTACTCCTTGTTATCTTAAAACTTCTCTTACTGTTTGTTGCTGTTAAAAGTGCTTTATTTGATATTCATTTGGAAGCTGCATTTATGTTTACCATCATCTATTTACGGGAAGTTTGGGTCTTCAAATAGCACAACATAGTTTAGTGAGACAATTCTGCTACACATGCTTAAGATACAAGTTCGAACATGTTTTGGTTAACTTATATTTCTTGGTCGACATTATTTTGAACACTTTTCAACCATTCTACGGTTTATAAAGATTCGAGTATGTTATGAATATGAATGTTTCGTGACAACATTTTCTGCAGACAAAATATATATTATGTACTTGTTTACAGAGTCAATGGTAACAAAAATACAATTTAAATAAATATGTTCTACCTGTTTTTACTTGGAATGATCGTAGATAAAAACATGCCGCCAATTCTTATAAAATAAAACCGATTGTTTTATTGTAGCCATAAAGATTTACATTGACATACAAATATATGATTGTTATCTAATGTTAAAAATTGTATACTGGCATGCTATATACCATGTCTCTATTATAACTAGCATGTATTTTCTGTCTGAATTTTAGTCAAATTTGCATATGCAAGAACCCTACGTGTTCTACTGTTATGCTTACAATGGCACCGTGTATAATTATTAGTTCTAAATCAGGCTACATTTATTCCTGAATAAAAACCTTTACTAACATATAAAATGGATTAAAAACAGGTTTAAGTGAAAAAGAGGAATTATTGCGACTTACACAATGTTAAAATTGATGCAATGACATTGAAAGTGGTGCACGCGTCCACTTTTATTATTAAATTCGTACGCATGAATATTACTCACAACTTTGCATATGTTGTAGAATGTTTCCAACGTTGTTATTTTCTCTTTTCTACCATTTTCGCTGTCAGTGCGAGGTTTTTGTTAGGGTTTTGTGTTGTTGTCCAGTCATTAATACTATTTTAGAACTTCAAACCACCTCGTTCATCTGATTTAATTATTTCTTGACTATGCAATGATCCCTGAGCAATTTGACTACGAATATTTTTGACTTCCCTGTGTTTTTGAAGTTTATGCCATTAGGATACCACAGGTCTCATGCAAAACGATATCCAACAAGACGCTGACACTGTCGTCTGCCATTTTTCTTTACTTTATCCTTCGTTTAAAGAAGACCACCAAGTAATTCAGAATTACATCCGTGACGTCATAAACTATTTTAAGAAGGGATTTTCCAGTACCGTGGTTAGGCAAATACCACGCTATACCGAATTTCAAATGACAAATACCACTGCTATGGGGGAAAAGCGGGGGGAAAAAACAAAGAATTGGTAAAGAATGCCCCTTTTATCAACCAATCGGAAGACAGGATTAATATATAAGGTGGAATTAATCTACAAACAAACGTTAGAAACAACCGCAGGGGTTATCAAGAATGGACAATCCAGAGAAACGGTTTGTTGGTATCGTGTAATGATGTAAGTGGTAATGTTGAAGGTTTCAAGTTCTGGGATTTTTTTTTTATTATTGACGTGATTAAAAAATGCAACGCGTTCCTCAAAGGAACGTTACCACAATAATTTGTATATGCTCATTATAAAAAAAGACGATGCATGTACAATTTGTTTTTAAAAGAACAGAGTAGTAGCTGTACAGAGATTTAGTAATTATTTGTCTTTCCAATCTGTTTATTATGAGCGTACCTGATGAAGGTTATTCCAGAAACGCGTCGTGGGCTCTAAATTTTAATATTTACGTTTTTATTGCATTTCAAAACTCAACTTGACTATTTTACATACTGTAAAATATTAATTAATTCCACTTTGAAGTAAAGATCAAGTTGATAGCTCCCTGGTTGCAGTTGTTAAATTTTATAATAACATTACAATTATATATTGCCAAATGCAAACCAATGTATTTGATATTTGACTATGACAAATTAATGATAGCAGTGTCCTTATTAAGAATTATTGAAACAATTTGAAAGATCTTGGAACCGTTTGACTTATAATTGTTATATAAGAATAATGACTTCATTCTAAATCGGTTGATCAGAACTATAAATCACTTTTAACTTCTACTCAAGTCTAATATTTGTCTTGGTGATAATAAAGGAAATCGTTTATAACCAAGATTGCTGTATGGTTATACTGAACATAGTGATGACGTCATATTAAGGTCGAAAATACATTCTATTGATGTCGGACTGAAACGCGATTGTCAAGTTCAATAAATCATACTTTCTAGTCTATGTCGAGGACATTTCTTTTTGTTTGTTCGACGAGTTAAGGTGATAGGCGATTGTTCGGTTTGATAATATTGGTGGAATTAATGACCATCAATGTTTAAATAAACATTAGAGAATACCGAAGGTGCAATCAAACATGATGTCCTGTTTTCCTATTTCATGACTAGTTGTCACCTTATTTCATTTAACCAGAGTAACATGACAAGTGCCACTGAGGGTTTTCAGTGAGACTCAGTATTTGTTATTGTGCTTAGTCTACCATTATGTATTTGTTTCTGTCCCTTTTCTTTTGGCCAATGTATTTTCTGTACTTTTTAGCAAAACAAATGTCTCAAAGATCTCTCAGCAGTTGCCCTATATCATTTGCAAGAAAAGCTTGAAGATACCAAAGCCTAGGGATAATCAGAAGCCGTAAATGGAAGGACATATAATACAGTGACCAACAGAAAAGGGACACAAGGACGGACAATGATATACAAAAAACAAATAAGCTTTACCGACATGAAATAAGCGTAGCAGTTAGACTTCGATTTAATAGCAGCTTTTTTTAGCATAAAATAGTCAGAAAAAATAAATGGGTTAGAATAGTTCACATGTCCGGGGTATGAGAATAAAAGATGCATCTACTCGTGTTATAGATAGGAGATCACGCGATGGGTTGCATGCTTTTTCATGACATCACAATACATTAACAATGGGACGACATCGGTATCAACCAACTTAGATAAAGAATTGTAATTCTATCAAATATATGAGTTTATGTTTTCTGACATAATCCCTATTCATACAATAGTAGATTACAACATGTTCATATTACATGTGATATGTAATACTCATTTTGATGCGGGAGGTTTGGCGCCGTAAAATCTGATTCAACCCACCATTTCTTTGGAAATGCCTGTACCAAGTCAGGGTCATTACGGTTTTCCCAGTTTTCCGGTTGTTGATTGATTTTGTCTGCTTATATACTTATGAGCTTTGAATTTCTCTTTGGAAGATTGTTCGGAGTTCGGTAATTTTGTTATTACCCTTATTTGTCATGTCTTGTACAATGTATGTAGTGATATAGATCATGATACTCAATCCTTAGATTTTCTACATTGTCAATGAATTAAAACCATTTATAGTAAAATGTGCATGTGCAAGACCCAAACAAGTTCTACTGTTATGTTTACAATGACACCTTGTAGAATTATTAGTTCTAAATCAGGTTACATGTATACCTGAATATAAAGCTGTATTAACATATGAAATGTATTAAAACATGCATAAGTGAAAAAGAGGAATTATTGCGACTCACACGATGTTAAAATTGATGTAATGACATTGAAAGTGGTGCACGCTTCTACTTCTATTATTAAATTCGTACGCATGAACATTACTCATAACTTTGCATATTTTGCACAATGCTTCCTGTAAGCTTCCAACGTTATGTTATGTTCTCTTTTCTATAATTTTCGCTGTCAGTGCGAGGTTTTTGTTAGGGTTTTGTGTTGTTGTCCGGTCATTAATACTAATTTAGAACTTCAAAACACCTCGTTCATTCGATTTAATTATTCCTTGACTATGCAATGATCCCTGAGCAATTTCACTGCGAATATTTTTGACTTTGCTGTGTTTTTGGAGTTTATGCCATTAGGATACCACATATCTCATGCAAAACGATATCCAACAAGACGGCTGACACTGTCGTCTGCCATTTTCTTTACTTTATCCTTCGTTTAAAGAAGACCCCCAAGTAATTCGAATTACATCCGTAACGGCATAAACTATTTCAAGAAGGGACTTTCCCTCAAGTGGGGTATTTGCCCAGTACCGTGCTTAGGCAAATACCACGCTATACGGAATTCACAAGGAAAAATATCACTGCGATGGGGGGAAAGCGAGAAAAAAAACAAAGAATTGGTAAAGAATGCCCCTTTTATCAACCAATCGGAAGACAGCATTAATATATAAGGTGGAATTAATCTACAAACAAACGTTAGAGAAAACCACAGGGGTAATCCAGAATGGACAATCCAGAGAAACTGTTTGTTGGTATCGTGTAATGATGTAAGTGGTCATGTTGAAGGTTTCAAGTTCTGGCAAAAACAAATGATTATTGACGTGATTAAAAAATGCAACGGTGCATATACAATTTGTTTTTAAAAGAACACAGTAGTAGTTGTACAGAGATTTAGCAATTATTTTTCTCTCCAATCTGTTTATTATGAGCGTACCTGATGAGAAGGTTATTCCAGAAACTCGTCGTGGGCTATACATTTTGATATTTACGTTTTTATTGCATTTCAAAATTCAACTTGACTATTTTACATACTGTAAAATATTAATTAATTCCACTTTGAAGGAAAGACCAAGTTGTTAAATTTTATAATAACATTACTATTATATATTGCCAAATGCAAACCAATGTATTCGATATTTGACTATGGAAAATTTATAATAGCAGTGTCCTTATTAAGAATTATTGGAACAATTTTAAAGATCTTGGAACCGTTTGAGTTATAATTGTTATATAATAATATTGATTTCAATCTAAATCGGTTGATCAGAACTATAAATCATTCTTAACTTCTACTCAAGTCTAATATGTGTCTTGGTGATAATAACGGAAGTCGTTTAAATCCAGGATTATTGTATGGTTATATTTAACATAGTGATGACGTCATATTAAGGTCACAAATACATTCCATTGATGTTTGACTGAAACGCGATTGTAAAGTCCAATAAATTATATGTGTCTGTACCTCATACTTTCTAGTCTATGTCGAGGACATTTCTTTTTGTGTGTTCTACGAGTGAAAGTCGGTTTGATAATATTGGTGGAAATGATGACCATCAATGTTTAAATAAACGTTAGAGAATACCGAAGGGTCAATCAAAAATGGACAATCTAAAGAAACTGGTAACATAGGGTACACAAGACGAAGACAAACAAACCACAAAGCACAACACAATATGTGTTGGACACCACTATGCACAAACAAACACAAATAACGTAAATAAGACATGAGCCCTCCAACAAACAACTGGATGCATAAACGAACCGAACATAGTTTTTATGCGGAAATCGTAACTGACATTCCAACACGAAACTCAGAACGTAGAGACCCATAATAGGACTAAGCAAAAAGAAAACTAAAGAGATAGGCAACACATACCCCACCAGAAACCAGGGGTGAGCACAGATGATCGCTAAGGGTAATCAGTTTCTGCTTCTCATAGGATGCTCATCGTGTCACTCATGTATACAATCAAGTCCGGTAAAAGACTTTGCTGTGATAGATGGAAAAACATATTCGTAAAAAGTAAAAGATCCATTGTCATTTGCGATATATGATATTTCGTAACGGTCAACCAGATTGTGATGACGACCGTACAATTTTTGTAGCAATGACTTTCACCTAGGAGCAGCGTAGCCGTGTTAGAGTGGCTTTTGAGTTAGCAGTTGAGCTTTATCAAGAACATGACTGTACTGGGCACAAGCTCTAGAATACCATATGAGTTGTGAAATGTAAACTCCATATGCTGGTTATGCTGGAATATTGCTACTTTCTTTTCATGATACTGTTGCTGACAATGTGTGATAATAGAGTGTTTATACTTTACTCAAGCTACTTGTAGTTGTAGATGTCGTTGTAATTAACTAGATATCTTTAATTCCTTCCTACACGTATCTGGGCATTAATAAAGATACACAAAGTAAGTTATTGTATACATAATAACGTGTTCAACAGCAATTGGTAGCGATATTTTATTAACAACATTGATAGCAGATAAATATAAGATCCTTAGATTCGCTAAGAGATTAAATGAAGAAAGGTATTAAAGTTTAGAGAAATAAATAGTGTGTGTTTTATGATAGAGTTTTTTCTACGTAAAATGTTATTTGTTTCGGGAATTTCTTTTTTATTCAAATCACCTGTTTCTAAAGTAACCTATGCAGTTTGTAGTGGGGTTCGTGTTACTCGATCTTTAGTTTTATGTGCATGTTTTGTAAATCGTTTTTTGTGCTTTTGTACTTTTTCTTTTGGCCATTATAATGTCTGTTCTTCTTCGATATACGGATTTTGATTACCCGATTGGTATCTTCAAACTCTTCTTATTAATGTTTAGTGTTCTCATATACAAGGAGTGAAGTGATACATCGACCTAATTATGCGTTTTAGTATAATACTGAACAATTTTGTCTAGACCTTTTCCAGTATTCTTATCAGAGGAGAGTTGTTGTATAGAATATACAAACTGTAAAAACAGTGTTAATATGGATCAAACATGAATTATTATCGCATGTTTTTATTGGTGGCGGAAACTGGAAAAACCCACCAACCTGCCGCAAGCCACTGAAAACCGTTCATCACATAATGTTGTATCGAGTACACCTTGCCATGAACGGGAATCATGTTTTTGTTAAAAGTTAATATTCTGTCGCAATGATATTATTTCACGTTGTGTAATAACAATATTTCCACCATTATAATATTTGTGTCATTTCCATCCATATCAGCTTCAATAAAATTTACTACACGAAGGATTTAGATCTCAAAACAGTTCTACGAAAAGGCTGAACATATAAAATTCAATCTAAGAATGATACAGGAGTACGTATTATCGGTATTGCTTATGTGCATTGACCTGAAAGTTACTGATGGAAATGGAATTTATTTTTTGATCAAATTAATTAATTCTTTAGCAGATGCAACAAGGTTAAAACCAGTTTTTTTAGCATTCAATTGATGATTACCGAAATCATTGTTAATCAGTCAATCATGATTTGTTTGATTGATTGATAAAGTACTTGTTTACCATTAAATCATCTATCATGCATCTTCCTATTCTTTGGAGGTTAACTTTAGTTCACTCACTAACGCTTTACAAGTTTTATTCAGACCCTGTCTTTGGAAAACTTAACATTATACGATTGGAGGTTTTTCGTTTTCTGTCTAAAAAACTACCATATCAACTGAATTCAAATTCGTAATAAGCATATTAGCTTGGCATACAGACTAATATGTGATGGAACGCTCTATAGATACAAGTCGCAAGAAAAGGTTGTTTTAGTGGGGTTCATGTTGCTCAATCTTTAGTTGTCTGTGTTATGTTTTGTAGATAGATATGACGGATCGGATTACACATGTTGTTGCTTCGAACACTTTTTAATTGCCTTTACTTATAACGTTTTTCAATGGAAATAAAGTTTAAAAAATCAGCAACTTTTAGTTATATACTAATACATGCGCTTCCTCTCAGGAGACCACTAAAATTGAAGACGTTACCATTAGACCACATTTTATCAATATGAACATTCTACCAAATCTACATTTAATTTAGTATTCTTGAAAAAGTATGTTATTGACCATCGGCTGGCTTCCTTCTGCTATAGTTGAAGTCATCTCTTCGAAAATTTTACGGTCGCCACCATGGCTTGGTACAGGAATTTCAATAAAAATAAGCGGGAATAAACTAGTTTTATGATCAAATTCAGTTGATATATTAAGTGATTTATTATTTGATTGTTCTGTTGTTGTTTTTTGTAACGTGAAGTGAGCAGTATTCAGCCTATATATCAAGGGTCAGAACAAATTTGCAAGCAAAGGGTCGGGCAAATCTGTGACACTGGGATACGTGCATTCATCGCAATATTATATTTAAGAAATAAATCATGGAAGCCAGAATGTGTTGGGAGTTTTAACATGGATTGGCGAAATATTAGTATTTAATCCCGAGCCAGAATCGAGGGATAAAAATTACTAATATCCGCCAATTCATGTTAAAACTCAAAACATATTCTGGCTTCCATGATTTATTTCGATTCGGATATGTATAAGAGTACAAATACGGTAATATACTTTGATTGGAAGACGATAATTTATATTTACGTTTGTGGAAAATGTCGCACACAATTTATGTTGCCAATGGAAAAGTCAGTCACATTCACCGGCGCATGTGATAATTAAATTATACCGAATAGATAACTCGCTCGTTTGTTAAGAAAGCGACAGAAGGAGGTCATGTTAGAATATATGATCATCTGGATGTACAACGTTACATATTTTAGAAATAATTACTGCTAACCTTGATTTATCGTTCTATATTGTACCACCAGCATCCTTACGTTCACAAGGTGTTACCCTCATCAATAGCGTGGAGTGAATTTATGAAATTAATGATGATAGGTAGGGTAAAACAAAAACAAATCGAAACATTTTAAAGCGTAAAATGCACAATATACATTTTGTGAACTATCTGTTTGAAGTAGTACCCTGTGGTATTGACAAGGTTGCATTACCGCAAGAGCGGAAGGTTATATAATTTTGTATTTCAAATTCATTCGAAAATTATAATAACTTGCATATTTACGTTTTCAATGTTGCATTACTGCAATAGCGAAGTTTTATAGTTTTGTATTGCAGGTGCACGTTTATTCAGAATCTACAATATATTGCATAATATTTTAAATTGACAAATATTATATATTAAATATTAGTACATTAAACGTAAACGTTGCACTGTTAATAATCGAGTGCATCAGACAGGGCATCTTTATATATTAGCGTATGGCTGACACAATTATATTGCTGGGTTATCTGCGTAGTATTAAAGCCATATAGCTATCTCAGGATGTCGTACCAAGAAGACAACCGAAGGGCTATCACGAGTTTTATGAGTGCATAACGACTTGACGAGGCATTGAACTTGAATTTGCCAGTGCCTTTTAGTTAATTTATATATATATGCAAATGTCACTCAATATAGGACAACTCAAGCGGTATATGATATACAATACATCAAAATAAAAGCATCAACGGTTTTACCAATAAACAATAGCACACAGACAATGCAAACTATGGATGTACAACTGACGCCAGTTGTAATCCTTAGTCCAAGTAAGTTAAAGGAAGATGTTTCACTGTTGTCTTACGTCTCAAAATAATTTAGTTTTACTCTAAAGACATGCTATAATATTTGTCGTTAGAGCTTTATTAAAGGTCTACTAATTGACCTTTGACCAAGGGAGGTGAAAAGGTGATTACCTGAACAGTATGGACAACAGCTATAGCATGAATGTGAGGTGTATTACTCCACCATACGTATGTCACGGACATCAATATATCATTAAATACCACTTAGAGGGAAAGTTTGAGGTCACAATGTTAGTTAAACCCCGCCACTTTTTTTATTGAAGTGACTGTAGCAAGTCAGGAAAGTGTTCTCTATCGATTGTGTCTATGATTGGTTATTATATATTTAAAACTAAGGTTCTCCCCCTCAGGCATTAGTGACCTCGGTCGTGTGTTTTGTGTGACTATTCTGGTTAGGCCTTTGGTTTAATTGCTCCCAAAAAGTTTTAATTGATATGACTTCCAACCTTTCGACTTTGAGCGTACTTGATGAAGGATATTCTCGAAACGCATCGTGTACATTAAATTGGATATCTACCTGTTTATTTGTAACTGTTGTGGTGCTGTGGTAATTTTTTTTTACATTTAGTTACTCAATAATGACGCAAAAGAATCGACAAATATAAACAAAAGGTATTCAATTCTTCGCAGAAATAGTGGATACTTTAATATTTGAAGTTTATTTCCGAAAATTATTTTTAAATAGGCATCTAACGAGGGATGTTCGTGCCAATATTGAGCGTTGTTTGTACGATTTCAACAAACATATATTTGAGTGGCAATTAATATGTGGTAAAATAGAATATATTGTCTTTTACTGTGTTTTACTCAATATGATTTATTATGTTCAACATGTGAGATCAAACCTTTGAAGTTGGGTTTAACTTAGAGCCAGTCATATCAGTTTACATATCAACATCATCGTCGTACGTCTTTTGACTGATGTTATCCGGGAACGGACCCTTTATTATTTCTGTACATGATTTTATGTTGGTCTTAGGCTCTTCCACATAGACGTCGCTGAAAGATGGCACTTGTAGAATAGATCAGAAAAGGGCAAATGCTTGGCAGGTGATGTAATCAGATAATTGATATAATATGAGATAAATCATTGGTACAAATATAAGAGACCTTTACTGAATCCCCTGTCCATAGAAATTCCTTGGTATACAATCATTTTAACAAAGGGGAGACCTCTTTTTGTGGGGACGAACACAATACCCAACATATGCATACATTTAAATGCATACCTAATGTTTGAAGAAATCAGCACCACTTGAACTTATATCATATTTGCAGCAGCTCCGTGGACAGAAGGAAACATAACCTATTGTTCCAATCTAATCTACTATGAACTTTTTGTCCCTTGTGATTTTCAGAACATCTGTCCAGCTCGATGCCACTTTCTAACCCTACATTTGATGTATTGTTCGCTATAGGTGGACTGTTGTTTCAGTAAGCAAAAACTAAAAAAACTATTAACCGTGGTTGTCTAGTACAATTCAATAACTCGAATACCTGGTTGAAATCAGTGCTAATTATAAGATGACACATTTTCTTGATGACATGTTAATTTATTATAACGACTACTTTCATTTGATTTGATACAATATAGGTAATGCTTCAGAATTATTGACACCAACATAGCTAAAAGAGTTTGAGGATACCAAAGATTAACCGGGATGAACTCAGGTGCTCCGGAAGGGTGGGTTGTTCCTATTCCCATAGTGTCACCCGTCGTGTTACGAACCCGGTGACAAGTCATGGATTAGGAAAGGATAGTATTGTGATTACGACAAACTGTTATATATTGACCCTTTCTCTTTGTCATGGACAATAGCTTCAGTAATGTTGTAATAGGAGACATTATTGTCAAATTTGTACATGTAGCAATGATGACAAAATAGAGTTTCTTAAAACAATAAATACACCTAAATATAAAGTACACAAGAATATATCTACATTTGATTGTACATTGTAGCTCCTGTAGGATTGTTTTGCACTTGATCTACAACTTCTGGTTACCCTTTTGGCATCTTCAAACCTTTCTTTTCTTTTATAAGGTGTGACTAGCCTACATCGCTTTTTCGCTTTTTAAAAGAAACAGACTACATATATCTCCATTTGCCAAAGGATACAGCTGGTGATATCAATGTGACTTCAACAGTTACAGTGTAGTAATAATATTCAATGTACTTTTATGGAACAGACATATATTTTTTAAATTATTTTAAAAACTCTAAAATAGTCCCGCTAAAAACAATTACAATAATATACACCAGATTGTAGTCAAAATTGTTGTATTCAATAAAATAGCAACTGTTTTTGACAGCTGATTTTGAACGGATGCCTTGAAGTCTTCTAAGGATCCACGATTATCAGCCAATTCATTTTTGGCCTTTAGGATTTATATGTGTTATAAATTTGTATTTGTTTCTCATTAGTAATCAGACACATACCGTAGGACATATTGTTAATTTAAGAAACGTAATAAATGTTTAAAGTCATATTCACGATGACAGCAACACTGTTATAAGAACAGCTGATGTGGATGTTAATATTGTAACTGTGGTATATTAGACAATTATGTGTGTCGTCATTCATAGCTATTAATGGGGGTCGTCGTGGTCTTGATTATATCGTAGATGGACTTATTATTACATGTGCAATCGGTGCCTATCACCACTAAAGTTGTGAGTTCGAATCTCGTTCATGACGAGGTGTACTCGATAATATATTATGTGATAAAGTTTGTCAGTGACTTGCGACAGGTTGGTGGTTTTCTCCCGTTTCTTCCACCAAGACAACTGACCGCCACTATATAACTGAAATAGTATTGAAAGTGGTATAACACGATGGGGGGTTGAGATTTGGGGTAGTTGCCGCATAAAAAGCCTGAAGATATCATTACGGGTAATCAGAAGACAGACAATGCAATACCCAACAGGGACAAAGAACAAACACTACACAGCAAACTACGATTGAGCAATACGAACCACACCAATACCCGGGGTGAAATCGGGAGCTCCAGAAGGGAATGTTAATGTCACTCGTGATCATTTGATGTTGTATATGTATGCAGTGTATCTGACATTGGGTAAGAGTCGATCGGATACTCTTTAATAGTAACCTTAAATGAAATCGTTCTAACGTACGATGACGCCACGGAGAAATTCATTTATAATATTGAAAAAGATTTCATTATTATTACGTTTACGTAAGATTACTGCGTTTAATTTTACCCACGGAAAGATTAGAACAAATATTGTTTATTTTCAACGTTTGTGTCATTGACGTCAAAATTGTTTTTATTACAAATTTATAAAAAAAAATGTCGAGATTTCCACCCAACATGTCAGTCTTATTGACGTCTAAATCGTTTTTGTTTAATAAATATTATATCAAGATGTCCGCCCTCAATACTATCATCCTAATTTATCTCCATATGTGGTTAAATTATTATGTGCAATCGTGCCCACGTTGCTATTACCAAACATATTTTTTCTAATGATTTTTTTAAAACCTTTCTTATCCAACTTATAGGTGGGTACAGACAACTATTAAAATTAGTGTTATTGAATAAATATATTGTGTAACATGACGTTTCATCAATCACAGTTTTGAAATTGAAATAAATAAAGCTATAAAATATAAAATATTATTTATAGATGAACAAATACATAATTGAGTAAAATTAATCGCAGTGTCGTATCTTTTGTGTTTTTTTATTTTGTTTTTTAATTTTTTTTTTAAATTTATATTTTAATGTTATGACAAAATTGTATAAACCATTCAAAAAATAATTACAATATGCATATTTCATTATAATCACCCGACTAACAGGTTCGTTGCTTTTAAATATTTTAATTGTTTCAATTTTGAACATATCGTCACTTCTGTATTTGTCCACTTAGCGTGTGTTGAACAAATCAAATGCAGGTGCTATCAAGCATCAATGACTGGCAAATTAATATAAATTATATTACCAATTAATTTCTCTTTATACTGATATACGGTTGCATGTTTCCACTCCCATCATCCTTATTGAAAAAAAAAATCTTTTTCCGGGACATGACTATGGCTTTTGTCATCCCCGGATATGAATAGTAATAAAACACAATGTAATATTTATTGAAATACATTTATTAATTTCATATGGCTAAACATTGGAGTGGCCGTCGTGGTCGTGATCGTATGGTAGTTGGATTTACAATCAGCGCCTATCACCACTAACGTTGTGATTTCGAACCCCGCTCAGATGAGGTGTACTCGATACAACATTATATGATAAAGTGTGTCAGTGACTAGCGACAGGTCGGTGGTTTTCTCCGGGTACTCTTACTTACCTGGCTTGGTACAGGCACTTCAATAAAAACGTTGTGGGGATACGCCAGTTTTATGGGCCCAAACCTCCCCTCTTAGTGAAACGATGCGCTCATTGCAAATGCATTCCACATGTGAGGAAACACTGCTGTAAAACGAACAAAACTAAATGTGTACAATTCTCGCCCAGCAAACGTATTAAAGCCAGAAGATCAACACCTATAAACCAAAATAGTTGTTATACCTGTAATATAATATATGCTGGTAAGAGGCATCGTGTCGTATTTATGTAATTTGTGTTTGCTTACGCATATTGGCCACGACATCAGTGACATAGCGAGTGTCTTATAAGAAACAGGCACTGTTACCATTCTCGAAAACCTGGTTTCACTCCCGGTTTTTGGTAGAGTCCATTTTGCTCATCGTTTTAGCTTTCTGTGTTGTGTTTTTGAGCTTTGTTCGTCTTGGTCTTCTGCCTGTGCCTTGTGTTCACTATGTTGCCAGTGTCTCTGAATTATCAATTCCTAATTGTCCCTTCAGTTTTCTCTAACGTTTAGTGGTTATCATGGACGAGGAGTTCATCTTTTTTATGTTTTTTAATATTCGTGCACACTAAATTAGATATGATTAGATTTTGTACTAATTTGATTTATTTTGTTCTTTGATATCATCATGTATCGTGTCCTTGGGTTTGTAATTTTTAATATTATTCCTCCAATGGTTTTGAGTTTGTTTGTTTTTTCTCCCTATTATTTCATTCGATGAGCTTTGTTCAATATGTTTTTATATTATTTTGTCGAATATTCTTGTTTTACCCGAGGGTCATGGGTTTGCCTATTTTTTTCATATTTGTATTACAAGGCTACACACTATTTTTGTTCACCACAAACAAAACTTAGTCAGTCGAACAAAACAAATAAACTAGCAAACAAACTGGCCTCATTATCAACCAATTTCAACAAAAAAATACATTACTTATAATCTTAGATATCAAATATACTTGGCACGACGCGTTTCTGGAATAGTCTTCATCGGGTACAACCAAATTCAAAAGATTGGAAAAAGCTAAATTATTTTTAAATCTTTGAGATCATGAAAACAAACTTGGTTTAAAACAAACTTTAGATTGCCATTAACCGAGTACTTAGTTTTATTGATAAATGCAGCAGTGCCAAATTACTGACTATTGGTCGGATTATACCATCGGGGACTAGTACGCCAACAGCAGAGGAATCGATACAGTGGAAATAATAACAATGTAGATATAGAATTATATTGATAAAATAACTAAGCAGTAAAGTTACGTTTTATGTGCTATATTGAATTAAATAATGATGTCCCTTGGCTTGGCCATACGGCAAGGTAAATGTTTCGAAATCTATTTGTCTAATGAATCAGTCATTGAATTTATTGGATAGAAGGCACAGGCCTACATACATTTAGAGACGATGCATGGGACATAAAATAGAAAACTATATGAAGCATGCATGAATACTACTCTACTTGGAATTCCATTAATGCTGGCGTTCGGTAAGGTTCCATACTAGACCCTCTTTTATTTTTATTATTTATTAATGATATTGTTGATGTCGCTTCCAATAGCATGAAACTATTTGCTGACGATACATCCCTTTATTGTATTGTTGATGATCAGAATAAAACCGCTGAATCCCTGAATTCTGATTTGAATAGCCTTAGTACTTCTTCACCCCTCCCCAATGCCGCACCAAGTCATCCAACTGTTCTGGATTTATGGGACAAGCTAGATAATGATACTAGGAACATTCAGACATTATCTTCATTCAGGATTAAACTTAATGAAGATGTTGATAAATCTCCTAGCTTCTACTCTATTGGTTCTCGCAGCTTAAATATGTGGCATTGCCAACTTCGAAATGAAGCAAGCAGCTTAAATCACCACTTGTTTCAGTCTCATCTGTCTGACAGCTCCCAGTGTGCCTGTGGGGATGCAATTGAAAATAATTTTCCATTATTTTTATGTGTGTCCATTGTTCATAAGACACAGAATACAACTTTTTAATTCTCTAAGACAGTTTCAAGATGTTTTAGATTTGGATATATTATTGAAAGGCTCACCAATCCTTACTGTAGAGGAGAATACTGAGATATTCGATGCTGTTCACCATTTCATTACTGGTAGTAGAAGATTCACATGATTCAATAAATTTTCCTTTTCTCTGTATTTGGTTATATAACATTGAAAAGTCTTCCCATATATAGCTCCAAATCTTTACATTTTTCAGTTTAATTAATAGCTGTAAGTCTTTCAATTATTCAGGTCTTCCTTCCCCCTCCCCCCTTTACCCAATTTGCACCTGCCTATCTCAATCACAATCACTAATTTGTTTAGATATTTCCCCCTTATTTACTTATTTGTCTCTTCTTCCTCAATCTCTCCCAAATTCCCTTCATTCAATCATAAATATATATACTGAAAAAGAGTTAATTCATATTGATATGGTGAACCTCACTTAATTAGTGATTTTGATTTCATAATTTCAGTTTACATGTTGTATATATTGTGTGTTAAATGTAAGTTCAGTATATCCATCATGCTATGCCAATTCATCATCATTAATATTATAAATAATAATAGCTTAAATATAAAGTCATAATTTGGCTATTCCAAATTATATCATACCTATTAACAAGGGGAAAAGGAAGAAAAAGGGGGAAAAAAGAAAAAAACTACTTTTTTGTATGATAATTATATCATACATATTAACAAACAAAGAAAAGAAGGGAAAAATCTTTTTTTGTTTTGTTTGTATGATTCTGCTATTAATATACATGTGTTTATGCTTGGTAATTAAGATGAATTGCATGTATACATGATGGGTAGATTACTCTATGTCTTATGTAAATTGTTTTCTAATTGTTCCGTTTTGTTGTTAGAGAGGATTTGCATAGGCATAACTTGTTATCCAATCCTATTGATTTATCAAAAAAATATTTGAAATGAAATGATAGAAGGCACAGGCCTACATAAATTTAGAGACAATGCATGGGACATAAAAAAGAAAACTATACGAAGCAGTAAGAAATGTTTGAAGACAACAAACGGGTAACCTCAACAGTACTCATATGTAATTCTACCTAAAACTCAACGGCAGAACTTTGTTTAATATCGTCATGAAATGCTACTTGTTACTTGAACTGAAAAGTTACGGCAAGATATAATTTTAGTGATCGAGACCCATGATGGTTGCTCGAATATTTGTTTTTTTTACATATGGTCAATACTCGGGTTTGGGTTTTAACCTTACATTATTAACATTTGCTATTACAATGCAGTTGTTAAAATGCGATCAGAGGAAAATAAAAATTTACAGATTCAATTTGTTTTAACAACAGACAATATTGTGAAAGTAATTATTTAAGAGTCACGGTATGAGGTCGCACGTTTGGTCGTTTTTATGCATTTGTGTACATTTATTTCTTTGAGATAACATGTTATAGCATCAGTAATTTTAATACTGCTTTAAATTCTGGTATTTTACTCGCTGTGAAAAGAAAGTTTAAATTGTGATGGGCAACAATATCACCGATATCAACAAAAAGATTAATCACATCTCATGTCAACTCACTGAGTACAATCAAATAAAACCTCACGACATATGATGTTGGAACTCCATGTTTTGGCTTGGGACATGCACAATAATGTGGTGGAGTTAAACATCATTTGATAACATGACAGCCAACGACAATACAAATAGAAAATAACGTTATAAAAACCTGCACAGATTCGCTTCCACTCAAAACGACTATATACTATCACAAAATGAAATGACAACATAAACATGTACAGTACAATATCAGGGTCATTGAATGCACATAGTTAACTGACAACTGACTATTAGCTTCAAAAGCATGCATAGCAAAGGCGGGCTCAAACTATTTGAAAGGAGAAACCCGTTTTAATTTTGGCTCTATAAGTAAAAGCATGATCATATATGTGGCACAATATGGTAGTAAGGTTTTTTTTCTTCTTCGAAATATACCAATCGCATAGCAATGGGCGTATCTATGAATAATAATGAAATATTGAGAGAAAAAAAGTAGGTAGCTTTGACCTGCAGGATAATACCAAAGACATTTTAATAAACAAAAACAAACATATTATTTGTATACTATCAGGCCTGTTGGCAAAACGTACTACACTGGTATTTTTTGCAAACTAGCGTTGCTATGGAAACTTATTATATTTCATTAACGAAGACACAACTGTTGAATCATTTGTTGTCATCCAATTGAATGAATACACAAAAAAATAGAATATTAGGACTTCATTTGCTTGCAGGCTCTGGTCAAGACAATATTATATAGATCACTATATAAGATAATCATATGGAAATTGGCCATACATCTTCACAACAAACACAATTCTTAAGTTATACTTACTTTTCTTTATATCTTCCAGAAAACCTAGATGCAAAAGTTATAATATCCAAGATAAACGTTAGATAATACCGAAAGGGCTTTGGTAATCAAAACTGGACATTCCATAGAAGTTTACAACATGCGATACACAAGACAAAAAAACAAAGCAAAAGCACAATCAAATATGTGCTGGACACCACTATAAGCAAGCAAACACAAATAATATAAATAAGACATGAGCCCTCCTACAAACAACTGGAGGTAAAGACGAACCGGACATCGTTTTTAATGTGGAAATCGTAAATTGAAAAGTAGTGCATAGCGCAGTTAAAATTTTAATTTGGTAATTATTGTTTTTCAATTCTTTTTATTTCAATATTCTAATGACACAATATGATCGACTATACCCTGACGGTCTTAATTCGTATATTTTGTTTGCTTGTTTCTGTTAAAATACTTGGCATCTTCGTCTGAATCGGAAAAGGATATAATCGCATTAAATGTCGTACATTGTAGCCCTACCACGGTGGCTGTTTATTTCCATAACTAAAACCTATATTTGAAAACATATACGGATTTTCGATAGGAATACGAAATTCAAAATATAAAACACAAAATTTGACATAATACTACCAATACAACAAGCATTTAAGAAAATAGCAGATATTGCAGTGATGAACATCAGGTGTACAAGGACATCGTAGTTGATTCAACAAAACAACACACATATGCTACATATACGAGAACACGTAGGACTCAACATTCCACAACAAAGAAAGTGAGATTAATATTTCGTGTTGCAAGGTTGGCCTCTTTGAAAGTAAAATGTTGTGAAATGCAAGATGTATATGTCATATGGACTTAGGCTGCCTTGCAAATACACAAAACAAAAAATACATCGGTTGTTGTGTATCGCTTCTGTAAAAGTACATTCACGAAGAGGATAACATTACAACACGCAATAAATTCCTTCCAGGTAAAAAGGTTCCACTTATTGTGTTGCACAGATGTTTTTAATTTGCTTTTAAATTAATAAAATGTGAGTTAGTGGATATGATCGAAAGCTTGCAGTTGACCACGCACGACCAGTCATAGTAATCTATTGTTTATTATCAGCTGCTACAAGTTGTCTTTGTTCATGAATATAACGTGATATTTGCCATACACGTTTCGATTGTTGTTCAACGTCAAGATAAAAGGAGTCTAGCTATATTTACGACAATGAATTGGCATAAACATACCACTGGGATTAACCCGTGGATGGTTTGTTTGATTGTCACGTGTACAAAGGACAGATAATAGTAATAATATTAAAAACAATTTCACTTCTACACAGATGCTACGGGAGAACGACAATGACTCTTAACAAACCATTGCTTATTGAGTGACGCTGTAATTATTATTTTAAGTACAAGGACATTTGAGGATACCAAAGGGGTAACCAGAAGCGTAAATCAGACAGACAATAAAATGGTATCGCATTCTCTTTCCACGGGGAAATGAATTATATTTAGTAAGAAAGGATATGGATGTAACTGAACACGAGAGACTATCCTGTCATCATAAAAACATGCATGTGTACAATGTTCCGACAGCAAACCTCTGGACTTCCATTTTATGGGAGTTGTGTACTGTAGGTTGTATGTGGTTTCAAATACCGTATAACCGGTAATTTTTGCGGTGTGAAATTTCTGTGGTTTTGATCTAAAATCAAGACATTTAATTTTTGCGGATTTTTTTTCTGCGGATTGAAAATCTTGGCACCGAATTTTTTTTTTGTGTATTACAGGAAGCAACAACAGAAGGGATGTTACAATAAACAACTGGTGCAAATTACAGTAATTCTTAGAAGTACGGGGCCCGGGTGGCTCAATGAGTTAGGTCGTAGGATCTAACAACTCATACAAGCCTATCACCAATACGGCGTGGGTTTGTAAATTACAAAAAAGGATGCACTCGACTCGCAGCCACAAGTGATAAAGTTTACCAGTTACTTGCCCATGGTCGGTGGTTCTCTCCGGGTACCCCGGCTTCCTCCACCACTAAAACTGGTCGCTATGATATAGCTGAAATATTGTTGAAAGTGGTGTTAAAACACCAAAAATCAAAAATCCTTAGAAGTAAAAACAAGTGACTGAACATTGTCCACTGTATGCCACGTCTTTTATCGGATGTTGCTTGTCTTTGTATCCAATCAATTACTACTAGAAAGAGGATAAGTGACATAGTGCAGCCTAATCTTACTCCAGATTTGACGATGCAGGGTTCTGAGATGGAATTTTCTAGGATGACACTACATTCAAAGTTATCGTAGAAAGCCTTCATAAGGGTATATATCTTCAGTGGAATTCCATAGGATCTAGGAATTTTCCACAACGTTTCTCTATGTACACTGTCAAATGCCTTTTTGAAATATATGTAGTGGTGTTTTCGATTCTGTGCATTGCTCAATAATGTTACGGATGACAAACATGTTGTCTATACATCCCCTTCCTTTCCTGAAATCTGCTTGTTCTTCTCTCATCTTTTCATCTATTCTTTTCAACAGTATTTTTCTAAATACTTTGCACGAAACAGATAGCAATGTTATTCCTCTCCAGTTGTCACATATTTGTAGATCTTCCTTTTTTGTCAGTTTAACAATGAAGCCTTTGGTCCAATCACTTGGTATGCTTTCATTGTTCCAAATGTTATTGAAGAGTTGCTGCAGAATTTTCGAAGATGTTGCCATATCTGTCTTTAACATTTCAGCATGGATAGAGTATTTTCCTGGTGATATACCATTGTGTAAGGTCCTTATTGCAGATTTAATTTCTTCTATAGTAGGTGTTTCTATGTTAATATATAGATCTTCCTCAGCAAGCTGGTTCACATGGTTCAGGACAGTTGAGGACATCCTGGAAGTATTGAACCCATCGCTTGGCTTATCATGTGTGTCCTTTATACGAACTGGTTGTGTTGTTTTATCGCATAGCTGCTTTGTTATTTTGTAGACAGTGTTCATTTCAACATATGAAGCTGTTTGCTCTGCCTCATGTGCAAAGTTATCTACAGATATTCTCCTGTCTATTCTTGGACTTCGTTTCACTTCTTTGTCTTTTACTATATATAAAGGTAATAACAAAATTACCGAACTCCGAACAATCTTACAAAGGGAAAGTCAAAACTCATAATTATATAAACAGACAAAATCAGTCAACAACCGGAAAACTGTGAAAACCGTAATGACCCTGACTTGGTACAGGCATTTCTAAAGAAATGGTGGGTTGAATCAGATTTTAAGGCGCCAAACCTCCCGCTCTCATTACGGTTCAAAGGTTCCGGCTGTCACTGTAACTGTAGTTAAATACAGGAACAAAATAGGTAAAATAGTTGTCAAAGCAGTACCATATTCGGTGACGTAAATGTCAAAAATATTTTTACGTCACACATTGACAAAAAAAAATCTTGACATATTTGACTCTTTATCTTTATACATTTTCACTATATGAAAATGCATCGCTTATAATTTTTTCTGCAGAGACGGAATATATTTCGACAAGATATTGGTATCGGAATATAAACTTTTTAAGAGATCGAATAAGGCGAATCTTTTTATAGCCCTGGTCCAGTAGCCTGTTTCTCAGATGAAGATGACGTTTCAGGAAATCAGAATAATTGCTACTGCCCCTTGCATAGCGAATCAATTGCGAGATGTAAACACCATATGCAGGAGAAGCTGGTATATTGCTGCACATATTTGGAAAATTTATGATTTTAAAATTGAAGTCGTCCCGCTTATCATAAATTTTAGTACTGAGTTGACCACTGTCGTCAAATTCGAGGTATAAGTCCAAAAATGATGCGGACGAAGCTGTATCGGTGGTCTCTTTAACTTCCAGCTCTGGAGGATATATCAATGGAAGAAATTCTGCAAATCTAGAATTATTGATAGATAAAACGTCATCAATATACCTGTATGTGAAATTAAAGGCTCTAGCCTAATGAATCTTCTTATCTTTTACAAGCTTTTGAAGAAACTCCGACTCATATGAGTATAAAAATAAATCGGCTAGAAGAGGGACACAATTCGTACCCATTGGTATGCCGACGACCTGCTGAAACAGTGTCCCTCCAAAGGAGACAAATATGTTATCGATGAGGAACTCCAGCATACTGATCACTTGTTCCTCGGAGTAGCATGTTTTACCTTTATGAATTTTGTTTGAAAAATATGTGGAATTGTAGCCTAACGCAACAAATTTTGAGCCATAGTTTCTATGACTAAAAGCTTTATGAATTGTTTCTTTTAAGCGGGTTTTTAATTTGTCATGCGGTAGGGTGGTATATAGAGTTGAAAAATCAAAGGTTTTGATGGAGGATACCTGAGAGAAAGATCTTGATTTCAGGTTATCCAAAAGATCTTTAGAGTTTTTCAAAATCCACATGTGATTTATGCCACTACGCGAGTAAACAGTTTCACAATATTTCTGTTGTCCCTCTTTTACTGCAGACAGAATCTTTGTTAGGTGAATAGACAATTCTTTCGTCGAACAAGTTGATGATCCCGCTATGTACCTTTCTTTGTATGGTGTCTTATGGAGTTTAGGTATCCAATATAAATAGGGTAAATCCTCAGACTTTTTACCAGAGGGAATGTTTAAAGAGGTCATGAATGATCTGTGGTTAGCTAGGATTTCATCTTTGTCGAACGAAGTTGGTTTGTATGTGGTATTACTAGAGGTGTTGCTATTTATACCTAATTCCTTGATTAGGCATTCGAAGTAATATGATTTACATACAAACACGATATTGTTGGAAGCCTTGTCCGCAGGAACGATAACATATTTGTCATGAAGAGAGGAAAGACACTTAACAGCTTCTTGGTCTTTAAATACAGACTTAGGTCGACTATTAACACAATTTTTGAGTTTGTGAATCCGACCTTGTACTAGAGACCTAATTGTTCTAACCCAGTCTGACAAGGACTCTAACTCAGGATCTTGGTCTACTTCTCTCTTTATCCACCTTCTGGCATAATCTTCAACAATGCTGTCTTCATTTGTTCTTGCAGCCTTATTGATTTGGTGTTTATCATTCTTAGCTTGATGTTTTTCCTTTCTTTTATTTGTTTCCAAGTTTCAGATGTAAGCCATGCTTTGTTGTTTTTTGGTTCTGTAATCAATAGTATTAACAGCTTCCTCAACATATGTTTTCTTGATAGTGTTCCATTATGTTAAATGTACATGAACATTAACTAGTATTTAACTTTTTGAACGATTACTACTAAAAATAATACTTCAACTCAATCCTACTCGGTACAATAGACGCCAACACAACAACATACTGGAGTGTGACGATAGTGACTTCTGAATAAGAAGCTATGCCGTAACACCCCCTCAACACAGTCTATTTCCCAAAATGTAAATGGCTATCCGGAGCACATCAGTTCACCCTCCGTTGTTGATGGCTTCATGTTCTCATTCTTGACCTTTCTGTGTAGTGTTTTGTAGATCATTCTTTCTCTTTATGTCCTCTTTCATTTGGTAATTGTATTGTCTGTCGTTTGATTCACGTCTACTGATTATCTTTTATCTTCACACTAAACTTTTACATGTAACAAATAGTGTTGTATTGTAACCTAAAACATAATGAGTTCTAAACCAAGGATCTAACTTGACACTAATGATAATTCGTCGTTACCATGTTATACCACGTCAAATTATTCATAACTGATTTATGTTGTAGACGGGCTTAGTAGGCTCAGATAGCTTTCACTCATCTTTTTTTATAGTCATGCACTTTATCATTAACGACTTTTGTCAGTATGTTTATTTTATAAAAGTAAGGCTTGTGTGTTCTGATCTTACATTGACCTACATGTTGTAGCCAGAAGACAAAAATCGAGAGAAAAAATAGACCAATACCTAATTGACAGGATATTAATATACTGATTGATGGATTTTTGCTTTACGTTTAGCTAGCATTATAGCAGCTATTGTCAGGACAAGAACATGTACAACAAAGTCGAGTCCGCTACGATTTCCGAATAAAAACGATATTCGGTTCGTCATTATGCCCGGTTGTTTTTAGGAGGGCTCTTATCTTGCTTACGTCATTTGTCTTTATTTGCGTAAATTGGTGTCCAACATATATTAAGTTATATTTTTGTTTTATTTTCTTCACCTTGTGTGCCCTATGTTGCCAGTTCCTCTGGATTCTCTATTTTGTATTGTCCCTTCTAACGTTTACTTGATTGCCCGTTGAAAGGTATGTAGAGTTGGACAAGGACGAAAAAGTATATATTTTGTAGCGGCTACAATACGCCTACTCCTTTAAGAATTATGTGGCACAAATGATCACGACTATGTTTCGTTCGGCATAATCACAATCCGGTCCTTTCCTCATTCATGACTTATCATCGGTGTTGTAACAAGAGTACCACGACGGGTGCAACATGTACACCAGAAACTGCTTATCTTCCGGACCACCCGAGTTCACGCCCGGTTTTTAGTGTGGTTCGTAATGCTCGATGTTTCGTTTTCTGTGTATTGTTTTGTAGATAGTTGTTTGTCACTCTTTCCTTTTTCATTTGGCCATTGTATTGTATGTCCATCTCCGATTTACGGATTCTGATTACTCCTTTGGAATCTTCATCGTGCGGGGAGTGTGATCCTCTCCAAACACGTTACGCACTATGGTCCACTGACAGGTTTTCCGTTTTATATCCTGACAGCCTCCACCCATCGCTTGGGCACCCCTTTATCTGCCACCTGAGGTCGAGCCGAGCAGTTCTGTGGGTTTGAGCCCTCAGGACTTTCACTATTACCGAGCTAGAGATATTTAGCACACAAGAATGCTATCATATTGATATATATTTATACAAGTTCAACACGTTGCATTTATATTTTGGTTTTCGTTGTGTGGTGATCTCCAGTTATGACATAATCATTGTTGTTTATGTTTCTTTGTTTTCCAGGCTTTTAGCTCACCTAGTGAGCTTTTGCTAACAGTTAACATCCGTCGTCCAATATTTTGCTATACTTCTCCTCTCTATAAACCACGGGACCAATACAGACCAAATAAATATAAATAATAATTTAGTAGTTCGGATTCTAAATTATAGCCGATTTGTTTCCAATTCACTCTAAGATGACCGCCGTAAATAAAAATAGAAAATTCTTAAATTGACCAAACCTCGCCATATTTCAAGCTACAAATGTTCTTAAATGTTAAATATAAGGGTAGGATTAGGAGTTATTGCTCAGTTATAACAATGAACAATTGTTGATGTTGGACAAAGGTTTGTTGCGATGGAACTCTGGTTTATTAACGGTACCACATTTTCCGGTATCATAATTCTTTATAACGTTTTTCCTCTTTCCATATAAACGCATTTTTAGAAATTTAGGAATTCATAGTTGGCATAGCGGCAATTAGGCATATGGCATTTTACAATGTAGTCGTCTATTTATCCTCATTACGTTATTCTTTTAAAGGTTTCATCCTAACCAGTTGATGAATTGTAAAAGTTACTACTTTAACGACTTAAGCCATCAATATCTGCACTTCTTTGTCAATATTTAATGAAGATCTTTTAACCTGCGATGATCCATCACAATAGAGAGAGTATTATTTGAGAAAATATTGGTTTATCGACATTGACAACTGTAACGCGTATTGTGTTATTGCCATTGACATTTGGTTGCACAAGAATATAGCATTCATTGCACGACATGCACAATTAGTAATTTGTTTACACTCAAATGTCAGTCAGTGCCAGATTAAACAGATGACCAACTGATTGATACACTTCATACTATAATCCAGCTATATGTATATGGAAGGATTAGGGGTTAAGGTTGTGGTGTTTAACGCCACTTTAAACAATATTTCGTGGCAGTCAGCTTTATTGATGGGGAAAACTAGAGTGAACGGCGAAAACCACCGACTTGTCGCAACTCACTGACAAACTTTATCACATAATGATGTATCGAGTACACATCGCTGTGAACGTGTACATGGAAGGTTGTTTATTACTGGATAAATATAACAAATATTAAACAGTTTTTATTAACCGCAAGCAATGCAAATTAAAATAAATTACAATACGTTTTGCTTTAACATTTGTTAGTTGTGTGTATATTTCTGAAATACTCCACATTTATTTCATGTCAGCATAAAATTGTTCTTAATATACATTCATTTATTTTTTCATTATTGGCTTTTATATTACAAATGATAACCCCATAACATATAGAATTAGCTCAATAGTTTATTATTATCAATGTAGAACAAAGAAATGTAGAGCAGACAAGTGAAATGATATCATATATTTATCCTGCAAGTGGGTTATTTTTTGTCATAATAAATGGTCTGAAATAAACTGTTGCTTTGTTATGACAGTATCATAATAGCACTAACCGGAACTACGTTTGTGCTTCTGTTTTAAATGTAGACAAGTGACCGCGAACTTTACACAATGAAATGCAAGACAAATGTCAAAAACTGGTTCACAGTATTGTGCAAAATAATACATTTTCACAATTGTTATTTAATGACCGTGTCTCACATTTATGCATTACTACGCATACCAATGAGGTATCAATGGGGTTTCCGTTATCTGTTTTGTTTATTATTACATTAAATAACTTTTCTTTTGCAAATTGTATTGCAGGATAAATACAATATTGGTGTATTGACGGTACAAATAGAATGTATTTGGCTCGGCATGAACCGGATTCAACCACCACCCACCCCCATCGTTTCTAAGCCTCGCCACATATATTATATATCAACGTCAATACTCCAATATTGACTTATTTTAATGTGAGTCGGAAAAGAGTGTGTTCTTAATAGAAATTGATCAGTGATTTGCTAAGATTGGTATATATATAATTCCGTTATATATTCGATTAACAAAACATCTAATGATTTGACAATTTACGGGTTATGGTTGTGGTGTTTAACGCCATTTTCAACAATATTTCAGTTATATCATGGCGATCAGTTTAATTGGTAGAGGAAACCGAAGCAAACCACCGACCTGTCGCAAGATACTGACAAACTTAATCACATAATGTTGTATCGAGTATACCTCACAATGATCGAGATTCGAACTCGTAATGTTATTGGCGATAGGCACCGATTGCACAGGTACTTTTAAATCCAACTAATAGAACAACGCAAAATCTAAAAAGATGAGCAACACGAACCTCACTAAAATCATGATGGTTGATGGTTATCGGTTATTAGATGTCCGGCGGCAAATATTGTATGCATATTCAGGATAAAAACAAGTTCAACAATACATAAAACAATATGCACAAATGGAAGAGAAATTGTATTTGAACTGCCACTGTAAAATTGTTGGGAATTTGTATGGAACGTTAAACACCAAAACTGGTGTACAAATACAGTAATGATCGTATTTTGTTTCTATCTCTATGGCTTTATTGGACACTTTGAAGACACTAGTCAGCTTATTGTACGTGTTTTATATTGTGTTCTCAATATTCCAATATAGGAATCGTCGTGGTCATGATCGCATGGTAGTTAGATTTATAAATAACTATGTTATCAGTGACTATCACCACTAACGTTGTAAGGTCGAATCCCGCTCAGGCGAGGTATACTCGGAACAACATTATGTAATAGAGTTTGTCAGTGACTTACGGCAGGTCGGTGGTGTTCTCCGATTTCCTCCTCCACCAAGAAAACTGACCTCCTCGATATAACTGAAATATTGTTGAAAGTGATCTGAAATTGATAACATCATCAAGACAGCAACAAACTGAAAAAACAAAGAATAGCACTGTCGAAGCAGAGGTAAAATCGAAAGTCAATAACACACAAATACACGACCCCTCAATGTCCTCGCTTGGTGCAAAATATCAATAAAAATGGCGTTTTAAATGAATATTGGCTTGCCTATATGAATAAAAGAACATTTTGAAATTGTGTTTGTATTACATGCACTTTTGTGCTTTACTACAAAATGTTCCCACTTCTAAACTCCTCGTTCGTCCTACCAGAATTAATTTTCAACAGTTTTGTTAAACTTTCCAATGAACAACTCCTACGATTATACAGCAGCATAATCAACCTAGTTTTTATGAGATGAAAATAACACAGCTTTGATAAAATAATACCATTCGTCTTAGACGTTAATTAGCTTACTATAATGTTAGGTTTAAATACTAATGACGTCATCTGTTTAATGGTGTCCTGTTAAAAAAGATAGATATAAGAAAGCTCTTTATCTAGTCTAATTATGCCTAGGCCTCACTATACCAAAGAATATACGTTATCAGTTTACAAAGATCGGAATAAACGTTAGATAATACCGAAAGGGAAAGGAAAAATAGACAATCTAGATGCGCATTGTAGTCACTAAAAAGACATAATGTGTCGTCCTTACCAACCTCTACATACTTTTCAACGGGTAGTCAAATAGATGTTAGAATGGGCAATAAAAAATGGACAAACCAGAGAAACTGGCAACATAGGGAACACAAGACGCAGAAACACACAACACAACACTATAAGCAAACAAACACGTCTTAAACGACGAGACATAAAATCGCCATATCGGGTTTGGGCTTATGGTGTTTAACGTCACGTTCAACAATATTTCAGTTATATCGGGGTGGTCAGTTTTATTGGTCGAGGAATAGTACCCGGAGAAAACCACCGACCTGTCGCAAGTCACTGACAAACTTTATCACATAATGTTGTATCGCCTGAGTGGGATTCGAACTAACAACTTTATTGGCGATAGGTACTGATTGTATAGGTAGATGTAAATCCAACTGCCATACGATCACGACCATAATGGACATTTCTAGACTAATAACATTTGTATCTGAATGTTCTAATATTACTATACTGTACATATGTCCTAATTAAATAAAAAGCAGAAATGTATGCATTGAAAGATCGTAACAGCATGCTTTTAGAATAGAAAAGAAGTACTTGTTCAGTTTGTCAATGAGGTGGGTTTTTACATATATCTTCAACTTGTATTAATCAATCATCCTGTTGAAAGGCAATACTGACTCCCTAATATAGCTCCTGGCGCGGAAAAAATCCCCAATACCCGTATATGTTGTTCATTGGTGTATAGTATTTCGTTCTCCCGTCAACATAAACTAAGAGCACCTGTTCGTCTGCATACCCTAATAACTTTCGTTCGTTTGTATATGATACGAGCTTTCGCTCGTCTGAGTGCGATAAGCACGTCAGTTCTTCTACATACGGGAAGAACGTCTGCAAACAATACGAGCTGTCGTCCATTCGGTTAAGACGCATATGTATATTAAGAAGCCTTTTTAATAGTATATATACATTATTATGTACATTGGTAGTTGCATCGTATTTTATTTCCGTACAAACGTAAAATAGTATATTGTTTTTCTTTCTATTTTATAACAGGGGGCAAATCCATGTAATGAAAACATTTTGTTATAAATTAATTAGAGTTTGAATGAAAATTAAATTGATTTAATTGTTGTATTGAAATAAAGACAATAATTGTACATGTAAACGTACAAATATTATCAGCAACATTATTTTCTGATTTTTTTTTTCGTCACAAATTTAGACCATGACAGTGTTGTATACTTATTAATAAATAAAAAAAAACTTTAGATAACGTTTTCCAGTTCATATTTGAAACATACTCCACTTTGTCTGCATAAAACAGGAATATGCAATAATATAAAGATACTGGAATATATATTTGTGAATTGAAAAACAAATGACATACGCGTATTTCATTCTAAGGTGCATCTAATACCATTGATGTTGTCAAATCGCAAGATGTTTTGTTAATTTTTCTATTAAAAACATACGAATTACCTAGAAAGATTAGATACAAAAATAAATGTGTGGATTTATTAAAAAAAAAAAACAATTTGACTATGATCCATGTCTGTTAAAATCGATTAAAATCAACTGTTGATCTTTATTTATTTGACAATGGGGAATTAAATGATATTTAATTAAATTTAATCTCAGTATCGCAGACATATTTATCTTTTATAAATATAAATTAATATTTGTTAACAAACATAATCAGTATTTTATTATTTAAGAAAGAAAAAAGAAAAATTCGATAAGTCTTTTAATCCTTGAAAATATCTTTGGTTTTGAATCTATTCTAGAGATCAAGCTGATGCATAAATTGTTGTTTTTCAGTGTCTGTTGTTTTTTTTTGTTTTTTGTTTTTCTGTTTAAGTACCTGCTCCAGAAATATACATATATGTACGTATTTATTTCCACTACCCATTTATTGTGGACGATGTGCAGTTCCTTTATTGATAAATCGGTTTGGATTGGCTCGTGGGCAGCCTGCCGTACAGGTTAGGGCTAGGATAAGCGCCACTTTCAACAATAGTTCAGTTATATCCTGGCGGTCAGTTTTATTGGTGAAGGAAACCGGAGAAAACCACTGACCTGTTGTACGTCACTGACAATATCTAAGACAAATGATATGACGTAAAAAAAGGTAATAACAAAATTACCGAACTCCGAACAATCTTACAAAGGGAAAGTCAAAACTCATAATTATATAAACAGACAAAATCAGTCAACAGCCGGAAAACTGTGAAAACCGTAATGACCCTGACTTGGTACAGGCATTTCTAGAGAAATGGTGGGTTGAATCAGATTTTAAGGCGCCAAACCTCCCGCTCTCATTACGGTTCAAAGGTTCCGGCTGTCACTGTAACAGTATTTAAATACAGGAACAAAATAGGTAAAATAGTTGTCAAAGCAGTACCATATTCGGTGACGTAAATGTCAAAAATATTTTTACGTCACACATTGACAAAAAAAATTCTTGACATATTTGACTCTTTATCTTTATACATTTTCACTATATGAAAATGCATCGCTTATAATTTTTTCTGCAGAGACGGAATATATTTCGACAAGATATTGGTATCGGAATATAAACTTTTTAAGAGATCGAATAAGGCGAATCTTTTTATAGCCCTGGTCCAGTAGCCTGTTTCTCAGATGAAGATGACGTTTCAGGAAATCAGAATAATTGCTACTGCCCCTTGCATAGCGAATCAATTGCGAGATGTAAACACCATATGCAGGAGAAGCTGGTATATTGCTGCACACATTTGGAAAATTTATGATTTTAAAATTGAAGTCGTCCCGCTTATCATAAATTTTAGTACTGAGTTGACCACTGTCGTCAAATTCGAGGTATAAGTCCAAAAATGATGCGGACGAAGCTGTATCGGTGGTCTCTTTAACTTCCAGCTCTGGAGGATATATCAATGGAAGAAATTCTGCAAATCTAGAATTATTGATAGATAAAACGTCATCAATATACCTGTATGTGAAATTAAAGGCTCTAGCCTCATGAATCTTCTTATCTTTTACAAGCTTTTGAAGAAACTCCGACTCATATGAGTATAAAAATAAATCGGCTAGAAGAGGGGCACAATTCGTACCCATTGGTATGCCGACGACCTGCTGAAACAGTGTCCCTCCAAAGGAGACAAATATGTTATCGATGAGGAACTCCAGCATACTGATCACTTGTTCCTCGGAGTAGCATGTTTTACCTTTATGAATTTTGTTTGAAAAATATGTGGAATTGTAGCCTAACACAACAAATTTTGAGCCATAGTTTCTATGACTAAAAGCTTTATGAATTGTTTCTTTTAAGCGGGTTTTTAATTTGTCATGCGGTAGGGTGGTATATAGAATTGAAAAATCAAAGGTTTTGATGGAGGATACCTGAGAGAAAGATCTTGATTTCAGGTTATCCAAAAGATCTTTAGAGTTTTTCAAAATCCACATGTGATTTATGGCACTACGCGAGTAAACAGTTTCACAATATTTCTGTTGTCCCTCTTTTACTGCAGACAGAATCTTTGTTAGGTGAATAGACAATTCTTTCGTCGAACAAGTTGATGATCCCGCTATGTACCTTTCTTTGTATGGTGTCTTATGGAGTTTAGGTATCCAATATAAATAGGGTAAATCCTCAGACTTTTTACCAGAGGGAATGTTTAAAGAGGTCATGAATGATCTGTGGTTAGCTAGGATTTCATCTTTGTCGAACGAAGTTGGTTTGTATGTGGTATTACTAGAGGTGTTGCTATTTATACCTAATTCCTTGATTAGGCATTCGAAGTAATATGATTTACATACAAACACGATATTGTTGGAAGCCTTGTCCGCAGGAACGATAACATATTTGTCATGAAGAGAGGAAAGACACTTAACAGCTTCTTGGTCTTTAAATACAGACTTAGGTCGACTATTAACACAATTTTTGAGTTTGTGAATCCGACCTTGTACTAGAGACCTAATTGTTCTAACCCAGTCTGACAAGGACTCTAACTCAGGATCTTGGTCTACTTCTCTCTTTATCCACCTTCTGGCATAATCTTCAACAGCATCCATAATTATCTTGAAATTATGTTTCCAATTGATGTGTTGAGGTTCTCTGAATTTAGGACCATGAGAAATCACCTTTCGGAGACTCTCATGTTGAATGATATTCAGATCACCAGTGATTACATGTCCAGATGGGTTGTATTGAAAAGGAGAGTGGGAGCAGTCACAAGTCAGAGGGTTCTTAAGGTACTCTTCTATGTTAATATCTTGCAATGCTTCTTTGTAGTTGAAAATTTTACGGCCAATGCTGTTAGTGTAACTATAGGAGACAATGGGAACAGATTGATTTTTGAAATATGGTGGAATTTCTTTTACGACCTCTTTTCTATTAAGAATGTTGCTGATGTTAATAGCATCGATTCCTTTGTTAGCAAACGGAATATGGAGGAATTTTCTGTTGTTATCATGAAGAGGTTCAGATCGAACTGGTTTAAAAAGACGAAAGGACGCCACGTCACATATAATACTAGACAATCTGTACTTAGGAGAAAAAGGATCTACGCCTCCTTTGAGGTAGTTTACAGGTAGTGAAAATAAGATTGTACGAATATGATGAATTCCAAGAGGTTTCTGTATATTAGAAAGTAAATCATTAAAAGTATGTAAAAATGTTATCAAAATGTAGAAAATAACAAAACGGCATTGCAAAATGATTTCAAGTTATTTTTCTCGAAAAATATTTCATCACTAGGAAATTGTTTCACTCACGTATCATAAGTCTACGAATAGACTTACGACTTCCTGAAGGATGCAAGTGTATTTACCAAACTAGATTATATCTGTGAGCAGGCAACTATCGTGTGTATCTCTCTTGACAGTTGACCATCACCACATGATTTCACAGATTTCTCAGAATATTTCGCTGTGATCAGAGTTATATTGATACCACCTACACTGGTGAGACATATATTGCGAACCGTACACATCGAACGGTAATTATGTCCCCCAAACCTCCCCAAACATATTGTATTTGCTCCGTTTCTTATTATTATTATTATTATTCTTTCTTTCTTTCTTTCTTCCGCCAAAAGTTTGTCCGACACATTTCTCGGCGACTACTGAACGGAAATCAATGAAACTTCACAGGAATGTTAAGCACTATGAGTAGATGTGCAGACTACTTTCGGAATTTTCAAAATGGCCGCCGTTGCCATTGAAACGACCAAAATGCTAAAAAATTGAAAAACACAAAAATGATCATAGCAGGTTACTCGCCTAACAGAAATTGATCAAACTTGTTAGGAACAACATCCACATCTATTGGAACGAGATAAGCCAAAAAAATTGGAATCGGTTGGACAAATTTGCCGCAGTTGCCATAGAAACAAAAAAGGGGGGATTCCAAAAAAATTGGGATCCTTTCATCAAACTTCATGAAACTTTGTAGGAATATCCACCGTAGTGTGTGGCAGCTTTTGGGGTTCAAAAAATGCAAAATGGCGGCCGTTGCCATGGTAACCAAGGTGCAAAAAATGATAAATACAAATTGTACAGCAGATCCTTTTGAAACTTGACACAAAAATAGATTATCACTCAGAGTTGTGCTCTTTGTTTTTAAAATTTTCAAAATGGCCGCCAATATAAAAATTAAAAAAATCGTTAAAAATTCAAAAATTAACAGATTTCAATGGAAATGGATATTTACAGGAAGTAAGACATGCTGCCCCATATAGCGACCATTTTGGTTTGCTATGGTGGCCATTTTGAACCCAAAATGGCCGCCAAAATACAAAAATCCTCCGATTTGGGCGAAATTTGGTTTCCATAATAGATTATGATGTTGCGAATTGATATCCATCGTTTGGGAGCAATATTATGATCCTTAAGATCATATCATATCTTGTTATTTATTGCTATGTTCTCACACTACTCTTCATTTATACCACTAGTACTGGTATTGTTCGTCTGGGGGACATTTGTAACGCTCTGCGTTACAGTAAGCAATACCTTAATATATCCTTTCTATCGTATCTCCATGGACACCGAAAGTCTGACACTATGTCACAGTTCGTTCTGACAAACAATGGTTTTTGGTATTCTTTGGAATAAAGCGTGGGTCATGATTGAATCAGTCACGGTATATACAAATATATTAGATTGCATGTAAGTCTGTTTATATGTGACAAACATTTAATAGACAGAGGAAAAACAAGGTAATGTAATAATTATTTAACGTAAATGCCACGTTTAATTAAAATTACGACTTTGTTGATAAAACGATACTTTAATGGATTGAATTTCAATTTCGTCACTAAACAAACAATTGAAACTATATTAAAGGTATGCACATCCGTGACTCGATATATATTACACTTTAAAATGTCAATTATTAGTACAGATGTCAATATCTGAGTATACATAGAGAAATCGACATGATATTGCAGGCTTTATCAATAAATACGGCTAAGGTTACGGTTATGGTTTTAAATGCCACTTTCAACACTATTTCAGTTATATTGAGGCGCTTAGTTTTATTTGAAGAGGAAATCAGAGTATTAGGAGAAAACAACTGAACTGCGGTAAGTCACTGAAAAACTGTATCACAAAATGATGTATATAGTACACCTCGCCATGAGCGGGATTCGAACTGACAAAGTTTTTTTGGTGATAATCACTGATTGTATAGGTAGTTGTAAATCCAACTACCGTGCGATCACGACCAGGACCCTATCATAAAATTGAGAATATAATATATGAATATATTGTACGTGTAAATATGGGTACAGACTAAACATAGCATTAAGTAAATGAACTTAAACACTGTGTATACACATAGTTTTGCATATCCATTTGTTTCACTTGTTTTCTCTTTAAGTCCAATGATATGCTTTGGCGTGCTCAAATGTGTTGTTCTATGACATAGACTTCTCATCACAGTAATAACAACTGAATTGTGGGCTCTACATCGATGGAAAATGTTTTATTAAATGTTTTTGAACGTATATATTGAGTGTATATATTTTCTACAGGAAGTCACAGTGCACTGTATTAAAAACACAAATGGTCATAGTACTCCCTGCCGCTTGAATAGTCGAAAATATTCATTTTATGAAGTAGTAGTATACAACAATATTTCGAAGCCCTGGCTTATTGTATATGCAAGATGAATAATTTTAATACAGGGTTTAATTCACGAGTTTGCATTTGAAACATTATTTTGACAATTAATTGTAAAATATCTGGTCCATGCCGATGAACATGTAAACAACAGACGCTATTATCATTAAATTATTATTATTATCTTTTCATGGGGAAAATTGAATATTTGCATGCTAAATTTATTCTATAATTCATGACACTTAAAAGTGGAAATGCATTGCAAAATAAAGCAATATTCTTTCCACACTGAATGACCTACCTGTCGTCAAGAATGTTAAAAAAAGGGCGTCGCAGTACATTTGAAACGCGAAGGGACATTTCATAGAGGATACCGTTTACATAGTGTGCTACTGAATTGTTTTAATGTCTACTGCTGCGTGTGTATGACCAAACGTGCGCTTACACATGTGCAGTCGATTTCCCGCCTGTCCATCTTTCAACAGGCCACTTACTTTGTGTGGTTACTTCAGCAATGCCTATGACAAATTATACTGCGGTTCATACTGTATAGCAGAGTAGAAAACAAGCCGTTTTGCTTTAAACGAAATCATAAAAAACTGCATTGCAAAATAATTGACAGATTTTACCCGAATGAATTTATCTCCTGGTAACAGACGTATCGTATACTGTTAGGCTGCGATTAGACTTTCGATTTTGGCGTATTCATGTGTTTCAATACACTACTCCTTATCGCAAGTCGTAAAACTTACGACAAAAAAAAACACACTGTGAACACTAACTTAGATATAGATCTAAGTTTTTAAAAGAAAACTGCTTCTGTTATATCAATATCAATTTCCGTTATAACAGAAAGTAAGATCGCGTATTATGTAAACAGCAAACGAATTTATCCTACAATCAAACTAAACTTGAAATAATTACGTAATCCTTTACACGATTTAAAACTGTCATAAAATATCATTTTTAAAGTTTTATTATACCACAGATTTCCTTAGATTATGGTAAGTAATCTCGTGATTAGCGGAAAGTATTAAAAAAAAATAAAGAAAAAATCTAAGCTACAAGACAAATAATGGACAGTTATCCCTGTAGTATCAATTTGTGTCTTCCTACATCTTATATTGATTTTGGTCAGATGAGAAGTGACAACATATTTTCGGATATGCCGTTCTACCTATATAAAAGAACATATCGAAAGAGTAACTATTTTTAAGATATCTGTCAACCGACTTATTCAAGATTAATATCCGAGGTGATACAATTTGTCAGTAAATTGCCGCAGGTCGGTGGTCGTCATCAAGTTTCCTCCAGCAATAAAACTGACCGCCACGATATACCTGATATATTGTTGAAAGTGGCGTTAAACATTATAACCTTAAGCCTGAATGTGGGTGATGGGACATATAATTTGTATTGTGCTAAACATGACGTACTTCCGCGTGTGTACATGCAGTTTTTAATCGTGAGCAGAAAACATCTCCAGCAATGATATAATGTGCTACCTTAATGTGCAGGTGAAACTGGTTATCCTGTTAGGCATGAATAAAGTGGATGAGTGAAGAAAGCGATATTATCACAATCCTCCACATACATTATTGCAGGTATTCATGATAACAATGTCACGGGAAATCCCCTAATACATTATCAACATGTAAATCTGTCATATAACATCACAGATTAGAGCATTCTGAAATCCATTACAATGTGTACAATAAATAACATTTAAAACATACTAAACAGCTACGAAAATCAGCATTTCGTTTGATGTGGTTATAAGCCACGCATTACATCGGGGGTGACATGAATGTATGGTGATTAGTAGCAAATCACTGTATTCTGTTGATTCAACTTTCAAATCACAATTACATCACCTATGTACTATACCGCTCAGGTTATTGTCACTAGAATTACTCTGTGTTTACCCTACATTCGGTAAAAGGTTGATTGAATATGAATCAAATTTGATGACAAGTGTTAACTCCTAAGCAATATCAAGTTCCTCTGATCTTCCTGTCTCTTTTTTTCTAATACAATGACAAGGGCCCGTCGTGGTCGTGCTCGTATGGTAGCTGGATTTACCACTACCTATGCAATCAGTGCCTATGATCACTAAACGTTGTGCGTTCGAATCTTGATCAGGGCGAGGTGTACATTATATCATACAGTTTTGTCAGTGGGTTGGGACAGGTCGGTGGGTTTTTTCCGGGTCCTCCCGTTTCCTCCACCAATAAAACTGACCGCCATGATACAACTGACATAGTGTTGATAAGCACCATCAAGTAAACAAACAAACTGACATGTTGTTAAATGTGGTGTTAAACACCATCAATCAAACAAGTATATATACATTGTGAATATATATATATACGTCTGAAAATTAAACCAAACAGTGTTAGAATTAGATTTTAGAGCTGTCAAATTTTTGTTCTTCCCTCGACGGGATTTGAACCCACACCATTGTTACACTGCAGCACCATTCGCTTAGCCTTACGTCCAGCGCCCTAGACCACTCGACTACATCCACTATTATTTAGCCATCTTCGTTTTATTCATGATACTTTAGAGTTCCTTATACATTATTGCACTGAAAACAATATCCGTTTTGATATCAATTTAATACATGTTAGAAGGCTGATTTTGTATCAGACAAGACAATAGACAGAAATTATTATAAGTACGTTGTTATCTGTAATCAATATAGTATACTTTAAACAATAACTCCTAATTGTCCAATCTAAATATAGATAGACATAAAAGTGAGGGTATATATTTAGTGCGTTTCCCTGAATAGAAAAAAATCTAATTATTGATAAACCGCTATTTACAATGCGCTTCCGTCAATATAATATACATTATGATTTTGTATATGTTCGTGAAGCTCAATATAGATACATTAAAGTGAGGATAGCTATTTGCAATGGCCTAGGTTATTATGTTTAGGTATTAGCTGCTTAACGCCACTTTCAACAATATGTTATCTATATCGTAGCGGTCAGTTTTATTAGTAGAGGAATCCGGAACACCCGCAGAAAACCACCGACCTGTCGCAAGTCTCTGACAAACTTTATCACATAATGTTGTATCGACTTTACCTCGCTTGAGCGGTGTTCGAACTCACAACGTTAATGGTGATTGCATAGGTAGTTATAATCCAATACGATCACGACGGCCGACTGCTATTTTCAATGCGTTTCCGTCAACAGAGCATACATTATGATTTTGTACGTGTTAAGGAATCTAAATCAAAATATAGCCATACATAATAAATAAGGGTAATAACAAAATTACCGAACTCCGAACAATCTTCCAAAGGGAAAGTCAAAACTCATAAGTATATAAACAACCGGAAAACTGTGAAAACCGTAATGACCCTGACTTGGTACAGGCATTTCTAAAGAAATGGTGGGTTGAATCAGATTTTAAAGCGCCAAACCTCCCGCTTTCAATACGGCTCAAAAAGAGAGGGTAGATATTTACAATGAGTTTCCACCAACAGAACATATGTTATATACACGTTAGAGAATACCGCAGGGGCAATGCAATATGGACAATCCGGAGGAACTGGCAACATAGGGTACACAAGACGAAGAAAAACAAAACAGAAACACAACATAATATGCGTTGGACACCACTATACGCAAACAAACACAAATAACATAAATAAGACATGAACCCTCCTACATACAACTTATATTTTATGATTTTGTATTTGTTCCGGAATCTAAATATAGACATACTAAAGAGGGTAGCTATTTACAATGCGACTCCGTGAATAGCACATATATGATATATTATGATGTTGTATGTGTTTCGTGATCTGAATATACACATACATCAAAAAGAGGGTACCTATTTACAATGCGCTTCCGTCAACAGAACATATATGATATATTATGATTGTGTAGGAGTTCCGGAAACTAAATATAAATATACATTGAAGAGAGGGTAGTTCTTTACAACGCGCTTCCGTCAACAGAACATATATGATATATTATGATTGTGTATGAGTTCCGGAAACTAAATATAAACATACAAAAACGAGAGGGTAGTTATTTACAATGCGACGCCGTGAATAGAACAGATACTATATTTATGTTTGTATATTATGTAATAACTTTTTATAATTACTAATAATGCGTATTATTATTCTTTACTATAGAAACCAAGCAAGAAAAAAATAAGATATTTTAAAGTTTTATTCCATGGAACAAGAAATGACTCATTATTCCCACGGCAAACTGCACGTAGGTCAAATAACTGTGAGGGAATCTGCACGTAGCACAAAATAACTGTTTGAAATTGGCGCGCTTTTGCACGTCGAACCAATAACTAGTTATTTCCCTCATATTAGTTCAGTATAATAATACAGTTATGTCCTTCATGAGAAGTTAATATCCATAATTATTAAATCTCGAAAGAATAACCCTTTCTCAATTTAATAATTATGGATATTAACTTCTCATGAAGGCCATAATTGTATATTATAGAATATTCTTTTTTCTCCAAATATGTAGATGTGTTATATAATATATGTCATTTCCTGAAGACTTCAAAGAATATTCAGTCGGGTTTTTCTCAAATATAATAAAACGTGACAACTAAAGACTTCATAAGGAAAATACACTGACGTAGATCCATTAATTGGATGTTGTTAAGTAAGTATTTTTTTTAGCTATATCTATGACGTAAGCAACAAAGACATTCTATTCACGCTACATATAAGAACGTGTCGCAAGGATGGGCCTATGGAAGAAGATTAGCATATCAAATGATAAAAGGGAGTGTATGGTGTTTAACACCTCTTTTAACAATAGTTCAGTTATATCGTGACTGCCAGTTTTATTGGTGGATGAAACCGGGGTACCTGGAGAAAACCACCGACCTGCGGTAAGTCGCTGATAAAATTTATCACATACAGTTGTATCAAGTGCACCCCAGCAAAAGCAGTATTCGAACTCGCAACTTTAGTGGTGATAGCCACTGATTGGACATCCTATTCACGCTACAGGTAAGAGCGTGGCACTAGGATGGGCCCGTGAAAGAAGAGTAGATTTTATTGTCAAATGAAAAGGATGATATAATCGATTATGTTTGATACCGACCACCAACGAACATTCGGCATGGAGAGCTACTACAAATTACCTTTTACATGTAATAAAATTAAAAAAACACAACAAAAGACCACACTGTTGGAACACTTCCAAAATCCTAGAACGAGGCAAAATCGGTACCCATAACACACGAATACATGACCGCTGACGTTCCTGGTTTAGTACAAGCACTAAGATGAGAAGTGGCAGAGTTGAACTTGTTTTATGACCCCAAAATTCCCTCTTAGTGAAATGATCCGGTGATGCGAGTGCTGTCCATGTATGAGTAAAATGTCAACCCTCACATATAATCTGACGAAACAGTACAGTCATGTACTAACAAATAACGCTTTCAAGTTTGACTAATCTGTATGTGAATAATGATCACTATTTAAAGATACTCAAATTATTTACAAAGAATTTTCTTTAAAAAATGCATGCCGATTTCCTGAAAGAAATACTCGTCACGTTGCGATATTCCACTAACTATGCTTGAATTGTTTTGTCCATAATATTAGCAAATAATTGGATTATATGTGCGTTGTATTAAGTGCGGCTCTTTACAAACCTACATGAACTGTCTTAAAAGTGTTTTAAGTGCGACCTTATTATTAAATTCACGTTAATTATGATACCCTACCAAGAAGCAAGTTTACATGTATTATTTGATTTTATAAACATGACCTTTGATTAAGTGCACCGTAATAATAATCCTGTATTTAATGTTTCATAAATAATTTATATATCATAGTGGTAACTTCTGTTAAAATAGAAAAACATGGCATTGTCTTGATCATGAATGGATTGTTCAAATGGGTCACAATAAGAACGTTGATATGAAATGTAGTATAGACGATACGTTTCAGTAATAACCTTCATCAAGTACTCTAATAGTCAAAAGATTGAATAGCCAAATAATTTAAAAGTCATATATGCGTTTTGTAGCATTGTTGCTCCTGTGAATATATCTCAGAAAATATTAAAATCATTAGTATACCTGGCATTTTATGCCATAAAAAGAAATAAATGAACAAAGTGGTCAAAAGAAAAGAAGAGTGGCAAAACTATAACTAGTTGCTCTTTTATCGTCAAATGAGCTGTACTAGTATCTACAGTCCCTAAATAATGTATGATTCTCCTCTCCCAGGAATATGTGACCTCATCCGACGTTGGCTATCCTGTTTAGGCCCTTTGGTTGTATTGCTCCAAAACACTTCTTAATTATTTGGCTTCCTATCCGCTCGATTTTGAGCGTACCTGTTGAAGGGTAATCCATTAACGCGTCGTGTGCACTAAGTTTGAAATCTAGACTTTTGTTCATTACTAGAAATCTACAAGCAATAACTATACGCGAAATGTTTCCCGAATAACCTTCATCAGGTACGCTGAAAGTCAAAAGACCAATAACTAAGAATTCCTTTGGAGCAATAAAACCATAAAGGACATAAACAGGATAGTCAATGACTGCTATGGTTGCCTATGCCTGAGTAATAATAATCTTAGTTTTTATAATAATGACATAATGAAGGATACCGATGGGCTGTACATGAACGTCTAATGTTCATGGAATATCAATTTTATAATGAGGGTTGACATTTCAAGCATTTGCATCACCGCATCATTTCATTACGTAATCTATAGTATTGGTCAGTGTACAATACCCCATGTGGATAAAGAAGACTTCCTTCATAAAGATTACATTCCTTATTAGCAAAGCAGTTTGGCAATCTTCAAACACAAGACAATCATTCTACATCCTGTCCTTAGTGTGAGATGTGTTTTTGCCTCGAAAAATTCAGGTTATGGCTCTCACGAACCAGGAAAGGAAAGACAATTGGTTTGAATATAATAATAATTTTGTTGAGATGTGTAAATGTTTTGCTGATTCTCACACGTTTTTGGTGATTGAGTCAGTGATTGTTGCTTAACCTAAGTCAGCAATGTTTCAGCTACATCATTACGTGAAGAAGTTGCATATCCGGTTGTTGACTGATTTTGTCTGTTTATATACTTATGAGTTTTGACTTTCCCTTTGTAAGATTGCTCGGAGTTCGGTAATTTTGTTATTACCCTTATGTATCAATGAGAAGAAGATGTTCGCTTTTCCACTATGCCAACAAACTTTTTTTAAGCGCTAGCTCACCGAAACCACAGTTCATGGGCAGACGGGGCGCACCATACGGACAAGTTCTCCTGATTCCGAGCCAACCAGTATTTGATCTTAATACTGCGTGCTTAGCGGAAAAACAACACCTATGAATTGTGTAGTCTTTGAAACCACGATATATCACACTCGACAGAGGCGCACGCTTACAATAACACAACTGATTCGGTTCAAATTCTTGAAAATTTATCATGACTTCTATTGAAATCTTTCTGGAAATATTTTTCTGGAGAACCTGCGTTCATCCCCTGTTACTCGATCTTTAGTTTTATGTATAATGTTTTGAAGATCATTGTTTGTCCTTTTGTCCTTTTTCTTTTGGCTATTGTGTTATCTGTCCTTTCATTTACGGATTCTGATTTCCCATTTGATATCTTCAGACTCTTCTTATTATTCCAAGTAATAATGAGCTTCAACATATTAGCGAAAGATTAAAGAATACAATTTAGATTTCCACAATATATATCAGCGAGGATAAAATAATAAAACAAAATATAACAACAACACAGAGAAAACCACGATTCCAATATGTTTAGTAGTATTGCCTGAAAGGCATTTTGTCTTATTAAAAATAATTAGTTTATCAGAAATAAACATAAAAGGTTATATATTCTTTACAATATCTTAATACAATACATAGATATTGTATTGAGATTGCACACGACACGTTTCTGGAATAGCCATCACCAGCTACGCTCAGTCAAAACAATTCGCAAGGTAAATATTTTAAATGTCTCTGGGAGCATGATGGCATACACATACATGTAGCCAAAATTGGCTATGGCTGTCTTAAGACCGAGAGAGATTGTCCTTGTTTTTATTTATAAATTATATTATCGTGATATCCAATTTGTGCACTAGAATTATAAGTATGAGAGTTTAACGCCACATTTAATAATATATCATCTGTATTGATGTACACGAACGTGTAATCAAAGAATACGTGTACTCTACGAAATCTTACGACCATCCTTAAGTCATTTGTAAACTATATCACATCAAAATATGTCCAGATAAATCGAAATTTTACATTCTGAAAATATCTTTAAAAAAACAAAACAATTTATTATCCTATTTTTGTACGATTCTCTGTAATTAGCAATCAGGAGATTGCATTTTAAATTCTACAATAATATGATATGCTTAACAACTGGTGCATTTACCTGTAACAGTATGGCATCGCACTTAACTAGAAAGATTAGTTAATGACATTACGTAGGTGGATTAACGAAAAACAATGAAACAAATACACCTCTGATTGAGCCATTAAACAGTTGTCTATACTAGTACCCTTTTCTAAACAACCATATATAAACAATAATTTAGAATTACATATTCTAATATTACTCTAAATGCACTTTATTTACACTATGGAACTTTAATTATTCCCTAGTCATATGGTTAAATTAAATTCGGTCTGAATTATGCAAACATGTGTCATTTGAGCTGCTACGTGTGTTCCAGATCACTCCCCTCAAACTATCACATTTGCAGTTGGCCAACCATTTCACTCGTGGGAATTCATTTGTGATATAGATAAGATACGTCATTTTGAAACCAACTTTCAAATGTTACAAGTGGGCTTTGAGAAACAATCATGGTATTAAAAATATGATGAATAAAACCAGGTTTAATTAACATTATCATTGGAATAATAGTTAGGGTTTCTATGGTAAAATGATGAAGAGCATCTTATCTGGATAGCTGTCAATCTAGGTTTTGTCAATTTTCACTTTGAAGTACAAATTATTTTCCTGGTAATGTTTCCTAGTTGACATAGTGTTATGCATCTCTATTAACCGTTTCGGCACTAACACGGTTTATTAGATATATTTATGCTTGGAATTTTCAGTTGCATGTCTAATTGGATGTGGTAGGAGAAATTGGGAAAATAATAGTAGAATGAAAGCCGCTAAATACCACAATATCAAAACAGTTCCCTAATTCAATCGAAAAATCATATATACAAAGACAAAGCGGATACCTTAACACGTATACATGATGGCCCATTTTCCTAGCTTCTTACGAGTACTACAATAAAAGTGGCGATTTTAAATAAACGTTAAAGAAAATTGAAAGGGTAACCAATAATGGTCAATACAGAGACACTGGCAACATTAGGCACACAGGACACAGCACACAGACTAGTTGTATAGACCTAAATCTTCAATTTTAGTACATTTGACCTGTAAAAAGTAGTATGTGAAGTGAGTGTTAACAGGCTGTTTCATGCTTTATTTGAATGTAAATAATTCATTTCTTTATATCCTGGTAAGTTATGTAATTTGTTGTAGAAACATGGATGTTAATGAAGTAGCAATAGATTATCTCCCTGATTACGTATTATTATAGCTATAAAACATGTTTAATTGGGAAATGCATGTCAAATGTGTCTAATTTGAAATAAGATAAACATAACAAGGCAAGCAATTAACATGTCTTATTACACCACCAACCTTCCTCAATAAAAATATGTTTCTGGAACGTTAGAAATGTAATGTGTTCAAAGCCAAGCTCCCAACCTAAAATTAACCACTAGCCGATTTTTGCTATATTTCTTAGACCATTTCGTTGCTTCCACCCAACGACTTTTGAAGTATTATGCTTGCCATTATTTTTACATAAGCGTACCTGATGAAGATCATTGTAGAAACAAGTATTGCGCACTAAATAATATCTACGTTTTCCTTGTAATATTATGACAACAACGGATGTTATAATAAGACAAGTGCTGTACTTCTTTATTTATAGGGGAATACACAATTGTGATATAATAATATACAATTACGGCCCTCGGAAAGGTGAATATCCAAAATTGTCAACCCCACTAGGGTTATTTCCCCGAGGGCTTTAGCCCGAGGGAAATAACCCTAGTGGGGTTGACACATTTTGGATATTCACCGATTCAGAGGGCCGTAACTGTTTTATTATACCGAACAAACGGTTGAAATATACTGTTTAATATTTGAATTGTTAAAGTATTATTTCATTAGGGTTATTCACTGGACGTTGTAATTATTTAGGGTTATTCACTTTTGAATAATAGGATTATTCAATGGACGTGTGTAATTCTTGAGGTTATTCACCGTTGGTGGCTATTAGAAGCACAAATATCCAGATTATCTTATGTCATGTGATTATCTTTTAACCAATATAATTGATTCTTTATTATGTGAGGTATAATAATAACAATGATTCACTAAAGATGCATTAATACAAGTTTCACAAATCATCATAATAGAAATACAAACAGGGCATTATAAGGAACGATTGTATTTTTGAAACGTTTACATATAAAGAATTGTTTGCCCATGCAATGACGGCACAATTACGTTCACCACTTTCTAACTTATGAACACCATGAAATGTCTTCTATCATCAATCTCATGTTGTAATACAACCCCTGGCGTCTGTATGTAAAATAAGTTAATTTTACAATCAAATCAATACTTGAATATTTACAAACGTTATATCTCAACATGTCAACATATTTTGTATCTATCTGACCATGTTGGAAATATTTGCCATAATCAATTCTATTAAAGGTACAGATAATTCGAAGAATATAATTCCTATATTATCTAATAAATCCCAAGAAATATCGAACATGTTTCTTGGTTTTGGCTTCGTTGTTATAAAATATAGATATCTTAAAACGAAGGAAGAGCCTGCATCAGGTTCACTCATAGTCATAAAAATGCAAAGCCAAATAATTGGAAACTAAAGTCATGGGTACATGAAAATAAAAGGGCCCAAACAGAACACCCAAAGTCAGCCCATATTGCATAAGCCGGGGGGAAATAGTTTTGATAATAATTATTTTTTTTAGGAATTGTACACATGTTTATTAAAACCGTATCTTTCAAAAAGACCAGTAGTAATATAATTCTAGAATTCCAAATGAATACTTGTAACGTTTTCATATTATCTGGTATAGCAATAGAAAATAGTATAATAAATTGAAAGGCAAAAAAAAACAAAACAATACCGCATTGTTGGAACAATTCCAAAATCAAATATCAAAATCATAGAAAGAGGCAAAATGTATATCCCTAACACACAAATACACGACAGCTCACTTTCCTTGCATGGCACATGCATTTCAATGAAAGGTGGTGGGGATAAACTAGTTTAATATTGATGATACGCCTAATTGTATTCAAAATTCCAGCATCATCAAAAATGAGATGGAATACTCTTTATGTGCGGTCAATATCTGTTTTATTATATGACTTCAGATAATGTCTTTTTCTGATTGGTTGACGTCCCTAGTAACGTTCTTTGATAAAACGTTTTATTATATGATTGAACTTTGTCTAGTTTCTAATTGGCTGAAATCAACTTGAAAAGTAATGCGTACGTGCGATGTCAACCTCAAATGAGATAAAATTAGCTCATAGGTAGTGTGGACTGTAATGTCACCCCAATTTGGGCTAAAAATAGAAATATAGATTCCAGAATTCCACGGTCCAATGAAATTTTACGTCTCTCGGCAACATTGGCCAATCAGGGTGCGTCTTTCATCCGAGGTTCCTTAACGTCTGTGCACAAAAAAAAATGGACGACGAATTGCCGTCTGCACGGCTTGCCACAGTGGACGAGGCTGAATTCAGAGGAATCTTGAGAGAAAAAGATGCCAACAACACGCGTCGAGCAACAAATGGAGCTGTCAAAATATTCCGGACATATTTAAAAGCTAAAAATATGCCGGAAACTTTTGAAAATTTCACAAATGAGGAACTTGATGACATTGTTGGCAAATTTTACGTTGAGGTCAGACAAGAGAATGGTGATAAATATCAGAGATCTAGCCTGTTTTCTATACGGTATGGACTCAATAGATACCTTTCGCTCTCTAGAAAAGTTGACATCATGAAGGACACAGCTTTTCAAGTATCTCAAAAACTATTCACAGCAGTCACCAAAGACTTGAAACGTGAGGGAGAGGGAGCAGTGAAACATTATCCGCCCATTGAAGAAACTGATCTCAGGAAAATGCACGATTATTTCAATGTAAATGACAATGTCAAACTCCCAACAAATAATGCTTGTTGATGTTATGCTATATTTTGGTAGACGGGGACAACATCCATGATTTAAAGATATGTGACTTTGCTGCCGCAACTGACTCGGATAGTGAAGTGTATATATATACTTAACAAAGGATAAATAAACTAAAAACCACCAACATGATCCAAACAGTGCATAATTTTCATAAAACATTACTATAAAAAAATCAATGTTCAGTGGACCCTGATTTGATTCATTCAGGGATGCGGTCTTTATTTATGCTTGTTGGATATTGTTTATTACAGAAACAAGAATGGATATGGGGTAAATCATCCACTCCCTGTAAATAATGTAACTCAAAATAGTTTTACTATTTATTAAGAAAAGCAAAAAAAAAAAACAAACAAACAAAAAAAGGAAAACGAGGAACTAAAGATTGCCACCTGTTGCAATTTTGTACTAAGGTCATATCATTTCTCCGTCCATTATCTGTTTTCCAATTTTATTATTTTTAGATACAAAAATATCAAATAACTTATGTGTTTTTGAATTTCATTTTATTTATATTTTCAGATGATCCTCTGTGCCCAGTCAAATCTTTTTTTGATGTATAAAAGACACTTGAATCAAAAGTGCAGTCGGTTTTTTTTTCAGCGGCCCAGTAAGGGAGAAAGCCCTGTTAACTGGTACACCAATGCACCTGTTTGATAATTTAGTTTCAGATCTATGTAATGATGACTCTGATTTTGATGATATTCTTAAGACATTTGACACTACAAAGATGATAAATGTGAACATTCCACCTTCAACTGCAGGACAGTTGCCAATTTTTTAATCTGAGAAACTTACCAGATAATTTGTGAAAGAAAACTGTTATTGTATTTGTTGATTAAAAAACAGATATTTATCTTTCTTGGTATATTTTATCTAAAAAAAATGAACACACTATAAAAAGAATGAATACATCAAAAGGTAAAGGTAAAAATCATTTAGGTCGGATATCAACTATGTACATAGAGACTACTGAGATGTGGAATAAATGTCCTTGAGGCAACGATCCAACAAAACAGTAAAATACCAATCTTCGTATTGGTGATTTTGTGCTGAATTTCCTCCAAATCCACTTTTTTCCCATGTATAATCATATAATAAAACTATCATTGACTTTGGAATAGGTTGCTACTGGGATTCATCAACCCTCAAAAAGCAATATTCACCTCGCCTTCGTCTCGGTGAATATAATTTTTTTCAGGTTGATAAATCCCAGTAGCAACCTATATCAAAGTCAATAATTGTTTAATATTCACCTCGCGCGACGTAACGTATCAAACTAAACCAAAGAAAACGTTGTGATAAAAGCTTACTTTAAAAGTGAAAATAACATATAAAATGTGTCATATAAAAAAACAATTAATGACTTTCAATTCGATGGATACCACGATTTATTAGCCCAAGAATAATATACTTACCGAGGCCAGCTATAATAATCTTGGGTTAATACATCCTTGTATCCACCTGATTAAAAGTCATCAATTGTATATTATGTCATACGAATAAATACACCTCTAGAAATTACCTTATTGAACGACATCATTTAGAACTGAAATTGCCAGAAAAAGTGACAAATACACTTATGCTTGGCAACAGGTCAAGTGGAACATGCCAGTACTGTTTTATTAAAACCAATCTTTCAATTTTGAACTGCATGATGAAGGTTTTTCCAGACACACGTCGCGTGCGCTCGTTTTCATATCAACGTTTTTATTAATATCAGTGAGATTGCTGAGGTTCTTTTATCGGTTTTAAATCATTTGGATTTCCAATCTTTCGATTTTGAGCATGCCTGATAAAGGTCACTCCAAAAACGTGTCGTAGGCAATACTTTGATATCTATGTTGTTTACCAACATACCAGTTGTATATACTTGGCATATGTCTAGATATTGCAATCAATGGCTACGGTTATTGTATACAGATATACAGATTTATCTGTAGATTAGTTACAATATGTTGACAAACCCTGTACCATCATTAACTATATCTTTTGCTTTCATTTCAGGTTGTACTAAGAGAATTCCGGACTTTGGACTCTGGGATTTTACTCTACTTTATACTGGTTGGCAATACAAAAAACTTATTATGAACAGAAAGTTTCAACAGTGATGATTAACCATTCCAACAATATCAGCAAAACGAGCAATCACCTCTCATGTTAAACCTTTGAACTGAAGAAAGACACCAGCATACTTCGTAGACATCTGACATTGTGAACTCCAATTTGTCAAAGGCAGCCATAAGTCGCAATTTGTGAAATGTTTGTTCTTACATTTTCCACTACTTTCATTGACCGACAAGATATTGATACGAAGCTTAATATGAAAGCGGATGGCAATAATCGTTGAGTTCCAAACATGATCAGAAATCATGATAGCACAGGTAGTTACGAAAAAGGTAAATTATATCGAAGACACATTGTGTAGATCGAAACATTCAAAGAAAATGGAATTATTTATTCTTCAAAAATGTACAAGGAGCGATAACTCGAACTGATCCAAATATAAATTGTACTTCATCTCATGTATATGTACACAGTGATGTGAAATCAAACAAATAAGAACCGTGACAGATTTGTAATATGTTATGGTTTATGACTTCCGTATATCGGTTGTTACGTTTTGGAAGTTGGTAGTGATAACGTTTTTGTCTACCTTATTCAAATAATTATTAATATTTTTTCATCGAAATTTAGAGTTCTTAAATACTGAAGTAATCAATAGAACTTAGGTTCTGCTCCCTCATGCATAGGTGACCGTGTCCGATTTTGGATATCCTGTTTAGACGCTTTGGTTAACTTGCTTCCAAAAACCTTTGGCTTTTGATTATGGGTGCAGGTCAATGCAGTTTAGTACGCTCCCGAAATTCGGGAGCGTTAATGGCAGAAGTATGAATATGTACTACTATGGCACTTCAAAATCTTCACAAAATATGGCTGCCAAACCGGAAATAAATTAAAAGAAAAATCATGTGACCTAAACCGGAACTCTAGTCGAAATAAAAATGAAACAATGTTCAGTAGCGGATACGAAAACTGTCCGGAGTTTGGAGTTTTAGGTGGTGTTATTTTTAAGCTTGATATTTTGTAAACAGGAAGAAAAATTACTGTTCTTCGGGAGCGTTTCAGGTTGCACCTGCCTCATATTACATAAATGTGTCCAAATTCGATATCTACGCTTTTATTTTATGTTTTTTTCTCTTAAATACTGAAAACCTTTGAAACAAGGCTGTCACATCTATGATCACCATTTACTCACATTACTGTATTGTATTATCTGTTGTGGTGTAAAGACTGTTGCAATTGAGTGTGGTAGATCGTGGGTTCGACCTCTGGTTGTGTAAACAAATAAACTATGGAATTGGTATGTGTTGCTTCTCTGATAATCACGTAGCATTAAGGAGTAAGAACAAAGATTAGTTGGCTCTGAATCAGGATAATGTGTCCGCGTGAAGCGGCATGTCTACCTGTATAACATCCTAACTATGTGCGTTTGTCTAGTGCGATGCGAAAATAATCTCAACGTATATAACTTATTCTCGCCATGATAAAGCTGAAAGATTCCTCATTGGTGCCGTAGATCATGGGTTCGGGTGACGCGGTCGGGTCAAATCAAAGACTATAAAATTGGTGCGTACTACTTATCTGCTAAATAAACAGCATCTATGAGTAAGAACAAAACATTGTTAGTTCGAAATCAGGATAATGTGTCCGAGTAGAGCGAGAATACAAATATATTTAAGCACGTTTGTCTTGTACAAAGCGGAAATTATCATTTAATCAACTGTGACTTGTTTTTGTCATTAAAATTAAAATAAATCTCACTTGGCGTTACACAACAATTACTCACTCAAACCATCAGCCTAAATACAAGGAATATTATTGAATGAATTATATGTACAAACTATTTGATACATTCGAGTTATCCTTCTTTATACACAATAACTAAGAATCGAATGATAAAATCCCAAAATGTTACGAGTTTATCGATATATTAGCTATGGACATAGTTAATTTGCCACAGAGTATACAAATGATTTTGTAGATAGCTTCTGGTTGGTTTTTTGAAACTAATACAGTTACAAAAATCTGTTTTAACTTTATTCCTGAATAACATAAAAGTAAAATGATAATACACTAGTGTCCATAATACATTTCAAGCATTCATAGATTCGTCTTAATCAGGTTAACATCATATTTAACAATTGCGTATATCTGACAAATCTTTAATATTGTAATATCAAGAATGCTGTGGTGTATCTGATAAATAAACGTTAGCGAATACCAAGTGAACAATCCATGGACATAATACACACCACTAAGACAAACAAACAAAAACACAACACAAAGAACTAAAATGATGAACAACTCGGACCACACCTAAAAAACGGAAGAGAGTCCAAGTGCTCACAAAAGGTAAGCATTTCATAATTCTTATAAGACACCGCCATTTTACCCTTAGTTTTATCCAACAAAAGTCTTATCTGTGATAGAGGAAAGAAACTCGTAAGAAGAAGGCGATGCATTGCCATTTGTATGATCTGTCAGTTAGAGGGACGGCCTACGTTTTATAATTGTCATTATTTATTTTTTTCTCGTTTTATCATTGTCGTTATTTACATCCATTTGTGTTCCTTAGTTTTGAACGAACTCCATTAAAACGAATGGATAGTTTACAGGTTTGTTGTAGCTGTCATCATCATTATGTAGTATGGGTAGCAATTGTAAAGATAGAAATAATGTGACCACATATTGTGGACAATCAGCCCCTGTCACCTAAAAATTGTATTTATTTTTTGGTTGGTTTTTAATAAAACGTAGATATTAATTGGTTTTCGTTTTCCTCTTTGATATATCGTTAGCTTTACGAATGATATTCGTCTGTATACACTGAGAGCGTTTGTTTGTCTTCATACGGTCATCCCTACCGTTCGCTTCTATGTAATAAGAACGTCGATTGGCCTGTATACGATAGGAGCGTTTGGTCGATTGAATAGAATGCGAGTGTTCATTTGTCGGATTACGATAAGTGCGTTCGTTTATCTTAAAATTGTATTACGCGTAACATGTGTGAGAGGTATAGTTATTAGTTGTATTTTATTTAGTTAGAACTTTAAAAAGCATATGAAAAATTTAATAATATGGCGACACTTCAATTTGAAACATCAAATAATTGCTCCAGGACTTATCTTAAATTATAATAGTGGTGCGTGTCTTTAAAATATGGATTTATTACCTTTGTTTTGTCATTTAAGCTTAATAGAAACATGATAAAAGAACAATTAGTTTAATAAATGACCAACGAAACAATAAAAACAATTAATGAATAAATAAGATAAACTTTATGTTTAACAAATGTTGTGTTACTTTTTATATGTTTACTATTAATATTCTAGCATCATTTATTATACAGTTATCAACCTTGTAAGAGTGTGATATGACGATTGTCTCCCGGAGAAAGATTATGTCACCCGAGGGTGGCATAAACTTTCGAGGGGAGACAATCTGTCATATTACACTCTTACAAGGTTGATAATTGTTTTATTACATCGAATATCCTACACAGTGCCATAATTATTTGGTCTAGTTCAAATCTGACAACAGATACCAAGTGATGACCGTCTGTACTTATTTTCACAATGATGTACTTTTGTATGAAATCGTGACGTGATAGTATACAATTATCGCGTGCGGTTGATATAACCATGCGACCTAACGTCCAACGGTTGATCGAACGGAATGTCAAATGTCATGTGACGTTCTTTAGACTAATTAATTTCAAGATATCAATATGAGTATGTAATAATTATAAATGTATCATTTTATTCAAACATAAATTAAAATTAAATGCAATTTCGAATTTGTTCATGTCTGTATGATCGGTAATTGTTGAAGCATTGTGTAAGATCGTCACGTCATATTGTCATACAACTGGAACGTTCGGTGTAGACGAACGATTAGAGCGTGCATAGGAATGATGATAGTATGCGTCCTTACGAACGACAATATCATCTGTCTATATGTACAGTATATACGAACGATGATGTCGTCCGTTTGATAACGATAAGAGTATTCACTCACACTAACTATTAGAGGTTATGTTTATACGAAAGTAACCAATTGTGCTACGTATCAGGGACTGTAAACGTTTGTTTTACTCTTTACAATAGGACGACATTTTCATAAAATGCAAAAGTATATTTGGGAACAGAAGAAACACATTTCAAACCGTAGCAGCAAAAAAAACTCTAGCCGTCAAAATTATCGTAATATAATGAAGGTGTATGAAATCAAAATTTTAGTCAAAATATAACATAACATTTGTATTAAATATATCTACAGTATTTGATAAATTTGAATTGTCCTTCTTTGTACATAATATCCAACAATCTTAACGTTCATATTAATGGTTAAAACCTCAAAATGTCGGCGTATGAAAACCTTGACTTTTTACTCTTATTACAAATTCAAAGAATGTCTTGAAATGCTCATTATCCAATGCATTTTCAAGCCAAATGGATACATACAGGTAAATATAAATATTATTTGGTAAAACCTTATTAAATGGAAGATACACAAATAATTGCATTGCTACATTGATGAAATGTTATTGCATATTTCAATTGTATTTCACTTGTTGTATTCGTATGAAGTGAAATTTATTCAATATGTCTTATGAGGAACTTTGGCAATTTTGTTTCAATCATTTAATTTCCTTTTCGATTCAGCAAAGATGCACGCTATGGACACTTACAACAACTGTTAAAATGTGCTAATATATTGTAAGGAATGGTCGCCTTTTGTAGAGCAGACCTGTCAAACTTTATCCATCATCTCAGTTTGCTTTTGAGTATAATTCGAGTTTCGTGTCACAACCTGAGTGATTAAATCATGACTTATCAACGGAATTGTAACATTATTAACACAACTGATGCTACTTGGTGGTGTTCGTGTTGCTCAACCTTTAGTTTTTTTGTGTGGTGCTTTGCAAATAATTGTTTGTCCTTTTTCTTTTGATCATTGTATTATCTGTCATTAGATTGTCGGCTTTTGATTACTATTTTGGTATCTTCAAACTTCTCAAAGTTTATAAATTTCTTGTCAAGAATATAGTAGCATTATTACTCGCTTTACGTTAAATAATAATATATCATCCACTTAATAATTACTTAGCATCACCACTACTGTCACTTTTCTGTCTCATTTCAACTTTCTTAATAGGTGAAAGTGTGGAGGCATTTCGAAAAAAATATGGCGGTGTTATGCTAGTTATATGAGCCCAAGCCTCCCCTTAGCGAACAGATGGGTCATGCAAGTGTTTTCCATATGTGAGTAAAATGCCGCCCTTACATATTACTGAGCAGTGTTGTTGTAAATAATATAACAGCAATTTCAACGTTTCAATGAAAGGCAATTAAATCATTATTAATACTAGTTTTTGTAGAAACCGCTATATATTGTATTACATTTTTATTATGGCAACACTTTGGGAAAATGATACATGGTAAATATATTAACTTGTATATGTATTATGCATAATGATTATATAAACAAATTGATCATGCTCCTCAGATAACCACATCGGTGGTGCTATGGTTAGCGGGCTCGCCTCGGTTGCGGTAGATCGTGGTTTCGAGCCCCGACCAGGTCAAACCAACGACTATGAAATTGGTATTTGTTGCTTTTCCGCTACGCACACAGGAAAAAGAACAAAAACTGGTTCGCTCGGAAAAAGGATATAGTGGCCGTGTGGGGCGACATGTTGTTTCAGTGAGCTAGCACAATAGAAAATCTAACTAAGCGTGTTGGTCTAGTACAAAGAGGACTTCATCATCATATCATTCAAAATTAACTTGTTCTCGCCATGATATAGCTAAATAATTGCGTTAAACAACAATCACTCAAATATACCTCAACTAAATGTGTTCTTAATAGCAGTTACGTGTTAGAAGATGTTCTGATACGTGACGATAACTTTATGGATGGGTTGCAGTTTTGTGCACGCAAGAATAAGATAATTTGATATGGAAGATGCAAAAAAAAACACAAAAAAACCAATTATCTGACTCAGTTAATATCAACGATAAATTCTGTTAAATATTGAAGACAAATTACCGCGATTTCGCCATTTCCAAAAACAACATGATATGCGTTGTGCCTCATATGTTTCGTTTCAGATTGGGTAGGAAAAATAGCACCCCTCCTTGAAGTGAAATGATCTTTTTTTAATTAATAAATGTAAATTAATTAACATAGTCACTTTATATTTGTACTAGATGCATATTTTATCAGTTTTATTCTGGAGTAATGGCCACACATCCAAACAACATATCCTGAATTTTGCTTTACCAAGTCAGGATCATTACGGTTTTCACAGTTTTCCGGTTGTTGACTGATTTTGTCTGTTTATATAACTATGTGTTTTGACTTTCCCTTTGTAAGATTGTTCGGAGTTCGGTAATTTTGTTATTACCCTTATTTACATAAACATGATAAATAATAATAATTCCACAATTTGTTATTTGTGGTACAAACAGGCAACCAATATATATAAATTATATTTAAGTTTTGGTATTATGTTCTGGGTTTTTTTTCTTCGTTCCCAAACGATGTTCGCCGTTACTCTTATTTGTTATGTAGGGAGTTCATGTTTTATTTATGTTTTTTTGTACACGTATTTATTTGCGTATACACGATTTCTATGTCATATGATGTTCGTGTCGTTTAACACTAACTCAACAGATGTCACTGGTTGAACAGGAACTGAGTTCACCCCCAGTTGTTAGTGCAGTTGGTGTTGCTCAATCTTTAGTTTTCTGTGCAGTGTTTTGAGATCGTTGTTGGTCCTTTTTCTTTTGGTCATTGTGTTGTCTGTCCTTCTTCGAAATACAGATTCTGTTTACCCCTTTGGTATCGTCAACTCTTCTTAGGCCCAATATCTCTAGATTGTCCATTTTTATTGCCCCTTCGAAAGTCGATCTTTATTAATACAATATATAGACTCATGGAAACTTATAGATAAGAGATCATCACGTGTCATACAGTTATTTTCTGATAATAAAATAAAACATTTACATTAATGTGCGTGTAAATGAGTACCTGAAGCAAGCCATTGTTATATTAAGTATGTTTTATTTGATATCCTGCATTTTTACAATTCAAACCACAAAATGGGTTAAGGTTAGGGTTATTGTGTTTAATGCCACATTCAACAATATTTCATTTATATCATGGCGGTCAGTTTTATTGGTGGAATAAACCACCGACCTGCCGCAGGTCACTGACAAACTGTATTACATAATGTTGTATCGAGTACACTCCGTCATGATTGGGATTCGAACTCACAACGTTAGTGATGATAGGCATTGATTGCATACAACACATTGATAAAATTAATAATCGTCAAAGTTAAATAATTAATGTTATTGGAGATCCAGTTGTCAAAAAGGGTAGGGTTCGGATACCATTAACCGGTTTATCCCCCACCACATTGTTGTGCCTGTCCCAAGCCAGGACATAGATTTCCAGCCTCACATACCGTGGTCTTTTTGTGTTCAGTTAAGATAAGAGTTGATTATTCGTTGTGTTGATACTGGTAGAATTGACTATCTGTCAATTGGTTTATTAATACTACATCTAATACATTGCTTTGTTAGATTAGGTATGTTTCTGTACATAATCAGAAAATTAATTGTACATTTTGCTTAGCTTTATATTGTCTAGCACTGAATACCTAACTAAGTGTTGTTTTGCAATTCATATTTCATCTAATATGTAATGCCTAATGAAACCGTAGATTCTAGTGTGTATAATGCATTTATGGACTTACCTTTACAAGGTACGCTCAAAGTCGAAAGATTGGAAAGCCAGATAACAACAGAGGGCCTAAACAGGCCAGCCAAATTAGGCTAAGGTCACCAATACCTAAAGTAGTACCATATGTGCAGCGCCCCGAAGAATACAAATATAATACTAGTTTGTTTTTCCAATTGCCTGCAATATGTGTAGAACAAATATACTGCTGATAATCAGTTACACTGTCCTATGCTATAAGCTATGTTAAATGTAACATTCTGCTCAAAATCTGCATATCTATTAACATTTCAATTTTGGTGTATTTTGATCTCAGACAAAAGGGTCGGTAACAGTAGTCGTACTAAATGCTCCAATCCTCCTATGGATACTATTATACCATGATTGCGATGATTGTTCGGGGCATTCGTATGATAATTGATACCGCCCATAGTGGTTTGCGGAAGTGTTTCAACATCCGGACACAAATTACTGATATTAAAAATACGCCAACAACGACACAATTACTTTGTTTTTCATGTGGGGATAAAATTATCACGAAAGAGTATATAAGAAAACCTTATTTGTAATAACAATAAAAAACTGATCAAAGGTGAACAATCGTTTTACATTTCCATCCTCTTAAAAACAACTTTTAATTTCAAGTTTGTTTCATGAAAAGAAACTGTTCTATTGGAATGCTCGAACGAGTTATATCACAACGAAATAATGTAAGCAAATATATCAGAAGAATAACACTAAAGAAGCATCTCACTGACCTTCGAGAGCACCTGGGTTCAACCCCCCACCCCCGTTTTTGGTGGAATCTGTGTTGTTCATCTTTTTAGTTTTCGGTGTTGTGCTTTGTTTGTCTTCGACCTACGTCTTGTGTGCTTAAAGTTTCTAGTGTCCCTGGAATGTCCATTGTTGATTGCCCTTTCGGTATTCTCTAACGTTTATTTAGTCCCGTATACTTACATTTTCTTAAGCTTAAGACTAATGAACGCTTACCAAAAATGATGGGTGATTTTGTCGTGTTCAACTCTCGACATACTTTTGGCATGCTGGAAATATTTACCAACATATTTGCTCGATTTGCAGATGTAATAGAGAAATCACACACTTACACGGAGGTCTTGAATACCTGAAATATTAACATTCGGATATAAACAAAAATTGCTTCACCTTGACCTATATAATATGCATGGATAAATTACTTAAGTTTGAGGTCAAGCTAAGCGAATACTCATAACAAATACAACATGTTTGTTTTTATTAGGAATAAAGCTAATAGTTGACCTCAACCTGTGTCGTGAAGATTAAATATATTATGTATAATGTTCAAGATAATAGTGTTCTTTATAATAATGATGTTCGCCCAGTTATATGTGAGGGTTGGCATTTTACTCTCATGTGGAAAACACTGGCATGATTGCATCATTTCACTAAGAGGTGAGATTTGGTCTCGTATTTCTAGTTTAACTCCGCTAATTTTTATTGAAGTGCCTGTACCAAACCAGTAACCTGAGCGGTCATGTATTTTAATGGTATCAGTTTTGCCTCTTTACAATTTTTAAATTCGATTACGGATGTGTTCCCAAAGTGTGGTATTTCTTAAATATTTTACCTGCATGTCTTTTACATAGGTCTGAAAGTGAGCCGTCATGTATATGTATGTTAAGGGATATTTGATTTTAGTCTATTTTTTTTTTTTTTTTTTAGATTATTCGATTTGATTTGAAATTGTTCCGACACTGTTTTTTTCTTAATTTATTTTCTATTTTATTACGCACCTATGTGTAATCATTCCAATCTGAAGTTATAATACTATCTTTATAGTGTATCTCTAAGACGAACAATTTCCTTTTTAATTTTCATAAATAATTGGTGTTAATCTGTAAGAAGTGCCAAATCTGTCATTTCTTATCCTGAAAAGAATAATGTATTACCATTTTTATATATTATCTTCTTGACTAACAGTGGTGAGATATTATTATTCATTAACCACTCATGACCTTCTGCTATGTGACAGTAAACAGTGATATATGTGATCGTATAAGTTGAACCAAACACATCGCTAATATTCAGTGTATTTGTATTTGTTTTTTTAGCTAGACAAGAAACTTTAGAGAAACATCGAAGGAGCAGTTACGAATGGACAATCCAGAGACACGGGCAACATTTGGCACAAGACACGAACGAAGACAAACAAAACAAACAAAAATAAAATAACACAAGATAAAAGGAAGAAGAATTTGAAGATACTAAAGGGGTAATCAGAATTATTAAATCGAAGAAGGACAGACAACACAATGACCAAAAGCGAAAAGACAAACAAAAGCATAGTAAAAATAACATGTCTAAACGTAATACAAGCTTCGTAAATCAACACTGAAAACTAAACGAGTGTCCAAATAAAACAAATATGCGTGAACAGACACAGATCACAAATCGTAAGTTAAATCAAGTACTCCGTATTCAATTCATGCTCCACATGTTGCACCCTTCGTGTTACTCAGTCCAGTAAATATTGATTTACCATAGGGTGTGGTAATCTAAGCCAAAACGGAAGAAGGACACATAATATAGTGACCCCAAAAAATGGACAAAAAGACAAGCATATGAAATAGAATGGGCGGAAAGTAATTACACGGCAGTGCTCACAGATCCAGAGATAGACACAGCGTAACGATCAACCAAATGAGACAGACGACCGTAAAACATTAGAAATAAAGATTTCAATCCTGTTTAATTAAATTATCTATCACAATGAAGAAGTATACCAAAGACATTTCTACTTTAGTCTCGTATTGCTTTTATTATTTTATTGTTTGTTTGTCTACAAAACGTTGGATTCTTAACTATGAAATTTATATATTGTGCATAAATTCGGAATGAATAACGTAACACATGTAAAGGTATCATATTTGATGGATGTTGAACTTGTTTATTAAATCTCCAGTCATAATCCTTTATATACATTTCGTATAAGAAGAATAGGGTTCATAAAAATCCTTTTAATTAAATGATTTCTATTTTCAGTGGCATCTTGCATGGGAATGTCTTGGCATTTTGTTCGTGCTGTTTTTATTTCATAAATTGAAAATTCTGTCTCCAACCAGAAGATGATTTATAGTTTTACGATGTTTAAATCATATCAAAACATTATACATTGCAAGAAGATGAATATGACCATTCTTTTCTTTCGTCAATGATAATTGCCCTCCGAGTGAAGTTTGTTTCTTCTTGCACTTAGTGTAATTGAAATGTGTTTACGCGGCTTGAAAGGAATATAAAATAATACAAATTCTGAAGGGTTTATTCCGAACTATGAGTCGAGATAAAAGCATATTGAAGCATGTTAGAAATTACGTTATTGCGAAATTAAATTTTAGACACAGGGTTAGCATGCTAAGCATAGATCAACATAATAAATCATACACATATATTTGTATTGAACAATGCCAAATAATGGTATGTCATACTTATTCTGTCTCAGAACAGGACCCTTGTCTTGATTAAAATTGTAGCGGTAAGTCAAAATTGTGCAGACATTATATCAAATATTATCTGATGCGTACGCTTTTTCAGTCTCAAAGCTTATTCTGTCTCTTCAATTAAATTAAAAAACTTTTAACCTGTCAAGAAAAGACTGATGTTTCCATGTAAAATAAATACGAATTGTCTTTAATCAGAAAAGAGCGTCGAGCAAAATAAAATGAAAAAACGAAAAATACCACACGGTCAAAAAAGTTCCACAATCCAATAGAAATATTATAGGAAGAGGCAAACTTGATACCGCTAGCACACAAATAGCTCACATTCTGGGCATATAAAGGGCACTTAAAAAGGGGTGGGATTTAATGGATACAAATTCTAATAGCGTCGAGGTCGTAATCGTAGTCATTCGTGACTACTATCACTAAAGTTGTGAGCAGTTCGAATCAACTGCATGGCGAGATGTACTCAACATTATACGAAAAAGTTTGTCAGTGACTTGTGGCAGGTCGATGGTTTTCTATGGTTCCCCCTTCAATAAAACTGATCGCAGTATGACGGCTTCTGGTATCTACAAACTTATTTATACACTTTTTAAGCGAGGCGAATATCGCCAAATATTTATAAAAACAATATCTTAACCTACAAGATGCACCCTTCACCATCAAATTTGGATACAATTTAAAAATAAATTACTGATGTTTCATAATTATTTTTTTGTTTTTTTTGCGTGTGAAAAACTTTTCTGCCACGGTGGAACAACATAGATTCATACACTGAAAGCTAAATGGTCGACCCCTTTAGCAAAATTGCACACGTACTAATCCTTGTCCTAAGATTAAAAAAAAACTGTTACGGGTTAACATTTATGGTATGAAAGGTTAGATACAGTCCATCTGGTGAGAAAATAATTCTACCAGATCTGTCATCGGTATAAACAAACTTATTAGAGAACTCAATATAACGATTTTTCTTCCTCGGAAGAACAAAATAAAATCTCCCACTGAAAGCTAAATGGTCGACCCCTTATCAAGACTGCACACTTACTAACCCTTCTCTTAAGATAAAAAATACTGGTGCTTGCTAACATTTATGGTATGAAAGGTTAGATACAATCCATCTGGTGAGAGAATAATTCTAACAGATCTGCCATCGGTATAAACAAACTTATTAGAGAACTCAATATAACATCCATATACTTTATCATGGGAAAGACCACATGATGACGATTAATTTCCCTCTGTGAAATATATAGTTAAACTGGAGGCCATGATTTATAAGATTACACACGATCAATCAATAATCATAAATTGTGATAAACGGAAATAATTTGTACAAACTCTCAGAATGATTCTTTCCCCGTCTTTTGTTAACATTGGATAGTATAATTACACTTTAATTTGAATATGTTTGCTCAGCCTCGGTTAAAAATGGTTTAAATTGCATTTACATTCTAAGGTCTTAGTCTAGGTAAATGACACTTTCTTGTCAATTTAACCTATTTTTAATTTCGTTTTTTTTTTATTTAATCGCACCAATTTATCATCGAAAAACGCAAACAAGATAGCTAGCAGCCAAAACAATCATTGAAAAGGAAAGAAATTGTTTGTAGCCAATTACTGTCACCATCCACTAAAGGAAATAGCGGACAAGCTTAAGGACAAAGTAGAGTAGGTATAAAGCAAACATTTAATATAAATACTTTGATATGCGACGAACCTTCTATGCAGTAAACTCTTTAAAATATGTGTTTTGATCTGTCGAAGAAAAAAAAACAATCTTACGTGTTTTGTTGTTAAGAAACAATATGTGTAGTAAACTATAGACCCGTGTTATATTCTATTAGTATATTTTCTAACATTATTTTATTAAATGTCTTATCAAGAAATGTTTGACGATACCACAGGAGTAATCAGAAATCGTTAATTGAAGTTACCAAAGGGAATAATCAGAAGCCGTAAATCGCAGAAGGAAAGACAATACAATGGCCAAGAGAAAAAGGACAAAACACTACACAGAAAACCAAAGATCGAGCATCACGAACTCCACTGAAAACCAGGGGTGCACGCAAATGCTTCGGAATGGCCAGCAGTTACTGCTCCACATGTGACACCCATCCTTTGTATTTATTGCTATTACTTTGTAGTTTAACATAGGCAATGTCGTAAGCCATATTGTTTCTCTTATTGTTTGCGTTAGACATCACGTAGTAATAATAAAGGGCGAAGCCCTTTTAACTATAGGCTATGCGAATTGTAGTCACGTGACTTGTATTCATAACCAAATATCTTTTCACCGGAAGTGTAAAAATATTGAACAAAATAGTATTTAAAATCGCAATAAAATTTATTTCAATGTGAAATCCTGAAATCTCTTATTGTTTATATTCTGAAAAATTCAAATATACTTAAATGAAAATTCTAAAAGAAAGCTTATAATATCCACACAAAGCGCTATGTGTAGTACGTCATTTGTTATTGTGTACTGATCATGAAATACACACATGTGCCAGGTCGTATGCAACCCTGGGATGAATTTCATGAAAGGATGATTCTCCTCTCTGAATACTTTGCGTGAGCTGGTGTCAAATAGAAAGAGCAGCTCGTCTTCGGCTAGGAAAAATGTATAAAGATAAGGAAGTCAACAAAAATGTCAAAAATATTTGTTTATCAATGTGGGACGTAAAATTGTTTTTGACATTTGCTTCACTGGGTTTTGTACTGCTTTGACAACTATGTTACCTATTTTATTCCAGTATTGTTATACTGTTATAGTGACAGCCGGAACCTTTGAGCCGTAATGAAAGCGGGAGGTTTGGCGCTTTAAAATCTGATTCAACCCACCATTTCTTTAGAAATGCCTGTACCAAGTCAGAGTAATTACGGTTTTCACAGTTTTCCGGTTGTTGACTGATTTTGTCTGTTTATATACTTATGAGTTTTGACTTTCCCTTTGTAAGATTGTTCGGAGTTCGGTAATTTTGTTATTACCCTTATTTACATCTACATGCTATCCGCGATTCAAAAACATGAAATTATTCTGACAAGACAAGCATGACAGCAGGGAATTATAAAAAAAAGTTTTATAATTCCCTGATGACAGGTAAGTTTTTTCTTTTTATGGCAAGCAGCTTTGCTTGAAAAACCTTGATTGCATTTAAAATGATTGCATTTTCGTTTGACCCTCATTCCCCTTTTGATAAGCCCAAAACCCTTAACTGTATATAATAAAATTATTGTTGACATTAGGTCGCTTCTAGGTCCTGCAAAAATACATTCAGTGGACCTTCTTGATATCTGCTGGACCTGTTCTTACCCTATATCTTGCACACTCACATTGTGACAAAAATATGTAAATCTGAGCAAATGACTTTGATATCAGAATTTTTATTTCCGACAAAAGAGTCAACTAATTCTGGGTCAAAATATTTCAAGCCCTCCTCTCAAAAACAAATGGTCGCCCCATCATGTTTTGACACTTCATGCTATGAGAAACTCGAAAAAGTCTAAGTGGGAAAAACCTCAGAAAACGATTATCAGACATTACAACATACAAGCATAGGCACATTCAATAACCCCATAGGCCCCTTCAGAAACCTTTCCTCTCACATCGTTTTTTATCCCCCCCTTTAGGCATCAACTTCCTGTTAGGCGGGGGGCATACGTGTTCTACGGAAACATTTCTTCTAGTTATTCAATTTTAGGAGGCATGCCATTCGCCTCTCATGCCTCTCTTTTAAGACAGCCAAATGTTGTATATATACTTCGCTCTTAAACAGGTTGTGTCTGTCTCATATTAGGGGAAAAACTGAAGATACCAAAAAGGGCAACCAGAAGCCGTAAATCGAACGACAGACAATACAATGGCTAAATCATTTCAATTTCATTTTACAAATAAATCGCGTAATAAATCATGTAATAGAAGGATTTAAAGTTGTCCATATCACTAAGCATTCCATCTAATAATAATACCCTGTATCACTAAAAGTGCGTTTTAATGTATTGAAGTGCAGTTGGACTCCTTGTTGGAAATATAGTTGAAATATCACGAATAATTGTTCATAAAAAACGATGTTCGGTTCGTTTTACCTCCAGTTGCTTGTAGGAGAGCTCATTTCCTATCTACGTTATTTGTGTTTGCTTGCGTATTGTGGTATCCAACGCATATTGAGTTGTTTTTTTATTTGTTTTTCTTCGTCTGGTGTACCCCATGCGGCCAGTTTCTCTGGATTATCCATAGTTGATTGCCCCTTCGGTTTTCTCCAGCGTTTATTTGTTACTTTTAAAATACCATTTTATCCCTAAAACCATAATTTATCTGCTGCTTCTAAAACAAACATGACGTTATTATATATCTACAATCTTAATAATGGTAGTCTGAGATCTTATTGAAAAACAACATGTGCAGCCTGACCTTTCATACCATGTGGGAAATCCAGACAGAAAGTTGCTTGCAACATCATTTGTCTAATAACTGTTTGTGATTGGCTACGGGCAAATGTACAACCTAATTAATGTGTATAATATAGAATAATAATAGACAATTTACTGATTATTCTATAATGGTTGGAAAATTTAAATACTTGAATAATGAAAAAGATGTAGGTTCATAAACATGTATTTTATTTGATCATTGTTGCTGTATATATGAGAACAATGCATTTAGATATATATATAAAGTCAATGCATTTACGTTGCCTTTTTGTGGTAATTTGTTGACAAATGTTTGAGAAATATGCCATGATATTCCCGTTATTCTTATTTACACAAACCATACATGTACACTCCTGATTTTTGCATCGAATGTTCACTAATATATCCAGATATATAAAATGAATAACAAAAAATGACGTACTTTCGTAACAGTTCCAAAATCCAATCAAAAAGACGAAATATATATCGTTAACGCACATATACATGGCATGTCACTTTCTTGGCTTGGTACAGGCACTTTATCAAAAAGTGACGGGATTAAAAAAACGTGAAATCTTATTATTTCGTGTGCACGACTCGTTTCGTGAATAACCTTCATCAGATACGCCCAAGGTCAAATATTGGAAACCCAAATATTTTAAAAGTCTTTAGGAGCAAGAAAAGCAAAGGCTTAACATTAACAGATAGGGCCTAAACAGTATATCAAAAATCAGTTAAAGTAACCAATAACCTAGGGGTGTGAACCTTAGGTTTAACAATAATCATATTATTGGCTTAAACATCCGCTCTTGCTGAATTATAGATCAGCAATAAAAATCGTTGTTCCTTTACTTAGTTTGTGTCAAAGTGCATACAAAATGATGATACACAATATATATCTGTCTTCAATTAAATTCTGTGTATATAAGAAATTAGAAATATTAATTAATCAAGTCCGCATAATTTCTGTCTATGGTATAACATCGGCCAGTTGCAATACTCAAACTGTGTGAGGATAAACGATAGTTGGTAAAGAATGTTTTATAAATGTAATTATCAGGGCGATCGAGGTAAAACTGTAGCCCATATGGGTCATACACATAGTTATGTTAGCGTACAAAGAAGACGCTGGTTTCTAAATCATTGTTTAAAGTGATATATCTACATTTGTATTACATTGGATATATTATTTAATATGAAATCAATGACGCAGGGAAACTATAGCCAGGAGACAAAACTTAACGGGAAGGGATATCTAATTATTAGTGTTGTAATAAACCCACAGCCAATTTATAATCAAACATAATATAAATATTGTATATATCGCTTACCTACCATTACATCATAGCAATGGTTTAAAGTACAGAATTCGTAAACGATATCCAAGTTGTGATTACGTCAGTTCAACAAGACTGACGTGCGTTCACTTCACGATGACCACCTCACGTGTTACGGTTACCAGGATCCTACCTATGCACGGTAGTTTTCACCTGTTGATGTAAAGTCTGGTAGTCACATTATAGCTGACCAATCGTTAATCTGCTGATGAACACTCTAACCCACTACATGGCTATTTTCAAATGAATCCACAATCAGTTCCCTTCTACATAATGATCAGCTGGTATTGCCTGCAATACTAATGTTTAGTTGTTTCCTCTTTCTCTACATATAAGGTACTTGTCTATACTGTAAGTAAGCTATTGTTGTTGAACGCCAAGTGAAAAATTTGCATTGTATCAGACCAACACTCTCAGGTGGATTTTTATAGTACTTCATGACCGAAACAACAGGCCGTTGGTAGACATGTCGCTCCCCTCGGACAGATTATCATGATTACGAGTCTACTACTTTTTGCTCTTATCACTCAATGCTACGTGATTATCGGAAAAGAAGCAAATTCCAATTTTATAGTCCTTGGTATGACTCGATCGGACTCGAACCTATGATTTGCCAAATTCGAAGCGAACAATCTAACCATTACCCAACCGATGTTCTGCCTGTGTCTTTGAAGATATAAGAAATAATGGCGGTAGATCGTAACAATTGTAATGAGTATGTTGTCATAAAATCATTATCTTATGTTATTTTAGTAGGTGAACACAAACTGTATCTTTTAATCAAAAACATTACAAAATGCTGTTTGCAAGATTGACATTAAAGGCGCCAATATCATTAAATAGGATTGGTTACAATGCTTTGAACACTAAAGCATGTTTACTCTGAAACATGAAAGCAAGTACAAAATAGTCATAAAATAAAACAAGCAAAAAATAACACACAGTCGGAACAATTCCAAAACCATTCAAAGGGGCAAAATCGATACCCCTAACACATACATACATGATCGCCTACTTTCCTGTCTTGGTACATTCCCGTCAAACAAAATGGCGGAAAATTGAAAATTAGAAGAAACAAAATTGACAGATTTAACCACCAAGAGTTAGATAAACATCAAAATTGAGATGAAATAGATACTTTTTAATTACCTAAACGTACCAGAGCAGACGTTGTCAGTCCCGTTTCCCATATTACAAAAACAAACAAAGATAAACAATCTGATTGTCGACCATGCCTCCACAAAGAACAAATATGAAATTTTACAGCGTGGCTAACGGGGTCAAAATAGATGTATACACCGAATGGAGTACGTGTGAACTAAATGTAAACAACTTTAACCATGCTGTTTACAAGGGATTTAAAACCATTGATGAAGCCATTTATTTCCTGCTGTCAGGCAATGCATATTCCTCATGTAAAAACATACCTGTCCATGAAAAGGATGAAATAAAAATACCAACTGAATATGGCCATTCATGCGAGGGTACCTGTTCAACCTTAAATAATGAAACCCCTGTTGTGATAGAGGAAGAGTCTTTATATCAAAAGTTATTGCTTGAAAATGTATCTACACATGTAGATTCTATAGAACAAACAAATGTCAAAGAAACATATAATGTTGAAATGAGCTCTAACAATCAAATTGACTGTGAAAATTAAAGAAAACTAAAGATAGTGTAACACAACAGAAAGAGGATGATATCCTTGATACGGATCATAATCCTGCTAAAAATAAACATTTGATGTCTAACAATAACTTTAATTACACAGCAAAATGCAAAATTGCAGCTAATGAAAACATGATTATGTGTACCAACTGTAAATCACGGACGCACTTTGTATGCACAGAGCTACTACTCTATCAACTTTATTTATTAACAAGGACAAGTAGGAAATATACTTGTGTCCAATGCGCAATCGTCCCACAGAAGTTTAAAGAAAACTGGGATTCAAGTTTACGCCCTAACATAAACTTTGCGGATAATAACTCGGGAAAGGGAAATACAAATCCTGATTTTGAAACTCTGGTCACAAACTTGGAAGATAAACTGACAACTGCCATCAGTAATGTTCATAAGGCTAGCTATGATAAGGACATCTTGAAGTTGAAAACCGAACTGAACGACGAAAAAGTTAAATCTTATGAATTACACAACACGGTTACGAATTTAATACAAACAAACATTGAACTTAAAGAACAATGCAAATTATCTGTGTATGTTGACTCTCTTAATTTCAAGGTTCAGGCTATTGAAAAATCTCATTTATGCGTCAAACAGGCACCATGATTTATCAGCGATCAATCAAGACTACTGGCAGAAGCAGTCAAGGACTCTACCAATATGATGATTAACCTAACAAACACAGTATCTACTATGCATGTTGATGTCTCAACTCAGAAACAAGATAATGAGCCCCTTATAAACATGGGTAGAAAAATGGAACAAAGGTTTACCCAATCAAAGTGAAAATCAGAAATCTATGCAAAAACACAATGAATCAGAGAACAAGTTTACATATTCTGTGCCAACTTTCAACAGGTTTAATACACTTCGTGATGAGAATCCAGACTTTCAACGAAAACACCCCCTTCAGAAACTTAAGAAATCAACAGGCACCTCAGTCACTAATGAAAAATCTGGGAGAGCTGCAGACAGTAATAACAATTCAAGAACACCTTACCAAGTGATCATATTGGGAAATTCCCACTTTAAAAGATTGTATACACCTTATAATCACTTCGTAAATAATTGTGAAGTAATGAAAAGGTCAACATATGATATTAAAGAAGCCACCGAAGTCATATCCAACATGTCTTCATTGAAACGAGGAATACAATGTGTTGTTATCCAATCATTTACTAAGGATATCCAATCAAAATCCACAGATGATTATATCAGGGCTCTCGACAAACTTTTCGATAACATCCTGGAAATATGGCTCGACTGCCACATTGTGATTTCAACTGCGCTATTTCGAAGGAGCGATAAAAAATTAACGATACAATATATGCAACACACATAGAATTACTGCATAAATTCTTCAAAGATCCTAGGATTTGTATATGCGACAACTCTGGCCTCAGTTCGAGAGGAAACCCAATAGGCCGTTTTATGAGTAGAAATGACAACACACACCTGTCATATGATGGTAATAAAATATTGGCTTCAAACCTGAAAAGCTCAATTCGAGAATGTCTAGGAATCCGATTCCAAACACAACCATATCGAAGAAGTGACAACTGGACATACAACAACTCCTACCACGACGGACCCTATGATGGATATGGAGGACATTATTAGAACTCAATTATGCTTTAATCGTTCTTGCATGAAAAGAAAAAAAAAATGAAATAAACTTAATGTTTTCTTACTTATGTCATATTCGTATTATATTCTTAGTTTATAAGGCCTAAAATAGAGTTAGGCTTGGTGGATATGGAGAACATTATTAAAACTCTATTATGTTTTAATCGTTCTTGCATGAAAAGAAAAACAAATGAAACAAACTTAGTGTTTTCTTACTTATGTCATGTTCGGATTATATTCTTAGTTTATAAGGCCTCAAATGGACTTAGGTTTGTTCACCTTTATCCAAACTACATATCAAATTGCCACCAATACCGCAGTTTAAAATATCTTGCTGATTTTATAGATCGACTTTCAAGTAAACTCGAAAAAAAAAGAAAAATGTATAAAAAAAAAATAATCTAAATAAATAGATATATAAATCAATTAAAATTGATTTGTCTACGAACCTACACATATGTATGTATAAAATTACTGATTGGAGAAGGTCGAACAAACTTATCTTTAAAAATGGTCAAGATTGGTACCCACAATACAGGTAGTATTTGCTATTATACATGTTATATATAAATATACCATATTCATATCCCATATTATTTATTGATGTTCTTGCATGTACAGGTGCCAGCAGTAATACTTCATCCATAATTTAAAAACAAAGCAAACAAAGAAAAAAAAAAAACAAATATTAACAATAATATAAAAGATAAATTATCTTTTTATTTTTATCCAAATTTGCCAAGTTTACATATCTAAATATAATTCTTGGAAATGTTGAAACTGTCATATTTCTTATAAATGATCATTATTTACACACTTTACTATAAATGGAAAAGAAAACTTTATTAATTTCCAGCTGGAACATTCAAGGTCATACTAGAAAAGGCCATGATAAGTTCAGTGATCTAGAGTTTATTGTCCATGTCAAAGATAGTGATATTAGATGTCTCATGGAAAACCACAGTAATCCCCAAGAATGCCTAGAGTTACCTGACTTTAAATCAATACATTTAGTGCGACCAAAATCAAAAAAGCAAACAAAAGATTTGGGGGATTATCGGTCTTTGTAAAATCTTATTTGAAAGGGGTATACAATTTTTAAAACATCAAACTAGTGATTACAATTGGTTACAACTTTGTAAAGAATTTTTTGGGTTGAAACAAGATATTTTTATTTGCTATATGTATCTGCAGATTCTCTCTATAGGAGAGCTCTCAATTTAGATTATTTTGACGTTCTGGAAAAAGAAATTACTGATTTTTCAAGACAAGCACAAATTATACTCGGAGGGGATTTAATTGCAAGAACCGGTAGCTTGCCAGACTTTATTGCAGAAGATAATGACGATCACCTTTCCTTTTTGATGATTACCACCTAGAGAGAAAAATAAGCTATCGACGAAGTAAAGACAATGCACTAACATCTAGGGGGCGTCAACTTAATGAATTATGTATCCAAATGGGTTTGCGCATACTTAATGGTCGCTTCTTTGGTGATTCTCTGGGTCAGTTCACATCATATCAGAATAATGGTAGCAGTGTTATAAACTATTTTATTGTTTCTGAATCATTGTTAGATAATATATCATTTTTTAAGGTACACAAATGTAATGGTCTAATGTCAGATCACTGTAATATTTCCATGATGTTTAACATTAACTGCTTTATACATGTATCAAATCCTAAACTGCATATATTTCCAGACAGATACAAATGGGGCACAGAGTCCGATACCAATTTTAGAACAGTGCTGGAATCTAATAATACCAAAAAATCAATTACTGAAGTTGAAAAGTTAATATCTGATACAAAATCACCAACAGAAAACTATATTGAAAATTTGGTAAATAACTTTAACAGGATTGTCTACGATGCAGCTGATCAAAGCCTAAAAAAGAAAAATGGTACCGGAAAAAGGAAAATAAATAATAAAAACAAAAATGTAGATCAAATAATCACCAAAAGTGGTATGATTCATCATTGATAACTTTTAAAAGCAATTTAGATGATAGACTTAGCTTACTCTTAAAATATGAGAGATCCCCAAGTCAGATCTCAATATTTTAGCTCACTTAAACAATATAGAAAACTCAGAAAGATGAAATCGCGACAGTATCGTCAAGAAATTATAAATAAACTTGATTCTTTATATGAATCCAATCCAAAAGAATATTGGAAATTACTTGATCAGCTTAAATCAAAAGACAATTCCTTTTCAGAAGACGCAAGTCATGTACCAGAAAATGAATGGTATGATTACTTTAAACATTTAAATGAAGATACTTTTACAGATACAAAAATAGATAAATTGCTTAATGATTTAGAAAAAAGACAAAATATTTAAAGAGCTAGACTACATAATTTCAGAAGAAGAAATCCTGAAAGCAATACAGGATTTGAAAAACAATAAATAGCTGGATTTTATAAAATTATAAATGAAATGCTTAAGTGTGGTCAGTCAGTATTGGTAAAAACATTGTCCAAATTGTTTAATATTATATTGTCGTCGGATGAGTATCCATCTCGGTGGAGTAAAGGCTATATACATTCACAAAAGTGGAAAAACAAGATAATCCATTAAACTATATAGGCATTGTTATTAATTGCTGCATTGGGAAACTATTTACTAAAATTCTAAACTCGAGATTAAATGAATATTTGGCTAAAAGAAATGTAATACCTATTGAACAAATAGGCTTTACAAAGAAAAAGAGGACAGTATATCATATGTTTATTTTGAGATCTCTTGTTGAACAACATACAAAAAGGGGTAGTAAACCTCTATACACATGTTTTATTGATTTCAGAAAAGCATTTAACTCAGTTTGGCTCCAGGGACTTTTCTATAAAATGAGACAAATTGTAAAAGAAATTTATTCAAAAACCAAACTCTGTGTCAAATCAGCAAATAGCTTGACAGAATTTGTTCAATCTAATGTAGGTGTATGGCAAGGAGACAACCTGAGTCCTAATTTATTTAAAATCTGTATTCATGATGTCCAGAAAGAACTAGACAGTTCATATTACCCAGTAATGTTAAATAAAACACCACTGAGTTGTTTACTGTATGCTGATGACATGATTTGATTGTCTTCGAGTGCCGAGGGGCTGCAGGCTTCCCTAGAAAAACTTTCCAAGTATTGCTTTCAATGGAACCTGAAAATAGATTACGATAAAACCAAATGCTTGATATTTAACATTAATGGTTTTAGAAAATGTAAGACATTATAGATACCTAGGCGTGACATTTTTCGCGTCTGGTTCATCTACTGAAGCGAAATCAGAACTTTATAAAAAGGGATTAAAAGCCTTCTATAAACTTAGAACATCATTCTCTGATTCACTCCCTCAGGTTTCAATATTTTTGCATATATTTGATCATACAATACAACCCATTCTACTCTATGGATCAGAGATTTGGGGAGCTTGCGACCCATCAAAGCTTGATAATTGTTCATCATTGTATAATCGATGTAATGAGATTGTAATTGAAAAACTACATGTACACTCTAAAAGCTTAAAATGTATTCTGGGTGTAAGAAGGAAAAGTACCAGCTCTGCAGTTATGGCAGAGTTGGGACGTTTTCCATTATTTTTACTATAGTATTAAATATGATAAAATATTGGGTTCATATGGAAAATAATGGTGATACTTTATTAAGGGAAGCACTATTTGTTTCAAAAAGTTTACACGAAAATGGCAAAGAATCTTGGTATAGTTGTGTAGTAAAAGAACTGTTTAATGATGATAGAAGAGAAGGTAACCAAAAAAAAATAAACTAAGAACATATCGATTATCTAAGCAAAATTTTAATTTCGAACCATATTTAATTATACTTAATTTTAAACAACGCCAAACCCTTACCAAATTAAGAATCGGAAATCATCGTTTAGAAATTGAATTGGGAAGGCATAAAAATATTAAAGCAGCAGACCGAATATGCAAAATATGTAAAGGTGGAGTGGAAGATGAAACTCACTTCCTCGTCAAATGTAAAAACTTTGAAAATATTAGAAATCCTTATTTAGAAACTATCTATACATTATGTCCAAACTTAAAAACATGTAATAATGAAAATATCTGTTTTTGGATTATGGGATGTGAGAATCCAGAGGCTCTAAGAACCTTAAGCAATTTAATCATAGAGCTTACATCATAAAGGTATTTGTATTTCAAAAAATATATGAATATGTGTGCTGACCCAGAGAACAATGCATTATTTAACTCTGGGCCACTGAACAAACCCGTATGTGATGTATATGGAACTATTTTATTGTTTTATGTCATATTCGTATATAAATCAATATTGAATCATTGTATGAAATTAACTGTAATTATTCTGCTCTTCGGAGCGTCTTAATTGACAATAAAATATTTGTATTTGTATTTGGTACAGGCATTTCAATAAAAAGTGGTGAGTTAAACTAGTTGTATCAACACAAACCTCCCATCTTAGTGATATAATGCAGTCATCGATGTGCTTTCCACATGTGAGTAAAATGTCAAGCCTCACATATAAGCAGGTGATTAGCAGTATCATAAAGAAGGCTATAATCTTGAACATTTTACATAATATATTTAATCTTGAAGTTGGCATATGCATAGTTTAGTGTAGAATAACATTCATGTCAGATATTAGTAAAACCGATAGCATATAGGTATTTACACAGTATGATTTCGTACCCGGGTGTATTGTCAAATTCTCTGTACCACAGTTTCAACTCTGTTTTTATGAGAAATAGAGAATCTTAAACTGTCTTAAGATATTAAATTTGCAACAATAACAAAAATACGATTAGCAAAATAATGGTCAATAACGTGATATCGTTGTTTCATTCTCATGTTCACTTAAATCCGTAGATAATTTAATGCAATCTTCTGAAAAACGTGTATAAAACATATTAATGCCCACGGTCAATCGTCGTGACTTCCTGCAAACAATGTAATAATTACAAACAATTGTATTAATTATTTTTATTTATCATAGCTACAAAATTATACGCTCGTCATCACGAAGTGGTTTTTTGTTTCGGTATCTCCATTTCTCGGGATCTTTTCCGATTCACGTAGATCCCTCCCTCCATGATCGACAAAACTTTCACCGGACTTACCCATATGAGTAACACGGCGGGTGTCTTGTAGGAAACAGGAACTGTTTTACCCTTCGCCAGTGCCTGTTGTCACTTCCCTGTTTTTGGTGAATTCCGTGTTTCTCATCTTTTCTGTATTTGTTGTTGTTGTTTTGGTTGTCGTCGTTCAGTATATTGTACACGATGTTTCCTGTGTCTCTGGATTGTCCATTGTTGATTTCCCCTTCGGTTTTCGCTAAGGTTTATTTGAAATAGTTATACTATACGGACAGATTCCTTACCAATATGTGGGATTATGTTTTCATAATCACTATACCAGTACAATATTCTTCAGTGTACTGGACATATTGGTATTTCTGAAAGCATATATACATTCATACAATATAAGAAGCTGAGTTGCTAGAACTCAAAATAGACAAGAATGCATTGGTAAAAACCAAATTCATTTTTTGTTGACAAACACTGATCAGATCATCATATTTACAATCATAGAAACTGGTAGTATTTTGTTTTACGGTATTGCTTATTGCAAATAAACGATAGAGAAAACCGAAAGGGCAATCAAGAATGGACAATCAAGCAAAACACACAACACAGAAAACTAAAAAGATGAGCAACGCGATCCCCACCAGAATACTGAGGTGAAACCAGGCGCCCGCCAAGGGCAAATCGTTCCTGCTTCTTATAAGACATCCACCTTGTTTTACTGTGCCCAAACAAACACATGAATTCGAGAATATATACACGGTATTTCTGTCTGATACCTCCAGTCATTTTCTGTCATATGTAATGAATAGTTTGAAGATATTAAAACAAGGGTTGCGTAAAGTGTAGTTTTGATTTCTGGTAGACTAGATTGCTGAATTGGCGTTAAACAACAATCAATAAAAACTGTTCTCAATACAAAAAATTGAATTGTGTATTTCTGTGAACACATACTGTCTCACAATCACATAAATAAGGGTAATAACAAAATTACCGAACTCCGAACAATCTTACAAAGGGAAAGTCAAAACTCATAACCATACAAACAGACAAAATCAATCAACAACCGGAAAACTGTGAAAACCGTAATGACCCTGACTTGGTACAGGCATTTCTAAAGAAATGGTGGGTTGAATCAGATTTTAAAGCGCCAAACCTCCCGCTCTCATTACGGTTCAAAGGTTCCGGCTGTCACTATAACAGTATTTAAATACAGGAACAAAATAGGTAAAATAGTTGTCAAACAGAAAGACTAACTAACTTTCTAGACTCCGCCACATTTCTGTGCCTGTCTCTCTAGCCAGAACCATACATGTCGTGGTCTTTTTCAATGATTTCAGATAAAAGGTGATTGTTCGTGTTCGTGTTGTTGATATTGGTAGAATTGCTGACTCACTGTTTATACTTTCTTGCCATAATGATAAAGTTAGTGATCAGAGAATGTATTCAATTGTAACAATTTGAAGTTATGCATAATTCTATATTCGGTCGTGGATATTAGCAGATTATCGGTTACGCTTCTTTATATTTAGTTGGAAATAAACGTTAAAGAATACCGAGGGGGCAATGAACAATCCAGAGAAACTGGCAACACAGGAGACACAAGACGAATAAAAACAAAACAGAAACACAACACAATATATGTTGGACACTACTATACGTAAACAAACACAAATGAAGTAAATAAGACATCAGACTTCCTACAAACAACTGGAGGTAAAGATGAACCGAACATTGTTTTATAATGAACTTCCTGTCTATGTAGTTCCAAATTCTACCGTTAAAGACAGTAAGTCCCGTATACTTACAAAGTTCTTTGAACTTAAGACCAATGAACGCTTACCAAAAATAATGGATGTTTTGTCACGCTCAACCCTTCGACAATTTTGACATACTCGACCTATTAAACAAGATATTTGCTCTATTTCATTACGCAAACTATTATTAAATTCACAAAACATTGCCTATTTATTAAAACGAACAGCATGAACCCTCTTGAATGAGTGATTGTTATTTAACGCCAACTCAGCAATTTTTCAGCTATATCATGGCGAGAGCAAGTTAATTTTCAATTACATGATGATAAGGTCGCTTTGTTCTAGACCAACACGCTGAGTTAGATTTTTGTATAGTACTAGCTCAAATAATTCTTACTATTTCATATCATTCTATACAATATAAAACAAATTGTGTGTTAGGAATTTTGCCTCTTTCAACGATTTTTCTAATAGCGAGGTGTACTCGTTACAACATTATGCGATACAGTTTTTCAGTGAATTGCGGCAGGTCAATGGCTTTCTCCGGGCACTCCAGTTTCCTCCACCAATAAACTGACCGCGACGATATAACTGAAATATTGTTGAAAGTGTTGTTATCCCGTTTTTCTATTGGAGTTTTAAACTGTCCGGACACTGTGGTAATGCTTTATTTTTTCCCCTTCATTTTATCATACAACATATACCCTTCCAGTGTTAAATGATAAAACAATACATCTAAACAAAGACAGAAAATCAATTTCCGTCAGAACTGATAGTTCGTTAACAAACCTGCAGACCCCATAAGTAATATAACACCCAGTCTAAAATATGTCACGACCTAATTTCTGTAGCATCCATAATATTTTAACATGTCAGAACAATTTTAACACTTCTATTTCACTGTGCAGTGGGTGTATTAGAGCATACACTAAAGTGTTGAAACAAATCCCACCATGTCGATCCCTATCAATTTAAAAAGAAGATTAAGACAAATATTTAATTAACACTAGCCTTAAAAATATCATAAACATATCCATAAGGCGTTGCACCTTTATAGGTTGAAAGAAATAAAACAAGACTTAAAATCACATAAAAATACAAGTCTAGTAGGCGTGAAGCCGTAAAGATTGGAAAAAATATTATGTTAGTATTTCCTGTTCCCAACCAGGATACATGTCATAAATACACCAACCCGCAATTTATTATGAAGGTGCTGCTGTAAAGTACTTTGAAAATTATGTATCGAAATCTTGAACCTGCCCGAATGACCGAACAACATAAAAATGATTGTTTAAAGGATTAGGCCGAATTATTCGTCCTCTATTGGCATACATTCATTATTTGTCCTTATATTTCAATTAATTTTGTTTATTTATGGGCGTAAATATGTACATCGTCTATGCACGGTGCCTTTACTTTATAGACAACTTCCTAATGTGTAACAACCTTTTGTTTTGTCTTGAATGTTGGGAAGCGCGTTCCAAGATAGTACAATATTCTGAGCCAATCAAAATGTGTTTTCTTGGTCTCATCCAACAAACACTTTACTTTAAACTTGTAAATGTGTTCTAATACAAATATTTATAATACTGCTCACTAGACTATGAGCAATAATCAATTAAGCAAGCAAAAAATATCTACCAGATTGATACATCAGAGCTATTAAAAATGATATTATGGGTCCATTACTTTTTCATGCTACATGTATAAATAATATTATATTGTAATTTATTGCTGTAAAAGTAAGAAGACTTTATAAGGTAGCAAAAACTTATTTCCAATCCGTTTTGTCTGTTTGATCAAATACATTGGTGCAGAATATAAACCTTCAAGACTTCCACACCGGAAAATAAGAGCTAGATTATGTTTGTTTACAATTAAACATCAAGTTTACTATCTAGGTATATAGGTCTGACACCGGCAGTGATCAGATATAATTAGTTCAAATAGTGTATATCAACAACGTCATTAGTTTTAATGTTCTAAACCTGGGATTGGATTAAGGTTATTTATTGTTTAAAGAATCAGCGCCACAGGAAATACGTGAATGAAAAATATGTCTGAAACGGGCAACATTTTACTTTGAATATTAGGATTGTCAGATTTTAACACCAATTTCAATTATATTCCAGTTTTTTATGAAGGAAACTGAAAAAAAGAATTTAACCAAATACAGGCACTAATTTTAGCTCATTTGCTATACTATCGAATCCTTTGCACAAGGTTTGTAGTATTTTTGACAGATGATAAATTATTTAGTTTTGCTTCTTTTCGTTACGGGAAGACTAGAATAATATCCTAAAACAATGGAATACAAAACTGGACTTTTAGTATTTCAGACATATCTGAAAGTAAGCATTGCAAAAATACTGAATTTCCAGTTACTTTAGAATTAAAGTTAACGCATCGGTGGTATTATGGTTAGCATACTCGTCTCCAGTGAAGTAGAATGTGGGTTTGTGCTCCGATCGGGTCAAACCAACTATTATGAAATTGGTATTTGTCGCTTCTCCTCTAAGCACGCAGCATTAAGGAGAAAGAGCAAGGAGTGGTTAGTGTGCATGTCTATGCGCAGACTGGTGTGTCAGTGCTAAAGCACTGTACAAATTCAACTAAATGTGTTGGTCTAGTACAAAGGGGACCTAATCATCATATCATTGAAAATTAACTTGTTCTCGCCATGATATAGCTGAAGAAAAGCTGAGTTGGCGTTTGGGAACAATCACTCACTAAATCACTATATTTCATAGAATAAACATTTTGAAACTAATCGTGAAACTAAGAGAATATGTAATACATGTAGTCGCTATGTAATGTCAGATACAAATTATTATTGTTGTGTTGTAACTGATTATTCCTATATAGGTTCGTTATTGTTCCAAAGCCAAATACTGTAATCACGTAATACATTTGCATGACAACATGATTTCTCTAAGAAGAGATGTTTGGGTCCATAAACTAAATCTGATATCTGCGGTTCTAAGCTTTAAATTATGTGGCTTTCCAATCTTTCGATTTTGAGCTACACAAAATTTGATATCTATGTTTTTATTTTTATACACAGTACCTACAACAGATAAATTTACTTATTGAAAACACAGACAATAATTATGCTAAACATTATTTCCTTGTATGGATGCACGTGTGCATCTAATTGGTAAACTGGTGTATTTTCCTCCATACCATGAATATTTTGTAGCCATTGACGATCTTTCAGATTGACAGCATCACTAGTTAACTTACACGAAAGAACGTGACAGTGGCTTTTAACTGCTGACTGTACAGTCACATATATGTATACTATAAATAAATAAAAGAAAGTAGGAACATGTTGTATGAGTAATATTATAGCTATTTATTATATATATATATTGATGAAATACCGTGATTTCCGAGTTAAATAAAAACGATAATTTCACTAGTGAAATTACCATTTTTATTTCACTCTCGCTATATTTCGCGCCATTTCGTTGTCGACGTCATATGAATACTTCAAGTTTGAAACGTAAAAAATAGACGTTATTTGGTTTCGTGTACGCTTCAATTTGGATCAAATGTAACTAAAATAATATTCCAAGGTAAACATTTTAATTATTTTATTGTCGTGGGTGGGTGGCGCCATGTTTTGTGAAGCGATACACATTATAGTATATCCCTACGCTACACACGTAATATAGTGCAATTAAACTCATCTTATATTAAATTCGATTCGAAACATTTTTTTTATCTATATAATACATACTATAACTAATTGACGAGTTTCATTATCAAAAATATGTCACTCATGACCAAATAACGTTATAACTCACTCATGCGCTGCGAGCATTCGTGAGTTACTGTGTTATTTGGTCATTCGTGACATATTTTTGATAATGAAACTCGTCAATTAGTTATAGTATAAGTCATCTTGTATATCATCCTTTGTGTATAAACTTATTGATTTTTACTTATACCGTTGTTATTTTATTGAAATCATATCAATTGACTTTTTTTTTGTCAATTAGAAACGGCTTTAAATGACAGTCTAAAAACTACCTTTCTAACTCGTTTCAATACACTGACGGAATTCTCAGAACCAATCACCTTAATTACATTTTATCATTCACAAAAATCAGACTATTTCAAGCCAAATTAAATTTTAGTCTTGATCAGTTGTCTCCCTTACGGAAATAAATTGTAATTTCCTGCGGGGAATCTATTCATTGAAATTAATGAAAGCTTGAAACCAATAGCATCAATATCTTCATCTTAAGAAATAGCATAAATAAATAAAAGTAAGATTTGATCAATTATGTCTAAGACTTATAATTACGGAAATGAATTTTGGAATGGAATATAATTGTAGATACCGTATTAGACGTTATATGAATGAGAACAATACCCTATTGACCGGCAAATATCATGCTTACATGTTAATTTCGTGTAACTATGAATATTTCACAAGTAGAGAAAAGGCAATTGAGCGCGCAATGCCAATACTTACCGACGAAATTGAAAACTATTTTTCAAGTATTTCATCTACTGCACTTGTTTACCTTGCCATTTGTTTAAACAATCTTGTGATCGATTTCAAATAATAATTAAAATTATTAATGAGTTTTGAACTTCAAGACGGTGTATAAGAAATGTTGAATGTTCAGAAGGAAAATATTCAAATGATCTTAATTGTAATTAAAATATAAAAGCACAAAACACGTGTTTTTGCGATCTATTCTTTATGAATCTATTTTATTTCTAGAAAAATAGTGTATTTGTGAATATTCTTGTCTTTCAAATGAATTGCCCGAATACGTTAACTGGTACATGGAGAAAATAATTCTTTTAAATCTGAAAACTTGTTTAACCCCGCCACCTATCGATTAAAGACAACGTAATCGAAAATAATTGATAAACAGCATAGATGGATTGATTGATTGATTTTTGGTGTTTTAACGCCACTTTCAGCAATATTTCAGCTATATCATGGCGACCAGTTGTAGTGATGGAAGAAGCCGGAGAGAACCACCGACCATGAGCAAGCAACTGGTAAATTGTATCACTTGCGGCTTCGAGTCGAGTGTACCCTTTTTGTAATTTACAAAGCCGAGCGCGAACTTGTTAGGTAATCCAACTACCTAACTATAGTTTTAACTTGATATTATGTATAGATGGAAGAGTAAAGTATTTATACATATTGAACTCAATATATATATATTTAATTTCTGCACCACCGAACTCTTAATTTACTTCAGCCAGGTATAATATACAAAAATATACCTGTCATGGGTGAACACCAGTGAAAGGTGATCTTATGTATTTTCATTGTTATTTCCATCATATAGTCCAAGTATATGACAGTGATTTTGTTAAGTCTGTGATAGTTCAAAATAGATTGGTCCTTCGTGAAGACAGACATTAATTGTGTATATTTATTTAATTCAATGGAATAGTGGCAGATATAAAGTCACAGAACAGTGTACAGTATCATGTAAAGCTAATCTGAAAATAAACCATACCCGGAATGTTAAAGTCAAACCAGAAAAACGTATTCCTCGGTCTAAAATGCTTTATACACAATGTATATTAATATATTTGAAAATAATGTAGAATGTTTTTGTTATTCATATTCAAGGTTTTCAATTTAACAGAGTAATATCGAATTCAAGTTTATCGACAAGTCCAAAGAAAAATAAAGTGGTACTAAAAGTTCGTCTGAATGTTTTTCTCCTCATATATTTCATTTCAAATCATACTTTTGTCTAAGATTATTCGAAAGCTAATTCGTGGTAAGATTTCATCCATTTTATTAACAAAAGCAGAATTACAGGTAGCTGTATCCTATAATTCCATCATGGCTTTATTATAAAGAATTTTAAAGGGTTAAAGTTAAACACAAAATTTAAGTTCGATCATCAAAAACATAAACTAATGTTAATACGTTTGTACACTAATGAAAGGGACTCCAACGTCATGACGTTACTTATTGGAAAGAGGAATTTCAGTGGTTGACAGTACACTTTTATTTTGCTATATTTCATTTATGCCTGAATGAATTTAAATAAAATCTATATAGTTGTATTCCTTGTTTTTTATTCTTTTTGTAAATATAACAATGTTTATTTTTCGCGATTTTGTTCACTACCACGGCGTCGTAGAAAATCGCGTCTCTTGTACAGTTCGGTGTACAATCGTTGCGATGGCAATGGAAAATTTAGCTACATGCGTGTTCGAGGAGTGAAAGAAACGATGAGCCAATGGATTTTCATTTCTTTAATAGCGACCAATGAACGTGTTGTTTACTCCCGTTTCTAAAAATATATTTTTCTTCTTGATATAAACCCGGGAAGTACCTAAACAAATCGATTTTCTGAAAAACATTGTTGAAATTAACCAAAGATCGTAAGTTGAAAGAAAGAAAAGTATACAGTTGTTAAGTAGAACTATCGATTACCCCTTTCTGTAAGTTTCGTTAAGATTGAAAGCCTGGCTCATCATTTCTTTTACAAAAATAACTCCGTGACCTTTTACCGATTTTATGACGAAATCCAAAATGGCGACACCCGAGAACGTCGTCAATAAACATCAAGCATTTGGTTGATAAAATCGCGTTTACTGGGTAATTCGACCCGAACTTTCAACAAAGTTTGCTGTCTCTTAACTCTGCTGTTGGCTTTCAATACCGGAAAGGTATTTATATTTTACCTCTTACTTTAAATTGACAAATTCAGTAGTAAAGTTGGAAAAATTCGTTCTATTTATAGAATTTTTTATTTACAAATATTTCATAGGACTGTTTCAATGTGCACAATACTGAGTAATAAATTTTATGAGATTGTCCTATTTATATGATATGTTTTTATATATTCAAAGTGCCCAGACTGTCTCACACTCATGCAAGACAAGTTTTACCAGAGCTTGAATTGCCCATTTATGTACAACATTTCAGTTGTGAGAAGGAAGAAAACTTGACCCACCCCTTCAATTATATTTTAATACTTGCTTGATCTTGGCTTGCATGAACAAAAATTATTGAATTAAAATAAATTCAGATGAAGTTACATTTTTGTATATATTTAAATAAATTTGTGGAGTTTTTATGTTCAACAAAAGACAGTCTGGGCATGTTTATTATTGAAGCATTTGTTATAGTCTTCCTGAAATCTGCTGGACCACCTGTTCTGACCGGCAATATTTGGTTCGGCATGCACATTTTTTTACTTAGAAAACCGAATGTCGGGCTAAAAAATATTAAAAGTTTAATACATTAAGCAGACATGTATGAATGGCTTGCAAAATGGTTTGTACAGGCAGAGTTATTCCAGTTGTCAGATCAAACCAGATACACATTTTCAGTTTTCAGGAAGACTATAAATTGTTAAATTCATTGTTAGGGCCCCACTTCGAGCATGCAGTTACCCTTAAGTTTTCACTCTGTCGGACCGAGTCTGTCAGTCTGTCAACAATTTTTGTAAACACCAAATCCCCAAAAGTATACCGGTAACTGTTACAAACTTGAAAATTTGTACAATTTTTTGTTTTTAATCATCAATGAAGATGTGCATAGAACTATATTTTGCATGTTTTGTCAAAAAATCACATGTTTTGAAAATTGTTCTTTTAAACACAATAGTTTATTAATGACTAATTGTATACATGTACATGTATGATGTATGTCTATCAAATTTGCATGTGGGGCCCTTACTGACATCATTGTCAGTAAACTAGTTGTTTTATTTTTATATTTCAGTTTTTGTTTGAACACTTTTGAATAAAGGAATACCAGTAATGGCAGTATTTAACCATGATCAGGGAAGTATAATTTTAATCCCATCCCCTTAATAACCATTCAAGATTATTTTTTTTAAGATTTTAATAATCATAGAATATGAATGATACATGTAAATCATTTGTAAATTAAGGTCCTAAAAAAAAAAGAGAAAAAAGAATGTTGCATTTCAATTAAATTCTTTTAACCCTGATATAGTTGCATGTTTGCTCTGGAGTTGAGTGTCTGTCTGCCTATTTGTTTTTCAAAATTTCTGGCAATTAGTTAAAAATATTTACAAATTTAGTGTAGTATACAGGATTATTGTCCCCTTGTGGACTTTACTTTATAATTATTTTATTGTCTCAATCAAAACAAAAGGATCAGGAACAAGTTATAAGGCAAAAAAGAGAGAGTGCGTTCAAAACCCTGAGTTTTAAATAAGAAAAAATGGATATGATAATGAATGAAAATAATTCAACTTGAAAATGAAACCTCAATACAAAATGTACATACATGTACATACAAAAACGTTTGTGGACGGAACTCCTTTGAGACTGCTTGAAGGGTTTCGTTGAAATTTTGTTAAACATAATGTTCAGTTGATCGTTTTATTTCAGATTATTGATTCGACTTATTTTATCAGATTTATTTGATTTTGTAATTTTCAAATTATATGCGCGACGGGGGGATGGCATTTGTCAAGAGCCTGTTGTACTTTGTGGTCCCTTTTCTTTTTTCAGTGAATGAAACTGAAGCAGCAGTTTATGAAGTAATTGACTGGATTGGATCAAATACCGGTAAACCTATTCCACATACATGTATTACTCTAACCTACATGGTCTACAGTCTTTTGGTGGAGGGACTTCTATCCAGGAAAATTAATGTTCAACAGCACTTGCCAAGTATCCTGCATGAAATTGACAATGATTTAATCTTGCCCAATAAAATCAGTAATGTTACAAGAAAAATCAAAAAATACTTAGAAGCTGGCGGAGATGGAAATGCTGTTGTAAAGGAATTATATAAGGATCCCTGCCATGACTTGCCACATATTTTTACCAAATATGGAATTACAATGGAGCAACTTATTTCAAAAACATTTAGTCCCCCAGACCACCCAATGGCATTTTCAAATAAGGACATTTTGTACTTGCGACGACTTCTGCATTATAAATATCTACCATGGACTCATGCAGAGTATTGGGTAAATATATTGGTGTGCAACAGCTCAGCTTATTTGGAAACCCCTACTGATAAGGAAATTCGCCTCCAGTGGAACGGTATCCACCAGAAGTTTCACCATCACAAACAAGCAGTTCTGAAGCAATAAATGCAGAATTAGATTCATTTCTTAGTCATGACTACCACATCCCTGGAAAACAAACTTTACATTCAAAGAAACAGAATACAGAAAAAGAAGTTGAAGCTCAACAGGAGAAAATGAAAAAACTGAGAGTTGAACTGGTTCAAACCTACTCTTCACTTATTGATGCAAATGAACAAATCCATGAACTAATTATTACAAATGCAAACTTAGAGGGAAAATTTAAAAATTGTGAAAATATAGAAAGAGATATAAAACAGAAATGTAAAATTATAAATGATTTGAAAGTTCAGATAGCTAATTTAAATCCTAGAAATGTAAACAAAAGGTTTAAGAAATGTAGAAAAAATATAGAAAAGTTGCAGGGTGAGGTAAATAGTCAAAGAGACACATATAATAACAGATTGGATATGGTAATGAATGAAAATAATCAACTTGAAAATGATCTTGAAACTCTTAAGTTGAAACTTGATGAACAAAAAATAAAATTTAGCAAGGCTTCAAAAATGAAAAATTATTACAAAGGTAAGTGTGAGCAACAGGTTGAAAAGACAAATGAAGCGAAGTCAATACTGAAATATTGTGAGAAAAACGTTGACAATTTGCAAAAGCAGGTAGATCATCTTCAAGATATTGTGAAGGAGAATAGACTTGAGAAGCTTGAGCTGTTTGAAGGAGGTAAGTACAAAACAGAAATTCGACAGGTTTACATGGACTTATTGAGTAGTGGTGTTTCAATTGAAAAATGTTCAACAGTTGTCCGCTCTGTACTTGATAATTTATTGAATGTGCAGGTTGATAGGCTACCCAAAAAAAGACTAGCCTCTATTGTAGCTGTAGAAGCACAAATTTTATCACAAGCTCAAGCTGCTGAGGTTATGTTAGGTTATGATAACAACCGCCTACACCTTGATGGAACTAAGAAAAGGTTTACTGAATATGGAGGCTTTCAAATTTCCACAGAAGCAGGGTCATTTTCATTAAGACACAAAGTAATGCCATCAGGCGACGCTGATAGTTACTTGCAGGCCACAAAAGAGACAATGAAAAGAACAAACTGGAGGCAAAACTTTTATTGAGTGTCAAAAGCATCATGACCGATCGCCATACAGTAAATAAACGATACAAGAAATTACTCGAAAAAGAAAAAGAGACAAAAATTGACGTTTTGGGCATTGAAATGACAGAAGAAGAGCGAGATTCTGCTTGTTCTGTGAATGGTCTCTTTTGTGGGTTACACATTTTGCCTAATATGGCCACAGCAGCTTTTAAAGGTCTTCAGAATTTTGAAAAGGATAACAACATATCCAAAGAAGATTTCTTTGACAACAATTCTGTTGCTAATAATTTTATTTATGAAGTAACAAAAGCATTTATTGAGACATCGGGTTGTCAAAAATCAGGTGATGGTCTGGCATTTAACGACTTCTTATCAGAAAAAAATGAAAAGAATTACTTAATTACATTCCTGCATAACAGGTTTAACGTCCTTTTCATTGATGGAGGTGCTGTCTTCTATCACAAAAAACACATTTCGGAGTATTTAGAATCTGGAAGATGCAGCAAATCTAACAAGCTTCTCAAATCTATTCAGAATAGAATAAAAAATGAAACATTACTGGCTGAGTGTAGGGCATTGGGAATCATTGAAAAACTTATCTGTGGTCCACTATGGAGAATTTTGGAAGATCAAAGTATATCCTTCTTTGAAATGAATGATTATTGGCAAATTCTAGTTGAAAAATTTGAAGAGTTTTCCAATGATCCCACATCTCTAATAAAAGGTGACTGCATTTTTGACAATGAACATTTAATCACAAAAGACCCAGTATATGAAACTTTATTTCAAACCAATATTGCCTTTGACGAAATGACTAAAAATGCACTAACTGCAATCTGTAAACACATCTGTCCAATGCTGAAACGTCAGCTGGTTGATCAGCTACCTGGCGGTAAGTATTATATACCTGAAAATGACATAAAAACTCAGTGTGTACCTGTGCCGAAAACCAACAGAATTTCTGAGGCAGACTTTTCAGCATTGGACAGACTTGAAAAGAATGCACCACAAAAAAGCACCTTGCAAAGTCGGGTATAATAAATTATACCAATAACAAAACCAGCACATTCCTAAACCAAATTTCTCGAGACAAAAGAAAAAAATACTTTACATTAGCAAGACGTACAGCGTTAAAAAGAAGTAGAGGTGATAAACATAGAAAGTCATGTCTAAGGCAACACAGATTGAATATTCAGCAGGACAGAATAGAAAAGAAACATAGAAAAGAAGAAAGAAAAAATCTTTACTGTCAAAAACTTGAAACTCAGGCAAAAAAAGAAGGTATTTGGGTGACAACTGAAGAAGCTGAATCAAAGACTTCTCAAGTAAACAATACGAAAAAAAGACAACTGATAAGAAATCAAATACTTTTCCACTCAAAACTTCTAAAGTCTAAGATCCCAACCAAAAGTCTGATCAAATTTCAAGAAAATAAGAAACAGATACAAACTGAAAAAATGCTGAGCAACCTCAAAACAATAATCATTGCAAATTATGAACATGAAGTTCCTGAATTTGTTTTAAATATAAATAATGCAGTGACCAATGCAGTGCCATCTAATTCAGGTAAGACTAAGAGACCCTTTCAATCAAAACAGAGAAAGCGTCAAAATAATTCATGTAAGAGAGTGAAAAACAGGACTGAAGCCAGTAGCAGTGAAGATAAACAAAATTCAATAGTTACAGTTGACAAATATAAATTCTATGCAATTGCATTTACAGACAGGTGGTATCCTGGTCTATGTACTGAAGTTATTGATGAGCAAACTGCCTTTTTTGATTTTCTGCATCCATCAGGTAAGCATTTTAAATGGCCACACAAAACCGACAAGCAGCGGATACATTTAGCAGGAATTCTGTGTGAAATCTTTGTAGAACCTGTGTCAAATGGTAGGCTTTTTGTGGTTAATGAGCAAGATCTTGTTGATAAACTATTTATTTAATCAAAATATGTTCTCCTGATGTCTTCTGGGTACTCGTAAGACATAATGTGACAATGATAAATGTAGAAAAAAAATTATTGAAAAAAATTAAGGAATTGAATTATCTCCCCTTTTCTTTATTTTGATTAATAAAGATTAATTTGAACAAGGACTGATGATTATATAGTTATTGAATTATTTAAAAATATCATTTTGAATATATCTTTTAATATTTTCATTCTCGTTTCTAAATGCAATACATTAGTATTAAAAATTTAGCAAAAATATTGGGAAAAAAGGGGGGGGTTGAAGAAATTGAGTGTTTTATGATTAGAAGGCTGTTAATTTACATATATTAATTAATAACATTGAGAATCTTATTGATTTGGTACAATATTCATTTATTGTAGCTAAATTTATGTGAAAAAAAAGTGTTTTGCTATTTCGTATGCAGAATTAAAAAAATTGTCAATTTCTCTATGTTGAAAATGCTCTTGGCGGCCATTTTGAAATACCATCAACTTCAAAAGCACTATTCCAAGAGGTTTTAACAGACCTTCCCCCAGTCTTTGCATATATTAAAGCATTTCTCCCAATTTCATTAGTATAACAGACCAGACATAGACACAATATCACTATTTTGCACAGTTTTTACACGGTGCCATCGAAAAAATGACTAAGTCCAACATTTTGTGGGGGGGTTTTCAGCATGCTCTATTTTCTCATTAGATGTAATGTGAAGTTCATATTTCTGTTATAGTTCATGAATGTACTGTTATTTATCAATATTGTTAATCTTATTCATTATAGTTGTCTTTGTTTTTGAAATAAAATGGTTTAAATATTGAGGAATCAGCTGTCTGTGTGTCAACTTGCCCAAATTTTCCAAATAAAACACATTTTTCGGTGTCTAAAACTTGTCATATCTTTGTGAAATGTTGACGGATTTTCAATCCGTTTTTTGTGTTGTTCTTGTCTCTCGGAGTTCTTTAAGAATACTTATTAATCATTTTTATATATTATGCATGAAATATTTTGTTGAGTAGTAATGATCTAAATCTGGGTTTACATCGTGCATGTTTGAAAAATATCGCTTTGACAAAATAATTACCGGACAATTTTTGTAAACACATTGTGATTTCACATGATAAAAATAGACACAAGAAAAACATAGTCACGAATAGTTTGTGCAAGTCACTGCATAATTGTTTTTTTTTAAAATGCAATAGTATCGATTCAAAACCATGCTATAATCTTAAGATAAATTAAAGAAAATCTCAACACCTGAATTTATCTTATTTTAATCAACATCAAATATTTAAAAAACGTAGGTTGTTTATCATCATCATGCAAGGTGTTTCATGAAATAAAGCGAATATCCGTGAACTAAGATTTGTTTTTGCAAGTTTTTTTAGGTTAGAAAACGTATCCAATTTCACACAGGGTGAACAAAATTATCAAAATCAGTTTAAATATTATGGAAATCAAAAAGAATGTATAATTTGATAGGTTATCATATTCTTGTAATAGACAATTATTTAACTAAATAAAATAAAAGATACATTTTAATTATGATAGAAATCCAACCACAATTACGCAAATGGTTACATGAAGATCGAAATCTTGAATTTTATTATGTTCGTTAATTGTTGAAAGTTACATACTAGAGATATTAAGACCAATGAATCAAGACATGTCCTCGTCATACTTATTAATTATTCATACTATTACAATGACAAACACAAAATCAGGTTGTCATGGAAACATTGTGGTCTTTAATTTCCTTATGATTCTTACTAACTTCTTATTCTAGACCCTAACAGTAAAGTTACCAAAGGTGTATCCAAAAAGCCGTAAATCGAAGGACAGACAAAACTGTTGCCGAAAGAAAAAGGAGAAAAACAAACAATGATATATCTACAAAACACTACATAGAAAGCTAAAGTTTGAACCTACACGAACCCAACTAAAACCGGTGGTGAACTCAGGTGCTCCGGAAGGTATCCCTTGTATTTTCAGAAACTTACTTTCATATGAATTTCAGTTGACCGATGCTTGTGATCCCAATAAACGGGTTAATGTGTGTTTGTCCCTATCCAGGATCTGGTATTCCATCAACTAAGGTTGTGGTCTCATTAGTGTTCAGTGCTTGAAGTCAGGAGTAGCTGTTCATTTTGTTGATAAATGATTGAATCCTTGACCATCACTATTTCAATTTTCCTCTCATGATTATGATTTAGAGGTGATCAATATCATATGTGTTGAAAACCTGTCGGCAACCATATGGACATGAACTGTGCACCTTATTAACCAACATTCGTTTTCATTACTATCACTGGGTTGATAACTCTGCTGGTGGACTATTAGTTATCGAGTGCATCATCCGCCCAGTAGTAAGTGTTTTGGCACTGCCATCGTTTATTAAATATATTTGTTTTTGAAATTCACAATCCCTAAGTAATGTAATTAGTATTAAAACTAAGGTTCTCCTCACTAAGGCGTATGTGACCTTAGCCCCTAGTTTGGCGAACCTGGTTAGGTGCTTTGGCTTATTTGCTCCCAAAACTTTCAAGATTATTTGGCTTTCCGACCTTTCGACTTTGAGCGTACCTGATGAAGATTATTACAGAAACACGTCGTGTGAACTAAATTTAATATCTACGTATTTATTGCTTTTGTAGTCGGTGGTATTCTCCGGGTACTCCAGTTTCCTCCACCGATAAAACTGATCGCCACGATATAACTGAAATCTTGTTGAAAGTGGCGTTAAGCACCATAACCCCATACCCCATTAGATTCCTTAACATGGAAACGCCAAATACAAAACACTGCATGTACATATTACAATTTAGAATGATTAACTTCAGCACTTGATCCCATTAATCCCTGTCATATGTCGTGGTCAATTATTGTCTTCAGTGAGAGACGTTCAGAAGCGATTGTACGTTTTATGGATATTAGTGGAATTGTTGACAGCACTGTTTAAGCTTTCTTTTCATAACATGTCTTCACGTTTTTAGTTCCGTGTTATGATACCCGCTGTGTTTTCCGCGTAAAACGATATTCGATGTTTCTTTACCCCCATTTTTATTGTTATGTGACGAAAGAACTAAATAACGAAGTGCACGTACAATTGTGTAGGAGAGATACCGTGTGAATTTTCTGACATTTGTGATGAATTATTTATGGCAATCAACAATTTAATGCAAGTACGGAAATAATTGTCTGACGTTTGTCTTTTTGACGGCAATAGATGTTTTAACAAACTTTCTATTTCAAACGCAAATGTAATTACATTGTTCTAAGTCAGCCCAGGGGGATTAATGATTAATTAATCATACTATCATCTTAAGTAATACTTTATTTTGAACTTATTTACCGAAAATAAGATTATAATATAATTTTGGGTGAAAGATTAAGAAATATATCAATAAAGTCTATCTGATCTTTGAGTTGTATTTGCCGACAGGGAATTGTTGCAAGAAGAAAACAATTGTATGTTATAATTTACATGAAACCGTATAGCCTGTAATGGGTATCCTTCTAGTTCATACGTTATTAAAAAACCTACAAACCTTTCATGGTATTATCAATAACAACGTAGATATCGAATCCTGTTACGCACGGCGCGTTTCTGAAGTAATCTTCCTCAGACTATTCTTACACTCATCGACGTGTCTATTACATTTCATCTGTCAACAGTCTTTAAGATGTTCATAGACATTTTAACTGTAGCGTTTTCGAAATTTCGCACTGGTTAAAAAATAAAAAATAAAATCAAATAGCGTCTGAAGTGCAGTATTCGGATTTGAAACTTACAATTTACAGCAAATTTTTGCTTTTTTCAATATCAATTGCATTTTCGTTCATTGTTAACAATTTACTTATCACTGCATGGACCTGTTAGGAGCCCCTGTGAATTAATGGCTATACAATCAGGCCGACATACATGTTATTAATTGCTACAGTGCAGGAGTAACTCCGCAACGTATATTGTGTCTGTCGAAAACGTCATTTGTTATATTCTTATTTGGTTTTGACTTGAGGTGAGAGGTGGTTGTTCCATTTTACCAACCACTATACAATTGTAATATAAAATTAACATACAATGGTATAAGATGTACAAGTAGCAATTATGAAAATACTGTTAAAACAGTGATAATGATCAATTCCATCAATATCAACAAAACGAACAATCACCTCTCATCTCATGTTATGGGTTTGTTGACTTCTCCATTTTAATACCATTTCATTTGACACAGGGATTAATGAGTGTATCTTTCTCTTATATTTCGATAATCTTTGACTATTACTTCTATTAGATATTCATTAGAATTCTGGGAAATACGAACTAAAATGTTGTCTAAAGACTGCAAGGTGACACTACATCTAGAAGATCAAGTGATGTTTACCATTCATGCATGTCTGTTCGAAAGAAGTATTGGTAGGTTTTATAGATCGAGACATGCGTTTTAGATTGTATTAAAGTATCTTCGGTTGTCTATCACGCCTAAAGTTAACACCAATTCGAACATGACCTCCTTCTTTCTCTTTGCTAACAGATGAGCGAGTCATCCATTCGGTATAATCTCATTGGCACATGCGCCGGTGAATGTGACTGACTTTTGCATTGGCAGCATACATTGTAACCCGAATAATGCCGATAGAAGGCGCAGTATTATTCGAGTTACATAAATTGTGTGCGACATTTTCCGCAAGCGTAAATATAAATTACCGTCTTCCAATCAAAGTATACTACCGTATTTATATTCTTAGACATATCAGAATCGAAATAAATCATGGAAGCCAGAATGTGTTGGGAGTTTTAACATGGTTTGGTGGATATTAGTAAATTTTATCTCTCGCTTCTGGCTCGGGATAAAATACTAATATCCGCCAATCCATGTTAAAACTCCCAACACATTCTGGCTTCCATGATTTATTTCTTAAATATCCTTTCTCTTTAAAAGTTCTCTATTAACATAATTTTTTCAAAAATTGAAATTTCCCATTTTTGAGGTGAAACTACTTTCCTTAGATAACTAAATAAAACATGTTAACCATGTTGAAATACAAATACAGAACTGTATTAGTAACGACAAAAACGTAGATATCAAATTTGGTGTGCACGACGCGTTTCAAATAATATAAAAGCCACACTGTCGAAACAGCTCCCAAAATCTTATAGCAAAATCGTAGTAAGAGGCAACATTAGACTATTGTTCGAGAGGAGAATTCGCATGGGTTATGAATAACAAACTACGTCTAAACCAGTGCCAAGACCTATTTAAAAACAATATAACTACAACTACAAATATTTATGCATTAATTGTGGAGCAATGTCAAAGGTGTTTCATTTGAATATGATTTATCTTATCCTTCTGGTATTATGGTAATATATTTCTTAATGTGAGCCAGTGACATTGTATTAGAAATGAAATAATGTTTGTATCTTTATGCCATCCTTGATCCTAGCTATAATCAAAACTGTTTTATTATTGGACTCTTTGGAAAATTGTATTCCGTGTTTAATTGATTTAATGAACAGGATTGCCCATAAAGAAAACACAGTATTCATTACTTTTTAAGAACAGTTATAAATTATTTTATTATTTTCAATATTTCAAACAAATTTCACGTCAATGGCACTTCAAAGAGTCAAAACACAAGGAAATATAAATATTTTTTGTCAAAGTTAAAAATGCAATAATTCACAATTGTTTTCCTCATTACCATAACAAGGAAAAGCATTTCAAAAATTCAATACAAATGTGTGGTAGAAAAAACATATTGTTAACAATATATCAGAAACCAAACAGAAACGACTTCAATTTATAACATAAACATAACGTGCCGATGTATCCATGACATACATTTGTATATGCGCATGACAATATTTTTTAACTATTGACAACGACAAAAAAATTGGAAACCATACCTTATGAAACCCAAAACCACAGATAAAATTGAGATCTTAAAGAACTATAAATGTAGATACTTATTATACAAAGATTCTCTTTCATAGATTTGCTGGGTGATGGTTGACAGTTCTCGGAGTTTAGTTAACATAGATGCCCAGTGAGTTCACGAATGGAGTGTATGGGGGAGCCCTATGACGTGAGTGTCAGAGTATGAAACAGAGAGCATGGTCGTGGACCATATCGAGTAAGATGTACAGTGTCGATATCCTTTTATGTTATATACCTCATTTGGAAATTTCGAAAAATAGAGGTATCTTAGCGTCTTCAAAAGCCTAAATTTATCGTACTTATCCAGGTGGCGTGAGTTGCAACCGTCTCCCTCATTTCTGGGTATTCCTATATATATATTTCAACCGGGTTTGTAACTAGAGTAACACGACGAGTGCTACTAGTGGAGCAGGAACTACCTACCATTCCGGAGCACCTAAGTTCACCCCAGATTTTAGTGGGGTTCGTGTTACTAGATCTTTAGTTTTATGTGTGATGTTTTGTATATCGTTGCTTGTCCTTTTGTTCTTTTTCTTTTGACCATTATGTTGTTTGTCCTTCTTTGATTCTGATTACCCCTTTGGTATTTTCAAACTCTTCTTAAGCTTATTCTCATCTTGAAATATTTTCGAACTGGTCGTTAAATGATCAACAATCATAAATTGGCTACTATGTTATTTAGGCTAAAATAGCATACGTGTGAGTGTAGCCAAAACCTGTAAACAGTAACTTCGTATGTAGATATTGTAAACATCGCCATAACTGATCATTACCACATACAACGAACTGAATATTAAATTAAAAGAGAAGATTATCTTTGTTCTTGCTGCTCCGTTCACTAGACATAAAATGAACGTGCATTTGAAATTGAAAATAATATGGAACGAAGTCCCAACTATAGTAGAAATAGCAATATTTTGATTCCAGATTCATATCACTAATGGCTTAAATTTCATGCACCGGAAATGATAAACCGGAAACCAATACATGGTTAAATCTGCAGAAAATCGGATGCGCAGTAATCTGGAACTACTTCCGGTTATGAATGTTAAAAAATGACTCAAAATCGCAGTGTGTTCTAGCCCATTAAGCATAAACCATGGGATTAACAATATCATTAAACAGAGTTTCATTTCTTCCTCCTCCTGTCCGAAATTATATTTTCTATGAAATTGAGACGTCGAGTACCGGATAATATAACACCGGACTGGGTGCACAGTCTACAGGAGGGGTCAGGTCTCCGTTTTAGCGAAAAACCTTTAAAAACGACGGACAATTTGGGTTTGGGTCCTCCTATTTGCCCCCTCTTTTGAGAAAGTCTAGATCCGCCCCCGGTCTATTCATAGACTTTGAAAAAAAATTATAGGTCCATATATATGAGTTGATATTGTATAAAAAAATTATTGGACTTCGTCCCAAGTTAGCTAACGCCTATTATCATATTAATAAAATGTCACTGTTACCTGTCTGTTTGCATATTTTTCCTTTATTGGCAAATTGGACTTTTTCTCTTTGATGTGTGCCGCTGTTAAATGTTGGATCACTGAACTGACCTTGATTCAGAAAATATTGTGTCAGTTCGTAACTCGCGTGCGCCAGAACTGACTGATGTTATAAGTTATCTACATATCTACCCGTGGGCATTGAGATTGTACCACCTTGAAGCACTTCTGTATAACCTGAGGCGAAGCCGAAGGTTGTACAGTGGTGGTGAAGGGTGGTACAATCTCAATGTCCACGGGTAGACACGTAGATAACGTTTTCATCCCTGGGTTAAAAACAAAAACTGATTTTAATGGATTTTCTCGTTCTTTTTGTAACGTAATCGTAACGTTTTTGTACTTGTGGTCTAAAATGCCATAGCTCAGGTGAATATTTGGGTGCATTTTGACAAAGTGTAGGGAGATACCTTTGGTATCACCCTACAGTTAACTATTTTTTTACGGTTTTCAGTCTTGTTTTGTTGTAATGTAATTTCTTGTATTTGGCGCGTATTGTCACGTGGATAGCGTTACAGTATTCTTGACGTCACTAGTAATAGGACCGATAATTCCATTGATAAAAATATGTGTCGTACATATTTTGGGTGGTATTATAGTACGATAAAACAAATGAAGAATTGATGTGAAAACAATAATGAGAAATGGTTTTAAAATGATTGTATTCAAACAATTGACAATTTCTATTATGGATTAAGCACAGCATACAGGCGAGCATCCCATCTACGCATAGACATATACATGTACAAGTAGTAGTTTTGGGTTCTTTTCTTCATTATTCTTGATTATTTTTCTTTGTTCTTAAATTCGATTTAGCCAGTTAATTCTATTGCAAAGGATATTTTTTGGGCCGAGATATATAGGGGACGACTTCGTTTTTTGGGCCGATCGTTCTTTAGGGGCGAAACAAGAAGATTTAATCGTTTCATGTAAAGAAACTGTACGGTTTCCTTTCTAATTTTGTTTGTGTTATTTTTAAACTGGATAGTTATTGTTTATTCAAATTAAAAGACTATTTCCTGTACTTCACTCCGATTGTCCATTCTATGCCGTAACTTAGAATCCATTTCCGGTTGGTATTGATTATATATTGATTCATCTCCTTACACACATGTTACTGTTTAGCTCGCATCTTGTGATGCTCGCTATAAAGACACAAAATGATAACAAGATCAAAGTTTCATGTAGCGCGAATCAACAACATGTTACACTACATGTTAAACATGGCCATCAATACCGTAAGAACTTTAAATCTCTCAACATAATTTGGTGTATTGTTTGTTTTTTCTGCATTTTTTGAGATGCTTGATTTGTTTTCAAGAAATACGTCCTTCGTTCTCCATGTTGAATGCAATGCGCTTTGAGATTGTTTATGCTTTACACCATCTTTACATCATGTATAGCAACGTAAAGACCTCCAGTGACGTCACGTAACTACCAACCGGTAGCATGGGTTGTGTACCAACGGGTCATCGACCAACCTAAAGCCGACATTTTTATCAACCGGGGATAATGACAATTATCGGTCATTGTGACGTCAAGCACATTTTGATGTCACCGATAAAAACAATAACGCCAGTTTTGAAGATCTTGACATACATTATCATCCGTATCACAGCTCGACCGCGATACTAGCGATAATGTCTGTCTCAACCTTCAAAGCTGCCGTTATTCTATATTTGATATCACTGAGGGATATTGTCAGTATCAACACACTGACACTAGTACTGAAAACTATCGGTCAGTGTGACGTCATATCTCATTATGACGTTATCGATAAAAAAAACAATAACGTCAGTTTTGAATGTCTCGACAAACACTATCACTACTATCACAGCTAATTTTATATCCAGCCTCAAAACTCGTATTCAGCTGTATCTCAAAGATTAAATATATATATATGTATTACGTATAAAGTTCAACATTATAACGTTCTTTATATAGTAACGCTGTTCACCCGGTTATATGTAAGGGTTGGCATTGTACTTACATGTAGACCCGCATCGATTCAAAAAGAAGATTTTTACGCCAACAAAATAAATTATATTGAAGTGCCTATGTCACACCAGCAAACTAGGCGGTATGGAATTTTTGTGGTACGGGGTAATCACAGGCACTTGTTTCTGGTAAAACAAAATACCTAGAAACTAATAATACCACAAGGTACGTAACCGTTTATTTTGTAAAAAATCTAGGTCATCGCGATTTTCGCGTTTTTTCAACTCGACGGACGCCAGCATGGAGGAATGGCTTACATCATCCGAAAATACGATAATTTATCTACAAAATGATGTATAAAACACCTACCTTTGCTGAACCTCAACAATACAACAGACCTTTTTCCACGGATCAGTTATCAGCTTTCATCATTCAGACGGGAAACTGGGATGTTGCTACACCGCAGTGAAAGAAAAAATAAGAAAAGTTGTAATAACAATGCTATAACAGATATTGAGATGTTAGAAAAATATATATATATATTGGATTCCAATAAAAAAAAATAATAAAAGTGTTTTAATTTCTTAGAATAAAAGTGTAGTTTGAATGCAAATCTGTTGCTATTTTTAGAATTCAAAATTTGTGAACTTTCTATACAACCTCGGGATTTGGATGTAGTTTAATTTTGGTTTATTTGGCGCCTGTCATGAAAGTGCCAAAATTAAACACGCAAAAATAAAACAAACACCAAAAATTAAAAACAACAAAATCGGCCATTGTTAGCGAAAATGTACCAATACACAAGTCCAAATAGCAATTATGAAAAGAGTTCTTAATGCAGGTATTAAAGTTTCCTCCAACGCAAATTACAGGTAAGTATATTAATATATGTATTTGCCCGTTCAAATACTTTGTATTTAGCACAAAAATAATAAAACAATTAAGGTGTGTCTGTATATAAACATTTCGATATTCAATGATAACGATAGC